>CM060920.1:267097159-268347159 GCA_030737875.1 Allium sativum | reverse complement strand
ATCAGAAACTAACTAGAGATTAGTTAAGTTGAATGGTTTCTTGGGTATTGATCTGATGTTGGTTTCGGCCTTTGGGGGGGATACTTAGGGGATTGTTCACTTGCTAATTTACGATTAGAGGCTGATGGAATGGAATGTGATTTTGGATTTATCGTGAACCGTGTTTTAAATGACATTGGTTCTTTTACCCAGTTAAAGACAGAATACGGTTTGGATTGAAATCCAAAGGAAGATTAAAGAATAAATTTTAAAGAATTTATCTTTGATAAAATTAATGGGAACCTTTCCCAAAGAATGTGAATATTTGAATAAAAGAATATTCAGAATTGGAATAAGGTGTATGTTGTGTTTTTGTAGCATTTTTTATTATATACGCGAGTTATTCGGAAAGGCAAGGTTTATGCCCATTCTAAATAACTGATTCGACGATATGTCGACGATGAAGACGGTGGTTGAAGACCAGAGGTCTTCACATCATTGGATGATTACTGATGTCTTGATTGGGCTGTACACCCAAGCAAAGATAATAAGTGGTGATCATCCAGGCGTACATGGAGATCGACGGATATGCGAGGACCTCTCCCTTGCATTGGACATGTGGGGGAGAATAAGGTGCCTCCGGTTTCGTTCAGACCCAGAATGGACTTATACATGGATTGTGTGTCTAACATTGGATTTCATTCTGTACTGATTGATTTCTATTAAATATATATCTGTTTGGCGGCGGAGAATTTATTCTCTTGCTTAACGCCCTTCTCTGAGATGTACAAGCTTAGAGGTTATATATCGATATATATCAGTCGCGTGGCATGAATTGCCCGTGTGGCATGCTGAGATGCAGTGATCAAGGCTTATTTTGAAAAGCAGAGTCTTGTGGTTGATGATAAAAGCAAGGCCTTTGTGGCGTATCTTTGTGTACAGCGTTGATTCGTGAGCCTCACACCTCGGTATGAGTTAAAAACGGGATATGGACCGTTGGGAGAACACGATGTTTCTTTCTAGTTATGAGTGGTGTCAGCATTTTACTAGCCCTGACATCGTTGATTATTATACCTTTGTGGATGTTGGAATGCGACGCGCCTCCAATATTGGTCTGATAGGACGGGGAAACGTATGTTCAGGAATAACTAATCCTCAAACGTAATGGAGGACTGGCCCAGCCGATTCCAAGGGCTACCCAGAGTGTGTAGTCCTGGGGCATTTGCTAGAGTGTCTCGAAGCGGTGAGGAGCTTGCCTCTTGCCTCGACTCATGACAAAAATCCAATTTCCAATACGTGATATTTCGGTTTTATTTGTAGAGCATAGTATTGGCGACATGATAGATGGTACCCATGCCGCCTAGGATTGATACATTTATATTTGAAGTTGTTTTGACACTATACACTTATAATAGTGACAAATGATTTGTTTTAAACGTATCAAACATTATTTGGCTATTATAAGGGATAACCCTATCCTCCGTCTTGCGTTGCATTGTGTGATGGTACCTAGGTCTCATAATAACTTCATTTTTTCCAAAAAGCATTGCGCTGTTTATCCTATGCACTAGTATTCTTGGGAGGAAACCCGTTTCGTGTTATACGACGTGATCCCTTGAATTACTCTCTTTTAAAATAAAGTTTTAAATAACTGTTTTAGTTCTCACACCAGCCACAGGACTGACCTGCAGTTTATTGTTTTAACCTAAACTCTGGGTGCCCCTATTTTCCACACGGGCAGCTAGTGTTTTTGGTTTTGCAGATTTATATTAATAGGATCTTGGTTTATAGCTAGAATGATATTCGGAAATCTTTGTGTCCGTTTATCCCTTTCAGTTGTGTATTGTATTATTTTTTCGCTACTATGCAATGTAGTGTAATCTCTGATATTTTTCTAATGTGTAATATTTATTCATACACTGTATATTCTTGTATTCTGATGGAATTGTTGTAATAGGCAATGAAATGTTCTTCTGTTTGTGTTCTAATTTGTCGTGTTCTCAAGGCAATCCGTGCTTTCCTTCACGGGAAGTTTCGGGTCCTTACAAATAGTATGTATATTGCCATATATTTATTATAGATTGAAGTTGGATTTTATTAAATAAACGAGTAGGGAAGAAATATATATTTCCCCATGATTTGAAATATATTATTTATAATATATGGCTTTAAAATTTTGATATATATTCTGTTTAAATATAGAAAGATGTTTTGAGTATTTACTGACGTTAAAAATTTGCCTGTCGAATACCTAGTGATTTGGGTATACGTCTGATAAACGTTTATGTTAAATCCTATAACTATTTGATAGATATAGAGTCATACTCTAGTCGCTTGAAAATGATTCTGGTGATAACTGCGCAGCATCATCGATATCTATTTTCGAGTTTCGAAAGTGGGATAGATATATATCGCCGATCGAGACATCGAGTGAATACATAAACCTATTTTGAAATATGTTTGAAAATATTTTAGTTTTTGATATATGTATATATATATATGTATATGGATATGAAGATAGATTTCAACTATTGTTTTAAAATTATTTATTATTTAAATACTAGTTCCCTGCCTTGTTCCTTTTCGGGGACGAAAAGGTTTAAGTGGGGGAGAATGCAACAACCCAGAATTTTAAGTGTATTTTTATTTTTATTTTATTTTATTCGTTTAGAACTCAGTTGTTTGTATTTTTATAACTATTTTTAATTTGAATTAAAAACTAAATTTATTTTAGTTTTATATAACGAATGAATTTGATTTGTTATGAATATAATTTTCGATTTCAATCTTAATTTGTATATAAATAAAATCGAGTTGATATGAATATAATTTTCGATTTCAATCTTATTTTGTATATAAATAAAATTGAGTTTATTTAGTTGAATTTGAATTTACTCAAGAAATTAAAACATGAAATTGATTTATAATGAAACATTTATCTTTAATTTTTTTGTTATTTTCATTTAGAAGTGATTTAAATAATTTTATATTGAAAACATCAAATTTTAATCAATTCGTTTGAATTAGTTTTTGATGATTATTTGCAGTAGCGACAACCGATATATCTCAAATAAAACTAAAAATGTAATATAAAAATAAAAATCCGAAAAAAAAAATATTTGAGATGCGTTTAACCATATATAGCATAGAAATTAATTTCGTCGGAAAATTTGAATGTTTGTTGATCGCGCAATTTTCAATGTAAAGTTGCGCATATCAGTTCAAATTTTAACGATTTTGTAATCTCTCTGAATCCATTTTGGACAAATATGAAAAATATTCTATTCGTTGTCAGTAATTCAATGCAGAAATTCGTTTCGCGAAAATCGGACGTTTTAACCTTCGTTTTCCATCCGCATTTTTACGTTAAAAGGGGTCCGCAATGCACATTTTTGAATGGTGCATCCTGACACTTCAAATTATATACCGTTATGTCCGTTTCGTCGCGCCGATTACTGCAATATATTCATTTGTCAGTTTTGTTGCTTGGTTCACGCTAAAATTGTGGAAAGGCTTGCACAATGCATTTTTAAAACAGAGCCATTTGGGTTTGAAGTGTCCATTTTCGGGACCTTTATATTTTTCTAAACATTTTGGGTCTTCAAAACCTGTCTTTTTATATGACTAAAGCACCCATTTATTTTTTATATCCAGAAGTGGACACTTTCATATGCATGCTTTGTTTTTTTTACGTGCACGTTAGCTTTCCATTTCTTAACTTTCGTGTATGGCTTTCCATTTCATGTCATTCACATGTGCCACCTTTCAAATATAAAGCCATGCATTACATGTAGCTTGCCACACATTTAATTTATACCAAATATGTATCCTTTTCAAATGATATGCACGGATTTGTTCATTTATTTCCATGTATTGCGTGACCCTTTTCTTTCTACCTTTTGGTAACTTCTGGCATGTGTGCATTCTTTTAAATGCATGTTTACGTTTTATATTTTTCAATGCATTCACGTCCCCTTTTAATCCTATATTCAAGGGATGCAATACTTTTTATTTTCAGTTCAGTATTTTTCCACCACATGCTGTTACTTTCCAAATGTACACATATATATTTCAAGAGCATATTTTATCCATTCATGTAACGTCCTTAGTTTTCCAATGCGCCTATTTACTTTGTTTCCATTTTCCAACCATGGTATCTTTTCCTTTTCAACATAGTTCCATTCAATGCTTGTTCACTCTCTGGCCTTTCTGCTTCCTTACGGTTCTCCTTGTTAAAACCGTAACATATGCGTTAAAGTGGGAACTGTTAAATCATATTTTGCTATGAAAGGACACCCTTTATTTCACCAATATTAAATATCCCATTTTGATCGGTGAATTTTACTTGGTATACTGAGTAAACGATTTAAAATCTCTGCTTTCAAATTCAGAAACTAGGGAAGATTTTATTACATGATATCCGTTCTTTTTAGACCTCCACTTTTCGAGCATTTCCTCTCTCCTCTTCTTATTTACAAAACCACCGTTTGCTTTCCATTTCCACAAATTTGAAAAACCATATCCGTCCTTAAAAAAAAGGATGAAACTGATGTCTCCAATCGCCCTCGAAATCCGCGCACCATCCATCACCGCGTCAAGGTTTTTCATTGTCCATTACGCTCACCGAGGAAGCCCGAGGTTGCTGTCTTGAATCAGTCCCATCCGAGACCGTGCTCTGTTCTTCGCTGCTGCTTTCTGCTATTGCCTTGTCGCAAATTTATAAGTCACCTTACGATTAAACTTCGTTTCAAGATTCTTAATTTCAACTAAATACTGGATATTAAATAGGAAATTTGGGTAGATTTGTTGATTGTGTTTGGCGATTGTTGTTGAGCCTTGTATCCATTGTTCTCGTCACTTGTGCGAATTACATTTCATCTTGTTGAATGTCCCTTGTTTGGTTGTGGCCTTATAGTGTAGAAAATGTACAGTCCAGATTTTTAGTTGTTAACTAGAATATATGTGCTTACTTTTGAATGTTATTTGTCTCAAACCTGATCATATTATGGTCTCCAATTCCTGCATGTAACTTTTATGTCAGTCAAAACTTGATCGATTGAATCCCTTCTGTTTGCAGGCCTAGATGTGTATGTTTTATACTTTTTGGCATGCTTAGGAATGCATCCAAATTTTATGACGTGCTAAATTTTATTAAAAGATAATAGGCACCTTGTAGCTTGGCATTGTAAGGACATTCGACATGCACCTAGTGTCATGATACTGCACACCATTGGAAACATGCATGCAGTTTTGGGAAAATTTGAACATGTTTATTTACTTAGTTTTTTTTCATGAGTTGACCTGCGTTTCTTACTTGACTAGCCTTTTCCAATGTTTTCCCATATATGAATTTTTTTCATTTCTCTGAACAGTTTTGAATTATTTGTTGTTGCTGTGGCATTTTCCCCTTGGTTATAAGGTCATGATACACGCATGGAATTGAACACTTTTACATGCTGCACCTTTATGTTGAAATATTTCCTGCCCTATTCTTTTATCAGTGCATGCAAGCTTTTCAGTCGAGTATGATATATAAATATACAATTTCAGGCACTCATAGGATGATATGTTAGAGTTATTAATAACATGTTAGTTTAACTAAATATTAACACCTAGTTGTGAAGTACACTTCTGGAAATTGGACATATGTGAAATTATGGCTCTTAACTGCACGTATGTACTTCTCATTTTAATTTCTTTTCAAAATTTGAACTTGGCGGCATTAATCATATGTTCTCTTGCTTGCATCCCTAAATACATAATTTAAGTTTGGATATAGGTTTGAAATTTAGTAATGCCTGTTAATTATTGTATTTTAGTGTTTGGTTGAAATTATTTTACTTGAACAAAGATTAATCCTGACTCGAGTGTTTTGTGTTTTGCATGAAACGCTCGGTTCAGATACGAATGTTGCAGATTTTAAAGGTTTCGATTTGCAAAAGTGGAGAGGCACGTGAAGACGCGTACGAGCGCAAGCCCAACCAAAAGTGTAAACTTTTGTCCATTTAAAAATAAATGTGTACATTTTATATTTTTCCGCTGTATGAATTTTGGTACAAACTCTGATATGTATATGAAATGTTATCCCACTGAAATTATTGTGTACTTTGATTCTGTGTGTACTTCTATTTAAACCCTGTAAGTTAATAACGAGCTGTCGTTTTGAACGTTTCGAGTTGGTTTAATTACCGACTCGAAGCGGCCAAAAAGGCAGGTCGTTACACCATGGGTCTGATTCCGTTTTTATTTACATCGTTCACATAAGTTTGGCTCGTGCTTCATCATTTCATGCCGTATTCAAGTTAACCAGTACAATTTAATTTATACATTAAAATCTATAATCACTTGTTTGAATTATTATTAAACAAAACTAATTACATTTCACATGCCGAAAGTTTGTTCCATTCCATTCCATGACCCGCCCGTTGATCCACCGAACTGGAACCCCACCTCTCATCATTCCAACCACCTGACCCGCTACCTAAGACACTAGCGCTTGTGTAACAACCCGGAAATTATGAATCAATTTAAAATTTTATTTTAGCAATTTTAATTAATTTTAAATATTTAAAATAATCTATTTTAAATAATAACACTAAAAATTTATTTTAATCGAAGTTAAAACGTAATAATTTAATTTAATTTTTTTATAAAAGGAGTTAGAAATAGCGCGGTAGTTTGGAAATTCAATTTCAAATTTCCATTGAATGTACATGATTCAAAATAAGTCGGATTTCAGTAAAACCATAAATATCTAAATCTGTTTAAAAATATCTTTCCAACGAATCCAAAAAATTGAAATTTCATAGCAGAAATAAAAAGCCATGGCCATTTAAATTTTCAGAATAGTCGCTATGGAATTAATATATATACATACATATATATATAATATAGCCATTTTACAAACGACTTCCGTTTTCGACGAAACCACTTTGGTTGAATCTAGAATGTCAAATTATTGCAAGATTCCAATTTTCATAATTTTTGGAATTAATATGTAAGCGTAGTAAATATAAATGTATTTTGCCAATTTTAGTCATATTGGATCGACTAGAAAATGGCCATTTTTCGAACGGTCTCCAAATTCGACGAAATTAATTTTGTTAGGATCTTATCGTCAAAATATAGCTAGATTTATTTTTCGTGAATTTTTAAAGTCAGTATGTGGCCCCGACAAATTAAATTTACGATCAAATTAAATAATTAAATGATTTATATTTTAAAATAAAGAAATGTGGGCTTAGACAATCAAGTGGGCAGACGTGACCTAGTCCATTGTGTCCGAAATGGAGGTATTTAGCTAGGGCAACATTCACTGGGTTTGATTTGGAGTTCGAATCGTCAAACAAATAATTGGAGGATTAAATATTAATTAAAATAAGATGTTTATAAATACTCATTCAAATCCAACCCTAACCCTAATTTTTCTCATCAGTTTCAGAGCCACCAGCTTCTAAAGTAACGGCCGATGTTTTCCAAATTACATTCAACAAAAACTCTCAATCCTCACACTAATTTCATAGATTTATAAAATAAAGTTGGAAGAGCTTGATGAGATCTTTATGACCAATGGTTGAGATGGGATTTCATGCCTCGATTTGTCTGGAATTAGATGACGAAGTGGCAGCATTCGTGTCCGGTTTTGGTGAGCTGAGGGGCACCGAGTTCATCAAGGTGGGGTAGTGGAGGCGCGGTTTTCGAAGGGCTTCGTCGTGGTTGAGGTGGATCGTGGTACGGCATGGCGTATGGGTGGTGGCGGCGTTCCATTGATTTGAACAAATGGGTTCTTCGGTTATAGTAAAAGAACCAGAAGGGAGCAAGACGATTAGTGGTAAAATAGTGATTAACAATGTGATTAGTATTGATTGATTAATTAATTAATTTATGTAATGGAATGTTTATAAATTCATATCTTTTTGATACGAGGTTCATTTTGCGAACTGTCAGATGCGTTTTGATCGTCTTGACAAGGACTGCATTTCAGAACAAACCAAAACTGAAACAGAGGCATTTGGATTTTTGATAAAATTAAACGCAAGTTCAATTCTATTAAAACCAATCGTTATATAAACGATTTGTGAAACCGATCAAGGGAGAATTCTATTTTCTTATATATAATTAAAATTAATTTATTAATTATGATTGTGATCTTTCTTTCAATTCGCTGTTAAATTCTATTTGATGTTATATATGATTTGTTCTCGGATTGATGATTGATATTATTATGTAGATCTTTTAATTTGATGATTGTTGTGTTGAATAAAATAGTTGAAACAAAAATATTAATTTTTGTTGAATAAAGTAGTTAAAACAAATATATCAATTTTTGTTGAATGTAATAGTTGAAACAAGAATATCAGTTTTTGTCAAAATAAAATAGTTGATGACAAAATTTACAATTTTGTCAAAACATAAAATAGTTAAAACAAAATTTACAATTTTTTCAAAATAGAATAAAGGTGGATACCCAGTGGCAAAGGCTCCCGTACTCAAGCGCGAGAGGACTTCCCAGGCCAGTCTCCCGTCCGAGTACTATTATGTCGACTTTCCGGGCTCTGGGGTGGTCGATTAGTGCGCACAGCCTTTCCCTCACATATGTGAAGAGGCCAAGACTCGAACCTGCGTGCTAAAGATTACCGTCCGGGTGACCTTATCGTTGCGCCAGACACCACCTTTTTTGTCAAAATAGAATAGTTAAACAAAATTTACAATTTTTTCAAATTAGAATAGTTGAAATAAAATTATCATTTTTGTCAAATATGATTATTGAGCCAAATTTGTCACTTTTGTCAAATTATAAAAGTTGAGACCAAATTTGTCACTTTTGTTAAATTATAATATTTGAAACCAAATTTGTCACTTTTGTCAAAATGTAATAGTTGACACAAAATTGGCTTTTTGTCAAAATATATTAGTTAGAACAAAAATTACATTTTTGGTTGGTTAGAATTTAGTTAGAACAAAAAATTAAATTTTTGGTTGGTTAGAGTTTAGTTAGAACAAAAAATTACATTTTTGTTAATTAGAATTTAGTTAGAATAAAATTTACATTTTTGTCAAACAGATTTGTGTTAAAACACAAAATAACATTTTTGTTAAGGAGATTTATGTTATGTGACGATCCCAAAAACCCGTGACACGGTGTTAAGGATAATCATTGGAATATAACACATTAATCATCATTAGCAGATCACAGATAATAGCATAAACATAAAATGGAATAATTTACACACATATGACAGCGGAATCATATAGATATCACCACATCAGAGAGCACAGTGCAGGATACAACTTAGTGCATAATAATGCATAACCAGTCACCATCGCCAGAGGCGGAATCATACATAAAGAGTACACAAAATAAATATCAGTCTACATCGCCAATGGCGGAATCATAATACATATACTATAATGGCGGTAAGAGTGAAAGTCAGTACGGTGTAGTCAAGCCTCGCCATGAGCCAAAAGTGCACCAGATACCTGTAACTAGGCTGCCCATGTGAAAATGAGGGCACCCGAGTTTGCAAGGTGAAACAAACTACGAGTCAGTCATGGGACTGGTATGAGAAATCTACTTAACTTATTAACAAAAATAATAAGGCAAATCAAAGGACCACGCTAGTTTCGCGGAATGGGTTTACTCCAATGAGTGCTAGTGCATGAAATAAAGTAAATGATTAAATCATCGCAATGCTTTTTACAAAATGAAGCCATTATAAGACTCAGGTCCCATCACAAAATGCAACGCAAGCCGGAGGATAGAGTTTTACCTTATAATGGCCAAAAATGCTTCATACGAATAAAACAAAAGTGTTTGATATTATTACTAGTGCATATATGTTTCAAAATCAAATTTAATCATAAATATCAATCCTAGGCGGCATATCTACCATCTACTACGTCGCCATACTAGTAATACAATCACATCCGCATATTTCGTATTTGAAATTGGATTCCTTCATGAGTCGAGGCAAGGGGCAAGCTCCTCTCCGATTCGAGACACTCTAGCAAATGTCCCAGGGCCCCACTATGATCCTTGGATCTTCAGGGCCGGTCCGCTCTTACTTTTGAGGATTAGTTATTCCTGAACCCACGTTTCCCGGTCCTTATAGACCTATATCGAGGCGCCTCATATTCCAACAACCACACATGTGAAAAGTATATATAATGTCAGGGCTAGTAGGTCACTGACACCACCTTAGCTAGAAAGAAACGTCGTGCTCTCCCTGCAGTCACTATCCTGTTTTTGACTCATACCGAGGTGTGAGGCTCGCGAATCCACGTTATACACAAAGCTACGTCACACAGACCATGCTTTGATCATTAACCACAAGACTTTGCTTTGCAACAGAAGCCTTGTTCATATGCCACTTAGGCGTGCCACACAGGCAATCCACTCCATGCGACTGATTTCTATCAATACATAACCTCTGAGCCCGTACGTCTCGGAGAAGGGCGTTAAGCAAGAGAATAAATTCTCCGCTGCCAAACAGATATATATTTGACAGAGATCAATCAGCACATAACAAAATCCAATGTCAGACACACAGTCCATTTACAAGTCCGTTCTGGGTCTGAACGAAACCGGAGGCACCAATTCCTCGCATATCCGTACAATCAACAGTATGTCTGGACGGCTACTACTTCAGCTCCTTCACGGTAGCTACTCCAATCACGAGCATCAGTAGCGCCCATCCATCCAAAGTGAAGATCGTCGGTCTTCAACCGTCTTCGACTTTTCGACTTCTCAACGTCGGTCGATTATTTGAAATGAGATGAACTCGGCCTTTTCAAATAATCCACGTATATTTAGATTTTCAAATCAATTTATCACATGGTTGGACTATTCAACATTTACCTTTCAGTTCTTTAGTTATAATTTTCATGTTAAATACCTTCAACCATCACATATCAAGCAAACACAACAAAATTGGTTTATTTCCACTCTATATCGTCTATAGTATTTTATAACGATATATCGCCATTTTTATTTAATTTAAAACGGCCTTATTTAATTAAACGACGTTTTAGGTCGTGCCGATGCATTGGCGCTGTTTTCACTAAATTTGTTTTACACATATCTGAAAATCTAACCGTTGGATCTTCACAAATTTTATGTCATTAGAAAGATCGTTTCAAAACGAATCCAACGGTTTCAGTTTTGGGAAAATTCGACGGTCGGATCTTCCACACTAGCCATTTGAAGTTACGATTTCAATTTACGAACTGCAGCGTCGTTATTCGATTTAATTTAATTATATTTATTTATATATATAAATATAATCATTTCTGGCGCTGTTTTTATTCAGATTTGAATTAAACATTCTAGACAATCCAACCGTCGGATCTTCACAAAGTTGGTGCCATTGAAAAGATATTTCCAAGGCGAACCCAACCTGTTGCGGTTTTGGGAAAATCCAATAGTCGGATTTCCCGCACTCGTCGTTTGAAATCACGGTTTCAAAACACGAACTGCATGACCACGTTTCGTTTTAATTTTATTTATATTTATATATTTATATAAATATAGTTCATTCAAAAATTCCTATATCGTTTCCACTTCAAATATTTCACTAACGCCTTTAAATTTTGGAAAATTTCGCCATAACCTCCTTTGTACGGGAGGGGCTGGGAAAATTCCCAAATAGCCACACGGGCGTCTCATGTCAAAAAGAAAAAGAAAAAGCCAAGCGGCTAGCCAACAGGCTCATAAAATCATCACCCAAACATAACAGTAAACGTGTACATATTTGTCAGGCTCAAAATTTTATTCCTCTTCTCTAGCCCCTTTGCTATAACCTGTTCAATAAATATGCATGTACATATATATACAGTTCTTATCACTTATCATTTTCCATTCAACTTCATATTTGATTCAATTTGGTTTAAAAACACCATTCATTCTAATGTTGCAAGCATAGGCAAAAGTCATATCATTAGCTAATTAATGAATATTTCAACTCATGCATATTTATTTGAACGAGTGGCTATTTTTAACACTTCACATTTCAAAATTGATAATTTTGGCGAACTAAAATATATTTCAACACATGACTATTTTATTTAGTTCCTATGCATGTTAAAAATAATATCCCTTTCACAAATATTTATTTCAACGCTTGCATATCTTTAACATCTCACATATATGATAAAAATAATGTTTTTATCATTTAAAATATTTAACAAATGAATGTTTTCAACACTTTATAATTTCAATGAAAATGTGATTTTTATTGTTCGATCCTTTTATTCAACACATGAACTTTTCCAATACACACACTTCTCAACACATGAGCATTCCCACACATGGATATTTTATATATGTTGTTCATATAAGAAAGATGAAATTTTTATTGTTGAAACTATTTATATATAAGGCGAATATTTTTCATACTTCATATATATTATAAAAATGTGATTTTTATTGTTTAAACACTTCATTCATTCACAAATGAATTTAATTTTCACACATCACTTTTCAACACATGAACATTTCCACACATGGATATAGTTTCAACATATGAAAATAATTCTAACACATAAATATTATTCAAAATTTCGGCAGCATAACGGCAGGGTAGTTAAAACTGGCACCTTCCCTAGTACGGCTCCTCGCTCTACCTTAAAACCTCGCGGTTTTTGACAATGGGGATTCATGCATCTAATTCGCATGCAGGCGGCATGTTTTATTTTTATTTCCACAATTTTTCCAATTCATTTCAATCACCAATGGGTATTTTTCAACTACAACCAAACAATATCAACCACAAACAATTATTCAACCATTCGTATTTTTCATCCAATGTTTCACACCAATTCACAACAATAAATATCGTCCATGGTTTGTGGACGAGGGGAGTATATTTATTTATTTATTTATTTATTTATTATTGCTATATTTCACTTGCATTTCAACACATATATCAATTATTCTATGCATGTATAATTCATACTTCTCTTATATAGCTTACACATCGCATGTACATGAGGTATACAACACGTATGTAATTTATATTTCTCTTATATAATTTATGCACGACATTTTCCATTCAAATTCAATTAATTTAGATTTCTCACCTTGGTTTTCGGAGTGCTAAAAATCGTAGATGACTCAGAAAAATCCGCGGTCTCTTCTATGTGGTAGAGAGCTTCCTTGCGGTCCCGATGTTTCTTGTTTCATCAAATTTCATCAAAACACCATAAAGATATGATTTTTCAAAGTGTAAACATCAAAAAGGACTTACCTTTCTAAGTGGTTCAAAACTAGGGTTGAGGTTTTTGCGAAAATCGAGGCACGAGGGGACGATCGGAGGTGATGACGTGGAAGAGGAAGGAGAGGGGAGTCGGTCGGTGGTGGTTTGGGGTGGCTCGGTGGTCGGTGGCGATCAGGGCGGCGGTGGGAAGTCGGCGACCTCCTGGGCCCGATTCAGGCGATACGGTGGTCGATCGGGGGTGAGGGTTGGTCGGATTTGAAGAGGAGGAGGAGGCGGTTCGATTCTAGGTAGTGGCACGGGGTATCGTCGCCTGTGGCGGCGGTGATCGGTCGAGGAAGATTTGAACGGGTTTCGCCGTTCGTTTCAGAGGGAAGCAGGTTTTTTTTATTTTTAATTTATGAAAGAAATTTTCTGATTCGCCGATATATATGTTATTCAGAAAATTAGGGTTTTCCCATACGAACCCCAATTCAAACCCAACGACTTTCGCCCCTAGCCAAATACCCCCATCCCGGACACAATGGGATATGTTTCGTTGGCCAATTCGACTGTTACAGTCAGTTATTTTTCAAATTAAAGTATAAAACATTTAATTTTTAACTCTGAACGTACATTTCAATTTGCCAGGGCCACAAACTGATTCGAAAAATTCCAGAAAAATAAATCTAGCTATGTTTTGACACTACGGTCCCAACAAAACTAGTTTCGTCGAATTCTGAGATCGTTTGAAAAATGACCATTTTCTGGTCGATCCAATTTAACAGAAATTGACCAAATAAATTTTCTTTTGCCACGCTCACATACTAGCTACAAAAATTATGAAATTTGAAACCTAGCAATAGTTTGACATCCCGGACCCAGCAAAAGTGGTTTCGTCGAATTCCGAGGTCATTTGCAAAATATCAATTTTCCAGGGCTATATATTCTATACAATGACCTTTCTGAAAATTCATTCGGCCATAACTTTTGATTCCCGTTATGAAACTTCGATTTTTCAGATTCGTTAGAAAGGTATTGATTAACAGATTTAATTATTTTTGGTTTCACAAAAATCCGTTACATTTTCGACCCTGCACAGTCAGTCAAAGTTTGAATTCAAATTTTCAAACCGACTCACTATTTCTAATTCACTATTTTATTGAAATATTCTATTTTAATTGTTCAAATTCCTTTGAAATCACCAATTAAAATTTTTTAAATTGGTTCGTATTTTCTGGGTTGTTACATTAAAACAAAAGTAATATTTTTGTTAAATAGATTTTTGTTAAAATAATAATATCATTTTTATCTGTTATATTGAATAGAAAATGTACACAAATAAATCATTCTTTTATTTTTCATTAGAATACATAGAAAATGTATACAAATAAACAATTCTTTTATTTGTCATTAGAAAACATAGAAAAATGTACATAAATAAATTATTCTTTTATTTGTCATTAGAATACAAATGTATGTAAATAAATAATCATATATGTTGGAAAACATATTTTGTAAATAAATATGTCATTTAGTTAGAAAACATATTTTTTAAATAAATATGTCATTTAGATAAGAATATGTTTTTGTTAAAAAAAATATCATTTAGTTAGAATATGCTTTTGTCAAAATAGTAATTGTCATTTTTATTGAATTAGAATTGTCAAAGTAGAAATTGTCATCTTTATTGAATTAGAATTGTCAAACTATAAAATGTCATTTTAGTTGTATTAGAATTGATAAAATAAAATATAATTTTTGTTGAATTAGGTTATTGTTAGCAAAATGAAGTTGTCACTTATATTCATTTTGTTAAAATAGAATTGTTAACAAAATGAAGTTGTCATTTTATTCATTTTTGTCAAAATATACATTTTTGTCAAAATAGATTAGTTGAATCAAATATACAATTTTGTCAAAATATACATTTATATCAAAATAGATTAGTTGAAACAAAATATACATTTTTGTCAAAATATATTAGTTGAAACAAAATATACATTTTTGTCAAAATATATTAGTTGAATCAAAATATACATTTTTGCCAAAAAATTAATTTTTGTCAAAATATATTAGTTGAATTAAAATATTTTTTTTTTGTCAAAATAGATTAGTTTAATCAAAGTATAAATTTTTGCCAAAATATTCATTTTTGTCAAAAAAGATTAGTTGAAACAAAATATACATTTTTGTCAAAATTGATTAGTTGAAAAAAAAATATGCATTTTTGGTCAAAATAGATTAGTTGAACCAAAATATTCATTTTTGTCAAAATATAATAGTGGAAACAAAATTTTACATTTTGTCAAAATATGATGGTTGTAAACAAAAATTTCATTTTTGTTAAATAGATTTGAGGTAAAACAAAAGTAACACTTTTGTTAAATAGGTTTGTATTTGGGCAAAAATATTAATTTTGTTGAAATAGAAATGTCAACAAAAATGAAATGACCATTTTTATAAATTTTGTTAAAATAGAATTGTTAACAAAATGAAATTATCACTTTTAATCGTTTTGTTAAACTAGGATTGTCAACAAAATGAAATTATTGCTTTTAATCATTTTGTTGAAATAGAATTTCAACAATGAATGTATCACTTTTTATGCATTTTGTTGAAATAGAATTTGTATGTAAATTAAAGTGGCATTTTTATTGTTAAATTGTACAATAGCATTTGTATGCAAATCAAAGTGACACTTTATTGTCAAATTATACGTTAGAATTTTGTATAAAGTAAAGAGGCATTTTTATATGTTATGTTATACATTGAAAACTATATAAACAAATTAAATATTTCTTTTTATTTGTTAAACTTAAAAATAGAAATTACATACAAATAAAGAAAATAAAAATTAACTTTTTATTTGTCTTTAGTAAAGATGTCATGTGAATAAAATACAAACTTGTTTGCCATTAGAAACACATAGAAATAAATGCAAATAAAATACATATTTATTTGATATTATGAACATGAAGGTATGATATGCCAATAAAACATTCGAGGAATCGTCAAATAGTTGATATATATATATATATATATATATATATATATATATATATATATATATATATATATAAACTACATTTAAACGAATCGCGCATGGTAGTTCGCGTTTTGAAATTGTAACTTTAAACGATGATACCAAAAGATCCGACCGTCGGATTTTACCAAAACTGGAACCGTTGGGTCCGCTTTGGGAAGATCTTCCCAACGATATAAAATTCATTAAAATCTAATAGTTAGATTTCGAGAAAAGTGTAAATCAAATTTGGGTGAAAACAGCGCCAGGGCCGTCTATTGACCTGAAACATCGTTAAATTAAATTAGGCTATTTTTATATAAATAATAATAGCGATAAATCATTACAAAAATAACATTAACGATATGAAATGATTTTAAATTATATATATTAGAGAATTATTTGAAAAGACCGAGTTCAATCTCATTTCAAATAATTATACGATGATTTAAAGTCGAAGACATTGAAGATGGTGATTGAAGACCGACGATCTTCACATCGAATGGATGACAACTGATGCCCTGGACTGATTTGCTCCTAGGAAAGGGTTACAATTGTAGTTGTCCGGACGTATTTGTTGATTGTCTGGATAAGCGAGCACCTCTCTTCCGTATTGGATATATGGGACGAGGAATAAGGTTTCTCCAGTTTCGTTCAGACCTAGAACGGACTTATAAATGGATGTGTGTCTGACATTGGATTTCATTCTATGTGAATTGATTTTTATTTAATGTATATCTATTTGGTGACGGAGAATTTATTCTCTTGCTTAACACCCTTCTCTGAGATGCACGAGCTCAGAGGTTATATATCGATAGTTATCGATCGCATGGCGTGAATTGTCAATGTGGCATGCCAAGATGCAAATGATCGAGGCTTTTGTGTTGAAAAACAGGGCCTCGTGATTTTTGATCAAAGCACGGCCTGTTTAGGCATAGCTTTGTTTATAGCGTTACTTCACGAGCCTCACACCCCGGTATGAGTCAGAAATCGGACAAGGGAACGCGAGGAGTGCACACGTTTCTCTCTAGCTAGAAGTGGTATCAGGTTTTTGCAAGCCCTGATATTTTACTTATATGGATGATGGATTACGAGGCCTTAGTTATATTGGTCAATAGTGACCAATAGGTTCACTAGGACCGGGAAGCATTTGTTCAGGAATTGTCAATCCAGTAAAGTATTTGTGGACCGGCCCTGCAGGATCCAAGGGTTGCCCGTAGGTGTGATCCTGAGACATTTGCTAGAGTGTCTCGAATCAGTAAGAAGGTCTTCCTTAGCCTTTACTCATGATGGAAACCCAATTTCCAATACAACACCATGCACTTTTGATTGTGAAACTAGTACGGCGACATAGTATACTGTAGTTATGCTGTCTATGATTGATACATTATCATTGAAATGTTTTTGAAACATATATACACTAATAATAATATCAAATCCGTTTTTATCGTATCAAGCATTTTTGACCATTATAAGGTAAAACTCTGTCCTTCGGTTTGCATTGCATTGTCTGATAGGACTTAAGTCTTATAACGGTTTCATTTTTCCAAAAAGCATTACTTTGTTTAGTGATTTACTTTATGCGCACTGGCAATCTAAGGGAGTAAAAATGTTCCGCGTTAGCAGCGTGGTCCTATGATTTGCCTTAATATTAGATAAGCTAAGTAAGATTTCTCATACCAGTCCCATGACTTACCCGTAGTTTGTTTCACGTGCAAACTCGGGTGCCCTTTATTTTCCCCATGGGCAGTCGAGTAGCTTGTTTTATAGATAATCATTTTTAGCAGGATTCTGGATCGAAGCTTAAAGCTATGTCCAGAGCAATGATAGCTTTCCGCTGTGTTAGATTAATTATTCCGATGTGCATTATATCACATTCATTGTAAATAATCTTCCGTTGTATTATTATTTATCGATGTACTTTAATATTTTGTACTCTGATGTAACATTATTATGAATTTTATAAAAGTCTTATGTTATTTGTTCTAATGTGTTATATGCCCAGAGTTAGTGTATTCGAGGATTTCCAACCTTTGGATCAGACCTGTGTGGTTTATGGTCGATTCAAAGGGCTGGGATTTTCGGGTTATTACAGTTGGTATCAGAGCTTTGGTTAATTCAAATTTTTGGGGTACAACTCATTAGAATTGAACAAAAGACTCATCAGAGGCAGGATTAGAAATATCCTATAAAAGAATACTTATTAGAGATAGGATCAGCAACATCCTAGAATGAGAAAACTCATTAGAGATGGGGTTTGAAATGCCCTAGAATGAATTGAGAGTGACAAGTTTATAGTTAACGTATTTTTGATTATATATATAATCTGATCTTAGAAAATATGATTTTTGAATATATAAAAGTTATATATATATATATATATTTGAAAAGCTAATCAACTAATTGATTGATGATTGTGTTGTGATTATTAGTTCAACTAATAAAGTTATTAAAACCAATAAAAGAATGAAAATTTAATTGGTTAGTTAAACAACTTTCAGCTCCGTTCCTTTTCGAGGATGAAAACATTATAAGTGAGGGATATTGTAACAACTCGGAAATTCTGAACCAATTTAAAATTTTTATTTTAGAAATTTTAATGAATTTTAAATATTTTAAATAATTTATTTTAAATAGTAACGACTAAAATTTTATTTTAATTGAAGTTAAAACGTAATAATTTAATTTAATTATAAAAGGAGTTAGAAATAGCATGGTAGTTTGAAAATTCGATTTCAAATTTCCATTGAATGTACAAGATTCAAAATAAATCGGATTTCAGTAAATCCCAAAATATCTAAATCTGTTTAAAAATATCTTTCCAACGAATCTGAAAAATTGAAATTTCATAGCGGGAATAAAAAGTTATGGCCAGTTAAATTTTCAGAATAGTCGCTATTGAATATATATATATATTTTAATATAATATATAGCCATTTTACAAACGACCTCCGTTTTCAATGAAACCACTTTGGTTGAATCCGGAATGTTAAATTATTGCAAAATTCCAATTTTCATAATTTTTGGAATTAATATGTGAGCGCAGTAAATATAAACGTGTTTTGTCAATTTCAGTCAAATTGAATCGACCAGAAAATGGCTGTTTTTCAAATAGCCTCCAAATTCGATGAAATTAATTTTATTAGGACCGTATCATCAAAACATAGCTAGATTTACTTTTTGGGAATTTTTAGAGTCAATATCTGGCCCCGGTAAATTAAAATGTACGATCAAATTAAATAATTAAATGATTTATATTTTAAAATAAAGAAAAGTAGGCTGAGACGACAAAGTGGGCTGACGGGACCTAGTCCATTGTGTCCGAAATGGGGCTATTTAGCTAGGGGCAATAGTCGTTGGGTTTGATTTGGAGTTCAGATCGTCAAACAAATAATTGGAGAATTAAATATTAATTGATTAAAATAAAATAGTTATAAATGCCCATTCAAATCCAACCCTAACCCTAATTTTTCTCGTCAGTTTCAGAGCCGCCAACTTCTAAAGCAACCGCCGTTGCTTTCCAAATTATATTCAACAAAACTCTCAATCCTCACACTAATTTCATAGATTTATAAAATAAAGTTGGAAGAGCTTGATAAGATATTTATAACCAACGATTGAGATGGGGCTTCGTGCTTCGATTTGGCCGGAATTGGATGACGAAGTGGCAGCGTTCATGGCCGGTTCTAGCGAGCTGAGGGGCGCTGAGTTCATCAAGGTGGGGTGGTGGAGGCGCAGTTTTCGAAGTGCTTCGTCGTGGTTGAGGTGGATCGTGGTACGACGTGGCGTATGGGTCGTGGCAGCGTTCCATTGATTTGAACAAATAGGTTCTTCGGTTAGCATAAAAGAACGAGAAGGGAGGAAGACGATTAGTGGTAAAACAGTGATTAACAATGTAATTAGAATTGATTAATTAATTAATTTATTAATTTACGGGATGGAATGTTTATAAATTCATATCTTTTTGATACGAGGTCCATTTTGCGAACCGTCGGATGTGTTGAGATCGTCTTGACAAGGAATGCATTTTAGAACAAACCAGAACTAAAACAGAGGCAGTTAGATTTTTGATAAAATTAAATGCAAGTTCAATTTTATTAAAACCAATTGTTATATAAACGATTTCTGAAACCGATCATGGTGAGAATTCTATTTTTTATATATGTATAATTAAAATTAATTAATTAATTAATTATGATTGTGATCTTTCTTTCAATCCGTTGTTAAATTCTATTTAATGTTATACGTGATTTGATCTGGGATTGATGATTGATGTTGTTATGTAGATCTGTTAATTTGATGATTGTTGTGTTGAATAAAATTGTTGAAAAAAAAATCAATTTTTGTTGAATAAAATAGTTAAAACAAAAATATCAATTTTTGTTGAATATAATGGTTGAAATAAGAATATCAATTTTTTTCAAAATAAAATAGCTGAAAACAAAATTTACAATTTTGCCAAAATATAAAATAGTTAAAACAAAATTTACAATTTTGTCAAAATAGAATAGTTAAAACAAAATTTACAATTTTGCCAAATTAGAATAGTTGAAATAAAATTATCATTTTTGTCAAATATGATTATTGAGCCAAATTTGTCAAATTATAAAAGTTGAAACCAAATTTGTCACTTTTGTCAAATTATATTATTTGAAACCAAATTTGCCACTTTTTTCAAAATGTAATAGTTGAAACAAAATTGGTTTTTTGTCAAAATATATTAGTTAGAACAAAAATTACATTTTTGGTTGGCTAGAATTTAGTTAGAACAAAAAAAATTACATTTTTGGTTGATTAGAATTTAGTTAGAACAAAAAATGACATTTTTGGCTGGTTAGAATTTTGTTAGAACAAAAAATTACATTTTTGTTCATTATTATTGAGTTAGAATAAAAATCACATTTTTGTCAAATAGGTTTGTGTCAAAACACGAAATAACATTTTTGTTAAGGAGATTTATGTTAAAACAAAAATAAGATTTTTGTTAAATAGATTTGTGTTAAAACAATAATATCATTTTTATTTGTTATGTTGAATAGAAAATGTATATAAATAAATCATTCTTTTATTTGTCACTAGAATACATAGAAAATATATACAAATAAATTATTCTTTTATTTGTCATCAGAATACATAGAAAAATGTATAAAAATAAGTTATTCTTTTATTTGTCATCAGAATACAAATGTATGTAAATAAATATGTCATCTATGTTGGTAAACATATTTTGTAAATAAATATGTCATTTAGTTAGAAAACATATTTTGTAAATAAATATGTCATTTAGATAAGAATATTTTTTTGTTAATAAAAATATCATTTAGTTAGATTATGTTTTTGTCAAAATAGAAATTGTCATTTTTATTGAATTAGAATTGTCAAAATAGAAATTTTATTTTTTTATTGAATTAAAATTGTCAAAATATAAAATGTCATTTCTGTTTTATTAGAATTGATAAAACAAAATATCATTTTTCTTGAATTAGGTTACTGTTAACAAAATGAAGTTATCACTTTTGTTTATTTTATTAAAATAGAATTGTTAACAAAATGAAGTTGTCATTTTATTCATTTTTGTCATTTTATTCATTTTTGTCAAAATATATATTTTTGTCAAAATAGATTAGTTGAATCAAAATATACATTTTTGTCAAAATGTACATTTTTGTCAAAATAGATTAGTTAAAACAAAATATACATTTTTGTCAAAACATACATTTTTGTCAAAATAGATTAGTTGAAACAAAATATACATTTTTGTCAAAATAGATTAGTTGAATGAAAATATACATTTTTGTCAAAATATAAATTTTTGTCAAAATAGATTAGTTGAATCAAAATAAATATTTTTGTCAAAATATACATTTTTGTTAAAATAGATTAGTTGAATCAAAATATACATTTTTGTCAAAATATTCATTTTTGTCAAAATAGATTATTTGAAACAAAATATGCATTTTTGGTCAAAATAGACTAGTTGAACCAAAATATTCATTTTAGTCAGAATTTAGTAGTGGAAACAAAATTTTACATTTTGTCAAATATGATGCTTGAAAACAAAAATTTCATTTTTGTTAAATAGATTTGAGGTAAAACAAAAGTAACATTTTTGTTAAATAGGTTTGTGTTTGGGAAAAAATATTAATTTTTTTGAAATGGAATTGTCAACAAAAATGAAAAGACCATTTTTATTCATTTTGTTAAACTAGAATTGTTAATAAAATGAAATTATCATTTTTATTCATTTTGTTAAACTAGAATTGTCAACATAAAAGCAATCACCAATTATATTAATTTTGTTAAACTAGAATTGTTAACAAAATGAAATTATTGCTTTTAATCATTTTGTTGAAATAGAATTGTCAACAAAAATGAAAGTATCACTTTTTATGCATTTTGTTGAAATAGAATTTGTATGTAAATTAAAATGACATTCTTATTGTTAAATTGTACAAAAGTATTTGTATGCAAATCAAAGTGACATTTTATTGTCAAATTATACGTCAGAATTTGTGTACAAAGTAAAGAGGCATTTTTATATGTTATGTTATACATTGAAAACTATATATACAAATAAACTATTTCTTTTTATTTGTTAAAGTTAAAAATAGAAATTGCATACAAATAATGAAAATAAAAATCTTTTTATTTGTCATTAGCAAAGATGTCATGTGAATAAAATACGTACTTGTTTGCCATTAGAAACACGCAGAAATGAATGCAAATAAAATACATATTTATTTGATATTATGGACATGTAGTTATGATATGCCAATAAAACATTCGAAGAATCATCGATTAGTTGATATTTAAATATAATTATATATATATATATATAAATTAAAATTAATGAATCGCGCACAGTAGTTCGCATTTCAAAATCGTAACTTTAAACGGTGATACCGAAAGATCCGACCGTCGGATTTTCCCAAAACTGGAACCGATAGGTCCGCTTTGGGAAGATCTTTCCAAAGATATAAAATTCGTTAAAATCTAATGGTTAGATTTCCAGAAAAGTGTAAACCAGTTTTTTTTTAAAACAGCATCAGGGCCGCCAATTGACCCTAAGCGTTGCTAAATTAAATCGGGCTATTTTTATATAAAGAAAAATAGCGATAAATCGTTATAAAATAATATTAACAATATGAAATGATTTAAAATTATATATATTCGAGAATTATTTCAAAAGACCGAGTTCAACATCATTTCAAATAATTATACGACGATTGAAAGTCGAAGACATTGAAGACGGTGATTGAAGACCAGCGATCTTCAAATCGAATAGATGACTACTAATGCCCTGGACTGATTTGTTCCCAGGAAAGGGTTATAGTGGTAGTTGTCCGGAATTACTTGTTGATTATCTGGATAAGCGAGCACCTCTCTTCCGTATTGGACATACGGGACGAGGAATAAGGTGTCCCCGGTTTCGTTCAGACCTAGAACGGACTTGTAAATGGATGGGTGTTTGACATTGGATTTCATTCTATGTGAATTGATTTCTATTTAATATATATCTGTTTGGTGGTGGAGAATTTATTCTGTTGCTTAACACCCTTATCTGAGACGCACGAGCTCAGAGGTAATATATCGATAGTTATCGATCGCATGAATTGCCAATGTGGCATGCCAAGATGCAAATGATCGAGGCTTTTGTTGAAAAGCAGGGCCTTGTGGTTGAGGATAAAATGGTTGATGATCAAAGCACGACCTGTTTAGGCGTAGCTTTGTGTATAGCGTTACTTCGTGAGCCTCACACCCCAGTATGAGTCAAAAACGGGACAAGGGAACGCAGGGAGTGCACACGTTTCTTTCTAGCTAGAAGTGGTATCATTGTTTTGCAAGCCCTACATTTTACTTATGTGGATGATTGATTATGAGGCCTTGGTTATATTGGTCGATAGTGGCCAATTTATAGGTTCAATAGGACCGGGAAGCGTGTGTTCAGGAATTGTCAATCCACTAAAGTATTTGTGGACTGGCCCTGCAGGATCCAATGGTTGCCCGTAGGTGTGATCTTGAGACATTTGCTAGAGTGTCTCGAATCGGTAAGGAGATCTTCCCTAGCCTTGACTCATGATTGAAACCCAATTTCCAATAGGATACCATGCGGTTTTGATTGTAAAACTAGTATGGAGACATAGTATATGGTAGTTATGCCGTCTATGGTTGATACATTATGATTGAAATGTTTTTGAAACATATATACACTAATAATAATATCAAATCCGTTTTTATCGTATCAAGCGTTTTTGACCATTATATGGTAAAACTCTATCCTCCGGTTTGCGTTGCATTGTGTGATGGGACTTGAGTCTTACAATGGTTCAATTTTTCTAAAAAGCATTGCGTTGTTTAACGATTTACTTTATGTATGCACTGGCAATCCAATGGAGCAAATCCGTTCTGCGTTAACAGTGTGGTCCTGTGATTTGCCTTAATATTAAATAAGTTAAGTAAGATTTCTCATACCAGTCCCATGACTGACCCATAGTCTGTTTCACTTGCAAACTCAGGTGCCCCTTATTTTCCACACGGGTAGTTGAGTAGCTTATTTTGTAGATATTCATTTTGAGTAGGATTCTGAATCAAAGCTTAAAGCTGTGTCCAGAGCAGTGATAGGCTTCCGCTGTGTTAGTTTAATTCTTCCGCTGTGCGTTATATTACATTCATTGTAAATAATCTTCCGCTATATTATTATTTATCGATGTTCTCTGATATTTTGTACTCTGATGTAACATTATTATGATGTTTATAAAATATTCTGTTATTTGTTCTGATGAGCTGTATGCCCAGAGTTAGTGTATTCGAGGATTTCCAACCTTTGGATCAGACCTGTGTGGTTTATGGACGATTCAAAGGGCTGGGACTGATATATGCCTGACCTCCCACTCTCTTCAGTCTCTACCTTTTACCGCCAACCACCGCTCCAGTGTCGAGATCGCATGCACCCGACACGCACACCAACTCCAACCGGGAGCTGTACCGCCGACCCACTTCGACACTGCTTACTCCTCCGTTCATCCAATCACAAGGTAAAAATGGAGCGTGTTTAAATTTGTTTGTTCCATGGAACTTGCGGCACGTCTGGAAGTAGGAAAAAGGTTGAAGCAGTGTGCTATATATAGCTAAGAAATCCTTGGTCTTCAAGTATTAGCAAAGTAGAATTTCAGTAGTATGATGGGTCTGCAATGGTGAAGGGTGCTTTCATTTAATAACATGGTTTGAGTTTACATTCTGTGTACCTATCTTACGCATGTGCACGAGTAGTTGATTTCATAGGATAACTGTGGACTATGGATTCGTTTCATTAGCTGTGATGAGGGGATTAGAATTTGTAGTTGAAATGATAATACAAGGCAACTAGGACTTAAAAAGGGTGGTAGGCTGTACGTTAGAGCAGGCTTAATACAGAGTAGGCTAATTTTATCACAACTTAGCCATGAATTTTCAATTTTTTTAAGATATATACATTGTTTTGATTCGTTGATTAAAACAGATGCAGTGTAACGAGCCAGAAAATCTGAACCAATTTAAATTTTTTAAATTGGCTAAAATAATGGATTTTAAATATTTTAAATAAATATTTTAAATAATGGCGATGAAAACTGAGCTTGAATCGACATTTGAAAAAGAATATAATTAATTATAATTATATATAGAATTGAAAATGGCGCGGTAGTTCGATAATTCGATTTCAAACTTCAATTGAATATACCAGGTGCAAAATAATCCGGATTTTAGTGAAACCAAAAACATTAGGATCTAATTGATGATATCTTTCCAACGAATCTGACAAATCGAAATTTGATAGCGGGAATCAAAAGATATGTCCAGTTGAAAATTCTGAATAGTCGCTATGGAATTTAGGCCCTTAAAAATGGACATTTTGCAAACGACCTCGGATTTCGACGAAACCACTTTTGTTGGGTTCGGGATGTGAAGATATTGCTAGGTTTCCAATTTCATAACTTTTCGAATCAATATGTGAGCGTGGCAAAGGAAAACGCGTTTGACCAGTTTTAGTTGATTTTAATCGACTGGAAATTGGCCAATTTTCAAACGGTCTCAGAATTTGACGAAACTAGTTTTGTTAGGACCGTATCATTAATACGAAGCTAGAAAATATTTTTCGAGAATTTTTAGAGTTATTATGTGCCCCCGGTAATTTAAAATGTACGTTTAAAATTCAATATAGTGATTCAAATGTAAATTCAACGGAAACTGATTGTAACGATCAAATCAGCTTGCGATACATATCCCATTGTGTTCGGAATGGGGGTAAAACGCTATGGACGACAGGCGGTGGGCCTCGTTTCGAGGTCGTGGGTAAAAGTCAACTTTATGCAATTAAATTAATTATATATATATATATCTACCTCCCTTTTCTCTTTCTGGCCCCCCCGATTTCATTAAACATAAAAAAATATATATATATAAAACCCCATCGTCGATCGCCCCTGAACCCCCTCGCCTTCGCCACCCCAGTAGCCGCCGGATCCGCCACCGCACATCGCCAGCCACGCCCCCACTTCCACTCCGCCTCCTCCTTCTTCAACCCTCCCCAATTCGAGGTTCGAACGCGAGGTGGGATCCGCGAGTCCCCACCAGGCCACTGCCACCGGAGCCGCGCCTCCACAGGTGATCCCCCTCCCTCCGGCGCTCCACCTCACCGACCAGCGACCGCCAACTCCAGTCGAGACCCCCCCTCCCCCGACGTGATAAACAGTGGAAAAAGAAAAAAAGGGTAATTATAATTTATTTCTTTATTTGTCTTTGTTCATATAAGGTAATTAGTTTAGTTAATCTACTAATTTAGCATAGTTCTGAAATGAAATTAACATTCCTTTTAAAATAGCAAAGTTAGATTTTTAAAATAGCAAAGTTAGATTTTTTAAATAGAAAAGTTAGATTTTTAAAATAGCAAAGTTAGATTTTTAAAACAGCAAAGTTAGATTTTTAAAATAGCAAAGTTAGATTGTTAAATGTATGAGAGGATAATAAAATTATGATTTTTATATAAGGAAGAGGTAGAAAAAGATTTTTATTCAATTAAAAATAAGATTTTCATATTTTAAAGTATTAAAAATATAGTCTTTACTATATAGCGATTATAAAAATATGATTTTTATATTTTTAAAGTATTAAAAATATAATCTTTATTATGTAAATGATATAAAAATATGATTTTTACATACGAGGAACGATAAAAATGTAATCTTTATGAGATAGAGAATATAAAGATAGCATCTTTATATGTGTAACAAATTAAATATGTGATTTTTACATCCATATTTTTGAAAAGGTTCGATCTTTATATTTGAAAAGGTAAAATCTTTATATGAAGAATAGCGGGATAAAAATAAAATTTTATCCATATAGCGTGAAAGTAAAAATATGGCTTTTATATATTGGATAGCAATATAAAAATGTAATTTTTATATATAGTGGCTACGGGCAACGAAAGCGACAAAGGCGAGAACGGTGAAGATTTATGCAAAGAAGAGTCATGGGATTAAATTAGCTATTTGGTGAGAATTTCTCACTCTTCAATTTCTTTTTCCTAGCTATATATATATGTGTTGAAATAAAAGTGAATTGCTATATATAAATATTTATATATATATACGCCCCCTCGTCCACAAACCATGGACGATATTTATTGATTGAAATTGTGTGAAAATTGATTGATAGCGAATGATTGTTTGGGATTGTTTGTGGTTGATATTGATTGATTGAGGTTGAAAAATACCCGTTTGTGGTTGAGAAATATTTGGTTGAAACCACATAGGATTAGTTTGTGGAAATGAAATAAATATATACAAGCCGCCTGCGTGCGAACTAGATGCATGATCCCCATTGTCAAAAACCGCGAGGTTTTAAGGTAGAGCGAGGAGCCGTACTAGGGACGGTCCCGGTTTTAACTACCCTACCATTATGCTGCCGAAATTTTGAATAATATTCGTGTGTTTGAATTATTTTCATTTGCGTAAACCATATTTATTCATTGAATAGAAAACCTTCATGTGTTGAATTGATATTCATTCGTTGATTAAAAATTCATGTGTGAATGGTATTCGCGTTTTAAATATAAAAATCACATTTCTATCTATATATAGAAACTATAGAAAACCTTCATGTGTTGAATTGATATTCATTCGTTGATTTGAAATTCATGTGTTGAATGGTATTCATATTTTGAAATAAATTGTTTGATAATAAAAATCACCTTTTATCGACTATATGAACTGTGTAAAATATTCTCGTTTTGAAAGAAATTGTTTTATGATAAAAATCCTATTTTTGTCACCTATATGAACTATATAGAATAATAGTGTTTTGAAATGAATTGTTTTACAATAAAAATCACATTTTTATTGTATGCATGAATCGTTAAAATGTGAAGTGTTAAAAATAGCCACTTGTTCAAAATAAACATATATGAGTTGAAATATTCATTAATTAGCTAATGAAATGATTTGCACCTATGTATGTAACATTAGAATGAATGGTGTTTTTAAACCAAATAGAAATCAAATATGAAGTTGAATAGAAAATGATAAATGACAAGAACTGTATATATATGTACATGCATATTCATTGAACAGGTTATAGCAAAGGGGCTAGAGAAGAGGAATAAAATTTTGTGCCCGACAAATAGGTACACATTTACTGTTTTGTTTGGGTGATGATTTTATGAGCCTGTTGGCTAGCCGCTTGCCTTTTTCTTTTTCTTTTTGAGATTAGAAGGACCGGGAAAGCTATTTGCGATTTCCCGATGCTCCCGGTGCAGGGGAGGGTATGGCGAAATTTTCCAAAATTTTAAGGCGTTAGTGAAATATTTGAAGTGAAAACGATATTGAAATTGTTGAATGAACTATATTTATATAATTATATAAATATAAATAAAATTAAAACGAAACGTGGCCGTGCAGTTCGTATTTTGAAACCGTGATTTCAAACAACTAGTGCGGGAAATCCGACCGTTGGATTTTCCCGAAATCTCAACCGTCGGGTTCGCCTTGGAAATATCTTCCCAACGGCACCAACCTTGCAAAAATCCAACGGTTGGATTGTCTGGAATGTTTAATTCAAATCTGATGAAAAACAGCGCCAGAAGCGATTATATTTATATATATAAATATAATTATATATATTTAATCGAATAACGACGCTGCAGTTCGTATTTTGAAATCGAAAATTCAAACGATTGTACCGGGAGATCCGACCGTCGGATTTTCCCGAAACTTGAACCGTTGGATTCGTTTTGAAAAGACCTTTCTAATGATGTAAATTTTGTGAAGATCAACCGGTTAGATTTTCAGATATGTGCAAATCAAATCTGAAGAAAAACAGCGCCACGGCCGCTTTATGGCCCGAAGCGTCGTTTTGAATATATTAGCTATATTAAAATAAATAAAAATAGCGATTAATAGTTATAAAATATCATAAGCGATATGGAATGGAAATAAACTAAATTTGCTCGATTTATGTGGCTTTTGATGGTTGAATGTGTTTGGTGTGAAAATTACATTAAAGAACACAATTGGTGTTGTCGAATAATTTAACCATTGAAATAAATTGATTTGAAATTCTAAATATACGTGAATTATTTGAAAAGGCCGAGTTAATTCTCATTTCAAATAATTGACCGACGATTGAAATTCGAAGATGAAGACGGTGGTCGAAGACCGGAGATCTTCACCTCGTTTGGATGGTAACCAAGGTCCTGATTGGGAGGCATCCCGAAATATGGATAATGAGTGGTAATCGTCCAGACGTACGTGGTGATCGAAGGGTTTGAGAGGTATTTAGTGCCTTCGGTTTTGTTCAGACCCAGAACGGACTTGTAAATGGACTGTGTGTCTGACATTGGATTTTATTCTGTGTCGATTGATCTCTATTAAATATACATCTGTTTGGCGGCGGAGAATTTATTCTTTTGCTTAACGCCCTTCTCTGAGACGCACGAGCTCAGAGGTTGTATATCGATGGACATCAGTCGCATGGCATGAATTGCCTGTGTGGCATGCTAAGAGGCAGTGATCAGGGCTTCTGTTGAAAAGCAAAGTCTTGTGGTGATGATCAAAGCACCGCCTATGTGGCGTAGCTTTGTGTATAACGTGAATTCGCGAGCCTCACACCCCGGTATGAACCTAAAACGGGAGAGGACATCAGGGAGGGCCTGCGTTTCTTTCTAGCTAGGGTGGTGTCAGTGACCTACTAGCCCTGACATTTATATACTTTTCACCTATGTGGTTGTTGCTGTTGCGAGACGCCTCAGTTTGATCGGACGATCCGGGTCCGATGGAGTCATTCGTTGGCTCGTCTACACCCCAAAGGGTGGGGAAACGCAGGTTCAGGAATTTTAATCCACATCGGTGGACCGGCCCTGAAGATCCAAGGGCCCACCTGAGTCTGGGTCCTGAGGGGCGGGCTAGAGCGTCTCGAATTTGGTAAGGACTATCTTTTGCCTTGGTTCATGACGGAAATCCAATTTCCAAATACGTGACGGTGCGATTTCGATTGTATATATATATATATTTGGCGACATAGTGGCATGGGACGCTCATGTCGTCTATGATTGATAGTTATGATTTGAAACAGTTTTCAAGACATATAAACACTAGCACTAATATCAAATGCCTTTGTTTTATTCATATCAATCATATTTTGGCCATTATAAGTTAAAACTCTATCCTCCGGTTTGCGTTGCATTGTGTGATGGGAACTGAGTCTTATAATGGCTTCATTTTTATAAAAATACATTGCGTTGTTTAAAAGAAAGATTTGTTTTAAAGCATTGGCAATCCAATGGAGTAAACCCGTTCCACGAAAGTGGCGTGGTCCTGTGATTAGCCATATTATATATGTGTTGAATGGATTTCTCATACCAGTCCCATGACTGACCCGTAGTTTGTTTCACTCTCAACCTCGGATGCCCCTTTTTTTTCTACACGGGCAGCCTTGTTTTCAGGTTTAGCTGGTTCTTTCTGGATAGCTGGAGCTGAAGATGGATTCTATCATTTATCTCTTTTTATGCTGTTCAGCTCCTATTGTACATATTTTGTTTGTTTTCCGCTGTAGACATTTATGTATAGCTGAACTGTATTTGTTCTAAGTAAGATCCTGTACTGTGTAACTCTGATGATTACTTTTATCCAGTATATTTTGTTGTTCATTATCTGGTGTAATTATTTAATTTTTGTTCTGCTATTATCTGTTTCTGTGTTATATTCCAAAGATAACCCTTGTTTCCGTCTAAACGGGATTTCGGGTCGTCACATGCAGATAGGTGTGCATGTGCGTGATAGTCATGGGGTAGGCTAGGTTCATATGTCATGTGCGTTTTAGAAATGTAGGTTACATGATTTATCTTTTATTTTGCTTGTTTATTTATTTTATTATTGTTGTACTTTGGTTTTTATGCGATTAATTTTAATCCATCACTATCTACTACTTTTTACGTCGAGTGTTTTTCATTTGTACCATCACGAGCTATAACCAATTGCTGTGAAAATAAATGTACCGTTACGTGTTGACGTTCTGGTCTCAATAATAGTAATTTCGTTTAAAACAGACTACGTTTGCAAAACGGTGTTATTTTAATAAATCAGTTCACCTTTAAATTTCGTCTACCGACAAAACAACTCCGTTTGTCCCCAAACTAGACATCTAATAATAATAAAGTATATGTATTCCGATAAAACTTATTTCGTCGAAAACAGACTCTTTTTGAAAAATCGTTTAGGGCTTATATAATATTAATAAAATATTATATAAATTTCAAATTAATCGAAATAAATAATAATAAATTATTATAATCATAAATACCGATTAAAAATATCATATAGCTTCGATTATTATTTATACAGCTCGATATCATCAATTTCGAGTTTAAACGTTGTCTAAATTATATAAAAACCATTTTAAATATATTAAATAAACGTTATCGTTTATTAATGAAATCCATAGCGACTATTTCAAAATTTGAGTTGGACAAAACTAACAATATATAACACGAAATCTGGATTTTTCTCTTCCATATGAAAATTATAATTAACAAGATCCAAACGTTTCTTGTTTCACGGAATTCCGACTTAAATCGGATCCTATATATTCAATTGAAGTTCAAAATTCAGTATTAAGAACTATCTCGCCATTTCGAGCTCTTTTTAATTTATAAATAAATTTAATATTTAAACATTGTTATATAATTGAAATATATATTTCAAATCCATTTAAAATCCCAAATCAATATTTAAAATAACAAACTAAAATAAATATTTGATTAACAAAATTATGGGACATTACAAATACGTGTTTCAGTTTGTTGGTAAAGCAAAGCTTCATTTTTTCCCAATCACTACAAGAAAACAATGATTTAGCGTCAGATATTTAGAAGAGGGAATTTCCATCGCTAATTTACGGTGGATTTCCATGTGATCTATAACACCCCGAATTGTAGTTAATACTAAAATTCACTAATTACAGGATAAACAATCTCAGATGTGGGAATTGGGGGTAACGGGCTGCGTCATTGCGTTCGTCTCGGAAAAATACGCGAAATAGAGTCCGAGTTTTCGAGAATCGGAGTCCGTATGGCCTGGTTATGGCCCAAAGAAGTTTTCAGAAAATTCAAAGTTAAAAACAGATTTAAAAATTAAACATCAGATTTCGAAATTGGAGCCAGCAGGGGGCCAGGCGGGAAAGTTGCCGCCCTACCCATGTCGACAGGGCTGTCGACAGGCCTGTCGACTGGCGAGTCGACTGCCCTGTCGACAGGGGTGTCGACACAGGGTATCGGCCCTGTTGATCTGGGTGCACCTGATCTGGTTTTTGGTTGAGTCTTGGGCTGTGTTCTAGAGAGTTCCGAAATCTAAGGGTCCTAATCTAATCTAGGGTTAATCTAAGGGCCTAAAACACTCACCTAATCTATAAATACACCCTAAACCTACCCTAATCCATACTAAAAATAGAAATGATGGCCTCATGCCGCCAAATTAAATCTTAGAAGGAGCCTCCACAAATTTATGAAGGAAGTTGCAAGCTAATCAACCTCTAATCATCATCTTCTTCATATTTAGCAACTAATTCCACTTCATAAGTTTGCTAATCTTGGGTTTGGTGAGTTTCTATCACTTTAACATCAATTGCTAAAGTAAGTAGATTTGGTGTAATGAGACTTATGGTCTTGAATGCGGATTAGTGAGTTTGAATCATTTGTAATGATATGCTACTCTATGTTTTCCTATGTTTATGCATATTTAATACGTGGGTTTATGCATGTTTAATAAGTTGGTTTATGCATGTTTAACAAGTGGGTTTATGCATGTTTAACAAGTGAGTTATGCAATTTCATATGCAAGTTATGGGTATGATGTTATGTGTAGGTTGTTATGCAAGTTTATATGCAAGTTATGTATATGCTTAAATGCAAGTTTAACATGATATGCTTGTTTAACATGTTATGCAAGTATGAGAATGCTTATGCAAGTTATGTGTATGCTTAAATGCATGTTTAACATGTTATGCAAGTATGAGAATGCTTATGCAAGTTATGTGTATGCTTAAATGCATGTTTAACATGTTATGCAAGTATGAGAATGCTTCTGCAAGTTATGTGTATGCTTAAGTGCATGTTTAACATGTTATGCAAGTTATGAGAATGCTTATATGCAAGTTCAACATGTTATGCAAGATATGTGTATGATAATATGCAAGTTCATATGCAACATGTTATGCAAGTCATATGTATGGTAATATGCAAGTTCGTATGCAACATGTTATGCAAGTCATGTGTATGATAATATGCAAGTTTGGGTTAAATGCAGTTGGGTTAATATATGCTCATATATGCAAGTTGACATCCTCTTAACCCATGACAAAGTTATATGCTAAGATTTGGTTAAACCCATGATATTTGTGATGGATCTTCCCTTTATTATGTCATGAAATGAGAACGATTTACGTGGGGAATGATGGGGTTAATAAATATGTTAATAAAAGTATGATTGGGTATGATTAAGCATACCATAAAAATAAATTAACATAAGTGGGAATTTACCTATTGAGTTAGGTCTACCCCATGGGAATTTACCTATTGAGTTAGGTCTACCCATGTTATGAAAAATGTGTAATTAATTAGGGATAATTAATTATGGGGGTGATTAATTAGGTGTAATTAATCAACTAAGACACGAGGTTGGACCCTTTTGTAGCGGAAGTCTGCCCGGAACCGACCGGCCATCCAGCGGCTACAAATGATTGGCCCAATGTGAGAGGTCTTAGACATAAATTAAATACGTGATTAAAGTAAAGACACGAGGTTAGACCCTTTTGAAGACAGAAGTCTGCCCGGAACTAACCGGCATATCCAGCAGTCAGAAAAGACGGTCTAATGTGAGAGGTCTTTATGAGGTCATGATCTTAATTAATTAATTAAGAAACACTTAACCATATTAGCATGTAGAGGGACATGAGGGGTTAAGTGGGTGCCTTGGGTGGCATGTGGAAATCTAGTGGGTTGCCGTGGGTGGCAATAGAAAATACGATTAGAATACTTAACCAAGTGGAAACATGTAATTAAACATGATTAAAGGGTTAAGTGGGATGCACTAGATAAAGGGCCAAGCTTGGGTGGGTAGCTTGTGGGGGTCCATTTCAACCAGTAACCCATATGTATCTTATTGGGCTCGACCCATGTCGAGGACGGGACACGCGTACTGGGCTTGACTATAAGAGGCCAAAACGGGGTAGCGGTGGCAACGCAAGTCCAACGGGTTTCATATGCGTGTGTGGACCCGGGCTGGTAGGTAAGACGTTGTTGCATTGTGTAGATATAAGCCGTGCACCGTTTGTTGTATCGGGTTGCCACTTTGGGGAGTGATACACCCCACTGTGAGGCCGGCACGGGTATCTACGGTATGGAGCCGATCATTTGGGAGTAGTGGTTACACCTAGTGGAGATAGGGGCAGACGGCACCTATGTAGTCAGCTAGGGGTATACGAGACTACTAGGGAAATTTTCTAAGTCCTTGGGAGGCATCAACCTTTAAGTAGAAATGACTGGTGTGGTGCAGTGTAGTAATTATCCTTGGGTGGGTAAATGCGTCTTTACAGTTATCTTAGTTTATCCTAAGTCTACCAAGCTGCTTAGTGCAGCCATTCATCCCCAGACATTACCGTATGTCAAGTTTATGTCTTCTCTGATTACTTTAATGATTGTATTGTTAAAGTTATAGGACTCGCTTAGACTTATGTCTGACCCCGTTGTTTTTATCTTTTTTCCCAACCCTCAGGTTCTCAGAGTGGGCCCAGCACGAGTGGGCTTTGATCAGGCTGCTTTTATTTCTCTCTTGGAGCTTGGACCCTAGATGTAGAGCTCCGTTTACCCTTTTCTTTTATGGCTATCAGTTCATGTATTGGGATTATGTATTTTTATTTAGCAGGATGGATATTTGTACTTGACTTCTATTATGGTTTTGTGATGTAACCAGACATGTTTTATTTTCCGCTGCAATTGAAATGATGTTTTAAATTTCCAAGTATTATTTATATCTGTCTTGCTGTAATTACTCTGTTCTATATTCACTCAAAATACTCCACCGATGTTATGGCATTCCCTTAGAGAGTGACCATAGCGGGAGTGGGGGGTTACACGTGGTATCAGAGCAAAGGTTACCGGAACAGATAAAATTTTTAGAAAACTATTTTTCTAAAAACATTTTTGGAAGAGATATTTTCAAAAACATGTCTTTAAAAAGAAAAGTTTTTGAAAGAAAAGCATAATCCCCAATAGCCATATCTTTATCTTTCGAATTCTCCGTTTTGAATCTTTCCTTTTTTGTTTCAGCATGGCTGAGGATCTTAACTTTCCGGAGGGTGTGACGGTACCAGTATGGTATAGGAGATTGATGGAGGCTAGGGCCACCACTGCGGGTCCAGCAAATGTTCCTCCACCAACCGTAGCACTCGATCTTCCTACTCCCCCTCCTCCTCGCACAGATACTTTTGCTAAGACTTGCAAGGAATTTAAAGCTATGGGAGGGAAACCTTTTCAAGGATGTGAAACTTTTGTGGAGGCTAGAGATTGGCTTAAAGAGGTGGAAGAATTGATAGATATCTTTGAGATGGAAGAAGGAAAGAAAGTCAAGTTAGCTGCTTGGTTAATGAAAGGAGAGGCCTCATTCTGGTGGGAGGTCACTAATGGAGAACGCCCCGTTGACTCTTGGGCGGATTTTAGGCAAAGATTTGTGGCAAAGTTTCTCTCAAGGGCGGAGGAAAACTTGTATATGGAAAGATTCTTGACTCTAAAGCAAGGAAATCTCTCAGTGAAGGAATATGTCAACAAGTTTAATCAATTGGCAAGGTTTGGCCTAGATATGGTGAATACACCGGAGAAGAAGGCTTTGAGGTTCGTGAAAGGCTTGAATGAACCAATGCATGGGTTAGCTATGACTCATATCCCTATGGGGGCCACCTTTGAGAAGCTAGCTGACATGGCACTCATGCATGAAGAAGAGAAGGGTCCCAATGCTAATAAGGCACCCGAGAAGAAGGGAGATCAAAAGAGACCTCAGCAACAACAACAAAACAAAGGTGGGAAAGGCAACGGTGGCAAGGGCAAGAAGAAGAAGTGTTTCAATTGTGGGACACCTGGCCACCTAAGCAAGGATTGTCGCAAAAAGAAGAAGACTGGCTGCTTCCACTGTGGCGAAGCAGGGCATCTAGTGAAAGACTGTCCTAAGAAAGGGAAAAGGACGGGGTCTACCTCAGGAGGACAGGTGCAAGCTCTTATGGCACCAGGTCAGGCTAGGGGGCAAGTACAGGCTCTCGCGGTCCCACCGATTCAGGAAAGAGGTAGAACTATTTCCGTTGAAAGTCTGGTTTTTCTATTTGATCATCCTGTCCGTACATTGTTTGATTCAGGCGCATCGCATTCGTTTATCTCATCATCATTAGTTGAGTCACTGCACTTAGACACCGGTCTTGTAGATGATCCCTTGGTTGTTTCAAACCCAATTGGGGGCTCCACTTATTTGTCCATGATATGTTTGGGTTTGAAGATTTCTATACTTAGCATTGAGTTTAGATGTGATGCTTTTGTGTTGGGCTTCACGGGCTATGGGTTGATTTTGGGCATGGACTGGTTATCCAGTAATGGTGCTGTTCTTGATTGCGAAAGGAGAGTTGTTAGGCTCATGACCCGCTTGGGTAACACTCTCGAGATCTCTTGTAATCCCATGGATTCTGTTATGCTAAGTTATCTTGAATCGCTTGACGCTTCGGTCGAGAGTTTGCAATCTGTTAGAGTAGTCCGGGAATACTCGGATGTGTTTGAGGAGGTGAAGGGCTTACCCCCGAAGTGGGAGATTGACTTCCGAATATATCTGGTGGATAATGCTAAACCTGTATCTTTACCAGTGCGCCACATGGCTCCTCGTGAGAGGAGGGAACTCCATAAGCAAGAAGGGGAGTTGCTTGAGAAGGGGTTCATAAGATGAAGTATATCGGAGTGGGGTGCTCCAGTAGTTTTTGCTACGAAGGCGGATGGGTCCCTCAGACTTTGTGTAGACTATAGAAAACTCAACAAGCTCACAAAGAAGAATAGACACCCATTGTCGAGGATTGATGATCTTTTCGATCAGTTGGTTGGCGCTTCAGTATTTTCTCAATTGGACTTAGCCACGGGGTTTCATCAGTTGAGGGTGGCTGAGGATAGCATAGACAAGACTGCCTTTAGAACTCCGGATGGTTTCTATGAGTGGCTGGTGATGCCATTTGGGTTGACGAACGCCCCTGCATACTTTGTTGATTTGATGAGTAGGGTGTTCAGGGAGTTCCTTAATAAATTCGTGGTGGTCTTTGTGGATGATATCTTAGTATTTTCTAAGAGTGAAGAAGAGCATGCCCTACATCTTGGGGAGGTATTGAAGACTCTTCGAGCACATAGCCTTAAGGCTAAATTCTCTAAATGTCACTTCTGGAGGAAGGAGGTGCGGTTCTTGGGGCACGTGGTCTCCAAGGAAGGGATAGCTGTGGATCCCGCGAAGGTAGTATCAATTCAGGATTGGAAGGTTCCGAAGAATGCTACCGAAGTAAGAAGTTTCTTGGTGTTAGCGGGTTACTATAGGAAGTTTATCAAAGACTTCGCGAAGATATCAGCCCCATTAACCCGCTTAACGAAGAAGAATCTTGTTTTCGCATGGGACGTAGATTGTGATGATGCGTTCCGACGGTTAAAGAGAGCTTTAACCACTGCTCCAGTTTTAGTGTTGCCAGATGGGAGCAAGCCATTTGTTGTTTATACCGATGCTTGTGGGACAGGACTAGGCGCAGTCTTAATGCAAGAGGGAAGAGTAATAGCCTATGGTGGAAGGCAGTTGAGAGTGCATGAGAAAAATTACCCTACCCATGATTTAGAGTTGGCCGCTATTGTTTTTGCGCTTAAGATTTGGCGCCATTATCTTCTTGGTGAGAGATTCGAATTGTTCACTGACCACAAATCATAGAAGTACTTGTTTTCTCAGAAGGATTTGAATTTGAGACAGCAAAGGTGGATGGAGTTCTTAGCATCCTATGATTTCGAGATAGCGTATACCCCTGGCAAGGGTAACGTGGTGGCGGACGCCTTGAGCAGAAAAAGGTTGTCCTTGAGTCCATTGTTCGTGGAACAACGAAGCTTGGAATTTATCTCGATGTTTGATTTCAGACCTTCCATTGATTATGTACCCGGTTTGCTAGCATCCTTGGAGGTCAGACCTACTCTTCTGGGGCGGATTGGAGAAGCACAGAGGGACGACCCACAGTTGGTTGAGTTGGTGGAGAAACTCATAAGGGGGGAGTCGTCCAGCCATTTGAGTAGGTACACCCTAGACGATAGGGGGTGCTTGCGTAGAGACGGTAGACTTTGTGTACCGCAAGACGAGGGTTTGAGGAAGGTTATTCTTGATGATGCACACCGTTCTAGGATGACCATTCATCCCGGTGGGGACAAGATGTACCAACACATGAAGAGGGTTTTCTTCTGGGCCGGTATGAAGAAAGATGTGGCCGAGTATGTCGCTCGATGCTTAGTGTGCCAACGAGTGAAGGCGGAGCAAAAGAAACCAGGTGGGTTGCTTCACCCATTGGAAGTTCCGCAATGGAAGTGGGATAGTGTCTCGATGGATTTTATTGACGGGTTACCCAGATCGAGAAAGGGTAATACGGGAATTTGGGTGGTGGTAGACAGACTTACTAAGAGCGCCCATTTCATACCTGTGAAGAGCAAGAGGACCGCTCCATGGCTAGCTTCTGTATATCTTTGAGAGATAGTTCGATTGCATGGGGTACCCTCTAGCATAGTGAGTGATCGAGATCCTATCTTCACTAGCGAATTCTGGAGAAGTTTGCAAGAAGCAGTGGGGACTCAATTGTGTCTGAGCACCGCATATCATCCTCAGACGGACGGCCAGACTGAGAGGGTGAATCGTGTTCTAGAAGACCTTTTGAGGCTTTGTATCTTAGATTTTGGAGGTACATGGGAAGAGCATCTTCCATTGGTGGAGTTCGCATATAATAACAGCTTTCAGTCCAGTATTGGTATGGCTCCTTTCGAAGCTCTCTATGGAAGGCCTTGTCGATCACCTACATGTTGGTGGGAATCTACGGATAAGATCTTGCTAGGGCCTGATATGATTAGGGAGACTTCTGAGAAGATTGACTTGATTCGAAGAAGGATGAAAGCAGCGCAGGATAGGCAAAAATCTTATGCGGACAAGAGAAGGACGGATCTTGAGTTTGAAGTTGGGGACATGGTCTTTGTCAAAGTGTCTCCGTTACGAAATGTGGTTCGCTTTGGATCTGTTGGGAAGTTAGCACCAAGGTTCGTAGGGCCGTTTCCTATCAAGGAAAGGATTGGACGGATGGCATATAGAGTGGAGTTGCCTGACAGACTTAGTGGTGTACATGATGTATTCCATGTGTCCCATTTGAGGAAGTGCTTACATGAGACCGCAGAGGTGGTAGAGCCGAGCTTGCTTAAAGAAGTGGAAGTAGAGCGTGATGCGACTATTCGACGAGCTCCTACCCGCATCCTTGGGTCAGAGACTAGGAAATTGAGGAATCGAGAGGTTCAACTAGTCAAAGTACAATGGGGAGAAGACGAGAGCAACACAACTTGGGAAACGGAAGCGAGGATGCGTTCATTGTACCCGTTCCTTTTTGAGGATATGTCTTTTAACTTCTCCTTTATCGTTTGTCTAGTACTTATCTTATCTTTAGTATGTCCTCTCGTTAGTACTGTTTGACCTTTAGATAGGGTAAACTTATGGTTGAAACATGTGTTTGAGACATGTTATGGTTGATGGATGCAAGTGGATGCAAGTGTTTGCTAGTGGTTGCTCGTGGATGCATATACACACACTCTAGGCACTAGATCGGCTCAATCACTTCATATTGCATATTGCATAAAATTGTGTGTAGGAAGCTATATTTATGGATGTATAATGATTGTGTTATCATATGGATGATGCATTTTGGTGAATGATTGTGCACTCATGTAGATATTGTATGTGTCGATAGGGTTCTCTCGCATACATAATGGATGCATGGCACTATCATGGTTTGCATATGTTCATACATTAGATAGGGAACATATACACACACTTTTTGCATATGCTCATACATCATTAGAAACTGTTTAAGGACAATGGATGCCCGTGGTTGATGGTTTGAGTAGATGGTTGTTTGGATGGTAGGATATGCATTCTCCTTAGCTTAGAGATTTCGGGGACGAAATCCTTTAAGGAGGGGAGAATGTAACACCCCGAATTGTAGTTAATACTAAAATTCACTAATTACAGGATAAATAATCTCAGATGTGGGAATTGGGGGTAACGGGCTGCGTCATTGCGTTCGTCTCGGAAAAATACGCGAAATAGAGTCCGAGTTTTCGAGAATCGGAGTCCGTATGGCCCGATTATGGCCCAAAGAAGTTTTCAGAAAATTCAAAGTTAAAAACAGATTTAAAAATTAAACATCAGATTTCGAAATTGGAGCCAGCAGGGGGCCAAGCGGGAAAGTTCCCGCCCTACCCATGTCGACAGGGCTGTCGACAGGCCTGTCGACTGGGGAGTCGACTGCCCTGTCGACAGGGGTGTCGACACAGGGTGTCGGCCCTGTTGATCTGGGTGCATCAGATCTGGTTTTTGGTTGAGTCTTGGGCTGTGTTCTAGAGATTTCCGAAATCTAAGGGTCCTAATCTAATCTAGGGTTAATCTAAGGGCCTAAAACACTCACCTAATCTATAAATACACCCTAAACCTACCCTAATCCATACTAAAAATAGAAATGATGGCCTCATGCCGCCAAATTAAATCTTAGAAGGAGCCTCCACAAATTTATGAAGGAAGTTGCAAGCTAATCAACCTCTAATCATCATCTTCTTCATATTTAGCAACTAATTCCACTTCATAAGTTTGCTAATCTTGGGTTTGGTGAGTTTCTATCACTTTAACATCAATTGCTAAAGTAAGTAGATTTGGTGTAATGAGACTTATGGTCTTGAATGCGGATTAGTGAGTTTGAATCATTTGTAATGATATGCTACTCTATGTTTTCCTATGTTTATTCATATTTAATAAGTGGGTTTATGCATGTTTAATAAGTTGGTTTATGCATGTTTAACAAGTGGGTTTATGCATGTTTAACAAGTGAGTTATGCAAGTTCATATGCAAGTTATGGGTATGATGTTATGTGTAGGTTGTTATGCAAGTTATGTATATGCTTAAATGCAAGTTTAACATGATATGCATGTTTAACATGTTATGCAAGTATGAGAATGCTTATGCAAGTTATGTGTATGCTTAAATGCATGTTTAACATGCTATGCAAGTATGAGAATGCTTATGCAAGTTATGTGTATGCTTAAATGCATGTTTAACATGTTATGCAAGTATGAGAATGCTTATGCAAGTTATGTGTATGCTTAAATGCATGTTTAACATGTTATGCAAGTTATGAGAATGCTTATATGCAAGTTCAACATGTTATGCAAGATATGTGTATGATAATATGCAAGTTCATATGCAACATGTTATGCAAGTCATATGTATGGTAATATGCAAGTTCGTATGCAAAATGTTATGCAAGTCATGTGTATGATAATATGCAAGTTTGGGTTAAATGCAGTTGGGTTAATATATGCTCATATATGCAAGTTGACGTCCTCTTAACCCATGACAAAGTTATATGCTAAGATTTGGTTAAACCCATGATATTTGTGATGGATCTTCCCTTTATTATGTCATGAAATGATAACGATTTACGTGGGGAATGATGGGGTTAATAAATATGTTAATAAAAGTATGATTGGGTATGATTAAGCATACCATAAAAATAAATTAACATAAGTGGGAATTTACCTATTGAGTTAGGTCTACCCCATGGGAATTTACCTATTGAGTTAGGTCTACCCATGTTATGAAAAATGTGTAATTAATTATGGATAATTAATTATGGGGGTGATTAATTAGGTGTAATTAATCAACTAAGACACGAGGTTGGACCCTTTTGTAGCGGAAGTCTGCCCGGAACCGACCGGCCATCCAGCGGCTACAAATGATTGGCCCAATGTGAGAGGTCTTAGACATAAATTAAATACGTGATTAAAGTAAAGACACGAGGTTAGACCCTTTTGAAGACAGAAGTCTGCCCGGAACTAACCGGCATATCCAGCAGTCATAAAAGACGGTCTAATGTGAGAGGTCTTTATGAGGTCATGATCTTAATTAATTAATTAAGAAACACTTAACCATATTAGCATGTAGAGGGACATGAGGGGTTAAGTGGGTGCCTTGGGTGGCATGTGGAAATCTAGTGGGTTGCCGTGGGTGGCAATAGAAAATACGATTAGAATACTTAACCAAGTGGAAACATGTAATTAAACATGATTAAAGGGTTAAGTGGGATGCACTAGATAAAGGGACAAGCTTAGGTGGGTAGCTTGTGGGGGCCCATTTCAACCAGTAACCCATATGTATCTTATTGGGCTCGACCCATGTCGAGGACGGGACACGCGTACTGGGCTTGACTATAAGAGGCCAAAACAGGGTAGCGGTGGCAACGCAATTCCAACGGGTTTCATATGCATGTGTGGACCCGGGCTGGTAGGTAAGATGTTGTTGCATCGTGTAGATATAAGCCGTGCACCGTTTGTTGTATCGGGTTGCCACTTTGGGGAGTGATACACCCCACTGTGGGGCCGGCACGGGTATCTACGGTAGGGAGCCGATCATTTGGGAGTAGTGGTTACACCTAGTGGAGATAGGGGCAGACGGCACCTATGTAGTCAGCTAGGGGTATATGAGACTACTGGGGAAATTTTCTAAGTCCTTGGGAGGGATCAACCTTTAAGTAGAAATGACTGGTGTGGTGCAGTGTAGTAATTATCCTTGGGTGGGTAAATGCGTCTTTACAGTTATCTTAGTTTATCCTAAGTCTACCAAGCTGCTTAGTGTAGCCATTCGTCCCCAGACATTACCGTATGTCAAGTTTATGTCTTCTCTGATTACTTTAATGATTGTATTGTTAAAGTTATAGGACTCGCTCAGACTTATGTCTGACCCCGTTGTTTTTATCTTTTTTCCCAACCCTCAGGTTCTCAGAGTGGGCCCAGCACGAGTGGGCTTTGATCAGGCTGCTTTTATTTCTCTCTTGGAGCTTGGACCCTAGATGTAGAGCTCCGTTTACCCTTTTCTTTTATGGCTATCAGTTCATGTATTGGGATTATGTATTTTTATTTAGCAGGATGGATATTTGTACTTGACTTCTATTATGGTTTTGTGATGTAACCAGACATGTTTTATTTTCCGCTGCAATTGAAATGATGTTTTAAATTTCCAAGTATTATTTATATCTGTCTTGCTGTAATTACTCTGTTCTATATTAACTCAAAATACTCCACCGATGTTATGGCATTCCCTTAGAGAGTGACCATAGCGGGAGTGGGGGGTTACATGATCTACAAGGGATAATTTTTCATTTTTTCAACATATTTTTCTATTATTTATTACTTTCTTTTTCTGTCATCCCTCACTAAGTCGTCACAAATTACGTTAAATTACCGATAGAAAATTTCTGCCGCTATTTTCCGCTGCAAATCCAGGCAGAATACCAACAAATATTTATCAAAGCTATTTTGCAGCAGAATTACAACAGATTTGTAATAGATGAAAATATCAGTTTATTATAATAATTATTTGCTAATTAATAATTAAAATTTAATAATTATAAAATGATATCTAGCCATTACAAGAAATACTCATTTTTACAACATTGTTTCTACATTAATTTGTGTAACTATTGTAAACATCGTAGATATTTCACAACATTTATTAAGAGCATCGTTATAATAACTAGGTTTCTCGTAACAACAATATTTGCACAAGCATTCTTAAAAATTCGATGCTCACAATTAAGTGCTTATTAAAAAAATAGTTTAACAATATGTTATTTTTTGCACTATATGAAAATTTACTTTTTGCTCAAGTTACATTTCCAACGTTATTCTAATATTTCGAACATTATAAATTATCAGACTCAAAAGTGTTCAGCAAACATTATAAACTCATGATTCAATGATGCAAAAATCCTTTCTTTTTTATTAAACAAAACCAATATATAAAATAGTTGTAGTGCGTACTGTAAGCAATATTGTTTTTATATTTTAAAAAATGATATGCTTGCTTACCTTTATCAAATAATGTTAATCATCTCATTTGGTAGATAATTGATTGGCGTTACTATAAATATGTTCAATAACCTTGATTCACTTTTGTTATACCTTGTACTATAATAAAAAATTACAACCAGTGTGAAATTGATATATTGAAAACTAACATTACACGCCATGATTGACAGTATTATATTTACATTTTTGTATATTTCGATTTATATAACATTTTCTAAATATTGTAAAAAATACTACACGTTCATTATATAGTAAAATAGTATTACTTAAAATTAGTTATCCATGTCATAATAGTTTACTTATTGAAATGGATTGCTATTTTGAATCATTGGATTGTTATTTTGAATAATAGAAAATCATGTGACTCATAATACTGGATGTTTATTATGTAGTAAAATAGTAGCATCTGTCAAATTAAAAACTTGCCAAAAAATATAGTATTACTTAAAATTAGTGATCCATGTCATAATAGAACACCGTGACATGGATTGCTATTTTGAATCATTGGATTCTGATTGAATGGTGGATATTAGCTCTTAAACTGGTAACATAAATCAAAGATGAAATGCGCGAAAAACCCTAGCTTACCGAATCATCTTTTCTCTTTCCATCTCTTCCTCTTTCCCAAATACGAAAATCCCTAATCAGGTTTACAATTTCTTACTTCTGAATCATTTTAGTTCACATAGATCAAGTTTTTTTCTTACTCGTCGACGTCTTCTCTCCATTAAATGCTTGATTTGTATGGTATTACAGTACAGATTCAAGTAGCTGTTAGGTCTAGTCGTAGTTGTTCGAGGAGTCACTTTATGATAAGGACTTGTGATAGATTGAAGGGGACAAGATGAATCTTATTTTACTAGCAGATGCAATTCTAAAAGGCAGATGAGACAAGAGTTTTTGTATTATGTTCACTGCAAAAATAAGGTAATTATCCTAGTATTCCTAATTTTTTTAATCTTATCTTGAATTTTGTTTCAGTAAATTGATTAGTTATCAATCTTTTCCGAACTTGTAGAAGTTTTACTCAGAGTAGGATCATACAAATTTTTGAGATTTCTTAGATCGACATAATATACGAATTTCAGTTCTTGATAAACTAATTTTATAATATTTCCAGACGTCATTTTTACAGTTTGCTAATATGTAATCTGCATACTTAAATCTTTGTTCATTGATGGTTCTGATATATTTTTTGAAGTTACTTGCTTAGCATTATGGAATTTTTTTATCACTTATGTTGATTAGCCTTATCCCAAATATGAATATTCAGTCATGGAGGTCTCATGAATATTTGGTCTCATGGATATTTTCTCTTCATAGGATGTTCCATATGAGCAAATAGTATATCTAAATCGTTTATCTACTTGTCTGTGATCAAGTACCTTTGATTTCAATGAACCATAAGTAGGAAAAACACTCTTCATGATGCTTTCGTTGGTAGCTGAAATATTCTGCTAAACCCATTGTTAACAAATGTACTGATGAATGAATTAGAGTTATAAAATATAAATTGGAATAGCCGAATGAAAATTGATAAGTTTTTTCAAATTTAAGTCGTCTTTCTTAAAGAGAATTTTTTGGGTAGCAGTTGATAGAAACATTGTTTTACCCACTAAATTTTTTCCTTCTGTATAATATAGCACTGGTTCAATACATAACATTTGGGAATGCCACCATATTGACCTGCATATGCTTCACGTTAATGATACATGTTGATATATGTTTCACACTAATGTCTACATATGAATATATGAGTAATGTTATAGATTGGGATTTTTAGAACACAAAGCTTCATATATAGATCTTCAAATATATATCAAAATTTATATATGAAAAGGCAAAGGTATAGTGATTCCAAGTAAATCAAAAAGCCATGTATGTGAGCTCATGGGAAGGAAAACACATGGTTTCCAATGTGAAATTTATAAGTAAGCATTCTTAAGATGCGTAAGGTACTGGAGATGTATCTAACATCAGACCTACGAGTATTCTGCATATTCACGCTTCAAACAGTTTGAATGAATTTGTTTTTTGGGTGAGTGTCATATGATTCAACACATATTACATTCATATATTTTGTGCTTTAAATGTTTATGGTTTCAGAATTATGTTAGATTTGCTTGTGTCATATTTTAGATACATGAAGACCGAAGATTAATATATATGAGTTCTTAAATATATAGATTTTGAGTATACTTGGTTTTGGATATATATAGTAAAAATTTCTTGTACGTATAATTTCAAACATTTAAGTTCACCAAATTTGCAGTTTTGGATGTATAACATTCCTGGACGTATCTGGTCTTTGAGCATACCAGATCTTAGTATATAAGATTCTAGTAGTTAGAAGCTCCAAGTACATTTGATTTTTACATTTTCTCATACACATGATCTTCAATATATTTTGGAATTTGAGTAAGATATCTAGACATCTCAAACATGTCAGTTTTGACTCATTTTAAGGGAAGAAACAGGTAATGCTTTAGATTCTAAAAATGCATATGTCAAAATTTTGGAAAAAAAAACGTGAAACTTGTATTAAAAAAACTTTATTTTTTTTTGAAATTTGCAGACCAATTAATTGCATGAAATAGAATTTATGTTAAAAAGTCTTCAAATGTACGAAATTTTATGCAAAAATGCATATGTCAAATTTTAGAAAAAAAAAGTCGAACTAATTTTTTTTCAAAAAAATGTTTTCTTGGATGAATATTTTAGTAAAATAAAACAAAATTTACATAGCTATTTTCTGTATGTACATATAATTTTTTAAAAGGTACCAGAATTTATAAACCGAAATTATAGAGGAATTTCTGAAATGGGATCAAAATTTCAAAATTGTCACCGATCAAAATGGAAACGAAACCTGGAATTTCGAACCTTAGTTTACTGAATACTGGTCTCAGTTTAGTGTTTTATTCTTATACATTTGGTTGTGAATTAGAATACACTGTGAGCTTTCCTGTAGTGACCCATAAATTCGGTCTAATTTGAGTTGATCAAAACACAAGTCCAACCCCAAATTAAACTGGAAACCAGAAAACTAATATAAAGAAAATAGAGGGTAAGGATAGATAAGATAGAAACTTAGAATAGAAGAAGAAGAAGAAGAAGAAGAAGAAGAACACAACATCAGAGTAACACGAATCTCATAGCGGAACGAATAACATATAATATATGTAACATAACTTTGAAATATACATCTGTACTTGAATATACATCATTATCAAAGTGCAACTCTTACAACACAGCTGAAATAAACTATAGCTATGTGATCCTGAAGCCTCCTGCTCTAGGTCTTCAAGTATCTGTAAATTCAAGACTACTTGACTGCCCGTACAAAATTGGGCACCCAAGAGTTTAGGGAAAACAAAACAAATAAACTACGGGTCAGTCATGGGACTGGTATGAGTAAAATAGTTTAAAACAGTTTGAACACGTAAACGATATCTCATAAGACCACACCGTATAACGGAATGGGTTTTTCCCTTATGAGAATCCAAAATATCTTTAAACAAAAACCTTTTGATATTATAATAATGTCTATCAACCATAATATAATAATCATCTAGCAGAAACGCTTTCATCTCACGTTCTACATATATAGTATACAATCAAAACCGCAAGCACGTATTGGGTAATGGATTTCCAACTATGACAAGGTATGGAACCATCTTTCGCTAGTGTACCTCTAGAAAGGAATACAATGGGTTCAATAAGAACATCTTGCAACCTGGCCACACCATCTTGCAACCCGGCCACACATGACTGAGCACTCATTTCGCTTGAGTGTATCGAATGTATATCACCAACGGTTGGGATCAGCAACCGTTTCCCAAATGGGACAGCATCAAAAATAGATTTTTAGAAGTAAATGAAACTCTAGATCATATGATTATACACCCTAATAAATGCGACCTACATAGCCATGCTTCCTGCCCGATTTTTGTCATTTCCCGGTTAATGAGGCTTGAGGTTACGCTTCATCATCACATCAGATTTACTTCGAATGCCACATTGTCAGATCCATCGAAAATCACTAATTGACGTCTACAATAGTACATTACCTGTTAGCTAAAGAAGTTTTCTTCTCCGCTTCCACTCTTAGTACGGTTAAAGAAATCAATGTATGTGACCTTTCTGGAAATACTCTGTCAGACATTCGTCCATACGAGTCATCCAGGAACAGGATGAACCGAAGGCACTATTCAGTACATCCATCTTGGGCACTATTATCTAAGACTTATACAATAGCCCTTGACTTTACTCCGTCTTCAATTATCTTTGGCATATATGATTCGCAACACTTATGCCAATACAGAGTGGTTCTTTGGATAATAATCCAACCGGTCTCTCCATATTATCAACGTTAAAATGGTCAAAACTTCGATAGTCTGTGATTTAACCATCAAAGAAAGACAGGTGTGCAAACAACGATATTATTTCCAGGAGGAAATTATATCGATCAATCATCATTCAACATTTATCTTTTTATTTCATTGATTTACTTATCTCCCTTTCCCATATATTCTAAATTCTTATTTTCTATTATCAAAAAACATTTCTGATTCTCATTCGGAAAACATTTCCAAAACTTATTAATTGGGATTTAAACAGATGTTTAAAACTATATTGCGATGACGACTCAAACCACTATACTAAATTACTAAATCCACTTAACCACTTCACCCTCGAACTGTAACCATTTCTTAATTAAAAACGCAGTCAATCAAGTTGGGGTATAGCTACCTCTCAGACCTTAACTGAACCACCTTTCAAATCTCGAAATAGATAAGATTCACCTTTTTAACTCGTTAACACTTCCTTACGAACCCTCGGATTCTATTTATGAACCCCCTTCTTTTACAAGTTTTACATGATTATAACAATGGTGTTATAATCTCCTACATCCGAAATATATTATCTTTAATATGACTTTTATTTCCTAACTTGAATAATACAACGACAACTAATTTATTTACTCCTATTCGGTTAGCTCTAATCTATAAGTCTTATTTGAATAACTCCAACCTAATAAATCTTACTTGAATAACTCCAACCTAATAACTCTTACTTGAATAACTCCAACTTAATAATTCTTACTGGATTAACTCTTATTCGAATAACTTATATTCGATTTGCTTACTTTCGAATACTTATATTCGATAATCTCTTTCTTTGAATAAATCATATTCGATTTAACTCCTGTCGAATAACTAGATTCGATCAACTCACTTCAAATATTTTTGATTCGGTTATCTCACTTCGAATATCTCTGATTCGATTATCTCACTTCGAATATCTGTGATTCGATTATCTTACTTCGAATATCTACTATTCGATTATCTCACTTCGAATATCTCTGATTCGATTATCTCACTTCGAATATCTCTGATTCGATTCAATTCTTCGAATAACTAAATTCGATTACTCCTTTCAACTCTATTCGAATAATCTAAATTCGATTAACTCCATTTGAATAACTCTAGTTCGATTTAACTCTATTTGATAACTCTAGTTCGATTTAACTCTATCGATTAACTCTAACTGATTAACTTTAACTGGTTTAACCTAACTGGTTAACCCTAATGGTTTTGCTCTAACTGGTTAACCCTAATGGTTTAACTCTAACTGGTTAACCCTAACTGATTAACTCTTTGTCCTTATTCAGTTTCAAACGTCGATGTTGAAATCGATTTTTACTCTTTATATAAATCATGACTTATATATTCTATTTGTCCAAATGATAAATATTTAACTTAATTTATAAATATCATTTATAAATTAATCTACTCCATTTATTTTTTTTCTCCATCATATATATGTTCAGACTTATATATATATCTGTAACAACCCGTATTTCAATAACATGTTAAAACAAGAATCAAGGAAGAATTTAATTTTAAATTCTGAATCAAGTAAAACGGGCTATGCCATTGCGTTCGTCTTAGAAAAATACGCGAAATAGAGTCCGAGTTTTCGTAAATCGGAGTCCGTATGACCCGGTTAAGGCCCAAAGAAGTTTTCGGGAAATTTGAATTTCGAAACATGCAAAAATGGGGCCAGGCGGGAAAATTCCCGCCCAGACAAGTTGACTGGGCTATCGACAGGGCTGTCGACTTGCAAGTCGACAGGCATGTCGACAGGCATGTCGACAGGGCTGTCGACTTTCCCTGTCGGCTGATTCTGGTCTGGTGCACCTATTTTCTATCTTGGCTAGGTTTTTGGGCCTGGTTTGAAATCTGACGGTTCAGGTTGGTCCTAGGGTTAATCTAAGGGCCTAAAACTATCCTAATCTCTATAAAAAGACCCTAAACCTACCCCTAAACCCTCATTATTCACTCATGTAACTAAACTATGGCCAAATTTCTACTCTCATGGCCTCCTTCTCAAATCCCTAGAGCCTATGCATTCAAATCGGGTTCAAATCAAAAGATGCAAGCTTGCTACACCAAAGAGAGGCAAAATCAACGTTGCTATGCGAGTTTCATGACGGATTCTTCAACAAAGGAGGCACCTTTCTTAGCCAAGATGATTCATGCTTCTTTCCATAGGCCTAACTATGTAAGTTCTAGCTACTTTTAGATGGAAACGGTAGTTTTGATAATGACATGGGATAAAATGAGGCTAAACATGATTATGCGAACCTATATGAACCTTACCTTTCCTCTTGTGTTCATGATTATGATTTTAGGCCATGTGAGTGACTTAATCATGCCTCTCATGCTATGCATAACCTAGTTTAACTTGCAAGTTTGGATCTTTATGCATGAAATGCTAGCATGAACCTTTAGGAACCACTTTATGTGTGAAACATTGGCTAAGACAAGATTTTGGGGCTTATGCATGTTTATGAACCCAAACCCCTTATGGTAACATGCAAGTTTGTGGCCAAATCCTTTATGAGATTATGCATGCTCGTGGCCAATCCCCTCTTTTAAGTTGTGCATGTTTATGGCTAAACCCTTTTTGATAATATGCATGTTTGTGGCCAAATTACCTTATGACACTATGCATGTTTATGGCCAATCCCTTTATGATGTTTTGCATGTGGAAGCCAAGCCCCTTTTAGCATCATGCATGTTTTGAGACCAATATGTGACATAGTATCCTTACTATGTTGACTCGCTTTGTTTGCGTTGGGAAAACACGATTTTGGGTAGTTAGATAAACATGAACATGTCGCGAAATCTTAACTTGATTATGACATGTGTTTATACTTGAAAATATGACTTGGAAGATAACATGGAAGTTGGCATGTAAGTATGCATAAAAACATGAGCTTGGGAATTTACCTATTAAGTTAGGTCTACCCTTTGGGAATTTACCTATTAAGTTAGGTCTACTCAAATGCTTGAAAACTTGTAACATGTTTTGGAAACATTATGAACTTAGATAATATAAGTGTGGCCAACTCGAGGTTGGGTTGAGTTTGCAACGTAAAACTACCCGGAACCGACCGGCCTAACTAGTAGTTGCAAACAATAGGACCCAATGTGAGAAGTTGGTCATGTCGCGCTTAAGACCCGAGGTTAGACTAGGTTGTGGTGTAAATCTACCCGGACCCGCCCGGCTTAACTAGTAACCACAACAAGGTCTAATGTGAGAGGTTAAGAGTGCATTAATTGAATTAATGCCACATGATAAGGTTAAGTAAATTTGACTAATGACACTTAACCGATATGACACGATTGGGTAGGTTAAGTGGGACCGGACTTGATTCCTTAATGACACTTAACCATGCAAGATGATTAGGAGATGGGGTTAAGTAATTTACACTTAACTAATCCGACTGGGTAATTAGATGGGGTTAAGTAATTAAGACTTAACTAACCTAACCACGGTAATTAGATGGGGTTAAGTAATCCACACTTAACTAATCTAAACACGGTAATTCGATGGGGTTAAGTTAAACACTTAACCAATTTAAACTTGGTAATTCAATAAGGTCAAGTAACCCATACTTAACCAACTTAACTTGGTAATTTAATGGGGTTAAGTTAAACACTTAACTAATTTAACACGATGATTTGATGAGGTTAAGTTACCTATACTTAACCAATCTAACTCGTTAATTTGATGAGGTTAAGTTAACCTATACTTAACCAATCTAACGTGAAAACATGATAAGGCTAAGTCACGAATCGTTTCGAATACGCTTGACCGATTTGACTCGGTAATTTGATAGGGTCAAATTAATATATACTTAACCAACCTAAAATGACAATTAGACGAGGTTAAGTCATGGATTGCTTGATATACTTAACCAACTTGACACATGGTCTGTAGGGTTGAGTCTTGGACTGGGATACTTAGCCAGTTTCGACATGTTTTGTAGACGGGTTAAGTTGTGAACTTAAGTGACACTTAACCCATTAGATAAACCCTAATTCGGAGGATTAGGTAAATAACCATAGTTAACAAGGATAATGGAAAAAAGGCTAAGTGGTAAACCTTAGTTAAGGGAAACTAAGTAATAATTCTTAGTCAAGGAAATTTGGACCACCTCTTAGATAGATGAGTAACCCGATACGGTAGGTCATCGTTAAGTATACGTGTAGGAGCAGGCTATCTGATTTAGATAAAGGCTCCAGCGAACTGGGTAACGAAGCAGCGGCTTCGGGGAACGTGAGGATATTCTTGGTATCCCTCTATGAGGTCGCAGATGATCATCCTGGGCTCACAAGAGGTTAAGGTCTACGTTAGAAGAACCAAGAGTATGCCTTGGTTGCTATACGAGCGACCTAAAGACTGGGATGGATAGCAGTGAGTCAACGAATACATGATAGTGCCCTAGATAGCAAGTTCGTCGATCATCTACCATCTTGAGTCAAGCGTGTACGTACGGAAAGGCAGGGAACACCCAACAGACCATAATTGCTATCTAATTATGGGTGAGGTAGGCCGTAGGATGTGGGCTGGCCGGAGTGTAGTTCTCATGCAAGATTTTCTCTTGTGTTGCCTTTCACTAGTTGAGGGAGGGGTCTCGTGGGACCATAGCCACGTGTAGAAAAGCAGACCTTAGTATCTGCATCAGCAGATAAATCTAAAGCTCCCGACCGAGTCTTGTATTTCTTGTTTTGCCCTGTGACAGGACTCGGATGGCACGATGTGATACATGTGCATACAGTTATAGAAAAACGATTCACGATGAATGCGTGGGAAAAAGGGCGCGGTTGAGGGTTAGCGTAATCCCTAGTGGCCTAGGTGGCTTAACCCAAACCGGAATACGAAAGCATGCAATAGGTAAGCGTAATCCCTAGTGGTGCTAGGTGGCGTAAGTCCTAGTAGTTCAAACGATGATTCATATGGAAGAGCCTAGCTAGAACAAGGGTGACAGTCCAAACGATTTCAAGGATAATACGACATGAGGAAGCCCGTACGAGGTACGGCAAAGGACTGAACTTATATACGTGGAAAGAAACATATGATTTGAGTAACCTATATATGCGATATATTAGGTTGACATGGACCATTACACGATTTTAAGCAAGGGACATTCATGGTTAACACATGACGCGGCTAGGGATACTAGTACGAGAGGTGCAGAGCAAATATACATGTTAGAACTAGGAAGAATATACATAATAGATACCGTGGGATGTTAGACGGGGTAGATAACTTGGGATAATGTACTCGATAGAAATCTGACGATGTGATACCTTGACTTATCATAACACCGTAGTTTATCATGATACCTTAGTTTACCTTGCCACAGTAGTTCAACCGGCTACCCTGGTTTATCTATCTTGTAGTTATCCTTATGTTTACTTTCAGTTTATGCATGTCATGTTACCTTTACCTGTTTTTACACTGGAAGTAGATAGGACTTACTCAGTCTTTTTGACTGACCCGTTTTGTTTCGCCTCTTTTCTTCCGTTTCCCCCCCAGGTTTCAGGGAGGAAACAATGCTGTTTAGTTCGGACTTCTTCTGCTTGAAGGTCATCATGGATGGCTTGGACTTCTCTTGGCTATGGCTACTTTACTGTTTTTGCTTGGGGAATAATTTATTAAAAAGTCTTTATGCTTCTTTACTATGGAAAGACAGGTTTTGATGTACTCTGATGTAAAAAGGCTTTTGACCTCATTTATTAATGTTATGAAAGTTTGTTTTTACTTCCGCTATTTTATATGTTCTGTCTTGTGATATTTCTGTGCATGTTTACCAATAATGCCCCTCTAAAGCTAGTGCATTCCCTTGCAAGTGACCCTAGCGGAGGCGGGGTGTTACATTTGGTATCAGAGCAGAAGGTTACTAGACTGGGCAAAAGTTTTTAAAGACCTTCTGAAAATTATTTGAAAAATCGTTTACAAAGAAGCATTTTTCAAGAAAATTTTCTTTTAAAAAGAAAAAGGCTATTCCCCAAAGGCCATTAGCATTATCCTTGTTTCCTTGATTGAATCTCTTTTCCTTTCTTTCCTCCATCTGTAGTCACAGTGGTTTTACTGCGACTAGTCTTTCTAGCTGCGTAAGTGTTTCCCGTACGATGGAGGTGGTTCTCGAGAGACCGTTGCAGAGTTATGCATGAAAGGATAGTAAGAACAAGGACAAAGGATACGAGCTCAGGGATAAGCAACATGTTGGTATGGCCGAGTCCTAAAAGGAGGGAGAAAGATGAACAATGAAACCCATGACGAGAGAGTACCTTTGGCATGGTGAAACAGAACGGATAGTTAAGTATCATGGAACAGGGACAAGATCATTCGGAGGGCAATAGTATGCTCTCATTTCTAGGGTACCTCAGAAGGAGGGTAACGATCTTGTTAAAGGTTTAGCTTTTCTTCTCTATCATCCTGTCGGGACTTTGTTTTGATCACCGCATCTTTTAAGTCCGCTTCGATAGTTGAGTCTCTGCACCTTAGTACTAGCGTAGTAGAGGATCCCGTTTTTGTCTCAAGTCCTATTGGAAGATCGGTCCATTTACTCATGGCTTGTTTGGATTTGAGAATGCCTATATCAAGTATTGAGCTTGGAAATAATGCTTATGTTTATAAGCTATGGATGGATTCTAAGGATGAAGTGGTTATCCAGTAAGGGGTGCCACTCTCGGTTTTAGAAGGAGGGTAGTTAGACTCTTGGCTTGTTTTGGTAATACCCTTGAAGTATCGCGTAACCTTTTGGGTTCTGTCATGATTAGTTACTTAGAATCCCTAGATGCCTTTGTTGGGAATTAGAAACCCGATCGAGTGGTGTTCGCTAATAAAACGGATGGTTTACTTCGCTTATGTATGGGTTATGGGAATTACCCTAGTAAGTGCGCATGGTAACCTATTTACTTGCAAGGGAAAGTTTTTCTACGTGGAATACCTTGTGGTACGAGGTCCAGGATTCACTAATGAAATTTTGGAAAGCTTGCGTGGAATCATGAGTACGCAGTCCTGTTTGCGCCAAGTATTCTAGAAGGAGAATAAGTGCAAGTGGAACGAGGGGCGGTCAAGGCACGAAGGAACTAAGCTCAAGGTAATGCGACTCAGAAGACTGAAGAATAATACGTGCATGATATCTCTTTTGGGAATATATCCTCGATCCCTGTTTTTCTGTTGAGCTTGCTTGTAGGCTATCTTTTAGGGATATCCTCTCGGTCCTGTCTCTGTTACAAACCCCGTACGGAGTTTGTTTTGTTTATCTTCTCGACCCTGTTTCAGGGAATTTTAGGTAGAACCCTATGGATGTAAACATGTATTTGAAACATGTTATGGTTGATATGGGTGCAAATGGTTGCAAGTGGTTGCTCGTGGATGCGCGAATTTACATTAGATATTAGCTCGACTCGTTCACATTTCATATTGCATATGCACGAGTATTTATACTTGTTTATAGAAGAAATTGAATGTGTTATCATGCGGATGTTGCATATGGATGAATGATTGTGCACACATATAGTATCTATATGACTAGGACTATTTGCATACATGTTGGATTCATGGCACTATACATATTTTTGCATTAGAAAGTTTATCCAGGCCTGATCATTAGCATTAGCTAAGGAACATGTACACACACTTTTTGCATATATTCATACAGCATTAGAAATCATCTAAGGACAATGGTTGCTTGTGGATGATGTTTTGAGTAGATGGATGATGGATGGTAGGATATGTTCTTCCTAACTTAGAGATTTCGGGGACGAAATCCTAAAAGGTGGGGAGAATGTAACAACCCGTATTTCAATAACATGTTAAAACAAGAATCAAGGCAGAATTTAATTTTAAATTCTGAATCAAGTAAAACGGGCTATGCCATTGCGTTCGTCTCGGAAAAATACGCGAAATAGAGTCCGATTTTTCGAAAATCGGAGTCCGTATGACCAGGTTAAGGCCCAAAGAAGTTTTCGGGAAATTTGAATTTCGAAACATGCAGAAATGGGGCCAGGCGGGAAAATTCCCGCCCAGACAAGTCGACTGGGCTGTCGACAGGGCTGTCGACTTGCAAGTCGACAGGCATGTCGACAGGGCTGTCGACTTTCCCTGTCGGCTGATTCTGGTCTGGTGCACCTATTTTCTATCTTGGCTAGGTTTTTGGGCCTGGTTTGAAATCTGACGGTTCAGGTTGGTCCTAGGGTTAATCTAAGGGCCTAAAACTATCCTAATCTCTATAAAAAGACCCTAAACCTACCCCTAAACCCTCATTATTCACTCATGTAACTAAACTGTGGCCAAATTTCTACTCTCATGGCCTCCATCTCAAATCCCTAGAGCCTATGCATTCAAATCGGGTTCAAATCAAAAGATGCAAGCTTGCTACACCAAAGAGAGGCAAAATCAACGTTGCTATGCGAGTTTCATGACGGATTCTTCAAAAAAGGAGGCACCTTTCTTAGCCAAGATGATTCATGCTTCTTTCCCTAGGCCTAACTATGTAAGTTCTAGCTACTTTTAGATGGAAACGGTAGTTTTGATAATGACATGGGATAAAATGAGGCTAAACATAATTATGCGAACCTATATGAACCTTACCTTGCCTCTTGTGTTCACGATTATGATTTTAGGCCATGTGAGTGATTTAATCATGCCTCTCATGCTATGCATAACCTAGTTTAACTTGCAAGTTTGGATCTTTATGCATGAAATGCTAGCATGAACCTTTAGGAACCACTTTATGTGTGAAACATTGGCTAAGACAAGATTTTGGGGCTTATGCATGTTTATGAACCCAAACCCCTTATGGTAACATGCAAGTTTGTGGACAAATCCTTTATGAGATTATGCATGCTCGTGGCCAATCCCCTCTTTTAAGTTGTGCATGTTCATGGCTAAACCCTTTTTGATAATATGCATGTTTGTGGCCAAATTACCTTATGACACTATGCATGTTTATGGCCAATCCCTTTATGATGTTTTGCATGTGGAAGCCAAGCCCCTTTTAGCATCATGCATGTTTTGAGACCAATATGTGACATAGTATCCTTACTATGTTGACTCGCTTTGTTTGCGTTGGGAAAACACGATTTTGGGTAGTTAGATAAACATGAACATGTCGCGAAATCTTAACTTGATTATGACATGTGTTTATACTTGAAAATATGACTTGGAAGATAACATGGAAGTTGGCATGTAAGTATGCATAAAAACATGAGCTTGGGAATTTACCTATTAATTTAGGTCTACCCTTTGGGAATTACCTATTAAGTTAGGTCTACTCAAATGCTTGAAAACTTGTAACATGTTTTGGAAACATGATGAACTTAGATAATATAAGTGTGGCCAACTCGAGGTTGGGTTGAGTTTGCAACGTAAAACTACCCGGAATCGACCGGCCTAACTAGTAGTTGCAAACAATAGGACCCAATGTGAGAAGTTGGTCATGTCGCGCTTAAGACCCGAGGTTAGACTAGGTTGTGGTGTAAATCTACCCGGACCCGCCCGGCTTAACTAGTAACCACAACAAGGTCTAATGTGAGAGGTTAAGAGTGCATTAATTGAATTAATGCCACATGATAAGGTTAAGTAAATTTGACTAATGACACTTAACCGATATGACACGAATGGGTAGGTTAAGTGGGACCGGACTTGATTCCTTAATGACACTTAACCATGCAAGATGATTAGGAGATGGGGTTAAGTAATTTACACTTAACTAATCCGACTGGGTAATTAGATGGGGTTAAGTAATTAAGACTTAACTAACCTAACCACGGTAATTAGATGGGGTTAAGTAATCCACACTTAACTAATCTAAACACGGTAATTCGATGGGGTTAAGTTAAACACTTAACCAATTTAAACTTGGTAATTCAATAAGGTCAAGTAACCCATACTTAACCAACTTAACTTGGTAATTTAATGGGGTTAAGTTAAACACTTAACTAATTTAACACGATGATTTGATGAGGTTAAGTGACCTATACTTAACCAATCTAACTCGTTAATTTGATGAGGTTAAGTTAACCTATACTTAACCAATCTAACGTGAAAACATGATAAGGCTAAGTCACGAATCGTTTCGAATATGCTTGACCGATTTGACTCGGTAATTTGATAGGGTCAAATTAATATATACTTAACCAATCTAAAATGATAATTAGACGAGGTTAAGTCATGGATTGCTTGATATACTTAACTAACTTGACACATGGTCTGTAGGGTTGAGTCTTGGACTGGGATACTTAGCCAGTTTCGACATGTTTTGTAGACGGGTTAAGTTATGAACTTAACTGACACTTAACCCATTAGATAAACCCTAATTCGGAGGATTAGGTAAATAACCATAGTTAACAAGGATAATGGAAATAAGGCTAAGTGGTAAACCTTAGATAAGGGAAACTAAGTAATAATTCTTAGTCAAGGAAATTTGGACCACCTCTTAGATAGATGAGTAACCCGATACGGTAGGTCATCGTTAAGTATACGTGTAGGAGCAGGCTATCTGATTTAGATAAAGGCTCCAGCGAACTGGGTAATGAAGCAGCGGCTTCGGGGAACGTGAGGATATTCTTGGTATCCCTCTATGAGGTCGCAGATGATCATCCTGGGCTCACAAGAGGTTAAAGTCTGCGTTAGAAGAACCAAGAGTATGCCTTGGTTGCTATACGAGCGACCTAAAGACTGGGATGGATAGCAGTGAGTCAACGAATACATGATAGTGCCCCAGATAGCAAGTTTGTCGATCATCTACCATCTTGAGTCAAGCGTGTACGTACGGAAAGGCAGGGAACACCCAACAGACCATAATTGCTATCTAATTATGGGTGAGGTAGGCCGTACGATGTGGGCTGGCCGGAGTGTAGTTCTCATGCAAGATTTTCTCTTGTGTTGCCTTTCACTAGTTGAGGGAGGGGTCTCGTGGGACCATAGCCACATGTAGAAAAGCAGACCTTAGTATCTGCATCGGCAGATAAATCTAAAGCTCCCGACCGAGTCTTGTATTTTTTGTTTTGCCCTGTGACAGGACTCGGATGGCACGATGTGATACATGTGCATACAGTTATAGAAAAACGATTCACGATGAATGTGTGGGAAAAAGGGCGCGGTTGAGGGTTAGCGTAATCCCTAGTGGCCTAGGTGGCTTAACCCAAACCGGAATACGAAAGCATGCAATAGGTAAGCGTAATCCCTAGTGGTGCTAGGTGGCGTAAGTCCTAGTAGTTCAAACGATGATTCATATGGAAGAGCCTAGCTAGAACAAGGGTGACAGTCCAAACGATTTCAAGGATAATACGACATGAGGAAGCCCGTACGAGGTACGGCAAAGGACTGAACTTATATACATGGAAAGAAACCTATGATTTGAGTAACCTATATATGCGATATATTAGGTTGACATGGACCATTACACGATTTTGAGCAAGGGACATTCATGGTTAACACATGACGCGGGTAGGGATACTAGTACGAGAGGTGCAGAGCAAATACACATGTTAGAACTAGGAAGAATATACATAATAGATACCGTGGGATGTTAGACGGTGTAGATACCTTGGGATAATGTACTCAATAGAAATCTGACGATGTGATACCTTGACTTATCATAACACCGTAGTTTATCATGATACCTTAGTTTACCTTGCCACAGTAGTTCAACCGGCTACCCTGGTTTATCTATCTTGTAGTTATCCTTATGTTTACTTTCAGTTTATGCATGTCATGTTACCTTTACCTGTTTTTATACTGGAAGTAGATAGGACTTACTCAGTCTTTTTGACTGACCCGTTTTGTTTCGCCTCTTTTCTTCCGTTTCCCCCCAGGTTTTAGGGAGGAAACAATGCTGTTTAGTTCGGACTTCTTCTGCTTGAAGGTCATCATGGATGGCTTGGACTTCTCTTGGCTATGGCTACTTTACTGTTTTTGCTTGGGGAATAATTTATTAAAAAGTCTTTATGCTTCTTTACTATGGCAAGACAGGTTTTGATGTACTCTGATGTAAAAAGCCTTTTGACCTCATTTATTAATGTTATGAAAGTTTGTTTTTACTTCCGCTATTTTATATGTTCTGTCTTGTGATATTTCTGTACATGTTTACCAATAATGCCCCTCTAAAGCTAGTGCATTCCCTTGCGAGTGACCCTAGCGGAGGCGGGGTGTTACAATATCTATTTATTTCTAAATGCCTTTACCAATATTTCCTTTTTAATCCTATTTGTAAATGGTTCTCAAATATTACCCTTTTAAATTCTATTTGCAAATGGTTTGCAAATATTCCCTTCTCTATTCTATTTCCAAGTATTTCCTTTATTAACCTTATTTATTTTCTACGTCAATATCTCATTATCTTATCCTGTTTATTTATTAAATAAATAATCCATCTAAATATCTAATTTATTTATTCTAAATAAATAATTCACTTTATAAATATTGCATTTATAAAGATTTCCATTCATATAAAATTCCACTTTAAAAAGATTTCCTACATATAAATATTCCCATTTATAAATATTTTATTTAAAAACATTTCATTTATAAAACCCTTTTGATTTTATAAATATTTTATTTTCAAATACTATTTGAAAATTCCCCTTTTCACATTCCCGTATGTTATGGTGTTTGACATATCAAGTCATGATGTCAAATATCGTCCATAAACATATAATCGACAACAAATTATATATCACATCATATATTCAATATATGAAACAAAACACTATATTTTATATATTGAGGAACCCAGTTGGGTCCCTTCAACCTGTTTCCCTACATCACAGATGTTAAACCATATAATTAACATCAACTTCATTTCAGTATGAAATGTTCTGATAAGCAACATCAATATATATATATATATATATATATATTTAATGGTTTATATATATATATATATATATATATAAATATATATAACTTCAACTAACTGACTAGCAGTTCAATCAATCAAATCAACACACAACAATCAACAGATAATCATCAGTTCTAAGAATACGTTATAAAAATATAACTATTCAGAGTTGGTGACTTTTACTCATATTGGACGATCATCGTTAATAACGATAACCATTGCTTGATTCAGACGAACAATTTATTTAGCTATAAATTGTAACGAACTCCAATCCACTCCCAGTTAGTTCCATTGTGAAGATCTCGTCCATACGATCCCAACGGATCTTGTTTCACCGAATTTCGTTCACGTATAACCAAGTTATTTCAATTTGAAGTTAACATGCATTTTAATTAAATTAAAACTTGATTTAATTTAGAGATGGGCTTAACTTTTAACTTGGGCCCAATAACCAACTTCAAAACCCAACCCGCACCGATATCCCTTCTTCCCCAATGTGGACATCCCGTACCCCAGAATCCAACTCCGCCATTTCCCTTTTTTCCTCGATTCATTCTCCTCCTTCCTCTACACTAAAAATCAAACTATATATTCCATTTATCTCCTCATCATAATCTCTACCAAAACATACCACAAACACAAAGTTCGAACCTTCTTCCTCCCTGTTGCGTCGAGATGAACCTGAATCCTCCAGTAAACATCACTGAACAAAAACAACACCATTCTCCATCAAACTCCACCCTCCAGTGCGTCTCCATCTATTGATCACTCTGCTCCCCTTCGTTTCCACCCTCATTGCCTCCATTTCTTGCGAAAGCCCGCCCTAGCTACTGCTCAATTTTTTAGCATCACAGATGTGGATCGCACCTACCGAAAATCCCACCAAATTGAAGTGGAATGTCACCCAAACTCAAAGGAACTTACTTTGGAATTTATAGAATTTGTTTTTGAATTCTTTTGATTTTTATAAGTGGGTTTTTTCCACGTTTTCTTTTAACTGGTGGCGGCTGGAAATGAAGACCTCGGAAATGAGTTGTTAGGGAATTAGGTTAAGGGTAGGGTTATATATAGGGTGCACATTGGTGATTCGATTCGTTTATAGCCACTCGTTTTACTCCGTTCATCATTTAGAAATTCCTACAATTACATAAAGTACCCAAAAATCACCAACTGGACATACTGCTAGAGTTTGACATTACGGACCCAACAAAACTGGTTTCGTCGAATTCCGACTTCGTGTGCTCACACAACATATTTTTAACCATCAAAATACTGACTGTTTTTCACTCTAAAAATCCGTACGGCCACACAGTGACTGAAAATCACGAAACTTGGAATCTAGCAATAATTTGATGTTGCGGGTCCAACAAATTAGTTTCGTCGAATTTCGACTTTGTTTGCAAAAGTGGCAATTTTTAAAGCTTTGAATGACCCATTTAAATATATAAATATATTTAAATATATTTAAATTTAATATTTAAAAAAAATATCGTATATACTCACAGTGGAATACCATACAGCTCTACTGGGATTTATAACTTGATATTTCAAATCCCGATTAAATCGATATTCGATTAAAAATGAAATTCCTTTTTAAAATATAAATAATTCCTTTATAAATTATAAAGGAATTCCACAGCGAGTTTTCTAAAATTTGATTTGGACGTAAATCAAAATCTACCCGACGAAATCCAGAATTTTCTCTTCCACTAGAAAGATATACTCCACCAGCTCCACATGTTTCTTGTTTCACAGAAATCCGGCTTAAAACGAATCATGTACATTCAGTTGAAGTTCAAATCGCCAAATTACGAACTGCAGCGCCATTTCGAGCTCAATTATAATTATATTATAACTCTACGTCCAAACTTTCGTTTATATAATATATTCGTTATTCAAATTCAATTCTAAACTGAATTAAATATCACAGATGATCCAGTTTACACCATATCGTCATTGCAGCCAACTCTGATTATTTCAGAATTAAATATATTATTTAATTTATTATTTTAATTAAATATTCACCATTATTTAATTCAACGACCATGAAATCCTTTTAATCACCTTTTAAATAATTAAATAAATTAATTATTATATCGCTGAAAATGCGGGTCATTACATTCTTCCCAACTTGAAATAATTTCGTCCTCGAAATTACTAAGGTAGGAAACAAACCCTATCGACTGGTTAGAACTTATTTGTTCACTTATTTACTTCAGTTTCCAACTGGATCAATTTAATTTCAATTAAATATTAATTAATTCTTATCAATGAAAATTTTTAAGAATCCTGAAAATTTTCTAACGCCTTAATTTTTGGAAAAATTTCGCCAGCACCTCCTTTTTACTGGTCAATATGTCAAATAACCACTCACCTCTCTGGGCCATCTCCATCCAAAAGAAAATCAAACAGCCAAACGGCTTGCCAATTCAGCTCATAAATCTTATATCCAATAGAAATATAAACTTGTACCTTTTTATCGGCATATCATTATATCCTTTCCACCTGTTATCAATTCAGCGGATACAAGGGTCATCCCAATCAAATTCCAATCTGCTTTTATCCACAACACAACCATTCGCTTATATCCAAGCCAAATATCATTTCAACTCGAGTTTCTTCTCGATTCCTAACTCTTAACTTGATTATCACTTTACACTTCAAATTTGAATCTCACAATCCAATTTGTCTTGATATAATTCTAATTCAATCTCAGTTACCACTTTACTCTCTTTAGTTTAATTCAAATTTTATTTCACAAATTTCTGTTAAATTTGTTTTTAATTCAAACAGTCTTTCCCTGGGAGTTTATAAATAGTTTACTCTTTTCAAAAATCAATTTTTCCTTTTTGAAATTCAACACAACTTGTCTTTCCCAAAACAAATTCAAAACAGCATCTCTGGTAGTAATTCGTCACTTACAATTCGAAAATGAATACTGGTGATGCAGCTGTCATCATCAGAATCTATTTTCTAGCGATCGAAGTGAGTTCAATACAATAAAATCATTACTAAACATTTCCACTTTGAAATTCATTTCAAAATATAATTCACATTGCTTGTAAAACAATTTAAAATCTCCCAGGATCTTAAATTTTCCTTACTTTTAATCCAAATCCATTTACAAACACTTATCCAATTTTCTAGAATTTTAATTCAATTTCTGGTTTAAATTTCAGATTTAACTCATCTGATTTCACGTATATCACTTATATGAATTCTGATTGGTTATTTACATAACCATTTAATTTATAATCTTACTCGATAATAATAACAACCAATATATCCACTATATTCTAATTTTGATATATATATATATCTTCTCTATATCAAGATATACCTTGGGTAAACTTATTTTAATTTACCCTCTTTTCAAAACATATCGTGTCGACCCATCATATTCGAGTGTTTATAAACTCCTACCGATACAGTGGATCAAACTGATCGACCAAAACCCATAAACAACTCAACCAATAAATCTCCACAATATAAAACAATTTTTATATCAATAACAAATACGCTCACTTGTATATATACACTCAACTCAATCTAGGGTATTACTAACTCCATCTCTACCGAGTTACGCCATAGAGCCAAGGTAATTCACTTAACCTTAAGCACTGATACCAACTGCAGTGACCCGTAAGTCCAGTCCAATTTGTGCTGACCAAAACACAAGTCCAACCCCAAATTAAACTGGAAACCAGGAAACTAATATAAAGAAAATGGAGGGTGAGGATAGATAAGATAGAAACTTAGAATAGAAGAAGAAGACAACATCAGAGTAACACGACTCTCATAGCGGAATGAATACCATATAATATATGTAACATAACTTTGAAGTATATATCTGTACTTGAATATACATCATTATCAAAGTACATCACTTACGACACAGCGGAAATAAACTATAGCTAAGTGATCCTGAAGCCTCCTGCTCTAGCTCATCAAGTATTTGTAAATTTCTGAATAATTGACTGCCCGTACAAATTTAGCCACCTAAGAGTTTAGGGAAAACAAAATAAATAAACTCCGGGTCAGTCATGGGACTGGTATGAGTAAAAAAGATTAAAACAGATTGAACATGTAAACGATATCTCATAAGACCACACCGTATAACGGAACGGGTTTTTCCCTTATGAGAATCCAAAATATCTTTATATCAAAAATCTTTTGATATTATAATAATGTCTATCAACCACAATATAATAATCATCTAGCAGAAACGCTTTCATCTCATGTTCTACATATATAGTATACAATCAAAACCGCAAGTACGTATTGGGTAATGGATTTCCAACTCAGACAAGGTATGGAACCACCATTCGCTAGTGTACCTCTAGAAAGGAATACACTGGGTTCAACAAGAACATCTTGCAACCCGGCCACACATGACCGACCACTCATTTCGCTTGAGTGTATTGAATGTATATCACCAACGGTTGGGATCAACAACCGTTTCCTGAATGGGATAACATCAACAATAGATTTTTAGAAGTAAATTAAACTCTTGATCAGGTGATTATACACCCTAATAGGTGCGACCTACATAGCCGTGCTGCCTGCCCAATTTTTGTCACATCCCGGTTGATGAGGCTTGATGTTACGCTTTATCATCATATCGGATTCACTTTGAATGCCACATTGTCAGATCCATCGAAAATCACTAATTGACGTCTACAACAGTACATTACGTGTTAGCTAAAGAAGTTTCCTTCTCTGCTTCCACTCTTGGTACGGTTGAAGAAATCAATGTACGTGACCTTTATGGAAGCACTCTATCAGACATTCATCCATACAAGTCATCCAGGAACAGGATGAACCGAAGGCACTATTCAGTACATCCATCTTAGGCACTGTTATCTAAGACTTATACAATAGCCCTTGCACTTTGCTCCATCTTCAATTATCTTTGGCATATATGATTCGCAACGCTTATGCCAATACAAAGTGGTTCTTTGGATAATAATCCAACCGGTCTCTCCATATTGACAACGTTAAAATGGTCAAAACTTCGATAGTCTGTGATTTAACAATTAAAGAAAAATAGGTGTGCAAACAATATATTATTTCCAGGAGGAAACTATATCGATCAATCATCATTCAACATATATCTTTTTATTTCATTAATTTACTTATCTCCCGTTCCCATATATTCTAAATTCTTATTTTCTATTATCAGAAAACATTTCTGATTCTCGTTCGGAAAACATTTCCAAAACTTCTTAATTGGGATTTAAATAAATGTTTAAAACTATATTGCGATGACGACTCAAACCACTATACTAAATTACTAAATCCACTTAACCACTTCACCCTCGAACCATAACCATTTCTTAATTAAAAACGCAGTTAATCAAGTTGGGGTATAGCTACCTCTCAGACCTTAACTGGACAACCTTTCAAATCTCGAAATAGATAAGATTCACCTTTTTAACTATTTAACACTTGCTTACGAACCCTCAGATTCTATTTACGAACCCCCTTCCTTTACAGGTTTTACGTGATTATAACAATGGTTTTATAATCTCCTACATCCGAAATATATTATCTTTAATATGACTTTTATTTCCTAAGTCGAATAATATGACGACCATTAATTTATTTACTCCTATTCGGTTAACTCTAATCTATAACTCTTATTTGAATAACACCAACCTAATAACTCTTACTTGAATAACTCCAACCTAATAACTCTTACTTGAATAACTCAAACCTAATAACTCTTACTGTATTAACTCTTATTCGAATAACTTATTCGAATAACTTATATTCGATTTGCTTACTCTCGAATACTTATATTCGATATTCTCTTTCTTCGAATAAATCTTATTAGATTTAACTCCTATCGAATAACTAGATTCGATCAAACCACTTCGAATATTTCTGATTCGATTATCTCACTTCGAATATCTCTGATTTTATTATCTCACATAGAATATCTCTTATTCGATTATCTTACTTCGAATATCTACTATTTGATTATCCCACTTAGAATATCTCTGATTTGATTATCTCACTTCGAATATCTCTGATTCGATTCACTTCTTCTAATAACTAAATTCGATTACTCATTTCAACTCTATTCGAATAAACTAAATTTGATTAACACCATTTGAATAATTCTAGTTCGATTTAACTCTATTCAATAACTCTAGTTCGATTTAACTCTATCTGTTAACTCTAATTGATTAACTTTAACTGGTTTAACCTAACTGGTTAACCCTAATGGTTTTACTCTAACTGGTTAACCCTAGTTGAATAACTCATTGTCCTTATTCAGTTTCAAACATCGATGTTGAAATCGATTTTTACTCTTTATATAAATCCTGACTTATATATTCTATTTATCCAAATGATAAATATTTAACTTAATTTATAAATATCATTTATAAATTAATCTACTCCATTTATCTGTTTTCCCCATCATATATAAGTTCAGACTTATATATATATATATATATATATATATATATATATATATATTTCTAAATGTCTTTACCAATATTTCCTTTTTAATCCTATTTGTAAATGGCTTTCAATTATTACCCTTTTAAATTCTATTTGCAAATGGTTTGCAAATATTCCCTTCTCTATTCTATTTCCAAGTATTTCCTTTATTAACCTTATTTATTTTCTAAGTCAATATCTCATTATCTTATCCTATTTATTTAACAAGTAAATAATCCATCTAAATATCTAATTTATTTATTCTAAATAAATATTTCACTTTATAAATATTCCATTTATAAAGAATTCCCTTCATATAAAACTCCACTTTAAAAAGATTTCCTATTTATAAATATTCCCATTTATAAATATTTCAATTAAAAACATTTCATTTATAAAATCCTTTTGATTTTATAAATATTTTATTTTCAAATACTATTTGAAAATTCCCCTTTTTCACATTCCCGTATATTATGGTGTTTAACATATCAAGTCATGATGTCAAATATCGTCCATACACATATAATCGACAATAGATTATATATCAGATCACATATTCAATATATGAAACAAAACAGTATATTTTATATATTGAGGAACCCAGTTGGGTCCCTCCAACCTGTTCCCTGCATCACAGTTGTTAAACCATATAATTAGCATCAACTTCATTTCAGAATGAAATGTTCGGATAAGCAACATCAATATATATATATATATTTAATGGTTTATATATATATATATACATAAATATATATAACTTCAACTAACTGACTAGCAGTTCAATCAATCAAATCAACACACAGCAATCAATAGATAATCATCAGTTCTAAGAATATGTTATACAAATATAATTGTTCAGAGTTGGTGAGTTTTACTCACATTGGACGATCATCGTTAATAACGATAACCATTGCTTGATTTATACGGACAATTTATTTAGCTATAAATTGTAACCAACTCCAATCCACTCCCAGTCAGTTCCATTATGGAGCTCTCGTCCATACGATCCCAACGGATCTTGTTTCGCTGAATTTCGTTCAAGTATAACCAAGTTATGTCAATTTGAATTTAACATACATTTTAATTAAATTAAAACTTGATTTAGTTTAGAGATGGGCTTAACTTTTAACCTTGGGCCCAACAACCAACTTCAAAACCCAACCTGCTCCGATATTCCTTCTTCCCCAATGTGGACATCCCGTACCCCAGAATCCCACTCTCCCATTTCCCTTTTTTCTTTGATCCATCCTCCTCCTTCCTCTACACTAAAAATCAAACTATATATTCCATTTAACTCCTCATCATAATCTCTACCAAAACATACCACAAACACCAAATTCGAACCTTCTTCCTCCTTGTTGCATCGAGATGAACTCGAATCCTCCAGTAAACATCACCGAACAAACACAGCATCGTACTCCATCAGACTCCACCCTCCAATGCGTATCCATCTATTATCACTCTGCTCTCCTTCGTTTCCCCCCTCGTTGCCTCCATTTCTTGCGAAAGCCTGCCCTAGCCACTGCTCAATTTTCGAGTATCATAGATGTGGATCGCACCTACCGAAAATCCCACCAAATTGGAGAGAAATGTCACCCAAACTCAAAGGAACTTACTTTGGAATTTAAAGAATTTGTTTTTGAATTCTTTTGATTTTTAGAAGTGGGTTTTTTCCATTTTTTCTTTGAACTGGTGGCGGCCGGAAATGGAGACCACGGAAATGAGTTGTTAGGGAATTAGGTTAAGGGTAGGATTATATATAGGGTGCACATTGGTGATTCTATTCGTTTATAGCCACTCGTTTTACTTCGTTCATCATTTAAAAATTCCTACAATTACATAAAGTACCCAAAAATCACCAAACTGGACATACTGCTAGAGTTTGACATTACGGACCCAACGAAACTGGTTTCGTCAAATTCCTACTTCGTATGCTCACATAGCGTATTTTTAACCGTCAAAATACTAACTATTTTACACTCTAAAAATCCATACGACCACACAGTGACTCTAAAAATCACGAAACTTGGAATCTAGCAATAATTTGATGTTGTGGATCCAATAAAATTAGTTTCGTCGAATTCCGACTTCGTTTGCAAAAGTGGCTATTTTTAAAGCTCTGAATGACCCATTTAAATATATAAATATATTTAAATATAATTAAATTTCATATTTTAAAAAATATTATCGTATATATTCACAGTGGAATACCATACATCTCTACTGGGATTTATAACTTGATATTTCAAATCCCGATTAAATCGATATTCGATTAAAAATGAAATTCCTTTTTAATATATAAATAATTCTTTTATAAATTATAAAGGAATTCCACAGAGACTTTTCTAAAATTTGATTTGGACGTAAATCAAAATCTACCCGACGAAATCCAGATTTTTTTTTTCCACTAGAAAGATATAATCCACCAGCTCCACACATTTCTTGTTTCATAGAAATCCGGCTTAAAACGAATCTTGTACATTTTGTTGAAGTTCATATCACCAAATTACGAACTACAGTGCCATTTCGAGCTTGATTATAATTATATTATAACTTTACGTTCAAACTGTCGTTTATATAATATATTCGTTATTCAAATTCAATTCTAAACTGAATTAAATATCACAGATGATCCAGTTCACACCATATCGTCATTTCAGCCAATTTTGATTATTTCAAAATTAAATATATTATTTAATTTATTATTTTAATTAAATATTCACCATTATTTAATTCAACGACCATGAAATCCTTTTAATCACCTTTTAAATAAATAAATTATTATATCGTTGAAAATGCGGGTCATTACATTTCCACTTAATGTTATGTGTTGAAACATCAACGTTTGTGCTTGGTGCTTCTCCATTAGCTCTCACCCATGTCTACATTAGCCAAACTAGTGATATTGGTTTGTTAAGGGTTTCTAAACCCATACTTTTTAAATAGTGTATAATTTTTGATGGCGGCCAAAACAGTTACCATTTTTACATACCATTAGTTTCCATTCATATTCCATTTATTGTAACTAAATATGCCATCATCATCTAAGATAGCTACATTGTTAGGGAACTTAATTTGTTATTTATTTCAATAAGAACCCCAGAATAAAAGATACAAATAATCTCTTGAGTAAATTTGTCCAATTAATTAATTGAATTTCTAGGTCTGATGTTGTACGATGTATGCTCCTTTCGGACAGTATTCCATCCTATGACCTGTAAATCTAAGTAGAACACGGACTATTTGAAGAAATTCCTTAATGAGGCTTAGATTAGCTACTCAACTTCTCATAATCGTAAGTCTACGTACACAGAAGTAGGGGTCACCGTCTAATAGACAAATTCCTTATCACAATCAAATTTTAACTCAAATTTAATTACGTAGAAAGCATTTTCTTTATAGTGTACTTGGAACACACCCTCTGTTTTCCACACTCTTTCAACATAGGATTTAAAATATACCATATCATAATTCAAGGGTTTGAATAATGATATTGACGACTATCTTAATTAATATTTACTTGTAATTTCCATATTAAAAGCCTACGCTTGATTCCTATATGTCCAACGATCGAAAACTTCCTGAATGGTATAGTTTCGGCAAATAAATAAGCTAAAAACAGTGGCATCATGCAATCGTTGCTATAATACATTACTAACATGGTTTTTTCCAGGTTATGCAAAAATGTTAGCTCTTCAGATTTCATCTTTTAGTGCCAGAATGTTAGTCAAATATGTTACCGAACCGTTTACAACAAAGAAATGCGACTTTAACAAGCTTATTATATGAGAAAGGCTGTTTAAAGGATATGATTCTTGATCCCTTGAAATACACTGAAAATTTTAAACTACTCTGTTGGTCGGGATTAAGCTAATCAAGGTTGGTTTAAAGTTTAGGAATGTTTAGTATATATTCTTACACTGTGCTGAGTTGGTTTTGATTTGAATTTATTTACTGTTTCGCAAGTTCATATACTACTGGTACTTGCTTTAGATTTTTCTTTCATCATATATTGTTACGTTTATATCTTATTATAGTAGACTATCTAAATTATGTCAGTTTGTGTATCTACCATATACCACGTGCAAACTTGACCTATGTTATGCATAGACTTCCAAAATTTTGCTTGAAATTTCCCTGATGCTTAAGGAACATTTTGATTATGCAAAATTTATAATATTTGTTCACAGGAAAACAAATGAAAGTAAATGATTGCAATTAGTGTAGCCTATCCACATAAATAGTAGATTGATAAAATGATCGACTAGCATGCTAATCCCAAACTTACTTTGCTGACTATGAAATATGTGGATGGCTTTTTGATTACAAAATTAGACACGAACTGAAATACCTATTTTTTATTTTATTTATGGGATATGAACAAGGACCGAGGGTACCGTTAATGGAACGCGATGTTTCTATTTAGTGGGAGGGGAGGGTACTGTTGATTACATGGTATGTATCCTAATATTCCACTTAGAAATTTATTTTAGCTACTGTTGTTTAGTTCTTTTGTTTGCTTAAGGTTGATAACACTATTTTTGTAGCTGTTTTTATACTACATTTGGTTGCTTAATGTAGTATATTTTACGTTGTATTTTTATATTATTGTTTAGTATATTCCACTTAGAACGTGATGTTTTTATATTGTTGTTTTTACACTATTTTTGTGTAATCTCTTCACAGTTTCTCTCTTCTCAACGTTCTACGCATCATTGTGTTGACAATGAAGATGATGTTCATGAGCTACAAAAAACCATTAAGGAAATGCGTTTAGAGCTCGAGAATGAGAGAGCAGAGCGTATTAGGATTGAAGCAGAGAGTGTGTGAGAGAGCTAATTGCCAAACACTTGAGGAAGAGCAGGCAAGGCTTGCACAACAACAAAAAGTAGACAAAGAAAACTTTCAAGTACAAATGAAACAAGTGATGGCCATGCTTGACAGAAATGATGACTCTAATTATGAAGATCCTTCGTCATCGTCATCTTCATGAGTTACTCGGGTTTGGTAGCTTGATATATTTTGTTTCTTTTATGTGGTTGCTTTGTATGGGTATTATGAGTAAGGATGATGTTTTTGTATGGAATACCACTAGGACTAGCTAAATAGTTTTGTTGATTATAATTCAATCTATTGTATGTATGAATTAATGGATGATTGTGGACGGTATTGTTTTTTGTATGGAATATTAGCCATAATTAAAAAAATATTTCTGTGATAAATAAACTAACAATTGCATTTCCTTTTTTATTAATGTCGCTGATTTTATGTTCATTATATATATATATATATATTGATTGGTAGCAATGGCTGGAAAAAAAAAGATAATATACAACCAGAATAGAAAGGGAATACCGACGGAATTTTTATCAAAAACGACACTAAAACGTCGCTAAGCAGAAACAGATATTTTAAAGATAGCGATAGTTTACCAAAGTATTACAAAGAATGTATCCATGTTGTTAGATGCGGTCTTCGTTAATCCATCGCTATGTAGCTAGGATTTACCGACGGATAACTGGAATGCAAAAATGTTTGCTATATATTTCCGTCGGTAATCCCTCGCTAAATAGCATGCATTTAGCGATGGAAAGATATTTACAGATTTATTACGTTATATACATACGTTGGTAAAACATCGGTGAAAAATTATAAAATTAAACGATAACATATCAGAAAATGACGGTGAAGTGACGGAGATTCGACGTTAATTTCCGTCGCAAAAGTGTGCCTAAAATACCGACGTGTTTTTTAGCGATAGCCGTATTCTACTACAAATCCGTCGCTAACAGGCCATTAGCGAGAGTTTAGCGACGGATTTTTCCACTGCAAAATCAGTGTTTTCTTGTAGTATATGACTATTAGTAATGGGGTTATGCAATGGCATAATAGTAGGGTAAGCAGGGCAATGGTATTTCCATGTTGTGATCAGATTGATGTTCGATAAAGGTGCTGTTTTTGAAATAGAAGTGTCTTAATCTGTATCAAAGCAAGACAACATAAAGTAATGGTGGTAGGATTGGTTGAGTCCCTGTCTTCATTAATGGAAGCAGACATTGTTAATCCCGTTGTAGTTATCCCGACTATCAAGTTTGGTTTTTCTTATTATAATGAGTTAATTTGTTAGTTTATGAAGTAAGGACAGCTGGTTGTGATGCAAAAGGAGAAGAAGCTAAATGGATTAAGGTAATTTAATTTATTCATTAAAATTTTTAATTATGCAAGGATTATGTAACACCCATCTCCGTTAAGGTCACTCACAAAGGGAATGCCTTAACTTTGATGGAGCGTCTTAGTAGACAGAACAGAAATTTACAAGACAGATAAAACAGTACTTGAAAAATTAATAACTTTATTAGAACAGAAACCGAAGTAAGTTTGGTTACATCTTTTCAAATCACAATATCATAATTCAAGTACAAAATATCAGCCTTGTACAAAAGCCCTCATAATGCATAGTTTTTTAAAATCATTATCCCCAACATAAACTGCCATGGAAAGATAGAGCCAAGGCCAAGCGGTACTTCAAGCAGAGAAAATCCGAATCAAGCTTCTATACTTTCAACCTAAAAAAACCTTGGGGGGGGGGGGGAACGAAAGAAAAGGGGCGAAAACAAGCAAGGTCAGACATAAAGTCTGGCCAGTCCAGTGACTTTCAGCATATGAAAAGATAATAATATCATGACATGAAAATAAAGCTGGATAAGAGAAAACAACAATAGGAGTAACTATTATACTTAAGCTAAACAAAAAAAAAAAACAGAATGATATAGCCCAAATTATGCTTCTTACTTATATTTTACTTCTCTGCACTAATACTAGTATAACAGGATTAGGCGTTACCCTAATGTCCAAACTGAAATAGAAACGGAACAAAATAATCTATATAGGAACATAATGCCACTAATGGGCCTTTACCACCCCAACAGAAGAAGGTACATAAACGGAATCAGAGACGAAAACAGAATAATCCCTACAGAAACAGAATGTTAGAATTAGGTGTACACTAGTAAATGGGCCTTTACCACCCCAACAGACGGTACCACGCAGAAACAGACAAGTGTTACCACCCAACATAAAGAGATGGTACCCCAACGGAAACAGACAGGACTAAGTGTACCCTAAATCTACCCTAAGAGATCGGCTCCCTAATACATAAATACCCTGTGCCAGCCCCACAGAAGGGTGTATCACTCCCAAAAGTGGCAACCTTTAAATGACACAGACCGATTTACTAATGTCACAGCGTCTTACATCCTCAGAGGCAGACCGGGATCCATGCACGCACATGACCCGGTTGGAACGCACCATCAACACCCCTCTCCATTATCAGAATTAACCACTTATAATTAGTTCAGTAAGCGTGCCCCGACCCTACCTGCTGTTGGGTCATAGTTTTGATACCAGAAAGGGTTACTGATTAATATGGGTCCCAACAATAGATGACACAAGTATTTTCCCTCCTTACCTTGTGTCCCCAGACTAATAGATTTCAGACTAACTTGTTTACAAGTTTTAGGCCTACAGAGTTCAGAATCAACTAGTTCACAGGCCAAAAAATCAAGTCAACAGGTTTTCAGACTAACGGATCAGATGTATAGTTTTAACAGACTTATAGATTGTCTAACTTTGTATTGGGCCTACAGATTCACGAAACAGGTTTATTAATTCATCAGTCCAGTTGGTTTAGCCTTATCTGCCCAACACGTTTTAGGCATCATATTTATCTCAGATTTGCATTAATTAAATATTAATGCGTAGACCTCTCACATCAGGTCGGTGGCTTGTGGCCGCTGGATAAGCCGGGCGGTTCCGGGCAGACTTCTGCCACAAGCCAGACCTAACCTCGTGTCTAAGCATATTTTAGTTATGCTTATGACCTCTCACATTAGACTAGCAGTTTGCGGTTGCTGGTTAAGCCGGTTGGGTCCGGCCAGGCTTCTACCACAAACATGAGTCTAACCTCATGTCTCAGCATTTTTATTTTAACTTGTTTATTCCATTACAAATTATACAAATATCAGACTAATTATGTCAATTTAACAGATTTGACTTCTTTTCAGGTCGCAGCAGATTAAACAAATTAACATGTTTTACACAAATTATAATCATTCAGCTTTTCAATAGATTTAACAGATTTAGCAGCTAAGGCGGTTCAACAGATTTAGCAGATTAGGAAACTCAACAGATTTAGCAGATTAGGCGAAATTAGCAGATTTGGCGATTCAACATATGTAACAGTTTAGGCAGTTCAACAGATTAAACAGGTAACAGGTTTTGCAGATTAGGCAAATTTAACATAATAAGCAGATAACAGTTTTAGCTGATTTAAACATTCCCTAAAGTCCTATTCACATATCTTGCCTAATTCATAAGATAAGCTTGAACTCATATGCCCAAATTATTCCAATTATCCACCATATAACATACGTCCCAATTTTTAGTTAAACTTGCATAGTTCAGAATATTCTCCAAAAACCTTACATATAAATTATGCCAAATATAGCTATTGATTACAATGCATGTAACATATCCAAACCCCCCTTGCTTAGGTGTATTCACACTTAATAATTATCCAATCTTGATATGGATCTTCGCACCTAAGTTAAATGCAAATTAATTCTCTTTTTTCCAAATTTCAGACTATAATATATATAGTATGTCCAGATCTAGATCTTGAATTACAACTTGTACTATGCATCCAAATCAGTTACATGTTCACAGTTAAACTTTACGCCACAAATCCCAAGTCATATGTCCAATATTCTTCAGGCCTCAAAACTCAAGACATATGTTAAATACACCTTATGTTTTAAATACAACATATCCAATTATATGTCTCAGATTTATGTTCTAAGTTCAACCTATGTTCTTTATGTTCTAAGTCACAATAATCCTCTCCTTCCAAGTCATAGATCGTCTTATACAATATGCCTCAAATTTATGTCCAGAATTACAACATGCGTTGTATCCTCAAATTAGTTACAAATCAATTATGCCCAAATATGCCTCATTCAATATACTTCCCAAATTTAGCGTTTATGCGTTCATCTCTTATGAGATCTGGCTCAGGCTCGTGGTAGCCTGGCTATCAAACAAAAAGAAAGAAAGGAGGAAGAAATGCAGAACAAACAGAATAAAAAAAGAGAGGAACATATCTGATAAATAGAAAAAGGGCATAATCTTAGATTTAATTTTATAATTATGTCAAGATCATGGTTAAAATTCATATCGGAAAATAACTGCACTTGCCTTGATTGGATTATAGAAGAAGAGTTGCAGTAGTTCTCTTTTAATCTTATTCAGATTTGGAAAAAGATGCACTAGTTCTAGTTTTGATCCCAGCAGAGCAGCGATGTCATTATTTTATTTATTTACTATAGAGGCAGAGTATAGGCAAAATGAAATTGTGTGGAGAGTAAGTGGGGTTTGGGGGTGTTTTTATAGGAGAATAGGGTGATTTAGAGCCTCCAGATCAGTCCAGAAGTCATCAGAACCACCCAGCACGAAGACTGGTCATCCAACCACTCATAAGAAGACACGTCATCACAGAACACTCCAGAATTCTGTGCTGGATCGGTATGGGCACACTTGGCAGGTGCGCCAGTGTATTTTTGTACTGGCGCACTTCACAAGTGTGCCAGTGTATTCTGGCCTGTTTCCGGTTTTTCTGCCTAACTTCGTTCGTCCATATCTTCTTTATACGCTACCCGTTTTACGCAAATTCGGACTCTATCTCAAGTAGAATTTCAAGACGAACGTAGTGGCGCAACCCGTTTCCCTTAATTCTTATCCTAAAAATTAAGTATATTTTAATTTGTTAATTATACGTTCATAGAAAATACAGAGCGTTACATATTATTTAAATTGTATCAAACTTATATAAACGTATATCCTTCGTACATTTCCAGAATAAAAAAAAATTGATTACACTGGGTTCGAGGTCTGGTTATAGAAATAGCTGTTATAATATAAGATGGTAAATAGATAGCAAAGGTAAATTACTTAATTTAATTAATAAGTTATAAACAGGCAATTTATTTGGTAGTTAATTAAATTTGTTAGTCACATTTATTTTATTTATACATTATTAGATTGGATCGAAACAGGGCATGGAATTCGTAGTGATATTGCCCGCGGAATGGGATTTAATTGGATATTTGGCAATTAAAAATCAAGGTAAGTAAACTCACTCTTTAGTTTGATTATAATTTATTATAATCTAATTTTTATTTAATAAAAATATTTATATGTTGTTTGTTGGTTGATTGGTTGCATTGCTATTTATTGATAAATTGTGGTTGTTATACATATTTACGTATATATATATACTAGTTATTTAGGCTTGGTGATTGTGGTTATTATATATATATATATATATATATATATATATATATATTGTATTTCCCCAGTACCATTAGTGGATGCCCGTAGTGTCATTAGTGGATGACCCTATACGCCCCCACAATATATTATAGCGGATAACCTTCATACCGCGATATCCTGCCTTGAAGCAAGATGAGTATTATTTATGTTGGCTAACATCTGTGGATGTAGAGAAAACAGGTTGGAGGAATCCAATACGCCCCCACAATATATTATAGAGGAATCCAACTGGATTCCTCAAATTTATTTATTGTTTTTTACATATTTATATATATGTGTGATGTGTGAATTCAATGGATGATTTGTGGGTTGGATATTAGAATATCACTGGCCGTAGATATTTATATTTAAAAAAATATATTATAAAGGGATTTTTAGATTTCAAAGGGAATATTTATTCTCTGAAGAGGAAATTGGATTTCAATGAAATTTGAAATAGAAACTGGTTTTATTATTTAAAAAAAGAAGTGAGATTTATAAACGATATTTATAAATAAAGAAAATAACTATTATTGGATAATTTGAAATTGAATTTAGGTATGAATTTAAAAAGTGAATTTGGAACCGTTTCAAGAAGGAAACGACGAAATTTATTCTGATAATCAGAATGTAAAATGAATTAGAATAAATCTATAAGGATTTATGATTTGGAATTCAACCATGTCGAATTTATAGAAAATAAACTATTTCCAGAAGGAATCCTGAAACTTATTAATTAGAAACTATAATCTAAATTAAATGTGAAATAGATCTTATGTTTATATATATAAGTTGTAATTATAAACTATATTCGAAGGTATAATTGAAATGAAATTTACATTCTGCAAAGTAGAATTTGGTTTTCAAATGAATTTTGAAACGGAAAGCTTGTTTTAAATTATAAAACAAGAAAGTTAATGTAATGACCCGCATTTGCAGAGGTATTATAATTAATTTATTTAATTATATAAATAGTGATATAGTGAATTTAATGGTCGTGGAATTAAATAATGGTGAATATTTAATTAAAATAATAAATTAATTAATATACTTAATTCTGAAATAATCAGAATTAGCTAAAATGACGATATGGTGTGAGCTGGATCATCTGTGATATTTAATTCAGTTTAGAATTGAATTAGAATAACGAATATATTATTTAACGAAGTTTGAACGTATAATTATATTATAATTAAAATCAAGCTCGAAATGGCGCTGCAGTTCGTTATTTGACGATTTGAACTTCAACTGAATGTACAGGATTCGTTTTAAGCCGGATTTCTGTGAAACAAGAAACGTGTGGAGCTTGTGGAGTGTATCTTTCTAGTGGAAGAAAAAAATATGGATTTCGTTGGGTAGATTTTGATTTACGTCCATATCAAAATTTAGAAAAGTCGTTGTGGAATTCGTTTATAATTTATAAAGGAAATATTTATATTTTAAAAAGGAATTTCAATATAAATCGAATATCGGGTTGACCTAGATTGAAATATCAAGTTAGAAATTCATAAAGGAATATTCTAGAGTTGTATGGTATTCCACTGTGATTATAGACGATAATATTTATTTTTAAATATTAAATTTAATTATATTTAAATATATTTATATATTTAAATAGGTTATTTAGAGCTTTAAAGATAGTTGGTTTTCCAAACAACCTCAGAATTCAACGAATCTAATTTTGTTGGATCCACAATATTAAATTATTGCTAGGATCAAGTTTTCGTGATTTTTAGAGTCACTGTGTGGCCGTACGGATTTTTTGAGTTAAAAACAGTCAGTATTTTGATGATTAAAAATACACTGTGTGAGCAAACAGAGTCGGAATTCGACAAAACCAGTTTCGTTGGGTCCGCAATGTCAAACTCTAGCTGTATGTCTAGTTTGCTGATTTTTAGGTAACGTATGTGATCACAGGAATTTTAGAGGACACAGAAAAACAGCGTTTGCTTATAAATTTATATAATAATTGAATGTTTAATTATTAAAAATATCCTATATAAACACTTTAACTTTCTTCTAACCTAATACTTCATTTCATCGGTCAAACTTGATTCCGCCGTTACTTTTCTCCCTTTTCAGAAAAGTGAGAGTTTGTAAAATCCAAAACAAATTGGATAGAATTCTATAAATCATGGTATATATGAGTTTGGATTCTGGAGAGGGTAGTCTTCACTGTTGTAGGATTTTTGAGAGGCTCGACACATCCTTTGCTTGCTGTCTACTACGCAGCGTTAGCTTAGGGTTTGAGTAAATCGTGTTATACGAGCTGTATTGGTGGATTAAGGTGTTAGTATTGGGTTTGTGAGGTGAAAAGAGGGTTGTTGGCATGGTTTTGTGGTATACGGTGGCAACCGAGTTCAGTGACTTTCCTTTAGCCGAGCTGAGTTGCTCGATGTCACACTTCCCAGGGTGGGCGCGAGTTGAACGAAAGGTGTATGTGGAGAAAGTAGGGTCGAAGAGTAGTTTGTTGGTGAGTTTTGTTTCGATTTCGGGGGAAGGGGGAAGGTTTTTGGATCGGTGAAGGATGTGGTAATGGCCATGAATGTTTGTTGGAAGTCGCGGTTGCAAAGTGGAAGAAAGGGTATTCAGTTGTGGGTTTTAAAACGTAAGTGGGCCAGAAGGAAAGGAAAGTAAAGCCCATTATTTTAAAATAAATCATGTTTATTTTAGTTAAAATTTTATTAACTTGTAATTGTTATAACATGAACGCACGATATCAAAATTGGACGAAACAAGATCCGTTAGGATCGTATGGATCGGAGCTACCCAATGGAACTGACTGGGAGTGGATTGGTGCTCGTATGAATTTATGGCGAAATAAATTGTTTGATTCAGATCAAACAATAGTTTGTCGTTCTTTAACGATGAACTGCAAATGTGAGTAAATCTCACTAACTCTGAACATCTTATAATTTCATGTTGTATTTTTAGAATTGTTAAATATGGGCTGATTGACTATGTGTTGACTGTTTGATTGAATTGGTAGACAGTTAGTTGAATTTCTATATTGATTCTATTTAACAGAATATATCATATGGAACTGAAAGTGATGTTATCTATATTGTTTAACATCTGCGATGCAGGGAAACAGGTTGGAGGAATCCAACTGGATTCCTCAACATTTATTTTACTGTGATTCATATATTGTGATATATGATGTAATATATAATCTGTTGTTGATTATGTGTGTTTGGACAATATTTATCGTTATTATATGGTATGCTAAATACCATAAGAAATACTGGATGTGGGAAAGGGGATTTTCAAAGTGTATTTTGAAAATGAATTATTTATCTAAAATCAATGGATTTATATAGAAAAGGAAAAGGATTTTTATAAAAGAAAATAATTATAAAATCGAAGGATAAGTTATAATGAAAGGAAATATTTATTGGCTAGATAAATAGAATATAAAAGGAGATATTTATTTGATAAAAAAATAGAATCGAAAAGGAAATATTTGTAAGTCATGTACAAATAGAATTGAAAGGAAATATTTGTAAGTCATGTACAAATAGAATCGAAAAGGAAATATTTGTAAGTCATGTACAAATAGAATTGAAAGGAAATATTTGTAAGCCATGTAATAAATAGAATTGAAAGGAAATATTTATAGGAAATAAATATGTTAAAATAGAATTGAAAGGAAATATTTATAGGAAATAAATATGTAATAAACAAAATTGAAAGGAAATATTTATGGGGAATAAATATGTTAAAATAGAGATGAAAGGGATATATTTATAAACCATTTACAAATAGAAAAGATAAAAGAAATATTTATTTATTAAATAAATAGAATTGAAAAGGGAATAGTTATTTGTTAAGTAAACAAATAGAAAAGGAATTAATTAAAGGAGTTAAATCAATTAGGGTTAATCAAATAGAGTACGAGTTAGATTTAACCAGTTAGAGTAAATCAATTAGGGTTGACCAGTTAAAGTGACCAGTTAAAGTTAATCAGTTAGAGTTAACCAGTTAGGGTTGGTCACCAGAGTTAATCAATTAGAGTAAAACCATTAGGGTTAACCAGTTAGGTTAAACCGTAGAGTTAAACCAGTTAGAGTAAAACAGTTAAAGTTAATCAGTTAGAGTTAATCGATAGAGTTAAATCGAACTAGAGTTATTCAAATGGAGTTAATCGAATTTAGTTTATTCGAATGGAGTTGAAATGAGTTAATTGGATTTAGTTATTTCGAAGAAGTGAATCAAATCAGAGATATTCGAAGTGAGATAATCGGATCAGAGATATTCGAAGTGAGATAATCGAATCAGAAATATTCAAAGTGAGTTGATCGAATCTAGTATTCAACAGGAGTTAAATCAAATAAGATTTATTCGAAGAAAGACATTATCGAATATAAGTATTCGAAAGTAAGAAAATCAAATTAGTTATGCGACACATAAGAGTTATTGAATTAGTTATTCGAAAGGAGTTATCGGTTATAGTTAAATCAAAAGGAGTTATCGATTATAGTTTAATCGAAAGGAGTGATCGAATTAGTTATTCGAAAGGAGTTAAGTAAAAAGAGTTAATCGACAAGGGTTAGATAAATAGAGTAAATCGAATTTAGTTTATTTGAAGAAAGGTTAATCGGATCTAGATACGCATAAGAGAGATTATCAAATATAGTTATTTATTCGAATAGAGATTTATTCGAACGAAAGTTACGTAAGGAAGTCTTTAAGAGTTAAAAGATGAACTTACCCTAATTCGAGATTTGAAATGTTGTTCAGTTAAGGTCTGAGAGGTAGTTATACCCCAACTTGATTGACTTCGTTTATAATTTAGAAATGATTAAGGTTCGAGAGAGAAAGTGGTTAAGTAAATTTAGTAAATAAGTATAGTGGTTCGAGTTGACATCGCAATGTTGATTTAAAAATCTGTTTAAATCCAAGTAAAGAAGATTTGGAAATGTTTTCCAAATAGAATCAGAAACGTAATCAAATATTGAAATTGGAAATAAGGAATAAGTTATGGAAATAATTTCCAGTGTTAATAACATATATTTTCTAAACATAGAAAATAAGGAAATATGAATATATATATATATGATTGATGATTGATTGATAGAATTTCCATCTGGAAATAATATCGTTTTTTGCACACTGTTTTTCTTCGATAGTTAACTCACCGACTATCGAAGTTTTTGACCATTTTAAGGTTGTTAATATGGAGAGACCGGTTGGACTATTATCCAACGAACCACTCTGTATTGGCATAAGCATTGCGAATCATATATGCCAAAGATAATTGAAGACGGAGTAAAGTGCAAGGGCTATAGTATAAGTCTTAGATAATAGTGCCTAAGATGGATATACTGAGTAGTACCTTCGGTTCATCCTGTTCCTGGATGACTTGTATGGATGAATGTCAGACAGGGTATTTCCAGAAAGGTCATGTACATTGATTTCTTCAACCGTACCAAGAGTGGAAGCAGAGAGGGAAACTTCTTTAGCTAACACTTAATGTATTGTTGTAGACGTCAATCGGTGATTTGATGGATTTGACAATGTGACATTCGAAGTGAATCTGGTGTGATGATAAAGCGTAGCTTCTAGCCTCACATCCGGTAAATGACAGAAATCGGGCAGGCAGCATGGCTATGTAGATCGCACCTATTAGGGTGTATAATCACCTAATCTAGAGTTTCATTTACTTCTCAAAATCTGTTGTTGATGCTGTCCCATTCGGGAAACGGTTGCTGATCCCAACCGTTGGTGATATACATTCGATACACTCAAGCGAAATGAGTGGTCGGTCATGTGTGGACGGGTTGCAAGATGTTCTTGTTGAACCCAGTAAATTCCTTTCTAGAGGTACACTAGCGAAAGGTGGTTCCATACCTTGTCATAGTTTGAAATCCATTACCCTATACATGCTTGCGGTTTGATTTGTATACTATATATACGTAGAATGTGAGATGAAAGCGTATCTGCTAGATGATTATTATATTGTGGTTGATAGACATTATTATAATATCAAAGCGTTTTTGATATAAAGATATTTTGGATTCTCATAAGGCAAAACCCGTTCCGTTATACGACGTGGTCTTATGAGATATCGTTTACCTGTTCAAACTGTTTTAAACTGTTTTACTCATACCAGTCCCATGATTGATCCGGAGTTTACTTCGTTTAGTTTTCCCTAATCTCTTGGGTGCCCAATTTTGTACGGGCAGTCAAGTAGTCGTGATTTACAGATACTTGAAGAGCTGGAGCAGGAGGCTTCAGGATCATATAGCTATAGTTATTTCCGCTGTGTTGTAAGTGTTGTACTTTGATAATGATGTATATTCAAATACAAATGTATTTTTCAAAGTTATGTAACATATATTATATGTTATTCGTTCCGCTGTGAGATTCGTGTTACTCTGATATTTTGTTATTCTTCTTCTATTCTAAGTTTATACCTTATCTTTCCTCACCCTCTGATTTCTTTCATTAATCATCCAGTATTTTTCGATGTTTGGTTAGTCATCATTGAGTTTATGGCGATAACCAAAGTCGACAAAATCCGGGTCGTTACAGTTGGTTCAGAGCGACGTTAACTGAATTACCTTGGCTCTGTGGCGTGACTCAGTAGAGATAGGGTTAGTAATACCCTAGATTGAGTTTGAGTGTATATATACGAGTGAACGTATTTGTTATTGATATAAAAATTTGTTTTATATTATGGAGATTTATTGGTTGAGTTGTTTATGGGTTCTGGTCGATCATTTTGATCCACTGTATCGGTAGGAGTTTATAAACTCTCGAATACGATGGGTCGACATGATATGTTTTGTTAAAAAAGGGGTAAATTAAAATAAGTTTACCCAAGGTATACCTTGATATAGAGAAGATTTATATATATATATATATCAAAATTATAATATAATGGATATATTGGTTGTTATTATAATCGAGTAAGATTATAAATTAAATGGTTATGTAAATAACCAATCAGAATTCAAATAAGTGAAATACGTGAAATCAGATGAGTTAAATCTGAAAATTTAGGCCAGAAATTGAATTCAAATTCTGGAAAATTGGATAAGTGTTTGTAAATGGATTTGGATTAAAAGTAAGGAAAATTTAAGATCCTAGGAGATTTTAAATTGTTTTACAAGCAGTGTGAATTATATTTTGAATGGTTTATAGTATTGAACTCATTTCGATCGCTGGAAAATAGATTCTGATGATGACAGCTGCATCATCAGTATTCATTTTTGCGTTGTTGCTGACGAATTTCTTCCAGAGATACGGTTTGAATTTGTTTTGGGAAAGACAAGTTGTGTTAAATTTCAAAAAGGAAAACTTGATTTTTGAAAAGAGTAAACTGTTTAAAAACTCCCAGGGAAAGACTGTAAACAAATTTAATAGAAATTTATGAAAGCAAAGTTAAATGATAGTAAAGCCAGTAAAGTGGTAACTGAGAATGAATTAGAATGATATCAAGACAACTTGGATTGTGAGATTCAAATTTGAAGTGTAATGCGATAATCAAGTTAAGAGTTGGGAATCGAGAAGAAACTCGAGTTGAAATGATATTTGGCTCGTATACAAGCGAATGGTTGTGTTGTGGATAAAAGCAGATTGAAATTTGATTGGGATGAACCTTGTATCCGCTGAATTGATAACAGGTGGAAAGGATATAATGATATGCCGACAAAAAGGTACAAGTTTATATTTCTATTGGATATAAGATTTATGAGCCGAATTGGCAAGCCGCTTGGCTGTTTGATTTTCTTTTGGGATGGAGATGGCCTAGAGAGGCGAGTGGTGGTTTGACCAATTGACCAGTACAAAGGAGGTGCTGGCGAAATTTTTTGAAAAGTTAAGGCATTAGAAAAAATTTCAGGATTTTTGAAAATTTTCATAATAAGAATTAATAATTTAATTGAAACTAAGTTGGTTCAGTTGAAACTGAAGTAAGAAGTGAACAAATATGTTCTAACCAGTCGATGGAGTCGTTCTCTACCTTAGCAATTTCGAGGACGAAATTATTTCAAGTGGGGAAGATTGTAATGACCCGCATTTGAAGAGGTATTATAATTAATTTATTAAATTATATAAATAGTGATATAGTGAATTTAATGGTCGTGGAATTAAATAATGGTGAATATTTAATTAAAATAATAAATTAAATAATATACTTAATTATGAAATAATCAGAATTAGCTGAAATGGCGATATGGTGTGAACAGGATCATCTGTGATATTTAATTCAGTTTAGAATTGAATTAGAATAACGAATATATTATTTAAATGAATTTTGAACATATAACTATATTATAATTAAAATCGAGCTTGAAATGGCGCTGCAGTTCGTTATTTGATGATTTGAACTTCAAATGAATGTACAGGATTCGTTTTAAGCCGGATTTCTGTGAAACAAGAAACGTGTTGAGCTGGTGGAGTATATCTTTCTAGTGGAAGAGAAAATTCGGGATTTCATTGGGTAGATTTTGATTTACGTCCATATCGAATTTTAGAAAAGTCGCTGTGGAATTCCTTTGTAATTTATAAAGTAATTATTTATATTTTAAAATGGAATTTCAATATAAATCGAATATCGGTTGACCCAGATTGAAATATCATGTTTGAAATTCATAGAGGAATATTCTAGAGCTATATGGTATTCCACTGTGAATATAGACAATAATATTTATTTTTAAATATTAAATTTAATTATATTTAAATATATTTATATATTTAAATAGGTTATTTAGAGCTTTAAAGATAGTCGGTTTTGCAAACGACCTCAGAATTCGATGAAACTAATTTTCTTGGATCCGCAATATTAAATTATTGCTAGGATCCTGTTTTCGTGATTTTTAGAGTCACTTTGTGGCCGTACGGATTTTTAGATTGAAAAACAGTCAGTTTTTTTACGATTAAAAATACGCTATGTGAGCAAACGGAGTCGGAATTCGACGAAACCAGTTTCGTTGTGTTCGCAATGTCAAACTCTAGCTGTATGTCCAGTTTGGTGATTTTTGGGTATCGTATGTGATCACAGGAATTTTAGAGGACACAGTAAAACAGCATTTGCTTATAAATTTATATAATAATCAAATATTTAATTATTAAAAATATCCTACATAAACACTTTAACTTTCTTCTAACCTAATACTTCATTTCATCCGTCAAACATGATTCCGCCGTTACTTTTCCCCCTTTTCAGAAAAGTGAGAGTTTGTAAAATCCAAAACAAATTGGATAGAATTCTATAAATCATGGTAGGGATGAGTTTGGATTCTGGAGAAGGTAGTCTTCACTGCCGTAGGATTTTTGAGAGGCTCGACACATCTTTTGCTTGCTGTCTACTATGCAGCGTTAGCTTAGGGTTTGAGTAAATCGTGTTATACGAGCTGTATTGGTAGATTTAGGTGTTAGTATTGGGTTTGTGAGGTGAAAAGAGGGTTGTTGGCATGGTTTTGTGGTATATGTTGGCAACCGAGTTCGGTGACTTTCCTGTAGCCGAGCTGAGTTGCTCGATGTCGCACTTCCCAGGGTGGGCGCGAGTTGAACGAAAGGTGTATGTGGAGAAAGTAGGGTCGAAGAGAAGTATGTTGGTGAGTTTGGTTTGGATTTCAGTGGAAGGGGGAAGGTGTTTGGATCAGTGAAGGTTGTGGTAATGGCCATGAATGTTTGCTGGAAGTCGCGGTTGCAAAGTGGAAGAAAGGGTATTCGGTTGTGGGTTTTAAAACGTATGTGGGCCGGAAGGAAAGGAAAGTAAAGCCCATTATTTTAAAATAAATCATGTTTATTTTAGTTTAAAATTTTATTAACTTGTAATTGTTATAACATGAGCGTACGATATCCGAATTGGACGAAACAAGATCCGTTAGAATCGTATGGACGGGAGCTACCCGATGGAACAGACTGGGAGTGGATTGGAGCTTATATGAATTCATGGGGAAATAAATTGTTTGAATCAGATTAAACAACAGTTTATCATTCTTTAACGATGAACTGCAAATGTGAGTAAATCTCACTAACTCTGAACAGCTTATAATTTTAAGTTGTATTTCTAGAACTATTAAATATGGGATGATTGGCTGTGTGTTGACTGTTTGATTGAACTGCTAGACAGTTAGTTGAATTTCTATATTGACTCTGTTTAACAGAATATATCATATGGAACCGAAAGTGATTTTATCTATATTGTTTAACATCTGTGATGCAGGGAAACAGGTTGGAGGAATCCAACTGGATTCCTTAACATTTATTTTACTGTGATTCATATATTGTGATATATGATGTAATATATAATCTGTTGTTGATTATGTGTGTTTGGACGATATTTATCGTTGTTATATGGTATGTTAAATACCATAAGAAATACTGGATATGGGAAAGGGGATTTTCAAAGTGTATTTTGAAAATGAATTATTTATATAAAATCGATGGATTTTATAAAGAAAAGGAAAAGGATTTTTATAAAAGAAAATAATTATAAAATCAAAGGATAAGTTATAATGAAAGAAAATATTTATTAGCTAGATAAATAGAATATAAAAGGAGATATTTATTTGTTAAATAAATAGAATCGAAAAGGAAATATTTGTAAGTCATGTACAAATAGAATTGAAAGGAAATATTTGTAAGTCATGTACAAATAGAATCGAAAAGGAAATATTTGTAAGTCATGTACAAATAGAACTGAAATGAAATATTTGTAAGTCATGTAATAAATAGAATTGAAAGGAAATATTTATAGGAAATAAATATGTTAAAAATAGAATTGAAAGGAAATATTTATAGGAAATAAATATGTAATAAATAGAATTGAAAGGAAATATTTATGGGGAATAAATATGTTAAAATAGAGATGAAAGGGATATATTTGTAAACCATTTACAAATAGAAAAGATAAAAGAAATATTTATTTGTTAAGTAAATAGAATTGAAAAGGGAATAGTTATTTGTTAAGTAAATAAATAGAAAAGGAATAAATTAAAGGAGTTAAATCAATTAGAGTTAATCGAGTAGAGTATGAGTTAGTTAACCAGTTAGAGTAAATCAATTAGGGTTGACCAGTTAAAGTAATTAGTTACAGTTAATTAGTTAGAGTTAATCAGTTAGGGTTGGTCAGTCAGAGTTAATCAAATAAAGTAAAACCATTAGGGTAAACCAGTTAGGTTAAACCGTAGAGCTAAACTAGTTAGAGTTAAACAGTTAAAGTAAATTAGTTAGAGTTAATTGATAGAGTTAAATCGAACTAGAGTTATTCAAATGGAGTTAATCGAATTTAGTTTATTCGAATAGAGTTGAAATGAGTTAATCGGATTTAGTTATTTCGAAGAAGTGAATCGAATTAGAGATATTCGAAGTGAGATATTCGAAGTGAGATAATCGAATCAGAGATATTCGAAGTGAGTTGATCGAATCTAGTATTCGACAGGAGCTAAATCGAATAAGATTTATTCAAAGAAAGAGATTATCGAATATAAATATTCGAATGTAAGAAAATCGAATTAGTTATGCGAATTAGTTATTCGAATAGAGTTAAACACATAAGAGTTATTGAATTAGTTATTCGAAAGGAGTTATCGATAATAGTTTAATCGAAAGGAGTTATCGATTATAGTTTAATCGAAAGGAGTTATCGAATTTGTTATTCGAAAGGAGTTAAGTAAAAAGATTTAATCGATTAGGGTTAGATAAATAGAGTAAATCGAATTTAGTTTATTTGAAGAAAGGTTAATCTGATCTAGTTATGCGTAAGAGAGATTATCAAGTATAGTTATTTACTCGAATAGAGATTTATTCGAACGAAAGTTACGTACGGAAGTGTTTAAGAGTTAAAAGATGAACTTACCCTAATTTGAGATTTGAAATGTTGTTCAGTTAAGGTCTGAGAGGTAGTTATACCCCAACTTGATTGACTTCGTTTTTAATTTAGAAATGGTTAAGGTTCGAGAGTGAAAGTGGTTAAGTAAATTTAGTAAATAAGTACAGTGGTTTGAGTTGTCATCGCAATGTTGAATTAAACATCTGTTTAAATCCAAGTAAAGAAGATTTGGAAATGTTTTAAAAATAGAATCAGAAACGTAATCAAATATTGAAATTGGAAATAAGGAATAAGTTATGGAAATAATTTCCAGTGTTAATAACATATATTTTCTAAATATAGAAAATAAGGAAATATGAATATATATAAATATATATATGATTGATGATCGATAGATAGAATTTCCATCTAGAAATAATATCGTTTTTTGCACACGTGTTTTTCTTCGATAGTTAACTCACCGACTATCGAAGGTTTTGACCATTTTAAGGTTGTTAATATGGAGAGACCGGTTGGACTATTATCCAACGAACCACTCTGTATTTGCATAAGCGTTGCAAATCATATATGCCAAAGATAATTGAAGACGGAGTAAAGTGTAAGGGCTAATGTATAAGTCTAAGATAACAGTGCCAAAGATGGATACACTGAATAGTACCTTCAGTTCATCCTGTTCCTGGATGACTTGTATGGACCAATGTCTGAAAGAGTATTTCTAGAAAGGTCACGTACATTGATTTCTTCAACCGTACCAATAGTGGAAGCAGAGAAGGAAACTTCTTTAGCTAACACGTAATGTACTGTTGTAGATGTCAATTGGTGATTTGATGGATTTGACAGTGTGACATTCAAAGTGAATCTGGTGTGATGATAAAGCGTAGCTTCTAGCCTCACATCCGGTAAATGACAGAAATCGGGCAGGCAACATGGCTATGTAGGTCGCACCCATTAGAGTGTATAATCACCTGATCTAGAGTTTCATTTACTTCTAAAAATCTATTGTTGATGCTATCCCATTCGGGAAACGGTTGCTGATCCCAAGCGTTGGTGATATACATTCGATACACTCAAGCGAAATGAGTGGTCGGTCACGTGTAGCTGGGTTGCAAGATGTTCTTGCTGAACCCAGTTGTAATGACCCGGAAAAATGCGATCTTGGTTATCCGATATACAACACATATCGAACATCCAAGGATCGAAAATAATCGAATAGTTAATGAAAGAAATTAGAAGGTGAGAATAGATAAGATAGAAACTTAGAATAGAAGAAGAAGAAGAAGAAGAACATAACATCAGAGTAACACGAACCTCACAGCGGAACGAATAACATATAATAGATAACATAACTTTGAAATATAACAGTTATGTATACAATAGCACTTATCAGAGTACAGCACTTACAACACAGCGGAAATAACTATCGCTATATGATCTTGAAGCCTCCTGCTCCAAGCTCTTCCGGTATATCTGTAAATTCTTGACTACTTGACTTCCCGTACAAAATTAGGCACCCAAGAGTTTAGGGAAAACAAAACAAATAAACTCTGGGTCGGTCATGGGACTGGTATGAGTAAAACAGTTTAAACAGGCATATGAACAAGTAAACGATATCTTATAAGACCACGCCGCATAACGGAACGGGTTTTCCCTTATGAGAATCCAAAATATCTTTATATCAAAAACCTTTTGATATTATAATAATGTCTATGTACAAATAGATTTCAACTAGCAGAAACGCTTTCATCTCACGTTCTACATATATAGTATACAATCAAAACCGCAAGCACGTATTGGGTAATGGATTTCCAACTATGACAAGGTATGGAATCACCTTCCGATCAGTGTACTCTAGGAACGATACACTGGAGTTCAACAAGAACATCTTGCAACTCAGCCACACATGACCGACCACTCATTTCGCTTGAGTGTATCGAATGTACATCACCAACGATTGGGATCAACAACCGTTCCCGTTTATATGTGGGACAGCATTGATAGATTTAAGAAGCAAATGAATATTCACTAGATAGGTGATTATACACCCTACTTCGGTACGACCGACTTAGCCATGCTGCCTGCCCGATTTCTGTCATTTACCGGTTGATGAGGCTAGAAGCTACGCTTTATCAGCACATCAGATTCACTTCGAATGCCACATTGTCAGATCCATCGAAAATAACTAATTGACGTCTACAACAGTACATTACGTGTTAGCTAAAGAAGTTTCCTTCTCCGCTTCCACTCTTGGTACGGTTGAAGAAATCAAGGTACGTGACCTTTCTGGAAATACTCTGTCAGACATTCATTCATACAAGTAATCCTCATTCACTTAGAATGTCACATCGTCATACCCGCCAAATCACAAATTGACTTATCCAAAAATAACACGGGTATACAACTAAGAGAAACGAATTCCTCCGTCACCAAACGTGAATACGTTTGAACAGATCAACTTACGCGATCCATTGGATATACTCTGTCAGACCTTCGTCCATACAAGTTGTCCTGGGACTGGACAAACCGAAGGCACTATTCTGTAAACAGGATAGCCCTTGCATTTTACTCCGTCTTCAATTATCTTTGGCATATATGATTCGCGACGCTTATGCCAATACAGAGTGGTTCTTTGGATAATAATCCAACCGGTCTCTCCATATTAACAACGTTAAAATGGTCAAAACTTCGATAGTCTGTGAGTTAACTATCAAAGAAAAACAAGTGTGCAAACAACGATATTATTTCCAGATGGAAATTATATCGAACAAACATCATTTAACATTAATCTCTTTAGTTCATTTATTTACTTATCTCCTGTTTCCCTATATTCTAAATTCTTATTTTCTTTTATCAGAAAACATTTCTGATTCTCGTTTGGAAACAATTCCAAAACTCCTTTACGATCAAACCTTACCATTTCTTAGTTAAGAAGGAAGTCACTCAAGTTGGGGTATAATTACCTCTCAGACCATAACTGAACAACGTTATAACTTCGAAATGGTCAAAGTTTATCTTTTAATCCTTAATAACTTCTTTACGCCTTTCTCGGATCCAATTTTACTAATCCACTTCTATATTTAAAACATTGGTTATAATGATAACGTTATAATCCCTACTTTTGAATTATCTAACTTTAATTTTAACTTCTATTCTTATTAGTGAATGGTTAACCTAACACTTATTTATTTATAAATAAATAAATCTCTATTTAGACACTGGAAAGTATAAGTACTTTCCCGAATTCGATATAATCGAATTTGCCGATTAACTCTCTTCTAGAAAACTCTATTTGATTAACTCTTCTTCGAATAACCTATATTCGATTAACTCCTTCCTTTTCAAATATCTCATTTTTGAAAATCTTACTTTCGAATAAACTATATTCAAAAATCTCTTTTCGAATAACTCTTGTTCGATAAATCTCACTTCGATCAACTAATATTCGATAACTTTTCCTTTTCAAATATCTCATCTTTGAAAAACCTCACTTCGATTAAACTATAATCGATAACTCCCTTCAATGAAACTAACATTGATAACTCCTTTCGATGAAACTAACATCGATAACTCCTTTCGATGAAACTAACATCGATTACTCCTTCCGATGAAACTAACATCGATTTATTTAACTCGACGAACTTAACTCGACTAACTCGACTTACTTGGTTCGACCAATTCGATTCGATTTACTTGGCTCGACTAACTTGACTAACTTAACTCGACTTACTTGATTCGACCAATTCGATTCGATTTACTAGGCTCGACTAACTTGACTAACTTAACTCGACTTACTTGGTTCGACCAATTCGATTCGATTTACTAGGCTCGACTAACTTGACTAACTCTGTCTCAAATAACTATATTTGATTAACTCTAGTTCGTTTTAACTCTAATCGATTAACTCTAACAAATTAACTCCAACTGATTAACTCTATTTGATTAACTTTAACTGGTTAACTCTATTTGATTAACTCTAACTGGTTAACTCTAACTGATTAACTCTATTGGTTAACTCTAACTGATTAACTCTATTGGTTAACTCTTTTTGACTAACTCGACTTGACTAACCCCTTTTCGAATAACATATTCGATTAACTAATTTTTGAATACCATATTCGATTAACTAACTTCGAATACCATATTCGATTGACTCCTTTCGAATGTCTATATTCGATTAACTAACTTCGAATACCATATTCGATTAACTAACTTCGAATACCATATTCGATTAACTAACTTCGAATACCATATTCAATTAACTCCTTTCGAATGTCTATATTCGATTAACTAACTTCGAATACCATATTCGATTAACTAACTTCGAATACCATATTCGATTAACTCCTTTCGAATGTCTATATTCGATTTACTTTATTCACTTTATAAAGATTTCCTTTTTAACAACATTTTATTCATTTGACAAGATTTACTTTTAAATAACGGTTCTACACTTTACAAATGTCCTTTTTATAATGTTCCCTTTCCAATTCTATTTGTAAATGGTTTACAAATATTTCCTTTCCAAATTTATTCTTGAAATGCTCTAACTCCTTAAATTCCCGGGAAAATTCGCCATAACCTCCTTTGTATCTGGAGCATCAGGAAAATCCCCAAACTCGCAACACAGGCCTTTCCATTCAAAAAGAAAATGTTTTGAATTTATTTCCTATTTTAAAATATCTCCTATTTATAAATATCCCAATTTATAAATATTCCTTATTTATAAATATTCCACTTTATAAATATCTCTTATTTATAAATATCCCATTTATAAATATTTCATTTTCAAATATCACTTTGAAAATATTCCCTTATCTACATTCAGGTATGTTATGGTATTCAATCATATCAAATCACGATGTTCAATATCGTCCATACCCACACAATCAACAACAGGTTATACTTCCCATCATATATTAAAATATATGAAAAACAATAAAATAACTGTTGAGGAATCCAGTCGGATTCCTCCAACCTGTTTCCCTGCATCACAGATGTTAGACAGTATAGATAACATCACTTTCAGTTCCATATGATATATTCTGTTAAACAGAATCAATATAGAAATTTAACTAACTGACTAGCAGTTCAATCAAACAGTCAACACACAATCAATCAGTCCATATTTAACAGTTCTAAAAATATAACATGAAAATATAAACTGTTCAGAGTTAGTGAGATTTACTCACATTGGACGATCATCGTCAATGACGATAACCATTGCTTGATTCAGACGATTTATTTTTCAATAAATTGTGACGGACTCCAATTGACTCGCGGTTGGTTCCATCGTGGAGTGCTCGTTCATACGATCCCGACGGATCTTGTTTTGCAGAATTTCAATATCGTATGAGAAAGTTATGAATTTCCAGACCTGATACACTATTTGAATTTAGTAAAACTTGATTTACTTTAATATGGGCCTTAACCTTATCAAAACCGGCCCACCCACTTCTTTAGAAACCCACCCGTATTCTCATCTTCCCCATCGTGTAATCCAGAAATACCACAGCACTTTTATGGCTCCTTCCTCCTCCCGTATGTCCCATCTCCCTCCACGGTTTCAAAATCGGCCAACACCAAAATACTCCATGCAAGAATCGGCTCCCCTCCACTATCATCCTGTTCAACTCGCGAGCTTTACAATGAAAAGGTTTTCCCAATGTCTGTCGCGCTTGGTGATGAAGGCCGACCCTTTTTAGCATCGATTTCCACCAAAAACTGCAAATCCATTCGGAACAACCCTAGAAATCGAAAACCCAACCTCGTTTTACCCAACGATGCTCCAATCAATTGAATCGACGAACCCCAGATCCACTGTCAATTTTCGAGCTCGACTGAAACCCCACCGCTCGAAATACAACCAGCATAGAAGTGAACAACATCTGATAAGGATCCCATTTATAGTTGTGTTGGAATTTACAACCTTTTATTTGATTTTACATTGATTTTTTTTAGAATGATGTATTCACGTTTTGCTGAGAATTTTGTGGCGGCTTGGTTTGCTTTTGAACTAGCAGTTTGTGGCTGAGAACAGGATGGGTGGCTTTGCTAGGTTCACACAAAATATTAGATATTTTAACTAAATTTTTTTTATTGATTTTTTTTCATTTCCTTATAATGTATCTACCTTCTAAAAATCATTACGATCACATACGGTACCTAAAAATCACCAAACTGGACATGCAACTACAGTTCGACATTACGGTCCTAACGAAACTGGTTTCGTCGAATTCCGACTCTGTATGCTCACACAGCGTATTTTTAACCGTCGAAATACTGACTATTTTTCACTCTAAAAATCCCAACGGTCACACACTGACTCTAAAAATCATGAAACTTGGAATCTAACAACTATATGACATTACGGATCCAACAAAACTGGTTTCTTCGAATTTCGACTTCGTATGCAAAAGTGGCTATTTTTAATGCTCTAAATAGCCTATTTAAATATATAAATATACTTAAATATTTTTAAATTTAATATTTAAAAATAAATATTATCGTCTATATTCACAGTGGCATACCCTACAGCTCAGAAAAAACCATATATATATATTTTCAACTCGATATTACATCGTCAGAATTACATCGATGGTCGAAATCTATTTAAATCCTTATTTAAAATATAATTAAATCGTTATGGTCAGGGCGCTGCATTCTTGAGAATTTGATTTGGACGTAACTCAAAATCTACACGTCGAAATCCCGATATTTCTCTTCCACTAGAAAGATATACTCCATCAGCTCCACACGTTTCTTGTTTCACAGAAATCCGATTTAAAACGAATCATGTACATTCTGTTGAAGTTCAAATCGCCAAATAGCGAACTACCGCGTCGTTACGCGCTCTATTTTAATTATATTATAATTATACGTTCAAGCTGTCGTCGATTGAATATATTCGTTCTTATATTTCGAATCGAAACTCAACCACATCTCGTATACTATTCAATTCACACTCTATTGTGAATTCTACTATTTCTGACTATTTCGATATTTATAATTTATTATTCATTTTAAATATTAATTAAATATTCAATATTATTTAATTATGGTTCTCGGTATCGCTATAACGATATTAAATAATTAAATTAATTAATTATTCCATCTCTAAAAATGCGGGTCATTACATTCTTCCCTACTTAAAATAATTTCGTCCTCGAAATTGCTAAGTTAGAGGACGACCCTATCTATTGGAATTCCTAAGATTTGTTTACCCCTTATTTCTGATTTCAACTGAACCAATTAATATTGACTCAAACATTAATTTATTCCGACTAACTAAAATTTTCAAAAATTCTGAAAATTTTCTAACACTTTAAATTTTCGGAAAATTTCGCCAGCACCTCCTTTGTACTGGTCAATAGCTCAAACTCCAACTCGCCTCTCTGGGCCTTCTTCAACCCAAAAGAAAATCAAACAGCCAAGCGGCTTGCCAAATCGGCTCATAAAAATATCAAATCCATATATAATATAAACTGGTACCTTTTTGTCGGGCATATCAATTCTATTACTTCCATATGCTATCAGCTCAGCATATAACAACGTTATCCCAATCAAACTCAAATCACGTTTATCTCGAACTGAACCATTTGGTTATATATGTAAGTCGAATTCCATTCAACTCCAATCTCACAATCCAAACTCTCAACTTATCAAATAAATTTCATTCAGGATTATTCTATAATCCAATCCAATTTCATTTAACTTAGTTCAAGTTAAATTCAAATTTATTTATTCACTTTTTCCATTTTAATCCATTTAACTTCATTAGTTAAATTTTAATTCCAGAACTTAAATTCCTGAGTTCATTTCAAATCAATTTGAAATCATAACACCAATTCAAAACGTTTGAATTTCTAAACACTTGTTTTCTCAAAACAATTCAAAAACAAAACCTTTGGTAGTAATCCGTCACTTTGGAACTCGAAAATGAATACTGATGATGTGGCCACACTCATCAGAATCTATTTTCCAATAATCGAAGTGAGTTCAATACTATTTCACCTTCAAAAAAAATCATTTCTAAACACTTCCATTTTGAAAACAGTTCAAAATCTCCCAGGAACTTAAAATTTACTTATTTTAATTCCAATTCTGATTTAACTTCAGATTCAATTCATCTTACTTCATATACATTACTGATATGAATTCTGATTAGTTATTTATAACCATTTCATCTTTTTATAATTTCATTCGATTATACTAACAACCAACACAACTAATATACTATATTAATTTCAAAACATATCATGTCGGTTCATCGTATTCAAGTGTTTATAAAACTCCTACCGATACAGTGGATCAAACTGATCGTCCAGAATTCATAAGCCACTCAATCAATAAATCTCCACAACATAAAACCATTTTATATTCAATAACATATACGCTCTCTTGTATATATACACACTCAACTCAATCTAGGATATTACTAATCCCATCTCTACTGAGTTACGCCACATAGTTATGTCCGATCACTAAAACATAAGCTCTGATACCAACTGTAACGACCCGGAAAAATGTGATCTTGGTTATCCGATATACAACACATATCGAACATCCAAGGATCGAAAATAACCGAATAGTTAATGAAAGAAATTAGAAGGTGAGAATAGATAAGATAGAAAATTAGAATAGAAGAAGAAGAAGAACATAACATCAGAGTAACACGAACCTCACAGCGGAACGAATAACATATAATAGATAACATAACTTTGAAATATAACAGTTATGTATACAATAGCACTTATCAGAGTACAACACTTACAACACAGCGGAAATAACTATAGCTATATGATCTTGAAGCCTCCTGCTCCAAGCTCTTCCAGTATATCTGTAAATTCCTGACTACTTGACTGCCCGTACAAAATTAGGCACCCAAGAGTTTAGGGAAAACAAAACAAATAAACTCTGGGTCAGTCATGGGACTGGTATGAGTAAAACAGTTTAAACAGGTATATGAACAAGTAAACGATATCTCAAAAGACCAAGCCGCATAACGGAACGGGTTTTCCCTTATGAGAATCCAAAATATCTTTATATCAAAAACCTTTTGATATTATAATAATGTCTATGTACAAAAAGATATCAACTAGCAGAAACGCTTTCATCTCACGTTCTACATATATAGTATACAATCAAAACCGCAAGCACGTATTGGGTAATGGATTTCCAACTATGACAAGGTATGGAATCACCTTCCGATCAGTGTACTCTAGGAACGATACACTGGAGTTCAACAAGAACATCTTGCAACTCAGCCACACATGACCGACCACTCATTTCGCTTGAGTGTATCGAATGTACATCACCAACGGTTGGGATCAACAACCGTTCCCGTATATATATGGGACAGCATTGATAGATTTAAGAAGCAAATGAATATTCACTAGATAGGTGATTATACACCCTACTTCGGTACGACCGACTTAGCCATGCTGCCTGCCCGATTTCTGTCATTTACCGGTTGATGAGGCTAGAAGCTACGCTTTATCAGCACATCAGATTCACTTCGAATGCCACATTGTCAGATCCATCGAAAATCACTAATTGACGTCTACAACAGTACATTACGTGTTAGCTAAAGAAGTTTCCTTCTCCGCTTCCACTCTTGGTACGGTTGAAGAAATCAAGGTACGTGACCTTTCTGGAAATACTCTGTCAGACATTCATTCATACAAGTAATCCTCATTCACTTAGAATGTCACATCGTCATACCCGCCAAATCACAAATTGACTTATCCAAAAATAACATGGGTATACAACTAAGAGAAACGAATTCCTCCGCCACCAAACGTGAATACGTTTGAACAGATCAACTTACGCGATCCATTGGATATACTCTGTCAGACCTTCGTCCATACAAGTTGTCCTGGGACTGGACAAACCGAAGGCACTATTCTGTAAACAGGATAGCCGTTGCATTTTACTCCGTCTTCAATTATCTTTGGCATATATGATTCGTGACGCTTATGCCAATACAGAGTGGTTCTTTGGATAATAATCCAACCGGTCTCTCCATATTAACAACGTTAAAATGGTCAAAACTTCGATAGTCTGTGAGTTAACTATCAAAGAAAAACAAGTGTGCAAACAACGATATTATTTCCAGATGGAAATTATATCGAACAAACATCATTTAACATTAATCTCTTTAGTTCATTTATTTACTTATCTCCTGTTTCCCTATATTCTAAATTCTTATTTTCTTTTATCAGAAAACATTTCTGATTCTCGTTTGGAAAACATTTCCAAAACTCCTTTACGATCAAACCTTACCATTTCTTAGTTAAGAAGGAAGTCACTCAAGTTGGGGTATAATTACCTCTCAGACCATAACTGAACAACGTTATAACTTCGAAATGGTCAAAGTCTATCTTTTAATCCTTAATAACTTCTTTACGCCTTTCTCGGATCCAATTTTACTAATCCACTTCTATATTTAAAACATTGGTTATAATGATAACGTTATAATCCCTACTTTCGAATTATCTAACTTTAATTTTAACTTCTATTCTTATTAGTGAATGGTTAACCTAACACTTATTTATTTATAAATAAATAAATCTCTATTTAGACACTGGAAAGTATAAGTACTTTCCCGAATTCGATATAATCGAATTTGCCGATTAACTCTCTTCGAGAAAACTCTATTCGATTAACTCTTCTTCGAATAACCTATATTCGATTAACTCCTTCCTTTTCAAATATCTCATATTTGAAAATCTTACTTTCGAATAAACTATATTCGAAAATCTCTTTTCGAATAACTCTTGTTCGATAAATCTCACTTCGATCAACTAATATTCGATAACTTTTCCTTTTCAAATATCTCATCTTTGAAAAACCTCACTTCGATTAAACTATAATCGATAACTCCCTTCGATGAAACTAACATCGATAACTCCTTTCGATGAAACTAACATCGATAACTCCTTTCGATGAAACTAACATCGATTACTCCTTCCGATGAAACTAACATCGATTTATTTAATTCGACGAACTTAACTCGACTAACTCGACTTACTTGGTTCGACCAATTCGATTCGATTTACTAGGCTCGACTAACTTGACTAACTTAACTCGACTTACTTGGTTCGACCAATTCGATTCGATTTACTAGGCTCGACTAACTTGACTAACTTAACTCGACTTACTTGGTTCGACCAATTCGATTCGATTTACTAGGCTCGACTAACTTGACTAACTTTGTCTTAAATAACTATATTTGATTAACTCTAGTTCGTTTTAACTCTAATCGATTAACTCTAACTAATTAACTCCAACTGGTTAACTCTATTTGATTAACTTTAACTGGTTAACTCTATTTGATTAACTCTAACTAGTTAACTCTAACTAGTTAACTCTATTGGTTAACTCTAACTGATTAACTCTATTGGTTAACTCTGTTTGACTAACTCGACTTGACTAACCCCTTTTCGAATAACATATTCGATTAACTAATTTTCGAATACCATATTCGATTAACTAACTTCGAACACCATATTCGATTGACTCCTTTCGAATGTCTATATTCGATTAACTAACTTCGAATACCATATTCGATTAACTAACTTCGAATACCATATTCGATTAACTAACTTCGAATACCATATTCGATTAACTCCTTTCGAATGTCTATATTTGATTAACTAACTTCGAATACCATATTCGATTAACTAACTTCGAATACCATATTCGATTAACTCCTTTCGAATGTCTATATTCGATTTACTTTATTCACTTTATAAAGATTTCCTTTTTAACAACATTTTATTCATTTGAAAAGATTTACTTTTAAATAACGGTTCTACACTTTACAAATGTCCTTTTTATAATGTTCCCTTTCCAATTCTATTTGTAAATGGTTTACAAATATTTCCTTTCCAAATTTATTCTTGAAATACTCTAACTCCTTAAATTCCCGGGAAAATTCGCCATAACCTCCTTTGTATCGGGAGCATCGGGAAAATCCCCAAACTCGCCACACAGGCATTTCCATTCATAAAGAAAATGTTTTGAATTTATTTCTTATTTTAAAATATCTCCTATTTATAAATATCCCAATTTATAAATATTCCTTATTTATAAATATTCCACTTTATAAATATCTCTTATTTATAAATATCCCATTTATAAATATTTCATTTTCAAATATCACTTTGAAAATATTCCCTTATCTACATTCAGGTATGTTATGGTATTCAATCATATCAAATCACGATGTTCAATATCGTCCATACCCACACAATCAACAACAGGTTATACTTCCCATCATATATTAAAATATATGAAAAACAATAAAATAACTGTTGAGGAATCCAGTCGGATTCCTCCAACCTGTTTCCCTGCATCACAGATGTTAGACAGTATAGATAACATCACTTTCAGTTCAATATGATATATTCTGTTAAACAGAATCAATATAGAAATTTAACTAACTGACTAGCAGTTCAATCAAACAGTCAACACACAATCAATCAGCCCATATTTAACAGTTCTAAAAATATAACATGAAAATATAAACTGTTCAGAGTTAGTGAGATTTACTCACATTGGACGATCATCGTCAATGACGATAATCATTGCTTGATTCAGACGATTTATTTTGCTATAAATTGTGACGGACTCCAATTGACTCGCGGTTGGTTCCATCGTGGAGTGCTCGTCCATACGATCCCGACGGATCTTGTTTCGCAGAATTTCAATATCGTATGAGAAAGTTATGAATTTCCAGGCCTAATACACTATTTGAATTTAGTAAAACTTGATTTACTTTAATATGGGCCTTAACCTTATCAAAACCGGCCCACCCACTTCTTTAGAAACCCACCCGTATTCTCATCTTCCCCATCGTGTAATCCAGAAATACCACAGCACTTTTATGGCTCCTTCCTCCTCCCGTATGTCCCATTTCCCTCCACAGTTTCAAAATTGGCCAACACCAAAATACTCCATGCAAGAATCGGCTCCTATCCACTATCATCCCGTTCAACTCGCGAGCTTTACAATGAAAAGGTTTTCCCAATGTCTGTCGCGCCTGGTGATGAAGGCCGACCATTTTTAGCATCGATTTCCACCAAAAACTGCTAATCCATTCGGAACAACCCTCGAAACCGAAAACCCAACCTCGTTTTACCCAACGATGCTCCAATCAATTGAATCGACGAACCCTAGATCCACTGTCAATTTTCGAGCTCGACTGAAACCCCACCGCTCGAAATACAACCAGCATAGAAGTGAACGACATCTGATAAGGATCCCATTTATAATTGTGTTGGAATTTACAACCTTTTATTTGATTTTACATTGATATTTTTTAGAATGATGTATTCACGTTTTGCTGAGAATTTTGTGGCGGCTTGGTTTGCTTTTGAACTAGCAGTTTGTGGCTGAGAACAGGATTGGTGGCTTTGCTAGGTTCACACAAAATATTAGATATTTTAACTAATTTTTTTTTATTGATTTTTTTCCATTTCCTTATAATGTATCTACCTTCTAAAAATCATTACGATCACATACGGTACCTAAAAAATCACCAAACTGGACATGCAACTACAGTTCGACATTACGGTCCTAACGAAACTGGTTTCGTCGAATTCCGACTCTGTATGCTCACACAGCGTATTTTTAACCGTCGAAATACTGACTATTTTTCACTCTAAAAATCCCAACGGTCACACACTGACTCTAAAAATCACGAAACTTGGAATCTAACAACTATTTGACATTACGGATCCAACAAAACTGGTTTCGTCGAATTTCGACTTCGTATGCAAAAGTGGCTATTTTTAACGCTCTAAATAGCCTATTTAAATATATAAATATACTTAAATATTTTTAAATTTAATATTTAAAAATAAATATTATCGTCTATATTCACAGTGGCATACCCTACAGCTCAGAAAAAACCATATATATATTTTCAACACGATATTACATCGTCAGAATTACATCGATGGTCGAAATTTATTTAAATCCTTATTTAAAATATAATTAAATCGTTATGGTCAGGGCACTGCATTCTTGAGAATTTGATTTGGACGTAACTCAAAATCTACACGACGAAATCCCGATATTTCTCTTCCACTTGAAAGATATACTCCATCAGCTCCACACGTTTCTTGTTTCACAGAAAACCGATTTAAAACGAATCATGTACATTCTGTTGAAGTTCAAATCGCCAAATAGCGAACTACCGCGTCGTTACGCGCTCTATTTTAATTATATTATAATTATACGTTCAAACTGTCGTCGATTGAATATATTCGTTCTTATATTTCGAATCGAAACTCAACCACATCTCGTATACTATTCATTTCACACTCTATTGTGAATTCTACTATTTCTGACTATTTCGATATTTATAATTTATTATTCATTTTAAATATTAATTAAATATTCAATATTATATAATTATGGTTCTCGATATCGCTATAACGATATTAAATAATTAAATTAATTAATTATTCCATCTCTAAAAATGCGGGTCATTACACCAGTGTATTCCTTTCAAGAGGTACGCTAGCGAAAGGTGGTTCCGTACCTTGTCATAGATGGAAATCCATTACCCAATACGTGCTTGCGGTTTGATTTGTATACTATATATATATATATATATATATATATATATATATATATATAGAAGGTGAGACGAAAGCGTTTCTGCTAGATGATTATTATATTGTGGTTGATAGACATTATTATAATATCAAAGGGTTTTTGATATAAACATATTTTGGATCCTCATAAAGGAAAAACCTGTTCCGTTATACGGCGTGTTCTCATGAGATATCGTTTACCTGTTCAAACTGTTTTAAACTGCTATACTCATACCAGTCCCATGACTGACCCGGAGTTTACTTTGTTTTGTTTTCCCTAAACTCTTGGGTGCCCAATTTTGTACGGGCAATCAAGTTGTCGGGATTTACAGATACTTGAAAAGATGGAGCAGGAGGCTTCAGGATCATATAGTTATAGTTATTTCCGCTGTGTTGTAAGTGTTGTACTTTGATAATGATGTATATTCAAATACAAATGTATATTTCAAAGTTATGTTACATATATTATATATTATTCGTTCCGCTGTGAGATTGTTTTACTCTGATATTGTGTTCTTCTTCTTCTATTCTAAGTTTCTATCTTATCTTTCCTCACCCTCTAATTTCTTTCATTAATCATCTGGTATTTTTCGATGTTTGGTTAGTCATCATTGAGTTTATGGCGATAACCAAAGTCGACAAAATCTGGGTTGTTACAATTAATTTATAGTCGATATTTATTGTTGTTGGATAATTTGGAAGTTAGTTTCAAATGGAGTTTAAATATGGAAGTTTGTTTAATATGGAATAAGGAAGTGATTTATAAACTATGTTCATAAGTGAAATGAAGTAATTTTCATTGGATAATTTGGAAATAGATTTATCCAAATATAAGAACAAACATTTAAAAATCATATTTTTAAATGAGATAAAAGAGGGGATTTGAAACGACCCGAGATCTCCCTTACGAGAAATCACGGATTGAGTCGAGAACAAGACGAATCAGAACGCAGACGGAAGAACATTTCATTGTATATTTCAACAATTCATCAGATTACAAGAATATACAGAGTATGAATAATATTACATAGAAATATCAGAGATTTAAATTACATTTAAATACATCGTGGCGGAAATAATACAAAACACAACTAGAAGGAGATATATGGATACAAAGCTTTCCAGATATCGTTCCAGCTGTAAGTCAGGATCCTGTGAATATAAATCTGCAAAACCAAAACTACTAGCTGCCCGTGTCAAAATAAGGGCACCCAGAGTTTAGGTTAAAACAATAAACTCCAGGTCAGTCATGTGACTGGTGTGAGAACTAAAACAGTTATTAATCTTTATTTTTAAAATTAGGTAAGTCAAGGGACCACGCCGTATAACACGGAACGGGTTTCCTCCCAAGAATACCGGTGCATAAAACAACAGCGCAATGCTAAATAAAGAACAATGAAGCTATTATAAGACCCAGGTCCCATCACACAATGCAACACAAACCGGAGGATAGGGTTTTTCCTTATAATAGCCAAAGCATGCTTGATACGTTTAAAACAAGTCATTTGATACTATAATAGGTGTATAGTGTTTAAAACAATTTCAATCATAAATATCAATCATAGACGGCATGAGTGCCCCATCCCACTATGTCGCCATACTAGGCTCTACAATCAAAACCGCAAAGTCATGTATTTGGAAATTGGATTTTCGTTTGTGAACCGAGGGAAAAGATAGTCCTCTACCAATTCGAGACGCTCTAGCCCGCCCCTCAAGAACAGAACGCATCGTCCCTTGGATCTTCAGGGTCGGTCCACCGATGTGGATTAGACGAAATCCTGAACACTACGTCTCTCCACCCTTTGGGGTGTCAATGAGTCAACGAATGACTCCATCGGCTTCACATAGTCACCGACATATCCGAGGCGCCTAGCAACAGCAACAACCACATAAGTCAAACTCGTCAGGGCGTGTGAAACCACTGACGCCACTTTTAGCTAGAAGGAAACGCATGTTCTCCCTGCAGTCCTCTCCCGTTTTTGGTTCACTACCGGAGGGTGAGGCTCGCGAATCAACGTTACACAAAGCTATGCCACACAGGCTGTGCTTTGATCATCAACCACAAGACTTAGCTTTTCAACAGAAGCCTTGATCATTTGCATCTTAGCATGCCATACAAGCAAACCATTCCATGCCACCGATATCAATCACATAGAATGAAATCTTATGTCAGACACACATCCATTTACAAGTCCGTTCTGGGTCTGAACGAAACCGGAGGAACCTTGTTCCTCACATATCCATCGATCTCCATGTACGTCTGGACGATCACCAACTGATTCCCTCCTCTTGGGTGTACATCCCAATCAATATCATCAGTAATCACCCGAACAATGTGAAGACCTCTGGTCTTTGACCAACGTCTTCATCTACGACTTATCGTCATAACAGTTATTCAGAATGGGATAAACCCGGTCTTTCCGAATAACAAGCGTATATAATAAACAAGTGTTACACAAACACAACATACGCCTCGTTCCAATTCATCGATCACTAACCATAAATTAATCAAGAGAATAATTCCCCTAATATTAACCCCGAAGGCGGAAACCAACATCAGATCAATACCCAGGAAACCATTCTACTTAACTAACCTACAGTTAGTTTCTAAATTTCACACTCTGAGGGAAAGGTTCCCATTAATTTTATCAAAGATAAATTCCTTGAATTTATTCTTTAATCTTCTTTTGAATATAGATTCAACTAGTCGGGATTAACGAACCTTACTGAAGAAATCATTTGTTTTAATTTCCCAATCCCAACCTATTCATCCCATGAAGTAAAACTGGTCATACTTCATATATAACACCACGGTGTTACCGGTGACACGACCCGAACTTCCCCGTGAAGGAAAGCACGGATAGCGTTGAGAACAGGACAAAATAGAACGCAAACAGAAGAACATTTCATTGTTATTACAACAATTCCATCAGATACAAGAATATACAGAGTATAAGTGAATAAATTACATTCGACAAATATCAGAGATTACAATAAATTACATAGCAGCGGAAAAATATACAAAACACAACTAGAAGTGATACACGGATACAGAGCTTTCCGAGCATCGTTCCAGCTGTAAATCAGGACCCTGTGAATATAAATCTGCAAAACCAAAACTACTAGCTGCCCGTTCGGAAAATAGGGGCACCCAGAGTTTAGGTTAAAACAATAAACTCCAGGTCAGTCATGTGACTGGTGTGAGAACTAAAACAGTTATTTAAAGCTTTTACTTTAAAAGAGAGTAATTCAAGGGACCACGCCGTATAACACGGAACGGGTTTCCTCCCAGGAATATTAGTGCATATAACAAAACAGCGCAATGCTCTTTGGAAAAACGAAGCTATTATAAGACCCAGGTCCCATCACACAATGCAACGCAAGCCGGAGGATAGGGTTTTCCCCTATAATAGCCAAACATGCTTGGTACGTTTAAAACAAATCATTTGATACTATCATAAGTGTATAGTGTCAAAACAATTTCAATCATAAATATAAATCATAGACGGCATGGGTACCATATATCATGTCGCCATACTAGTTTTACAATTAAAACCGCAATACATGTATTGGAAATTGGATTTCCGTCATGAGTTCGAGGCAAGGGGCAAGCTCCTCTCCGCGTTCGAGACACTCTAGCAAATGTCCCAGGACCCCACTTTGATCCTTGGATCTTCAGGGCCGGTCCTCTCTTACTTTTGAGGATTAGTTATTCCTGAACACACGTTTCCCGGTCCTTACAGACCTATATCCGAGGCGCCTCATATCCAACAACCACACAGGTGAAAAGTATATAAATGTCAGGGCTGGTAGGTCACTGAAACCGCCTTAGCTAGAAAGAAACGTCGTGCTCTCCCTGCAGTCACTATGCCGTTTTTGACTCATACCGAGGTGTGAGGCTCGCGAATTCACGTTACACAAAGCTACGCCACACAGGCCGTGCTTTGATCATCAACCACAAGACTTTGCTTTTCAACATAAGCCTTGATCAATTGCCACTTACGCATGCCACATTGGCAATTCACTCCATGCGACTGATGTCCATCGATATACAACCCCTGAGCTCGTACGTCTCAGAGAAGGGCGTTAAGCAAGAGAATAAATTCTCTGCCGCCAAACAGATGTATATTTAATAGAGATCAATCAACACAGAATAAAATCCAATGTCAGACACACAATCCATTTACAAGTTCGTTCTGGGTCTGAACGAAACCGGAGGCACTTTCCTCGCATATCCCATCCATCTCCAAGTACGTCTGGACGATCACCAACTGATTCCCTCATCCTGGGTGTACAGCCCAATCAAGATCATCAGTAATCACACCAAACGATGTGAAGACTTCCGGTCTTCAACCACCGTCTTCATCTTCGACATCTCGTCGAATCGGTTATTCAAAATGGGTACAAACCCGGTCTTTCTGAATAACCCACGTATATAATAAACGAATGTTACACAAACACAACAAACGCCTCATTCCAATTCAGAATATTCTTTTATTCACAAAATCACATTCTTAGGGAAATGTTCCCATTAATTTTATCCAAGATAAATTCTTCTAAATTTATTCATTGATCTTCCATTGGATATCATTTCAAACCATTTTATGGTTTTCCAAACTAGTCGGAATTAGCGAACCGCACCGAAGTAATTATTTATTTTATTTCCCAATCCCAACCTATATATCCCCTGGAGCAAAACTGGTGATACTCCATTCCTACCACCACGGTGTTATCAGTAAAATTAATTACCATTTCACGTTCAAATCTAATTAAAGATTTAACTATCGCTTTGGAGCAAAACTGGTGATACTCCATTCTCGATCACCTTTCAAATTTGATAATTTAAATTATCAATTTACATTTTTAATCTAATTAAAGATCCATTAAAACTCTGCTTAGTTTTAATCTTCTCAAAAATCGATATCTTGCCTTTAACTGGGTTAAAGAACCAATGTCATCTAAAACACGATTCACGATAAACCCAAATCACATTTGATATTAATTACAAGGCCCTGAGTAGATAATATATCGGCTTATATTCAATATCAAATCCTGAAACCAACAAATATCGTATTGGAAATAATGATATAAAATATATCTTTCAAATTCCCATAACAATATCTGTATAGTCACGAAATCCAACATCGAAATATCCTGAAGATAATTTCGATTCAACTCCAGTCCAATCCACGTATTGGAAATATTGATTATTTTTAAAATCACTTTCAAATTCAATTTATTTATTTCACAAATAAATTGATTTTAATTCTAGTTCAAAACAAGTTCATTTCGACAAAAATCTATTTTTATCTTTTCAAATGTGGAGTTTTTCACCCCAGTTCTTTCCAATTCACATATTATGTTTTTACACAAATTATTAATATTTTTAATAATTTTATCAAGGCCCGTACAGTCGATTTCCAACAACGGCCATCGAACTGCACTTACAACGACCTTTTTCGAATTTGATTTGGACATAATTCCAAATCCAACCGTTAGATTTCAAATTTCTAATATTCATTGGAAAGATCTTTTCGATACGAACCCAACGGTTCTGGTTTTTAGGAGATTCCGATGGTCGGATCTCCCACAACGTCAATTCGAAGTCAATGGTCGAAATTCACGAACTGCCACGGAGCGGCGCGTTCTATTCAGGTCATTTTATATAATATATATATATATATGTATTATATATATTTCGTAAATTTCCTTTTAAAACATATTTTATAAATCGTTTTAAATTCGTTTTCAAAACCATTTCAACTCTATATTCAATTTCTAATCAAAATTGAATATTTCATATCATTACTATATAAATGATAATATTTTCAAAATGTTATATTTTGAAATCACTTCTTTTCTATATTCATTATAAAAACGAATATAATCGATATAAATATCGTTCACGTCAAAATAGCGCAACTCTAATCAACACGGCTTTATATATTTCAATAAATCCGTTATTCTATTCAAAAAATGAATATTTATTCCGTTCGACACATGAATCTATATTTCTTCCAACACCTGACTAATCTCAACACATGAGTACTGTCAACACATCACTATTTTTGTTATGTAAAATATTTTATAAAACTATGGTATCTATCGTTTGATTTTTAATTAGACTTCTACTGGGAAGTAGTTCTAATTTTAAATATGATAAAGATGTAAATTTCATTGTATAAAATATTTCACTCAACACATGAGCATCGTCAACACATGACTATTTTTATATTCAACACATGAATTTTCTTTTATAATATTCATTGTTATCCCGATTGGAATGAGGCCCAATCAATCACCATATAATGTTAATTATATGGATTCCATACAACACATGTATATAATAGCATTGAAAAATAATCAACCATCAACCAAAGTGCAGTACACTGTATAAGCATCAAATATAGATACCTGAAGCTTATAACATCCTGTCAATCGATCGATCGACATATTTAATCAATCAGGATGAGTGAACTTCAAATTTCATCCCCACACCCGTGTGGGGTTTCAAACAATCAAACACAGATTTTAGTTGTGCAGTTGGGCGATGTGTAAAATTTATCGACCCAATCAATATCAGTCAAATCAGTGTATATAAACAAATCGGTCGATTTGTTTATAAATATTTATTTATTCACTTTCACGTTAAAAATTATATTTTTAACGATAATATATTTTATTCATTTCATTTACACAATAAAAATGATATTTTTCTAACATATTTTAGAAAATTTCGGCGGCATAACAGCACGATACTAGAAACGGGACGAGGCCTAGCCTTATCCCGGTCTAGTGAAGGCCTATGCCATTCACACATCAATCAAATCCATTCCATTTCACCAAACAATTCAATTCAAACCAAATAAACTATCCAACTACTCAACCAAACAATTTAACAAACAAGCCATCCATGGTATGTGGAAGACGGGTGTCGGGTGCTACTAAACACCGTCTGCATCCTAGTATATATATATATATATATATATATATATATATATATATATATAACTAGAAAAAGAGATTTTGAGTGAGAAGTTCTCACCGACTAGCTATCCAACTTCACGACACTTCTTTTATAGAAATCTTCCTCGTTATCGCATCTTTGTCATCTTCGTTGCCCATAGCCACTACATATATAAAAATCACATTTTTACTTCGCTATTCAATATGAAAAAAACCCAATTTTTACTTTGATGTTCAATATACAAAAATCATATTTTTATATCGTTATCATCTATATAAAGATCTCGCCTTTTCAACTATAAAGATTTCTCCTTTCCAAATATAAAGACTTCATCTTTTCAAAAATATAGATTTTGCTTTTATTTCCTCATTATAAAAATTACCTCTTTATTTCAATGTATATATAATAAAAATCAGATTTTTATTTCGCTACATAGACAAAGCTGATATTTTTATATTCTATATTTCATAAAGATTATATTTTTATAGTTCCTACCATGTAAAAATCATATTTTTATCTTTTTACAATATAAAATATTATATTTTTATCCTCCTTCAATATAAAATTTCAGATTCTTATTTTGCCACACATATAAAAATTATATTTTTAACCTTCCTATATTATAAAAATTATATTTTTCTCTCGCTACTCTGAATAAAAAGATTATATTTTTCTCAGAAAATAAATGATAAAAGTTAATAAAACTCACCTTTTCAGATGGGAGGAGGGGATTCAGACCAACACTGGTTGGCGCAGGTCGTCCGGGAGGTTGCTGGGGCGTCGCGGTTGTCACCGATGGTCGGAGGTGGGCCCGAGGCGGCTGGGCAGCAGGCTAGAGGGGGTCACGGCTCGAATTTGAAGGGGAAAAGAGGGGAGGGGGTCGTAACAGGCGAAGGTGGGGCCAGGGGGGTCGCGGCGTCGGTGTAGGCGGTCGCGGCTTCAGTGGGGGGGGGGGGGCTCGATTGCGCGGCGGCGCGACTACTGGGGGGGGGGGAGGGTCTTCGATGAGGCGCGGTGGTCCTTCGGGAGGGCGGCGGCTCCTCTCCGCCTTCGTCGCCTCCTTCTTCTTCTTTTTTTTTATACGGTGAATGAATGAGAGGAGAGAAAGGTAAGGGTTGACTTTATATAATAATATATATTTAATTTATTCCAAAAAGTTACTTTTTTCATTCGAACTCAAAATCGAACCCAACGACTGTCGCTCCTACCTAATTATCCCCATTCCGAACACAATGGGATATATATCATAGGTTGATTCGATCGTTTCGATCAGTTTTCATCAAAATCAAAATATAACTCTATATATTGAATTTGAACGCGCATTTCAATTTACCGGGGTCACATACGAACTCTAAAAATTCCCGAAAAATATTTTCTAGCTTCGTATTGACGATACGGTCCTAACAAAACTAGTTTTGTCGAATTCTGAGATCGTTAGAAAAATGGTCATTTTCCAGTCGATTAAAATCAACTGAAACTGGTCAAACGCGTTTTCCTTTGCCACGCTCACATATTGATTCGAAAAATTATGAAATTTAAAACCCAGCAATAATTTGACACTGCGGATCCAACAAAAGTGGTTTCGTCGAAATCCGAGGTCATTTGCAAAATGTCAATTTTTAAGGGCCTGAATTCCATAGCGACTATTCAGAATTTTCAACTGGACATATCTTTTGATTCCCGCTATGAAATTTTGATTTTTCGGGTTCGTTGGAAAGATATCATCAATTAGATCCTAATGTTTTTGGTTTCACTAAAATCCGGATTGTTTTGCACCCGGTATGTTCAATTGATGTTTGAAATCAAATTATCGAACTACCGCGCCATTTTCAATTCTATTTATAGTTAAATATAAATATTTATATTCTAACGACGACGTATATAACTATATACGTTCCAATTATATTCAAAATAAATTTCTCGTCGATATTATTTAAAATAATCTATTTTAAATGTTCAAAATTCGCTAAAATTGCCAAAATAAAAATTTTAAACTGGCCCAGATTTTCGGGTTATTACAACCGGTAAATTCAATTACCATTTCACGTTTAAATCTAATTAAAGATTTAACTATCGCTTGGAGCAAAACTGGTGATACTCCATTCTCAATCTTTTCAATCTAATTAAAGATTCATTAAAACTCCACTTAGTTTTAATCTTTAACTGGGTTAAAGAATCAATGTCATTTAAAACACAATTCACGATAAATCCCAAAATCACATCACATTTCAATCAGTCCCTAACCGTAAATTAGCAAGTGAGAAATTCCCTAAGTATTAACCCCGAAGGCCGAAACCAACATCAGATCAATACCCCAAGAACCATTCAACTTAACTAATCTCCAGTTAGTTTCTGATTTTCTTAACTCCTTTGGGTCTAAGAATAGTATTATTGAAGATACCGTTCACTACAACCCAAAATCACATTCTATTAATTATCGGGTTAAAGAACAAGTGTTATTTAAAACAATGTTCACGGTAAACCCCAAAAATCAAAACCTATTCAATTCCAATTAAATATTATTTAATTGGTACACTTCATTAAATCTAAATAAAAAGATTTAATCTTTTTCTCAACTGGGCTTAAGAACAGTGTTAATGAAGACACCATTCACGACAAACCCAAATCACATTTGATATTCGATACAAGGCTCTGAATAGAAAATATATCGGCTTATATTCAATATCAAATTCTACGACCAACAAAGATCATATTTGAAATAACGATATAAACGTATCTTTCAAATTTCCGTAACAATATCTGTGTAATCATGAAATCCAACATCGAAATATTCCAAAGACAATTTCGATTCAAATCCATTCCAATTCAATTATTGGAAATTCTGGTTACTTTTAAAACCCTTTTCAAATTCAATTTATTTATTTAAAAATAAATCGAATTATAATTCTAGTTCAAAACTAGTTCATTTCGATAAAAATCTATGTTTATCTTTTCAAATATGGAGTTTTTCATCCCAATTCTTCCCAAATCATTTCTTATGATTTTACACAAATTATTGATATTTTTAATAATTTTATCAAGGCCCGTACAGTCGATTTCCATCAACGGTCATCGAACTGCACTTACAGCAACCTTTTCCAAATTTGATTTGGACATAATTCCAAATCCAACCGTTAGATTTCAAATCTTTAATATTCGTTAGAAATCTCTTTTCGAAACGAACCCGATGGTTCCGATTTTAGGAGAATCCGCCAGTTGGATCTCCCGCAATAACCATTCGAAGTCAAAGGTCAAAATTCACGAACTACCGCAGCACGGCGCGTTCTATTCAGGCCATTATATATATATATATATAATACATATATATTTCGTCGATTCCCTTTTAAAACATATTTTATAAATCGTTTTAAATTCGTTTTCGAAACGATTTAAACTTCATTTTCAAATTCAAATCAAAATTGAATTTTCCATTACAAATTCGTTTTAAATTCATTTCAAATTGATTTCAATTAAAATTGGTTTTCAGTTCAATTTCAATACGTTTTAAACTCAATTCAAAACAATTTCAATTCTATTTCAATCTAATTCGAATTTCAATTCTATTCAGTTTAATTCGAATTACAATTCTTTTCAATTTAATTCGAATTTCTATTCTTTTCAATATAATTCGAATTTCATTTCAAAATATTCGATTTTGAAATCACTTTTCAATATTCATTATAAAAACGAATATAATCGATATAAATATTGTTCACGTCAAAATGGCATCAATCTAATCAACACGGCTTCATATATCCTATTTTCAAATATTCTATTTCAAATATTTCTTTTTCAAATATTTCTATTCAAATATTACTTTTTCAAAACTAGAATGAGGCCCAATCAATTACAATATAATGTTAATTATATGGATTTTCTACAACACATGTATACAATAACAAAGACGAATAATCAACCATCATCCAAAGTGCATTCTACACTGTATAAGCATCAAATATAAATATTTAACGCTCATAATAGTCTGTCCATCAATCGATCGACATATAGCTAATTATTGGGACTAGTGTATGTCATATATCATCCCAATACCCGTCTGGGGTTTCAAACAATCAAACACAGATTTTATTTGTGCAGTTGGGCGATGTGTAAAATTTATCGTCCCAATCAATATCAATCAAATCTATGTATATAAACAAATCTCCGATTTGTTTATAAATATTTATTTTATATACACATTAAAAATTCTATTTTCAACTATAAAATATTTTTAACTATATAAATATTTTATTTCATTTCACATCACATCACACAATCAACTACACATCAAAATCAAACAAACAAGCATATAAGCCATCCATGGTCTGTGGACGACGGGTGTCGGGTGCTACTAAACACCGTCAGCATCCTAGTATATATTTTAACTAGAAATAAATTTAAAAGTGAGGAGTTATCACCGACTAGCTAATCCAAACGCCTCGACTCTTCTTATGTAGAAATCTTCATCGTTCTCGCCTTTCGTCCATTCCACTGTCCATAGCCGCCACATATATAAAAATCGTATTCTTATATCATCGCTATAAAAATCACATTTTTATTTCAACACATATATAATAAAAAAACAGATTTTTATTTCGCTACATACATAAAGATAATATTTCTATTATTCCTACTATATAAAAATCTTATCTTTATTATCTGAAAATTTAAAAGAAAAATCATCTCTTTATATATTTAAAAAAAAAATCAAATCTTTATGCAAATAAAAATCTAATCTTTTCTACTTGAAAAATCTAATCTTTCCTATTTGAAAAATCTAATCTTTCATAAATTATTCCATTAAAATTTTTGATTATTAAAACGTTATCATTATATATAAAAATCCAACTTTATATATATTTAAAAATCTTAACTACATTATACATTGTTATATAAATAAAATCAGAAAAGAAAACCCAATACAACTTATATAAACTGAAAAGAAAACAGTGTTTTTTTTCTTGTTAAAAATCACCTTGGTAAGGGAACCCACGGTGGGCTGACGTGGCTAGGAGGAGGGTGGTGCGCGGCCTCTGCTTTCGGCGGTGGTCAGTCGGGTTGTGGTGGCGGTCTTGAAAAGGGGCGCTAGGGTTCCAGGAATAGGGAGCGGTTCAAATTCGAAGAGAGGAGAGAGGGTCGGGAAGAGGAGCGGAAGGAGTGGAGAAGAAGAAGTGGAGGGGCTCGGCAGAAGGAGGGGAGGCGATTGGGGGAGGGCGCGGTGGTTGGGCGCAGTGCGATGGCGAGGGCGGCATGTCCAGGGGGAGACACGATCGTCGGTTGTTTTTTTTTCTAATTTCAGATCTGAGCGTTGACTTAGAGAGGAGAAGGAGTGTAAGGTTTTACATAATATATTATATTAATTTATTATTTTTGATTTCAAAAAGTTAGTTTAAATTTCGAACTCGAAATCAAACCCACCGACTGTCGTCCCTAGCTAATTAACCCCATTCCGAACACAATGGGATATGTATCGCAGGCTGATTCGATTGTTTCGATCAGTTTTCGTCAAAATCAAAATATAACAATATATATTGAATTTGAACGCACCTTTCAATTTACCAGGGCCACATACTAACTAGAAAAATTCCTAAAAAATATTTTCTGACTTCGTACTGACGAAATGGTCCTAACAAAACTAGATTCGTCGAATTCTGAGACTGTTTGAAAAATGGCCATTTTCCAGTCGATTAAAATCAACTAAAACTGGTCAATACGTTTTCCTTTGCCACACTCACATATTAATTCGAAAAATTATGAAATTTGAAACCTAGAAATAACTTGACATCACTGATCCAACAAAAGTGGTTTCGTCAAAAACCGAGGTCGTTTGCAAAATTTCCATTTTTAAGAGCCAGAATTCCATAGAGACTATTCTGAATCTTCAACTGGGCATAACTTTTGATTCCCGCTATGAATTCGTTGGAAAGATATTCTCAATTATATTCAAATATTTTTGGTTTCACCAAAATCCGGTTTATTTTGAATCTTGTACATTCATTTGAAATTTGAAATCGAATTATCGAACTACCGCTCCATTTTCAATTCCTTTTATAATTATAAATAATTATTTATATTCTAACGACGACGTATATAAATATATACGTTCGAAATCTATTCAAAGTAAATTTCTTGTCGTTATTATTTAAAATAATCCATTTTAAATAATCAAAATTCCCTAAAATTGCCAAAATAAAAATTTTAAATTGGCTCAGATTTCTGGGTTATTACAATCTCCCCCACTTAAAACTTTTCGTTCCCGAAAAGGAACGAAGCCGAAAGTTGTTTAATGTAATGACCCGGATCCTTATGGGTTAATTTTGAATATTTAATATTTAATTTAAATATGGTGTTGATAATATAAAAGGATTTTTATATTAAATTATCGATTTAATAATCAATTTCGATTTAATATTGAAAATACTAAATTATCAGAATAAGAAAATGGATTTAGTTGAATTCAAATTTTAATTTGAATTGAAAACAGTTCAAATAATTAATATGAAATTCTATTTGAATTTATAACGATAATAATATTTATTTATTATCAAGGAGAATAAATTGTTTCGAATTTAATTCATATTGATTTAAATAAATATCTTTCACAGACGATCGAATCAGACTTCGTGACCTATCCCAGCGTGTCCGCAACAGGGGTATTACCCTAAAATCGTCATCTGTTGGGTTCAGAAAGGAGTTTGGCATCATGGGTATTTTTAATTTAAGGATACCAGTTTAAAAACTAAATAAAATAAATTCCTTTTTGTTTGTGGTCAGAAATAAAACACCCAAGAGAAAACAAAAAGGACCTTGCTGTTCAAAGTATAACCGCACGTCCCTCTTTAAAATAAAAGCAGCGTTCGATAAATTCCTCAAATCCCCTTTTCATAAAATTCGATCCTCCAGGAAAACAAACACCCAATTCGCGAACCTCATTCTAGCTCGTGCTTCACTCTGGCCTGCGTTCGAACGATGCGAGCTCGACAGTGGATCCATCACAACTCAGGCGAAGACTCAGATCATCAGTAGAGGGGCGCGATACTTCCAGAGAGCTCGACAGTTTCAAACGCAACTAGGGAATGGCGCGATTCATGGGAGAGGCTCAGAATTTCAGTTATCGTGTGCGATTTGATGGAAGGCTGATTTGGGGAAGTACGCTGCCCTAGGGCGAGGTGGTGCCGCGATGAGTAATGGTGGGGTCAGTCAGTGAGCGAGGTGAAGGATTGGGATCAGTTTCGAAGTCGTGGTTTTCTGGGAAGGGCAACGGAACTGTTTGAGGCAGAAGGGGGAATTGCAAGGTCGTGGTCGAGGTCTGTAAGGGAAGATTAAGGTAAAATCAGTTTCCCCTTTTTATTTAAATATATACAGTAAAATTGTTCTTTAAATTTAAGTAATTAAATTATTAATTATAGTAAAATCAATAGCCTTAAGGATAGAAAATGTCTGGGGTAAAAGCCTGCCGATGAATGTGGGAGGGTTTGTATGACAAGGCAGCTTCATAAAAGAAAGATGAAGTTCAAAATTTGGTTCAAAGTTGTTAACTAAATTGAAAGTAAGGACATCAAATTGTCGGGTTTTGGACTGTTGCTGAGAAGGGAGGCTTACTGCCTTGTTGCTAATGGCAAATGGGTTAGGAGAAAATGGAAATAAAAGGTATATGATTTACCGAAATTTAAAAATACATAGAATTGTTAATTTATTTGTTTATTAGTAGTTAATTAAATAAATAGTCGTTAATCGATGAATAAAAATAATCATAGGTGAAGATGCATTCAAGACGAATTAGTAGACACGACATTTTGGAAATTTACTGGATATCCGAGAAATAAACGGTGAGTAAACCTCAATCACCATTTATTTAGAAATTTATTTTTATATAGTTAAAAATAATTGCATGTGCTTGTTTGAATGCTGTTTGGTTGATTTAAATATATATAGTTATTTAGGTTGACTATTATATATATATATATATATATATTGGGTTGACGATTGGTTGGATTCCCGCAGTTTCATTAGCGGATGCCCGCGGTTTTATAGCGGATGATTACCTTATACGCCCCACGCTATGATTAGTGGATGACCTTCTATACCGCGATATCCTGCCTCGAAGCAGGATGGGTATTACTATGTTGACTAACATCTGTGGATGCAGGAAAACAGGTTGGAGGAATCCAACTGGATTCCTCAAAAATATATTATCTGTTGTTGTTTGTTTGATTTCATATATATTCATATATGATGTGTTAAAAATCAAATGATTGAAAATTGGTTGATTTGATTGTTTAAATATCACTGGGGCTTGGGATATTGATTTATAAAAATATCGAAAGGGGTATTTGATATTTAAAAAGGGAATTCTATTTTTATAAATAGAATTTGAATTTTAAATAAGACTATAGAAAATATTTAACTTGTACGAAGGTATATAAAACAAGTAATTGAATTTATAAACTTTGTTTATAAATGAAAAGATGGAATTTGAATCGAATTTATAAAGTTGTTTATAAATGAAAATATGGGATTTGAATCGAATTTATAAAGTTGTTTATAAATGAAAATATGGGATTTGAATCGAATTTATAAAGTTTTTTATAAATGAAAATATGGGGTTTGAATTGAATTTATAAACGTTGTTTATAAATGGAAAGGTGGGATTTGAATTGAAGTTATAAACGTTGTTTATAAATAATGCAGAGAATTCAAATGGACTTTGAATATAAGGAATTGAAATAGAATTTGAATATAGAATTCAAATGGACTTTAACTATAGAATTTGAATATAGCATTCAAATGGACTTTAACTATAGAATTTGAATATAGAATTCAAATGGACTTTAACTATAGAATTTGAAAATAGAATTCAAATGAAGTTTAAATAAAGAGAATTCAAATAGAATTGAATTGGAATTTGAATAGAGAAGTCGATAAGGAAACGAGAGTATGAGTATAATTAGAATTTGTTAATATGCAGTTAAAATATATTTGAACATGTCATGTTCAAATATGAAGGTGAAATAGACTGAAAAGTTAAGTAACAGATTTAATTAACCAATTGAGTTAAAACGTTTAGTGTAGTTAAAATAGATTGGACAGGCATAAATATACAGGAGACAGGTATGGAATAAAGTATAGAAGTGAAATAAATAAATAGAATGCCCGACAAAAAGGTACGTATTTAATTTCCATATGAGATTTTATGCGCCGTATCGGCTAGCCGCTTGGCTTTTTCTTTTTCTTTTTGAGATGAGAATGACCGGGAAAGCTATTTGAAATTTCCCGATGCTCCTGGTACAAAGGAGGTTATGGCGAATTTTTCCGGAAATTTAAGGAGATAGTATATTTTTAAGATAATTTGATAGTTAGAAATTAACATATCAAAATATATAAAAGTCAATAAGGAAACGAACTTAGAAATAGAATAGTATAATAAAAAGGGAAGACTAGGGATAAAATCTAGTAAGAATAGAAAGAGGAAGAGTATACGTGTTTAAAAGTGAATTAGTAGTTGTATGGTATTGATTATTCGAGTAAGTAGTCTTGTCTGTTTTGACGTTAAATGTTATTCAGTCAAGGTCTGAGAGGTAATTATACCCCAACTTGGTTGATTTCATGATATACCGATAAGTAGCAAGATTCAGGCTCGAAGATCAATGTGGAATAAGAATTAGTTAAATACTATATTTGGGTTGTCGTGACGATGTTTTACACAACATCTGTTTTAACCCAAATATGTGCAAAGCTTGGAAATAGAATAATGAACGTTTCCTAAGTATAGAAATAAACGAGTCGGAAAAGAAATAAGTAATTGGAATATTTTCTAATTATAAATAACATATATTTTCTAAAGTTTAGAAAATAAAAGCAGGCGATATATGGAAATGTTTTCCAAATAACATATAAGGCCAATATGGTTATTGAAGATATTTGGTTAACAAATATTAATAAGAAATAGAGAAGAGATTTAATTAATGGAATATTAATTAAAGGTTCAGTGATTGTTGGATGTTTGGATGAACACTTGTTTTATTCGATAGTTAAATCATCGACTATCGAAACACTTGTTTTTATTCGATAGTTAAATCACAGACTATCGAAGTTTTGACCATCGTTGTCAATATGGAGAGACCGGTTGGATTATTATCCGAAGAACCACTCCATATCGGCAGTAGCGTGTGAATCAGATTATATAAAGATAATCGAAGATGGAGTAGAGTGCAAGGACTTTTTCTATTAATAGAAATAGTGCCTTCGGTTCATCCTGTTCCTGGATGACTTGTATGGATGAATGTCTGACAGAGTATTTCCAGAAAGGTCACGTACATTGATTTCTTCAACCGTACCAAGAGTGGAAGCGGAGAAGGGCACTTCTTTAGCTAACACGTAATGTACTGTTGTAGACATCAATTAGTGATTTTCGATGGATCTGACAATGTGGCATTCGAAGTGAATCTGATGTGATGATACAGCGTAACCTCTGGCCTCAACAACCAGGAAATGACAAAAATCGGGCAGGCAGCATGGCTAAGTCGGTCGCTCCGAAGTAGGGTGTATAATCACCTATCTAGAGAATATTCATTTGCTTCTTTAATCTATCAATGCTGTCCCATATATATATACGGGAACGGTTGCTGATCCCAACCGTTGGTGATATACATTCGATACACTCAAGCGAAATGAGTGGTCGGTAATGTGTGGGTGAGTTGCAAGATGTTCTTGTTGAACTCCAGTGTATCGTTCCTAGAGTACACTGATCGGAAGGTGGTTCCATACCTTGTCATAGTTGGACATCCATTACCCAATACGTGCTTGCGGTTTTGATTGTATATTATATATGTGGAACGTGAGATGCAAGCGTTCCACTAGATTGTTATCTACTTGATTTAGACATTATTATAATATCAAAAGAGTTTTGATATAAAGATAAATCAAGTGTTTGGATTCTCATAAGGGAAAAACCCGTTCCGTGTTATACAGTGTGGTCTTATGAGATATCATTTAGTTTTCTGAAACTGTTTTAAACTGTTTACGCATACCAGTCCATGTTGCGTGCTTTAGGGCATGTGTCGCATGATAGGGGGTTCTCGCTTTTCGTTAGGTGGCGAATGGGAGACTCTTACTCCTACATCTCCCTAGTAATGGGTTGGTTGCTTAGTGCGAAGTCGAAAGGCTGGCCGTAAAATGTGGTATTGGGGTACCAATGTAAGCCACAGTGGGGTATTACCTTGCTGCTTTGGGGAGGAGAGGATGGTTGCAAAGCCTACTTGAATTTCCGGGTCGTTACAGTTGGTATCAGAGCTTAGGTTGAGCGAATACCTAGGCTATGTGGAAATGTGCTCATTAGAGATAGGATCAGTAGTATCCTAGAATGAGTTGAATGTATATATATAAGAGAGAGCGTATTTGTTATTTGATATAAAAACCGTTTTATATTGTGTTGACTAGTCTGTTGAGTGGATTATAAATTTTGGTCGAATTGTGGGACGCCACGATATCGATAGGAGTTTATAAACACTTGAACAGAAGATTGGACACGATATTGTTTTTAAATAGTTCAGTTGATTGTTAGGATTATAATCAAATTAGATTATAAAAAACTGAAATAGTTATATGTATAACCAATGGAATTTGTATAAGAATGAAATATATAAAAATGTGATAAATTGAAATTGAATTCCAACCAGAATTCAAAATTTAAAATCCTGGGAGTTTGGAAAATATTTTTCTAAATGGATTTTGGGAAAAAAAAGCACTGAACTCATTCAGTAGCAGGGAAATAATTCTGATGATGGTCGCAACATCACCAGTGTTCATTTTCGAGTTTCTAAGTGACGAATTGCTGCCTTAGAAATTTTTTGATGGAAATTTGTTTGAAAGAAACAAGTTGGTTGAAAATTCAAATGTTTTGAATTTGAGATAGATAAATATATGTATATATTTATATTACTTCAGAGGAATTTTTAAATGAGAATTGGAATATAGATTTCAAATAGAAGTAAAATAAAGGAATTTGAATATATATATAATTCAAATAGAAGTGAAATAGAATTTGAATTCAAAGGAATTCAAATGAGTTTGAATAAAGAAAATTCAAATAGAAATTGTATAAGAAAAATTGAAATGGAATTTAAATTCAAAAGGAATTCAAGGGAATTCAAATAGAAATATATGGCTTTGTTGTTGTTGTTGTTGAATTTGAATTCAAAGGAATTCAAATGGATTTGAATAAAGAAAATTCAAATAGAGATTTGAATATTAGAATTCAAATGGAGAATGGTTAAATAGAATTCAAAGAAAATATAAAGTTTAAAATAGAATTTGAATTTAAAGGAGTTAAAATGGAATTTGAATTCAAAGGAATTCAAATGGATTTGAATAAAGAAAATTCAAATAGAGATTTGAATATTAGAATTCAAATGGAGAATGGTTAAATAGAATTCAAAGAAAATACAAAGTTTAAAATAGAATTTGAATTTAAAGGAGTTAAAATGGAATTTGAATTCAAAGGAATTCAAATGGATTTGAATAAAGAAATTCAAATATAGAGTTTGAATAAAGAAATTCAAATGGAATTTGAATATTGTAAATATATATGATTTGAATATTAGAAGAGAAATAGATCGGGAATATTATGTTGAAATGGGAAATGGATTTGATATATATTAAAAATATATCAGAATGAAGTTGAATTTATTATAAACGAAGTTAAAAACGTATATATTTATAAATATAATTAAAACGAGCTCGCCATAGTGCGGCAGTTCGTAAATTGGCGATTCGAACTTCAATTTAGTATACAGAACTCAATTGAAGTCGGAATTCTGTGAAACAAGAATCGTCGGGACCGATTGAACGATAGTTTTCTAATGAAAGAGAAAAATCTGGATTTCGTCGTATAGATTTTGAGTTATGTCAAAATCAAATTTTTAGAAAAGCAGCGCTAGAACCATTAGAAAACCATAACGGTTTAATTAAATAAATAAAAGGATTTTTAGGAAATAAAATCCGATTTGGCATTAGAAAATCCAGACTGGAAATATAAAATAAATATGAACTCCAGTGAAGTAAGTGAAATGATTTTTAAGACAAAAATCATATTTTAAATGGTTAAATAGAATTAACTAAAAAGGAGAATAATTAGTTAAAGGAAATTTGAATCGAAACTGGGTTTTTTGATAAGTGAAAGAGATTGAGAATTTATATTCGAAATCGAATATATAACTTGAGTTGAAAATATAATTAGATTAGTTTATAATTAAGTTGACGTATATTTGAACAAGTTATATTCAAATAAAAAGGGTGAAATAGGCAAAACGGTTAATTAGCAACTAGTTAATGGGAATTTGAATGATTAAAATTAAATTTAACTTAAGTAAGTTAAATGGATCGAAATAGATAAATTGAGTAAAATCAATGTGAATGAAATATAAATTGGGTGTATATAAAGGAAATATATTTGTAACACAAATACAAAGGAAGTTATGAGCAAACAAATAAAAGGAGAAAATATTTGTAAAAACATTTACAAATAGAATTTAAAAAGGAAATATTTGTAAAAACATTTACAAATAGATTCAATGGAAATATTTAATATAGAAAATAAATAGAATATTATAAATGAGATATTTATTTGTTAAATAAATAGAATATTATAAATGAGATATTTATTTTTTAAATAAATAGAATATTATAAATGAGATATTTATTTGTTAAATAAATAGAATTTAATCAAAGGAATATTCAGAAGATGAATAGAAAATGGAAATCTATTTTTAACAGATAAATAGAAAAGATTAATTTATAAATAACAGTTTATAAATTAAATTAAATATTTATCATTCGATAAATGGAATATATAAGTCTGAGCTTATATAGAGAAGAGATATTGGTTTTTAACACCGATGGTTTTAAAAATAAGGGGTACACAACACTTGTATAAGTGAAGTAACGTTATTAAAGAGAACATTTATAAAGTGAAGAACTGTTACTAAAAGTAAATCTTTATAAATGAATAAATGTTATCCAGTAGGAGTTATTCGAATAGGAGAAGTCGATTAGCGTTAGAATAAATCGATTAGAGTAAGAATTAACCAATTAGAGTTAACCAGATATAGTTAATTGAACATAGTTAATCGAATTAGGATTTAATTGAATTTTAGTTATTCAATTGATCGAATATAGTTATCGAGATAGAGTTGGTCGAACATAGTTATTCAGGATAAGTTGCCATTTCGTACGACTGCCAGCGTAATTCGCAGGGCTGCAGATAGCCTAGGGCGGTCGGATGTTTCCTGGGGGAATCAGGCGTAACCATTGTGATCGCTGCGATCTAGAGTCAAGCGAAAGGAGTTATCGATTATAGTTTAATCGAAATGAGTTATCGATTAGTTTAATCGATGTGAGTTATAGAATATTGGTTATTCGAAGGAGTTATCGAATTTAGTTATTCGATGGAGTTAATCGAAAAGAGTTAAATCCAATAGAGTTAATTGATAAGAGTAAATTGAATAAAGTAAATCGAATATAGTTTATTTGAAGAAAGGTTTTCGAATCTAGTTATTCGAAAGAGAGATTATCTACTATAGTTATTCGAAGGGAGGAGTTATCGAATAGGGATTTATTCGAAAGAGAGTTACGTAAGGAAGTTGAAATGTTGAGTATCAACATCAATAAGTTTTGAAAAAAGTTAATGGGTTTGTAGCACTTTTCCTACCTTAGCAATTTCGAGGACGAAATTATTTTAATTGGGGAAGATTGTAATGACCCGGATCCTTATGGGTTAATTTTGAATATTTAATATTTAATTTAAATATGGTGTTGATAATATAAAAGGATTTTTATATTAAATTATCGATTTAATAATCAATTTCGTAATATTGAAAATATTAAATTATCAGAATAAGAAAATGGATTCATTTGAATTCAAATTTTAATTTGAATTGAAAACAGTTCAAATAATTAATATGAAATTCTATTTGAATTTATAACGATAAAAATATTTATTTATTATCGAGGAGAATAAATTGTTTCGAATTTAATTCATATTGATTTAAATAAATATCTTTCACAGACGATCGAATCAGACTTCGTGACCTATCCCAGTGTGTCCGCAACAGGGGTATTACCCTAAGATCGTCATCTATTGGGTTCAGAAAGGAGTTTGGCATCATGGGTATTTTTAATTAAAGATACCAGTTTAAAAACTAAATAAAATAAATTCCTTTTTGTTTGTGGTCAGAAATAAAACACCCAAGAGAAAACAAAAAGGACCTTGCTGTTCAAAGTATAACCGCACGTCCCTCTTTAAAATAAAAGCAGCGTTCGATAAATTCCTCAAATCCCCTTTTCATAAAATTCGATCCTCCAGGAAAACAAACACCCAATTCGCGAACCTCATTCTAGCTCGTGCTTCACTCTGGCCTGCGTTCGAACGATGCGAGCTCGACAGTGGATCCATCACAACTCAGGCGAAGACTCAGATCATCAGTAGAGGGGCGCGATACTTCCAGAGAGCTCGACAGTTTCAAACGCAACTAGGGAATGGCGCGATTCATGGGAGAGGCTCAGAATTTCAGTTATCGTGTGTGATTTGATGGAAGGTAGATTTGGGGAAGTACGCTGCCCTAGGGCGAGGTGGTGTCGCGATGAGTAATGGTGGGGTCAGTCAGTGAGCGAGGTGAAGGATTGGGGTCAGTTTCGAAGTCGTGGTTTTCTGGGAAGGGAAGCCGAACTGTTTGAGGCAGAAGGGGGAATTGCAAGGTCGTGGTCGAGGTCTGTAAGGGAAGATTAAGGTAAAATCAGTTTCCCCTTTTTATTTAAATCTATACAGTAAAATTGTTCTTTAAATTTAAGTAATTAAATTATTAATTATAGTAAAATCAATAGCCTTAAGGATAGAAAATATCTAGGGTAAAAGCCTGCCGATGAACGTGGGAGGGTTTGTATGACAAGGCAGCTTCATAAAAGAAAGATGAAGTTCAAAATTTGGTTCAAAGTTGTTAACTAAATTGAAAGGAAGGACATCAAATTGTCGGGTTTTGGACTGTTGCTGAGAAGGGAGGCTTATTGCCTTGTTGCTAATGGCAAATGGGTTAGGAGAAAATGGAAATAAAAGGTATATGATTTACCGAAATTTTAAAATACATAGAATTGTTAATTTATTTGTTTATTAGTATTTAATTAAATAAATAGTCGTTAATCGATGAATAAAAATAATCATAGGTGAAGATGCATTCAAGACGAATTAGTAGACACGACATTTTGGAAATTTACTGGATATCCGAGAAATAAACGGTGAGTAAACCTCACTCACCATTTATTTAGAAATTTATTTTTATATAGTTAAAAATAATTGCATGTGCTTGTTTGAATGTTGTTTGGTTGATTTAAATATATATAGTTATTTAGGTTGACTATTATATATATATATATATATATATATATTGGGTTGATGATTGGTTGGATTCCCGCAGTTTCATTAGCGGATGCCCGCGGTTTCATAGCGGATGATTACCCTATACGCCCCACGCTATGATTAGTGGATGACCTTCTATACCGCGATATCCTGCCTCGAAGCAGGATGGGTATTACTATGTTGACTAACATCTGTGGATGCAGGAAAACAGGTTGGAGGAATCCAACTGGATTCCTCAAAAATATATTATCTGTTGTTGTTTGTTTGATTTCATATATATTCATATATGATGTGTTAAAAATCAAATGATTAAAAATTGGTTGATTTGATTGTTTAAATATCACTGGGGATTGGGATATTGATTTATAAAAATATCGAAAGGGGTATTTGATATTTAAAAAGGGAATTCTATTTTTATAAGTACAATTTGAATTTTAAATAAGACTATAGAAAATATTTAACTTGTTCGAAGGTATATAAAACAAGTAATTGAAATTATAAACTTTGTTTGTAAATGAAAAGATGGAATTTGAATCGAATTTATAAAGTTATTTATAAATGAAAATATGGGATTTGAATCAAATTTATAAAGTTGTTTATAAATGAAAATATGGGATTTGAATTGAATTTATAAAGTTGTTTATAAATGAAAATATGGGGTTTGAATTGAATTTATAAACGTTGTTTATTAATGGAAAGGTGGGATTGGAATTGAAGTTATAAACGTTGTTTATAAATAATGCAGAGAATTCAAATGGACTTTGAATATAAGGAATTGAAATAGAATTTGAATATAGAATTCAAATGGACTTTAACTATAGAATTTGAATATAGAATTCAAATGGACTTTAACTATAGAATTTGAAAATAGAATTCAAATGAAGTTTAAATAAAGAGAATTCAAATAGAATTGAATTGGAATTTGAATAGAGAAGTCGATAAGGAAATGAGAGTATGAGTATAATTAGAATTTGTTAATATGCAGTTAAAATATATTTGAACATGTCATGTTCAAATATGAAGGTGAAATAGACTGAAAAGTTAAGTAACAGATTTAATTAACAAATTGAGTTAAAACGATTGGTATAGTTAAAATAGATTGGACAGGCATAAATATAAAGGAGACAGGTATGGAATAAAGTATAGAAGTGAAATAAATAGAATGCCCGACAAAAAGGTACGTATTTAATTTCCATATGAGATTTTATGCGCCGTATCGGCTAGCCGCTTGGCTTTTTCTTTTTCTTTTTGAGATGAGAATGACCGGGAAAGCTATTTGAAATTTCCCGATGCTCCCGGTACAAAGGAGGTTATGGCGAATTTTTCCGGGAATTTAAGGAGATAGAATATTTTTAAGATAATTTGATAGTTAGAAATTAACATATCAAAATATATAAAAGTCGATAAGGAAACGAACTTAGAAATTGAATAGTATAATAAAAAAGGAAGACTAGGGATAAAATCTAGTAAGAATAGAAAGAGGAAGAGTATACGTGTTCAAAAGTGAATCAGTAGTTGTATGGTATTGATTATTCGAGTAAGTAGTCTTGTCTGTTTTGACGTTAAATGTTATTCAGTCAAGGTCTGAGAGGTAATTATACCCCAACTTGGTTGATTTCATGATATACCGATAAGTAGCAAGATTCAGGCTCGAAGATCAATGTGGAATAAGAATTAGTTAAATACTATATTTGGGTTGTCGTGATGATGTTTTACACAACATCTGTTTTAACCCAAATATGTGCAAAGCTTGGAAATAGAATAATGAACGTTTCCTAAGTATAGAAATAAACGAGTCGGAAAAGAAATAAGTAATTGGAATATTTTCCAATTATAAATAACATATATTTTCTAAAGTTTAGAAAATAAAAGCAGGCGATATATGGAAATGTTTTCCAAATAACATATAAGGCCAATATGGTTATTGAAGATATTTGGTTAACAAATATTAATAAGAAATAGAGAAGAGATTTAATTAATGGAATATTAATTAAAGGTTCAGTGATTGTTGGATGTTTGGATGAACACTTGTTTTATTCGATAGTTAAATCATCGACTATCGAAACACTTGTTTTTATTCGATAGTTAAATCACAGACTATCGAAGTTTTGACCATCGTTGTCAATATGGAGAGACCGGTTGGATTATTATCCGAAGAACCACTCCATATCGGCAGTAGCGTGCGAATCAGATTATATAAAGATAATCGAAGATGGAGTAGAGTGCAAGGACTTTTTCCATTGATAGAAATAGTGCCTTCGGTTCATCCTGTTCCTGGATGACTTGTATGGATGAATGTCTGACAGAGTATTTCCAGAAAGGTCACGTACATTGATTTCTTCAACCGTACCAAGAGTGGAAGCGGAGAAGGGCACTTCTTTAGCTAACACGTAATGTACTGTTGTAGACGTCAATTAGTGATTTTCGATGGATCTGACAATGTGGCATTCGAAGTGAATCTGATGTGATGATACAGCGTAACCTCTGGCCTCAACAATCAGGAAATGACAAAAATCGGGCAGGCAGCATGGCTAAGTCGGTCGCTCCGAAGTAGGGTGTATAATCACCTATCTAGAGAATATTCATCTGCTTCTTTAATCTATCAATGTTGTCCCATATATATATACGGGAACGGTTGCTGATCCCAACCGTTGGTGATATACATTCGATACACTCAAGCGAAATGAGTGGTCGGTCATGTGTGGCTGAGTTGCAAGATGTTCTTGTTGAACTCCAGTGTATCGTTCCTAGAGTACACTGATCGGAAGGTGGTTCCATACCTTGTCATAGTTGGACATCCCTTACCCAATACGTGCTTCCGGTTTTGATTGTATATTATACATGTGGAACGTGAGATGCAAGCGTTCCACTAGATTGTTATCTACTTGATTTAGACATTATTATAATATCAAAAGAGTTTTGATATAAAGATAAATCAAGTGTTTGGATTCTCATAAGGGAAAAACCCGTTCCGTGTTATACGGCGTGGTCTTATGAGATATCATTTAGTTTTCTGAAACTGTTTTAAACTGTTTACTCATACCAGTCCCATGACTGACCCGGAGTTTACTTTGTTGTTTTCCCTAAACTCTTGGGTGCCTAAATTTGTACGGGCAGTCAAGTAGTCGGGAATTTACAGATATGCTGGAAGAGCTTAGAGCAGGAGGCTTCAGGATCATATAGCTTTAGTTATTTCTGCTGTGTTGTAAGTGATGTACTTTGATATTGATGTATATTCGAGTACAGATGTATATTTCAAGTTATGTGATATATATTATATGTTATTCGTTCCGCTGTGAGATTCGTGTTACTCTGATGTTGTGTTCTTCTTCTTCTTGTATTCTAAGTTTCTATCTTATCTATCCTCACCCTCTAACTTCTTTCTATTAATGGTTCGAATTTCCGTGATATTTGGGGTTGGACTTGTGTTTTTGGTCAGCTTAAATTCTACCGGATTTTCGGGTCGTTACATTTAACTAATCAACTCAACTTTCACTATTTTCACTACGGCTTAAGTTTTTCAACTTTTCAGCTTCTAAAAACTTTTCAAAAATTTGGCTAACACCCTAAATTTTCGAAAAATTTCGCCATAACCTCCCCTGCACCGGGAGCACCGGGAAAATCCTGAAATTGCCATACAGGCCCTCTGATCTCAAAAAGAAAAAGAAAAAGCCAAGCGGCTGGCCAATCGGCTCATAAAATCATCATCACCCAAACAAAACAGTAAATTATGGTAAACATGTACCTATTTGTCGGGAAAACAAATTTTATTCTCTGCTCTAGCCTCCTTGTTATGGTCTGTTCAATGTAAGTACATGTATATGCATGCAAATGCAACTAATTTTCAATACAATTTACTATTTGATCAATTTGGCTAAATGGTTAAAAATTTAATTACCCAACCAATAATCAAACAACACAACCAGCAATCAATTAGTTGATTATCGTTTCAAACTCATAATTTAGATATATAGTCAAAAATCACATTTTTGATGCCAAATCACAACAATAAGCCCTATCTAGTTTCGGTTCTCACACCAGTCAATTGGAAATATATAGAAATCTCACTTTCGTCGCTAGAAAATAAATACTGGCGATGGTGCCTCATCACCAGAATTATCCCCGGGCACTAGAGTGTGATTCTATAACTATCCAGTACATTAAAACTTCGAATATGCGTTTGCAAGACATATATGCAAAATCTTTATATATTGGATTGTCCAAATTCAATATAAAATAAATAATCAAGTACGAATAAGTGATTTAAATTTCAAAACAAAATTTGTTTCATTTTAAAAATATACTCTTCACATTCATTCTAGGATACTACTGATCCCACCTCTAACGAGTCATTCCCATTGGATATTACTAATCCAATTTCTGATGAATCCTTCGTATGGTTCTAATGTGCCTTGTTCTCTGGGCTTTGTAAACCAAAGCTCTGATACCATGATGAAACGACCCGAAATCCCCCTTACGGGAAATCACGGATTGAGTCGAGAACAAGACCAATCAGAACGCAGACGGAAGAACATTTCATTGTATTTTACAACAATTCATCAGATTACAAGAATATACAGAGTATGAATATTATTACACAGAAATATCAGAGATTTAAATTACATTTAAATACATCGCAACAGAAATAATACAAAACACAACTAAAAGGAGATGTACGGATACAAAGCTTTCCGGATATCGTTCCTGCTATAAGTCAGGGTCCTATGAATATAAATCTGCAAATCCAAAACTACTAGCTGCCCGTGTCAAAATAAGGGCACCCAGAGTTTAGGTTAAAACAATAAACTCCAGGTCAGTCATGTGACTGGTGTGAGAACTAAAACAGTTATTAATCTTTATTTTTGAAATTTGGTAAATCAAGGGACCACTCCGTATAACACGGAACGGGTTTCCTCCCAAGAATACCAGTGCATAAAACAATAGCGCAATGCTAAATAAAGAACAATGAAGCTATTATAAGACCCAGGTCCCATCACACAATGCAACACAAACCGGAGGATAGGGTTTTTCCTTATAATAGCCAAAGCATGCTTGATACGTTTAAAACAAGTCATTTGATACTATAATAGGTGTATAGTGTTTAAAACAATTTCAATCATAAATATCAATCATATATGGCATGAGTGCCCCACCCCACTATGTCTCCATACTAGGCTCTACAATCAAAACCGCAAAGTCATGTATTTGGAAATTGGATTTCCGTTTGTGAACCGAGGCAAAAGATAGTCCTCTACCGATTCGAGACACTCTAGCCCGCCCCTCAGGAGCAGAACGCATCGTCCTTTGGATCTTCAGGGTCGGTCCACCGATGTGGATTAGACGAAATCCTGAACACTACGTCTCCCCACCCTTTGGGGTGTCAATGAGTCAACGAATGACTCCATCGGCTTCACATAGTCACCGACATATCCGAGGCGCCTCGCAATAACAACAACCACATAAGTCAAACTCGTCAGGGCGTGTAAAACCACTGACGCCACTTTTAGCTAGAAGGAAACGCATGTTCTCCCTGCAGTCCTCTCCCGTTTTTGGTTCACTACCAGGGGGTGAGGCTCGCGAATCAACGTTACACAAAGCTATGCCACACAGGCTGTGCTTTGATCATCAACCACAAGACTTTGCTTTTCAACAGAAGCCTTGATCATTTGCATCTTAGCATGCCACAGTGGCAAACCATTCCATGCCACCGATATCAATCACATAAAATGAAATCCGATGTCAGACACACATCCATTTACAAGTCCGTTCTGGGTCTGAACGAAACTGGAGGAACCTTATTCCTCGCATATCCATCGATCTCCAAGTACGTCTGGACGATCACCAACTGATTCCCTCCTCTTGGGTGTACATCCCAATCAAGATCATTAGTAATCACCCTAACGACGTGGAGACCTCTGGTATTCGACCACCGTCTTCATCTTCGACTTATCGTCGTAATAGTTATTCAGAATGGGATAAACCCGGTCTTTCCGAATAACTCGCGTATATAATAAACAAGTGTTACACAAACACAACATACGCCTCGTTCCAATTCATCGATCACTAACTGTAAATTAATCAAGAGAATAATTCCCCTAATATTAACCCCGAAGGCCGAAACCAACATCAGATCAATACCCAGGAAACCATTCTACTTAACTAACCTACAGTTAGTTTCCAAATTTCAAATTCTTAGGGAAAGGTTCCCATTAATTTTATCAAAGATAAATTCCTTGAATTTATTCTTTAATCTTCTTTTGAATATCGATTCAACTAGTCGGGATTAACGAACCTTACCGAAGTAATCATTTGTTTTAATTTCCCAATCCCAACCTATTCATCCCATGAAGTAAAACTGGTCATACTTCATATCTAACACCACGGTGTTATCGGTAAATTCAATTACCATTTCACGTTTAAATCTAATTAAATATTTAACTATTGCCTGGAGCAAAACTGGTGATACTCCATTCTCAATCTTTTCAATCTAACTAAAGATTCATTAAAAATCCACTTAGTTTTAATCTTTAACTGGGTTAAAAAATCAATGTCATTTAAAACACGGTTCACGATAAACCCCAAAATCACATCACATTTCAATCAGTCCCTAACCGTAAATTAGCAAGTGAGCAATTCCCTAAGTATTAACCCCGAAGGCCGAAACCAACATCAGATCAATACCCCAAGAACCATTCAACTTAACTAATCTCCAGTTAGTTTCTGATTTTCTTAACTCCATTAGGTCTAAGAATAGTATTATTGAAGATACCATTCACGACAACCCAAAATCACATTCTATTAATTATCGGGTTAAAGAACAAGTGTTATTTAAAACAATGTTCACGATAAACCCCAAAAATCAATACCTATTCAATTTAATTAAATATTATTTAATTGGTACACTTCATTAAATCTAAATAAAAAGATTTAATATTTTTCTCAACTGAGCTTTAGAACAGTGTTAATGAAGACACCATTCACGACAAACCCAAATCACATTTGATATTCAATACAAGGCTCTAAATAGAAAAAATATCGACTTATATTCAATATCAAATTCTACGACCAACAAAGATCGTATTTGAAATAACGATATAAACATATCTTTCAAATTTCCATAACAATATCTGTATAATCACGAAATCCAACATCGAAATATTCCAAAGACAATTTCGATTCAAATCCATTCCAATTCAATTATTGAAAATTCTGGTTACTTTTAAAACCCTTTTCAAATTCAATTTATTTATTTAAAAATAAATAGAATTATAATTCTGGTTCAAAACTTGTTCATTTAGATAAAAATCTATATTTATCTTTTCAAATATGGAGTTTTTCATCCCAATTCTTCCTAAATCATTTCTTATGATTTTACACAAATTATTGATATTTTTAATAATTTTATCAAGGCCCGTACAGTCGATTTCCATCAACGGTCATCGAACTGCACTTACAGCGACCTTTTCCAAATTTGATTTGGACATAATTCCAAATCAAACCATTATATTTCAGATCTTTAATATTCGTTAGAAAGCTCTTTTCGATACGAACCCGACGGTTCCGGTTTTAGGAGAATCCGCCGGTAGGATCTCCCGCAATATCCATTCGAAGTCAATGGTCAAAATTCACGAACTACCGCAGCGCGGCGCATTCTATTCAGGCCATTATATATATTTCATCGATTCCCTTTTAAAACGTATTTTATAAATCGTTTTAAATTCGTTTTCAAAACGATTTCAACTTCATTTTCAAATTCAAATCAAAATTGAATTTTCCATCACAAATTCGTTTTAAATTCATTTCAAATTGATTTCAATTAAAATTGGTTTTCAGTTCAATTTCGATACGTTTTAAACTCAATTCAAAACGATTTCAATTCTATTTCAATCTAATTCGAATTTCAATTCTATTCAGTTTAATTCGAATTTCAATTCTTTTCAATTTCATTCGAATTTCTATTCTTTTCAATATAATTCGAATTTCATTTCAAAATATTCGATTTTGAAATCACTTTTCAATATTCATTATAAAAACGAATATAATCGATATAAATATCGTTCACGTCAAAATGGCGTCAATCTAATCAACACAGCTTCATATATATACTATTTTCAAATATTCTATTTCAAATGTTTCTTTTTCAAATATTTCTATTCAAATATTTCTTTTTCAAAACTGGAATGAGGCCAATCAATTAACATATAATGTTAATTATATGGATTTTCTACAACACATGTATACATAATCAACCATCATCCAAAGTGCATTCTACACTGTATAAGCATCAAATATAAATATTTAACGCTCATAACAGTCTGTCCATCAATCGATCGACATACGGCTAATTATTGGGACTAGTGTATGTCATATATCATCCCAATACCCATGTGGGGTTTTCAAACAATCAAACACAGATTTTATTTGTGCAGTTGGGCGATGTGTAAAATTTATCGTCCCAATCAATATCAATCAAATCAGTGTATATAAACAAATCTCCGATTTGTTTATAAATATTTATTTTATATACATGTTAAAAATTCTATTTTCAACAATAAAATATTTTTAACTATATAAATATTTTATTTCATTTCACATCACATCACACAATCAACTACACATCAAAATCAAACAAACAAGCATACAAGCCGTCCATGGTCTGTGGACGACGGGTGTCGGGCGCTACTAAACACCGTCTGCATCCTAGTATATATTTTAACTAGAAATAAATTTAAAAGTGAGCAGTTCTCACCGACTAGCTAATCCAAACGCCTCGACACTTCTTATGTAGAAATCTTCGTCGTTCTCGCCTTTCGTCTATTCCACTGTCCGTAGCCACTACATATATAAAAATTGTATTCTTATATCATCGCTATAAAAATCACAATTTTATTTCAACACATATATAATAAAAACCAGATTTTGATTTCGCTACATACATAAAGATAATATTTCTATTATTCCTACTATATAAAAATCTTATCTTTATTATCTGAAAATAATTTCATTTCTATTAAAAGAAAATTCTTCTCTTTATATATTTAAAAAAAATCAAATCTTTGTGCGAATAAAAATCTAATCTTTTCTACTTGAAAAATCTAATCTTTCCTATTTGAAAAATCTAATCTTTCAAAAATTATTCCATTAAAAATTTAGATTTTTAAAACATTATCGTTATATATAAAAATCCAACTTTATATATATTTAAAAATCTTAACTTCATTATACATTGTTATATAAATAAAATCAGAAAAGAAAATCCAATACAATTTATATAAACTGAAAAGAAAACAGTGTTTTTGTTTCTTGTTAAAAATCACCTTGGTAAGGGAACCCACGGTGGGCTGACGTGGCTAGGAGGAGGGTGGTGCACGGCCTCTGCTGTCGGCGGTGGTCAGTCATGTTGTGGTGGTGGGCTTCAGGGCTTGAAAAGGGGCGCTAGGGTTCCAGGAATGGGGAGCGGTTCAAATTCGAAGAGAGGAGAGAGGGTCGGGAAGAGGAGCGGAAGGAGTGGAGAGGAAGAAGGGGAGGGGCTCGGTAGGAGGGGAGGCGATTGGGGGAGGGCGCGGTGGTTGGGCGTAGTGCGTCGACGGCGAGGGCGGCGTGTCAAGGGGGTGACACGATCGTCGGTTTTTTTTCTAATATCAGATCTGAGCGTTGACTCAGAGAGGAGAGGGAGTGTAAAGTTTTATATAAGTGAATATTAGGCTCACATCCCTATTTTGAAACTTAATTAGGCTCACATCCGGTCATAAACATAATATAAATCAGGTCCCTATTTTCAAAACTTATGAAATAATAATTAATAAAAATAAAAAAAATTCGTAAACTAGTAATAAAATATATTATGCATTATACAAAAAATTCAGTTAAAAAACAACAAAAATAATGTCAGAAAGAAGAAAACAGCAAAAAACAGAAAAAACTTCAGTTAAATACATAATATTATGCACGTTTTTGACTTTATTGCATGCATATGTGCAATTATTGCAGTTCTTCCAGCGCATTGATTTAAATTAATATTTCAATTCATTTTTATTTGCATCCAAATGTGCAAATTTCTCAGAAAACATGCACACATGTGTGCAACATTTTTATAGGATAACACACTGGGTAAAAGTAGGGGACTAATTTATAAAAAAAAGTTTTGAAAATTTTAAACCCGCCCCCTATTTTATTACTTCCGCCTTTTTTTATTTATTTTTTAAAAAAAATGTGCTTTCGTTCATACAAAAAAATTCTAAAAATAGTTGCATACATTTAAGCAATTATTACTGATAATTGCATATATGTAAGCAACTTTTCCGTAAGCTGTGTTCGGATTAAAATCTGAAAATAAACCTGCACAAATGTGTGCAAGTATTTGAAATATTTGCACACATGTATGCACGTATTTGCATGAAGAAAAATCAACGAAGATGAATGTAGTGAAAAATAAGCACGGATGTATGCAGGAAAATGATATATGTGCATATTATTATGCATTTAAGTGGAATTTTTTTTTTTTTTTTTTTTTTTTGATTTTTGACGCCTTGTTTGATGATTTTTTGTTCTGAATTTTTTATTGTTTACATGTTTTATTTAAATACGAATTTACATGATTTTTTTAATATTTTTTTTTATATTTTTTGATGAATTTTCAGAAATTAGGGACCTAATTTACAATAAGTTTATGACCAGGTTTTTTTTTCTATTTTGAAACTATAACAGGGACCTGTAAAAAACGCACCCTTTATATAGTATATTATATTAATTTATTATTTTTGATTTCAAAAAGTTAGTATAAATTTCAAACTCGAAATCAAACCAACCGACTGTCGTTCGTAGCTAATTACCCCCATTCCGAACACAATGGGATATGTATCGCAGGCTAATTCGATCGTTTCGATCAGTTTTCATCAAAATCAAAATATAACTCTATATATTGAATTTGAACGCACCTTTCAATTTACCAGGGCCACATACTAACTAGAAAAATTCCTGAAAAATATTTTCTAACTTCATATTGACGATACGGTCCTAACAAAACTAGTTTCGTCGAATTCTGAGACCGTTTGAAAAATGGCCATTTTCCAGTCGATTAAAATCAACTAAAACTGGTCAATCATGTTTTCCTTTGCCACGCTCACATATTGATTCGAAAAATTATGAAATTTGAAACCTAGCAATAACTTGACATCACGGATCCAACAAAAGTGGTTTCGTCGAAAACCGAGGTCATTTGCAAAATTTCCAATTTTAAGAGCCAGAATTCCATAGCGAATTCTGAATCTTCAACTGGGCATAACTTTTGATTCCGCTATGAAATTTCGATTCCCTGGATTCGTTGGAAAGATATTGTCAATTAGATTCAAAAAATTTTGGTTTCACCAAAATCCGGTTTATTTTGAATCTTGTACATTCATTTGAAATTTGAAATCGAATTATCGAACTACCACGCCATTTTCAATTCCTTTTATAATTATAAATAATTATTTATATTCTAATGACGACGTATATAAATATATACGTTCGAATTCTATTCAAAATAAATTTCTTGCCATTATTATTTAAAATAATCCATTTTAAATAATCAAAATTCGCTAAAATTGCCAAAATAAAAATTTTAAATTGGCTCAGATTTCAGGGTTATTACAGGATTTTCATGGTAGGTAATGGCAGTTTTGTATTACAAACTCTTATTCGTCTCAAGATAAGAATTTGTCGGTCAAGGTCTGAGAGGTTAATAAAATACCCCAACTTGAACGACTTCACTATTATCAAGGGAAGATATTAGTTTGTAATGATGAGAGATGTTGAATTAATTAATTGTTTGTACATATGGAAAATTTATAATTTAAATTTGTTGGTATCGATATTTTATAAATAATCCAATTCCATGTAAATTTGACTTGAATATATAAATTTAAGTTTTGAACTGAGTAATGGATATGGAATAAGATAATCGACGAATTTGGGAAATCGACTTAGATAGCAGGTTTTTTTTTAGAATATTGAAATAAACATGAACTCAAGCAGAGCAAATAAAGTGATTTTAGATATAAAAATCAAATTTTTAATTATCAAATGAAGTTAACTAATTTCGAAAGAAATTAGTTAATAGGGTTTTGAGCCGAACTAAACTTTGTTAAGTGAGTTGAATTCGTTAATTGAAGTTGGGAATTCGAGTATGAAACGTGGATTAGAATTAGGAAGCGAACAATGAAATTTGAGCTTGATTCGTGCATAAGCGAATACAAATATATTTGAACATGATACGTTCAAATTAAAAGTATATGAAACCAAGAAACTAATTAGAAAATTAAAGTAGCAAATGAAAAGCGAGTTATATAAAAAGGGATGAATTGATTGGAATAAACTAGAAATGGCCTTGCATATTTTAACAGGTATAGAACGGAGATAATGAAGGTTATAATTTGATTGCCCGACAAAAAAGTACATGTTTCAATTTCCATATGAGATTTTATGAGCCTATTGGACAAGCCGCTTGGCTTTTTCATTTTCTGTTTGAATGGAAAGGGCCATGAGAGGCAAGTTGGAGTTTGAGCTATTGACCAACACAAGGGAGGCGTTGGTGAAATTTTCTGGAAATTTAGGGAGTTAGAATATTTTTGAGAAATTTGATATCTAGAAATCAATATATATAGAATTCGATAAGAAATTTGGAAAATAGTTAATGAATGAATATTAATTAGAATGAGCCAGTGATTTGTTTGATGGATGTTTGTTTTCCTTTGATGGTTAAATCACCGGCTATCAAAGATTTTTAACTATCTTTGTCAATACTGAGAGACCGATTGGATTTAATATCCGAAAACCACTCCGTATAGGCATAGGCGTTCCAGATTAGATTATGCTAAAGAAAATGGAAGACGGAGTGAAATGCAAGAGCTTTTCTTTTTGTCTAGACCCAGACAACTTTTATGGACAAATGTCTGATGGAGTACGCCTAACAGATCACATAAGATGATCTTTTCAAGGTATTAATTGGTGGCGGAGGAATTCGTTTCTCATAGTTTTTATGCCCGTTATATTTCTGAAAGGATCAACAAGTGATTCAAAGGGTTAGACGATGTGATATTCAAAGTGAATGGTGGCCAGATGTTCTAAAAATAAACGTAGCTTTAAGCTTCACAACCGGTAAATGTCAAAAATCGAACAGGCAACATGGCAAGGTGGGTTATACCCAAACCGGGTATAATTGTCACCGATCTAGAGAAAATTCATTATTTATGTTTCTTTCGATTCTGTATCTTACGGGTTACGGTTGGATGACCGACAACCGTGGGTGACAATATATTCGGTGCACTCAAGATAAATGAGTGGGCAGTCATGTGTGGCCAGGTTGCCAAATGTCCTTGCGAGACCCCAGTGTATCCCCTCTAGAGTACACTAATCGGGGGGTTGTCCCATACCTTGTTATAGTTGGAATCCAATCTCCAATAAGTGCCATGCGGTTTTTGATTTTATATTATGTATGTGGAGCGTGAGATGCAAGCATTCTACTATTTGATTATTTATTTGATTAGACATTATTATAATATCACTAGATTTTGCTATCAAAATGGTTTTGGGTTATAGTAAGGTAAAAACCATCCAGGTTTATGTATGGGCTGGTCTTACTATTATCCTTTTCTTTCAAAAGATTTTTCAAAGTTAAACAATATGGTTGGAGTTTACTCACACCAGTCCCATGACTAACCCAGAGTTAATTTTGTTTGTTTTTCCTAAACTCTTGGGTGACCAAAATACGGCCAGTCAAGTGTTTCAGGCTTTTACAAATACACCTGGAGAATCTTGAAGTAGGAGGCTTCACAGTTTGATATTTTAGAGTTATTTTTCCGTTGAATCAAATGTTGTATCATACTCCGATATGGTATGTTTATACAGTGCAGATTTGTATTTTCAAAGTTATATTATATTTTATTCTTTTCGCTGTGAGTTCTGTACTGTTATTTCTGTTCTTCTTCTAACATTCTATTTCTTAAACCCTAATGACTTGTATTTCTGTATTATTTGGGTTAGACATGTGTTGTTTTAGTCAACTTAGACAATACGGATTTGCGGGCCATTACGGTTGGTATCAGAGCTTAGGTTGAGTGAACACCCAGGTTTTGGTGAGGGCTTACTCATTAGAGATAGGTTTAGTAGTACCCTATAATGGGTTGAGTGTATATATATGAGAGAGCGTATTTGTAAATTGATATAAAAATTGTTTTATATTGTGTTGATTGGTTTGTCTAGTGGTTTATGAATTCTAGTCGATACGGTAGCACAAATGTATCGATAGGTGTTTCTAAACCCTTGAACAAAGTAATTTGACACGGTATTGTTTTTAAAATGGGTAAATGAAATAATTTTACCCAAAATTACACTATGATATGAAAATGAATAATTTTCTAGAATTATTAAAAAATATGGATGTGTTGGTTGAGATTATAATCAAATAAGATTATAAATTTGAAATGGTTATATATAACCAAACTGAACTTATATATATGAATGAGATGAACTAAAATTGGATTGAAATAAGAATTCAGAGTTTAAATCCCGGAAAGTTGGAAAATATTTTTTCGATGTATATTAAAATAATATACCTTTGTTTTTGAAAGGATTTTTGAATTAAAACATTTTGAACGGATTTTGGATGTGATAAAGCACTGAACTCTCTTCAGTCGCTGGAAAATAATTCTGATGATGAATGCAACAACATCAGTGTTTATTTTCGAGTTTCTAAGTGAGGGATTGTTATCATAGTAAGATTTCCAATGGAAATTTATTTTACAAGACAAGTTGTTTGGAAAATTCAATTTTTTTTAATTTGAATTGGAAATAAATATATGTATATATATATATTTATATGATTTCAGAAGGGATTTGAAATAAAAAAACCAAGGAATTTGAATTCTGGAATTTAACTTAAGCAAGTTAAATAAATCGAAATGATGGAAACCAGTTAAATGAATTGAAATTGAATATTCCCAAGAAAACTTAAAATTGTATGGGACTTGAATTATAGAATTTGAAATATTGAGTTATAACAAAGAGGGCTTTTGAAAAGTTAACGGGTGTAACACCCCGTGTTTTCGATAAACCTTAAAGTAACAAATTAAAGAATAATTAATTTTAAATATGAGAATTAAGGGAAATGTGATACGCCATTGAATACGTATTAGAATTTTGGTTGAGGTAAAGTCCGGGTTTGCGTGAATTGGAATTGTATGAAGAAGTTAAGGCCTTCGGAAGTTTCAGAAATTCAAAATTCAGATTCAAACACAGAAAATGGCAGGGCATGAAAGATTCCTGCCCAGGCTAGGTCGACCCTAGTGTCGACCTACCCTACAGGTCGACCTGGGGGTCGACCTCCCCCCCCCCCCCCCCCCCCCGGGCAGATCTGAAAGGATGCGATTTCTGACTCCCCGCTGAGTCATTAGGGCTGAGGTGTTATCCTATCTTGACTGGATGGCCTTGATTATTTCTAGGGTTAATCTGACGGCTCTAAATTAATTAAAACTCTATAAAAAACCTAACTCTTAACCCTAAATCACAAATATTCATACCAAGAGCCGCCATGCCGTCAATGATGAACCTAGGATAGCCGTCATCTCTTTCAACTCAAAGGCAAGATTGAAGCTACATCAAAATTAAATCTAATATAATTCAACTAAGAAAATTCAATGATCTACATCATAGGCGAGAAATTCAATTTTAGAATACAGATTCTAGAACTCAAGAATTCCTTTTTGTTTGTAAGTGTAGTTATCTTTCAGATGCGAATGAATTAAAGACATGGTTTGTAATGAATTGTAAAATAGAATTGTATCAAGTTGTATGTGATGCTGATTTATGTTTGTTCTATCGTATATGCCTATGAATTATTGTGGTTTATCATGTTTTGTTGAAATTTGTGAATAAAACTAGGATGTTATGAAATTATCATATATAAGTTTGGTGATATTATACAAGTTTTAGGCTAAGTCATATAGTTTATGCCTAATTGTTCAGATCCATTATGCATACATGTTTAAATCTATGACCCTGTGATGACATCCATATGTTGTATGTTAATTTAGAAATTATGCCATGTTTATGCAAGTTAAGTGGTGCTATCATATTATGAATACATGCAAGTTTATAGGTTAAAAACATGACTATGTAAACCTATATGTTTAGATCTACAACTTTACATGTTAGAACCATATGCCTTTATGTTAGATCAATATTAACATGATTCAACCTATGCAAGTTCACCACTACATGTCTAATTAGATTTTGGTAGTTCTATGTAATACTATTATTTTATGATTCATGTTGCATAGATCCAGTTTGCAAGTTCATAATTAAAAGTATATTATACCAAGTTCATGTGACACATCTGTAGTTAGATCCATATTTTTGTATGATGTTGGAATGTTGCAAGTTCCTCTTTTTACCCTTTTAGTTCATTAGTTAGGCTAAAATGTCGAGCCTAACATCTTGTGAAATTTTGCGAACATACAACGGGGGTAACGTTGGGGAAAACATGAAATTATACATAATTAACATATTTTCCTCATAACCATATAAATGGTATGGCATTGAAATGGTATAATTTACTTACCAAAAATTATGAATTTGATTTAAAACGAAAGTGGGCCATAACAATAAATTGTTGACAAATTTACGTAAAAGTATAAAAGGATAAATATATAAAATTTATAAAAGAGAATATGCCTAACCCAAGGTTAGACTAAGTCGTGGTGTAAAACTGCCCGGAACCGATCGGCACATCCAATGACCATAATAATACCTGTCTAATGCGGGTGGCTAGTGCATTGAGACCAAAATGGACTCGAGGTTAGACTGAGTTGTGGTGTAAAACTGCCCGGAACCGACCGGCACATCCAGTGACCACAACAATACCTATCTAATGTGAGTGGTTGGTGCTCTAATAAAGCTAAGTCAAGTGTAGTAGGGTTAAGTCAATTAAGGAAACGCTTAACTAACCCAACATGTTAGCTAAACTGATGGGTGGGGTTAAGGTAAATTTGGACACTTAACCAATTTAACATGTTGACTGGAAAACCCTAGCAACGGGGACCCATTTCAGCAGTAACCCACGTAGATGTATCACGGGACCCTGAACTAGGCAGGGTGCGGCACGATTACTGGGCTGATTATTAGTGGTCATAAACATCAGCGGTGGTGGATCAGTGTAGGTTCTGGTGGAGTATCGGACAAGCACATACTCCGGAGTGGAAAAAGCAGGCATTGAGCTTCAGTATTCATACAGTGTGCATCTTGAATTATGTCGGGTTGCCACCATAGGATTTGATACACCCCTTGGTGGGACCAGCACAGGTATCTACAATCAAGCGGGGGCCGAAGGACACACGTAATAAATGTATGCTAGTAGGAGCCGATTGATATAAGGGAATCATTTCACCATGAACATGTGGTGCTAGTTGGACAAGTATAAGTAGGTGCAGAGAATTAAACATGGGTGCGATGTATATTCGGTTTATCCTGTCTTGTATAACTTTATGCTAGTCATTGTTCGGGTACTGTCCTATTTTCAAATTATTCCTATCATGACCCTTTGGTTTATTCACACACCGAAAAGTCACTAGACTTACTCAGACTTATGTCTGACCCATTTCTCTTTCATCTTCTTTTTCATTAGTTTCCCCCCTCAGGTAGCTAGGGTGGGAATAGCTCAAATTAATTAGGACCGTCCATCCTTCCAAGCTTGAAGACTCTGTGATGTGCAGCTTGGAATATCTTATCTTTGGCTATGTCTTTGGACACACTAGACTTGGGGATTTATGCAGTTTTATTTATGTTATATGCTTCTTTATGTTTTAAGCAAGACAGAGATTATGATGAAATGTTTTGGAAGTTATGTTGAGACAATTTACTGTAATGGTTTTTGTATTGAACCATGTTTCAAATAAAGTTAGTTTTCTTTTCCACTTCTTATATTTATGTCTTGTAACTTTCTGTGTTTTTACCTATAATGATCCATCGAAATTAAGGCATTCCCTTTGTGAGTGATCTTAACGGAGGTTGGGTGTTTCACTTGGTATCAGAGCAAAGGTTTACTAGATCAGATACAAGTTTTTGAAAACTATTTTCAAAAAGAAGCATTTTTCAAGAAAAAAGTGTTATTTTACTTTCAAAAAGGCATAACCCCCCAAAGCCATATGCACTATCTTTCTATCCTTTGTCTTGAATCTTTCCTTTTGCGTTTCAGCATGTCTGGGAATCTTAACCTTCCAGAGAGTGAACCGATACCCGGCTGGTTCAGAAGGTACCTAGAGGCTAGGGCCAACGACGCAGGCCCAACAGACATTCCTCCTCCCCCAGCTGCACGGTTCCTCCTCCTCCTCCTCTAGCAAATGCTTTCTCAAAAATATGTAGGGACTTTCGAGCCATGGGTGGAAAGAACTTCAATGGAAATGAATCGTTCATGGAAGCAAGAAATTGGCTCAAAGAAACTGAGGATTTGTTCGAGATCTTCAAAGTGGATGATAGGCAAAAGATACAGTTGGCGGTATGGTTGCTCAAAGACGAAGCTTCCTATTGGTGGGAAGTCACTAACGCTGAAAGACTAATTGAAACTTGGATGGATTTTAGGATGAGGTTTGAAATGAAATTTCTCTCAGAAGCTGAACGAAGAATACAGATGGAGAAGTTCTTAGCTCTCAAACAGGGAAGTATGTCGGTTAAGGAATACGTTAACCAATTTAATCAGCTGGCTAGGTTCAAATTGTAGTTAGTAAACACTCCACATGAGAAGGCTCTCCGCTTCGTTAAAGGATTGAATAAACCACTGCACAACGTAGCTATGTCCCATTTACCTATGGGTGCAACTTATGAAAGACTGGTGGACATGGCACTATTACAAGAAGAAGATAAGGTAGGCGAGAAGGAGACAAAGGTGGAAGCATCGCAAGATGAGAAAGGGGAAGGATCATAGTGTAAGAAGACAGATTCCAAGAAAGGCTGCAAAAACAGCAAAACCCGTGAGAAGAGGAAGTGTAATTTTTGTGGCATTCCTGGACATCTGGTTAAGGACTGCAGGAAGAATAAAAGAAAGATGGGTGGTTGTTTCCATTGCGGCGAGGCAAGACACATGACTAGGGACTGGCCAAGAAAGCAAGGGCAAGGGCAGAGAGTTGGGTCTACTTCTGGAGGACAGGTCCATGCACTCATGGCACCTCCTCAAGAACAAGGTAGAAATGTTTCTGTAGAGAGTTTAGTTTATCTTTTTGATCATCCTGTTCGTACACTCTTTGATTCTGGCGCATCGCACTCTTTTATATCTACTGCTTTAGTTGAACATATGCACCTAAACACCAGTTTAGTAGAGGATCCCTTGGTTGTTTCAAATCCAATTGTAGGCTCAACTTATTTGTTAATGATCTATTTGGACTTGGAAATTTCTATATTGAGTGTGGGGTATAGATTCAATGCCTATGTTTTGGGCTTCATGGGCTATGGATTGATTTTAGGCATGGATTGGCTATCCAGTAATGGTGCCATCCTCGATTGTGAAAGGAGAGTGGTTAGACTCATGGCACGCCTCAGTAACACTCTCAAAATTTCTTGTAATCCCATAAACTCTATTATGCTTAGTTATCCAGAATCTCTGGATGTGTCTATTGAGAATTTGCAGTCTATTAGGGTAGTCCGTGAATACCTGGATGTCTTTGAAGAGGTTAAAGGGTTACCTCCGAAGCGGGAGATAGACTTCCACATATACCTCGTTGATAATCCAAAACCCATCGCTCTACCCGTTAGACACATGGATCCAAGGGAGAGGAAAGAACTCAGCAAGCAAGTTAAAGAGCTACTTGAGAAGGGGTTTATAAGGAGGAGTATTTCTGAATGGGGTGCTTTAGTAGTGTTCGCAACTAAAGCGGGCGGTTCGCTTTGCCTATGCATCGATTATAGGGAGCTAAATAAGATGACCAAGAAGAATATGCACCCACTCCCAAGAATAGACGACTTGTTCGATCAGCTTGTAGGTGCATCAGTTTTCTCCCAACTAGATTTAGCTACCGGATTTCATCAGCTAAGAGTGGTTGAAGACAGCATCGACAAGACCACGTTCAGAACTCCGGATGGTTTCTTCGAGTGGCTTGTCATGCCTTTTGGCCTGACAAACGCACCCACTTACTTCGTCGATTTGTTGAGCAGGGTGTTTAGGGAGTTCCTTAATAATTTTGTGGTGGTCTTCGTAGACGACATTTTGATTTTCTCGAAGAGTGAGGAAGAGCATGCTCAACATCTAAAGGAAGTCATGGAAACTCTTCGTACACACCAGTTAAAAGACAAATTCTCCAAATTCCACTTCTGGAGAGAAGAAGTAAGTTTTCTTGGACATGTGGTGTCTAAAGAAGGATTAGCTGTGGACCCCGCAAAAGTAGTTGTGGTACAAGATTGGAAGGTCCTACGGAGTGCAACCAAAGTCTGAAGCTTCCTCGGGCTAGCGGGATTTTACCGGAAGTTCATCAAAGATTTTGCGAAAACCTCAGCTCCACTTACAAAGTTGTCAAAGAGGAACTTAACTTTCACTTGGAAATTGGATTGCGAAATTGCTTTACAATGCTTAAAAAAAGCTCTAACGACAGCCCCAGTTCTGACATTGCCAGATGGGAGCAAGATGTTTACCGAATACATGGATGCTTATGGTATGGGATTAGGAGTTGTCTTAATGCAAGAACGGAAGGTAGTAGGTTAAGAAGGCCGACAACTGAAAATACATGAGAAAAACTACCCAACCCACGACCTAGAGTTGGCTACCATCATCTTTTCGCTTAAGTCTTGGCACCATTATCTCCTAGGTGAGAAGTTTGAATTATATACTGACCATAAATCGTTGAAGTACCATTTCTCGTAGAAAGATCTTAACTTGAGGCAACATAGGTTGATGGAATTCTTGGCATCGTACGATTTCGAGATTTCGTATACCTTTGGCAAGGGCAATGTAGTAGCAGATGCCTTGAGTAGAAAGAAGCTGACCTTAAGCCCTCTCTTTGTTGAAAGGAAGAGCTTAGAGTATATAGCCAACTTTGATTTTAGACCCTCTGTCGATCATGTGAATGGTTTTTAGCATCGCTAGAGGTGCGACCTAATCTTTTGGACTCAATAGGGACCGCACAATGTGAAGACCCTCAGCTAGTAGATGTGATAGATAAGCTGCGTAGGGGTGAGACTTCTAGTCACCTCAATAGATACTCCATGGATGATAAGGGTTGGTTGAGGCGGGATGGAAGGCTATGCATCCCACAAGCAAAGGATTTGGTGAAGAAAGTTCTTGAAGAAGCACACCATTCCAAGTTGACCATACACCCCGGTGGAGACAAAATGTACAAAGACATCAAAAGGATTTTCTTTTGGGATGGCATGAAGAGCGATGTAGCTGAATTCATATCGAAGTGCTTAGTATGCCAGCAAGTCAAGGAGGAACAGAAGAAGCCTGGTGGTTTGCTTCATCCTCTAGAGGTCCCATAGCGGAAATGGGATAACATCTCGATGGACTTTATTGATGGGCTTCCTAGGTCAAGAAGAGGTAATACCAGTATTTGGGTAATAGTGGACAGGCTCACAAAAAGCGCTCACTTCATACCCGTTAAGAGTAGAAGGACTGCCTCATCTTTATCATCCATATATCTTAAAGAGATAATCTGACTCCATGGGATACCCTCTAGCATTGTTAGCGATCGAGATCCTATCTTTACAAGCGAGTTTTGTAAGAGCTTACAAGAGGCTATAGGAACACAGTTATGCTTAAGCACGACCTATCACCCTCAAACCGATGGCCAGACGGATAGAGCGAACAGAGTGTTGGAAGACATCTTGAGATTATGCATTCTTGACTTCGAAGGAACATGGGAAGATCACCTTCCTTGGTGGAGTTTGCCTACAACAATAGCTAACAAGCCACCATAGGCATGGCACCCTTCGAAGCTTTATATGGAAGACCGTGCTGATCACTAACTTGTTGGTGGGAGTCTACAGATAAGCTCATACTTGGAACAGATATGATTAGAGAAACTTCAGAGAAGGTGGACTTGATATGAAAAAGAATGAAGACTGCCCAAGATAGACAAAAGTCCTACGCAGGTAAGAGAAGGACCGACCTTGAGTTTGAGGTTGGGGGATAGGGTTTTCCTTAAAGTATCTCCTTTGAGGAACGTCGTTCGCTTCGGATCCGTAGGAAAGTTTGCACCAATATTTGTAGGGCCATTTCCTATCATTGAAAGAATTGGGAAGATAGCTTATAGAGTAGAGCTGCCCGAAAGATTGGCTGGAGTCCATAATGTCTTTCATGTTTCTCACTTACGAAAGTGCTTACATGAGTCTGCGGAAGTGGTGGAACCAAGCATATTAGAGGACGTAGAAGTAGAATGAGAGGCGACTGTGAGGAGAGTTCCAACTCGTATCTTGGGTTCAGAAGTCAAGAAGCTGTGCAACCGCGAAGTCAAACTTGTAAAAGTTCAATGGAGTGACGCTGAGGAAGATGCGACTTGAGAGACTGAGGCTAAAATACGCGCAGCCTACCCTTTTCTTTTTAAGGGTACATCTTTGATCTCTTTTTCCTTAAGTTTGTTCATACTCTTATCTATCTTTTTAGTATTTTCCTCAGTGTCGTTCTTGATCCTTATGTAGAAACCAATGGATGTAAATATGTATTTGAAACATGTTATGATTGATGGTTGCAAGTGGTTGCTCGTGGATGCATATACACACACTTTAGGAATTAGATCGGCTCAGTCACTTTCATATTGCATATGCATATATGTACTTGTATATGATTTAAACTTGATGTGTTATCATGTGGACGTTGCATTTGTATGAATGATTGTGCACTCATGTAGAAAGCATGATTAGGGAAGATTGCATACATTATGGACACATGACACCGACATGACTTGCATTGAGGAGGTCAACTGAATCAGTAGACCGACTGAATTTTTCATTAGATAAGGACATGTGCACACACTATGCATATGATCATGAAGCATTAGAAGTCTTTTAAGGGCAATGGACGCCTGTGTTTGATGGTTGAGTAGATGGACGATTGGATGGTAGGATATACGTTCTTCTTGACTTGAAGATTTCAGGGACGAAATCCTTTAAGGAGGGGAGAATGTAACACCCCATGTTTTCGATAAACCTTAAAATAACGAATTAAAGAATAATTAATTTTAAATCTGAGAATTAAGGGAAACGGGATACGCCATTGCGTTCATCTCGGAATTCTAGTTGAGATAGAGTTCGAGTTTGAGTAAATTGTGCTTTGTTTGAAGAAGTTATGGCCTTCGCAAGTTTCAGAAATTCAAAATTTAGATTCAAACATAGAAGAGGGCAGGGCAGGAAAGATTCCTGCCCAGGCCGGGTCGACTAGGAGGTCGACCCAAGTGTCGACCTACCCTATAGGTTGACCTGGGAGTCGACCTAACCCTCGGGCTGATCTGAAAGGATGACGATTTCTGACTCCCTGCTGAGTCATTAGGACTGATGTGTTATACTATCTTGACTGGATGGCCTTGATTATTCCAGGGTTAATCTGACGGCTCTAAATTAATTAAAAATCTATAAAAACAACCTAACTCTTAAACCTAAATCACAAATATTCATACCAAGAGCCGCCATGCCGTTAATGATGAACCTAGGATAGCCGTCATCTCTTTCAACTCAAAGGCAAGATTGAAGCTACATCAAAATTAAATCTAATCTAATTCAACTAAGAAAATTCAACGATCTACACCAAAGGCGAGCAACTCAATTTCAGAATACAGATCCCAGAAATCAAGAATTCCTTTTTATTTGTAAGTGTAGTTATCTTTCATATGCGAATGAATTAAAGACATGGTTTGTAATGAATTGTAAAATGGAATTGTATCAAGTTGTATGTGATGCTGATTTATGTTTGTTCTATTGTATATGCCTATGTATTATTGTGGTTTATCATGTTTTGTGGAAATTTTTGAATAAACCTATGATTACATAAAATTATGATATATAAGTTTGGTGATATTATACAAGTTTTAGGCTAAGTCATATAGTTTATGCCTAATTTTTTAGATCCATTATGCATACATGTTTAGATCTACGACCTTGTGATGACACCTATATGTTGTATGTTAATTTAGAAATTATGCCATGTTTATGCAAGTTATGCTATCATGTTACGAGTACATGCAAGTTTATAGGTTAAAAACATGACTATGTAAACCTATATGTTTAGATCTACAACTTTACATGTTAGAACCATATGCCTTTATGTTAGATCAATATTAACATGATTCAACCTATGCAAGTTCACCACTACTTGTCTAATTAGATTTTGGTAGTTCTATGTAATACTATTATTTTATGATTCATGTTGCATAGATCTAGTTTGCAAGTTCATAATTAAAAGTATATTATGCCAAGTTCATGTGACACGTCTGTAGTTAGATCCATATTTTTGTTTGATGTTGGATTGTTGCAAGTTCTTCTTTTTTCCCTTTTAGTTTATTAGTTAGGCTAAAATGTCGAGCCTAACATCTTATGAAATTTTGCGAACGTACAACGGTGGTAACGTTGGGGAAAACTTGAAATTATACATAATTAACATATTTGGCTCATAACCATATAAATGGTATGGCATTGAAATGGTATAATTTACTTACCAAAAACTATGTATTTGATTAAAAAGAAAAGTGGGCCTTAACAATAAATTGTTGACAAATTTACATATAAGTAAAAAAGAATAAATATATAAAATTTAGAAAAGGCGAATATGCCTAACCAAAGGTTAGACTGAGTTGTGGTGTAAAACTACCCGGAATCGACTGGCTCATCCAATGACCACAACAATACCTATCTAATGTGGGTGGTTAGTGCATTGAGCCCAAAAAGGACCCAAGGTTAGACTGAGTTGTGGTATAAAACTGCCCGGAACCGACCGGCACATCCAGTGACCACAACAATACCTGTCTAATGTGAGTGGTTGGTGCTATAATAAAGCTAAAGTCAAGAGTAGTAAGTTTAGGTCAATTAAGGAAACACATAACCAATCCAGCATGTTAGCTAAATCAATGGGTGGGGTTAAGTTAAATTTGGACACTTAACCAATTTAACATGTTGACTGGAAAACCCTAGCAACATGGACCCATTTCAGCAGTAACCCAAGTAGATGTATCATAGGACCCTGAACAAGGCAGGGTGGGGCACGATTACTGGGTTGATTATAAGCGATCATAAACATCGATGGTGGTGGATCAGTGTAGGTTCTGGCGGAGTATCGGGCATGCACGTACTCCGGAGTGCAAAAAGCAGGCACTGAGCATCAGTAGTCATACACTGTGCATATTGAATTTTGTCGGGTTGCCACCATAGGATTTGATACACCCCTTGGTGGGACCAGCACAGGTATCTACAGTCAAGCGGGGGCGAAAGGATACACGTGATAAATGTATGCTAGTAGGAGCTGATCAATATAAGGGAATCATTTCACCATGAACACGTGGTGCTAGCTGGACAAGTATAAGTAGGTGCAGAGAATTAAACATGGGTGCGATGTATATTCGGTTTATCCTGCCTTATATAACTTTATGTTAGTTGTTCTAGTATTGTCCTATTTTCTGATTATTCCTATCATGACCTTTTTCTTTATTCACACACTGAAAAGTCACTAGACATACCCAGACTTATGTCCGACCCATTTTTCTTTCATCTTCTTTTTTTTCGTTCCCCCTCCCCCATAGGTAGCCAAGGAGGGAATAGCTCATCTTAATTAGGACCGTCCATCTTTCCAAGCTTGAAGACCATGTGATGTACGGCTTAGAATCTCTTATCTTTGGCTATGGCTTTGGAGACACTAGACTTGGGGATTTATGCACTTTTATTTATGTTATATGTTTCTTTATGTTTTAAGCAAGACAGAGCTTATGATGAAATGTTTTGGAAGTTATATTGAGAGAATTTACTGTAATGGTTTTTATATTGAACCATGTTTGAAATAAAGTTAGTTTTCTTTTCCGCTACTCATATTTCTATCTTGTAACTTTCTGTGTTTTTACCTATAATGCTCCATCGAAGTTAAGGCATTCCCTTTGTGAGTGACCTTAACGGAGCTGGGGTGTTTCAATGGGTCTACACCATTTCTTCTTCCTTAGTAATTTTGGGGACGAAATTCTTTTAAGGGGGAAGGAATGTAACATCACATATTTTTAGCCTTTGATATTGAATATTTAAATTTATTTTAAATATTGAATTAGAATTATAAATGGATATGTTATTTGAATTTATCGATTTAATAATCGATATACGAATTGATATCGAATATCGTAATGCGAAAAGATAATAATTGAACTCACAGTTAAAACTGAATCTAAACATTTAAGTCAATTAGTATAAATTCTATACTAAATTAGAACAACGATTATTTATTTTCGATAAAGTTAATTGTTGAAATCAATTATATTTTAATCAATTGAATATAATAGTTAATTTAAACTGATATCATTTCCAGGCAACCGAATCAGGCTTCACAACCTGTTCCATTATGTTCAGAATACTGTTATAACCCTAGGGATGCTGGCTGCTATGCTAAAATCAGAGTTTGAACACATAGGATATTTTAATTTAAGAAATCCACATCATTTCAAATGTAAAAATGAATAAATAAAAATAGCATATATATATATATATATATATATATGTATCATTCGAGAGCCAATCTCTTTATTCATCATCACAGACATGATTTTCTTGAGCACCATCTTCTATTTCCCCACTTCTATATCTAAGAAACAAAAAATTAATGGTAGTACTTCTTGTCTCCCCACCACATCTATAATGTCACCTCATTCCCTTCCATTTCCGCTCCTTAGCTCATTCTTTTTCATACCTCATTCACAGTGAAAATGGCCTCTTCGAATAGAAAGGAAAATAAATCGAAACTTCAACTTTTTCCCTAATTTGAAGAAATTGAAATCGAGCAAGGAAAGATCGGTTTAACTCCTAGCTTCTAGGACTTTAATCCTATATTCCCCAAGTTGCGTGCAAATCATTTTCTGGAGCTCGCCCAAAGCCAACAGCGCTCGCGATTTTAGAAAGGAGATGGGGTTTCGGTCAGGGTTTGTTCGAAGTCGTAGAAGAGGACTTCGACATTGTTATGGGGGTGATTGAAGAGGTCGCGATGGTTGCAAGCAAGTGTGAGTTCATGATTTTTGATTGAACTTAGGATGGACTCGGAGTTTAGTAAGTGAATTTTGTGGAAGTGGAAGCTCTGGTTTGGGTACGGTATGGTGGACTGGAGCTCGACGATGGGGGTGACGATTGGAGTTGGACCTATGATGTTGATTTGGGAAGGTGCGATGTTCGAACCATGGTAATTTAGGGGAGATCAACGTAGTTAGAAAGAGGGGAAAATATTGGGTTCGACAGTGGAGCCGGAACTGATGAATTTTGTGGCATAACAATGGATTGTTTATGGGGTTTGGAGCATGTGATTTGCAATGTCGATGGAAGGAATTGCAACTATGGAATGATCCATGTTTCAGTTTGTTGGTGAAGGAATGCTTCGTTTTTTCCCCTATAACTGTCAGTAATGGGGTTATGCAATGGAATGATAGTAGGGTAAGCAAGGCAAGGCAATGGCATTTCGGTGTTGTGATCGGAGTGATGTTCGATGATGGTGTTGTTTAGAAAGAGAAGTGGCTTATTCTGAATCAAGGCAAGACAGCAGCAAGAAATAGTGGTAGGTTTGTTGAGTCCCTGTATTCATTAATAGAAGTAGATATTGTTAATCTCGTTGTAGTTATCCCGGCTATCAAGTTTGGGTTTTTTTCTTTTGTAATGAGTAAATTTGGGAGTTTATGAAGTAAGGACAGTTGGTTGTGATGGCAGAAGGAGAAGAAGCTAAATGGATTAAGGTAATTTAGTTTATTCATTAAACTTTAATTAACAAGCAAGGATTATTTTAATTATATCAAACTTATATAAATGTATATCCTTCGTACATTTCAAGAATCAGACAAAACTTATTACAATGGATTCAGGGTCTGGTTATCGAAAAAGTTGTTGTAATAAAAAATGATAAACGAATAGCTAAGGTAAATTACTTGATTTGATTAGTAAGTTATAAATAAGTAATTACTAGGTGTTTAGTAAATTTGTTAGCCATGTTTAATTCGTTTATATCTTATTAGATTGGATCGAAACAAGGCATGAAATTCGTAGTGACATTGCCCGCGGAATGTGATTTAATTGCATATTCGACAACTAAAAATCAAGGTGAGTAAACCCACTCTTTTGTTCGATTATAATTTATTATAATTGAATTTTTATTTAATAAAAATACTTATACGTTGTTTGTTGGTCGATTGGTTGGAATGACCCTATACGCTGCACAATATATTATAGTGGATGACCTTCATACCGCAATATCCTGCCTCGAAGCAGGACGGATTTTATTTATATTGGTTAACATCAGTGGATGCAGATAAAACAGTTTGGAGGAATCCAACTAGATTCCTCAAATTTATTTACTGTTGTTTACATACTTATATATGTGTGTAGTGAGTGAATTGAATGGATGATTTGTGGGTTGGATATTAAAATATCACTGGCCCTGGATATTTATATTTAAAAAATATAATACAAATGGATATTTGGTTTTAAAAGGGAAAATTTATTCTCCGAAGAGGAAATCGGATTTCAATGAGATTTGAAATAGAAACTAGTTTTAATATTTATAACAAGAAGTGAGATTTATAAACGATATTTATAAATAAAGAAAATAACTATTATTGGATAATTTGAAATCTTAATTCAAGTATGAATTTAAAAGTGAAGTTGGAACCATTTCAAGAAGGAAACGACAAAATTTATTCCGATATTGGGAATGTAAAATGAATTGGAATAAATCCATAAGGATTTATGATTTGGAATTCGACCATGTCGAATTTATACAAAAATAAACTATTTCTAAAAGGAATCTTCAATCTTATTAATTAGAAACTATAATCTAAATTAAATGTGAAATAGATTCTATGATTATACATTTATAAGTTATAATTATAAAATATCTTCGAAGGCATAATGGAAACGAAAATTTACTTTCCGCAAAATAGAAATTGGATTTCAAATGATTTTTGAAACGGAATGCTTGTTTTAAATTATATAAGAAGGAAGTTAATTTACGATCAATATTTATTATCGTTGGATAATTTGGAAGTTAGTTTCAAATGGAGTTTAAATATGGAAGTTTGTTTAATATAGAATAAGAAAGTGATTTATAAACTATGTTCATAAGTGAAATGTAGTAATTTTCATTGGATAAGTTGGAAATAGATTTTTCTGAATATAAGAACTGACATTTAAAAATCTTTTTTTTATTGAGATAGAAGAGGCGATTTTTATGGTAAGTAATGGCAGTTTTGTATTATAAACTCTTATCCGTCTCAAGATAAGAAAGTTGTCGGTCAAGGTCTGAGAGGTAAATAAAATCCCCCAACTTGAATGACTTCACTATTATCTAGGGAAGATGTTAGTTTGTAATGGTAAGAGATGTAGAATTAATTAATTATTTATATAAAGGAAAATTTATAATTAAAATTCGATGGTATTGATATTTTATAAATAATCTAATTCCATGTAAATTGGACCTGAATACATAAATTTGAGGTTTGAACCGAGTTATGGATATGGAATAAGATAATCGACGAGTTGAGAAATTGACTTGGATAGTAGGGTTATTTTGAAATATTCAAAGTGGAATTGACACTTATTTATAAACGAAGTACGTTTATATTTAATTTAATTAAAATGAACTCCCCAAACTACGATAGTTTGTAATTTGGTGTTTTAAACTTCAATAGAGTATATAGAACTCAATATAACTTGGAATTCAATGAAACAAGAAACGTTCGGACCTATTAAATGATAGTTTACAAATGGAAGGGGAAAATCTGGATTTCGTCTAGTAGATTTTGACTTACTCCAAAATCAAATTTTCAAAATAACAGTGCTGTAATCATTTTAAAACCGTAATGGTTTATTAAATAAAATAAAAGGATCTTGAGTAAAAAAACCAAATTTTTATTAGAAAATCCGGATTTGAGTTCTAAATAAATATGAACTCAAGAGGAGCAAATAAAGTGATTTTTGATATAAAAATCAGATTTTTAATTATCAAACGAAGTTAATTAATTTAGAAAGAAATTGGTTAATAGGGTTTGAGCAGAACTTAACTTTGTTAAGTGAGTTGAATTCGTTAGTTGAAAATGGGAATTCGAATATAAAACGTGGATTAGAATTGGGAAGCGAACAAGGAAATTTGAGTTTGATTCGTATATAAGCGAATACAAATATATTTGAACATGATACGTTCAAATTAAAAGTATATGAAACCAAGAAACTAATTAGAAAATTGAAGTAGCGAATGGAAAGCGAGTTATGTAAAAAGGGATGAATTGATTGGAATGAAATAGAAATGGTCGTGCATACATTAACAAGTATGGAATGGAGATAATGAAGGTTATAATTTGAGTGCCCGACAAAAAGGTACATGTTTCAATTTCCATATGAGATTTTATGAGCCTATTGGGCAAGCCGCTTGGCTTTTTTATTTTATTTTTGAATGGAATGGGCCTAAAGAGGCGAGTTGGGGTTTGAGCTATTGACCGGTACAAGGGAGTTGCTGGCGAAATTTTATGGAAATTTAGGGAGTTAGAATATTTTTGAGAAATCTGATAACTAGAAATCAATATATATATATATATATATATATATATATATATATATATATATATATGATTCGATAGGAAATTTGGAAAATAGTTAATGAATGAATATTAATTAGAAAGGGCCAGTGATTTGTTTGATGGATGTTTGTTTTCCTTTAATTGTTAAATCACTGGTTATAAAAGATTTTTAGCCATCGTTGTCAATACAGAGAGACCGATTGGATTTAATATCTGAAAACCGCTCCTTATAGGAATAGGCATTGCGAATTAGATTATGCTGAAGAAAATTGAAAATGGAGTAAAATGCAAGAGTTGTTCTGTTTGTCTAGACCCATGTCAATTTCTATGGACGAATGTCTGATAGAGTATGCCTAATAGATCTCATAAGACGATCTTTTTAAGGTATTACGTTGGCGGCGGAGGAATTCATTTCTCTTAGCTTTTTATACCCGTAATATTTTTGAGAGGATCAACTAGTGATTGGACGATGTGACATTCAAAGTGAATCATGGCCAAATGTTCTAGAAATAAACGTAACCTTAAGCCTCACGACCAAGAAATGACAAAAATCGGGCATGCAACATGGCTAGGTGGGTCATACCCAAGCAGGGTATATTTGTCACCGATCTAGAGAAAATTCATTATTTATTCTTCTTTCGATTCTGTATCTTATGGATTACAATTGAATGGCTGACAACGTTGGATGATAATATATTCATTACACTCAAGCTAAATGAGTGGTTGGTCATGTGTGGTCGGGTTGCAAGATGTTCTTGATGAACCCTAGTGTATCCCCTCTATAGTACACTGATCGGGAGGTGGTCCATACCTTGTCATAGTTGGAATCCAATCTCCAATAAGTGTCCTTTGGTTTTTGATTTTATATTATGTATGTGGAGAGTTAGATGCAAGTGTTCTACTATTTGATTATTTATTTGATTAGACATTATTATAATATCACTGGATTTTGATATCAAAATGGTTTTGGGTTAAAGTAAGGTAAAATCCATCTATGTTTATGTGTGGGCTGGTCTTACTATTATCCTTTTCATTCAAAAGGTTTTTCAAAGTTAAACAATATGGTTGGAGTTTACTCACACTAGTCCCATGACTGACCCAGAGTTTATTTTTTTGTTTTTTCCTAAACTCTTGGGTGCCCAAATTTGTATGGGAAGTCAAGCATTTCAGACTTTTATAGATACACATAGAGTAGCTTGAAGCAGGAGGTTTCATCGTTAGATATTTTGGAGTTATTTTTCCGCTGAATCAAATGTTGTATTGTACTCTGATATGGTATGTACATACAGTACAGATTTTTATTTTCAAAGTCATATTATATATTATATTTTGTTCATTCTACTGTGAGATATTATATTGTTATTTTTGTTCTTCTTCTATCTGTTTCTATTTCTTAAACCCTAATGACTCGTATTTCTGTATTGTTTGGGTTGGACGTGTGATGTCTTAGACAACTCAGATATTACGAATTTGCGGGCCATTACACTTTGTATTATTAGTCGCAAATTTGATTTGTGACTGAAGTTTTAGTCTTAACAAACAATGACTAAAATTCAGTATTAAGTATTTGTACATGTTGAATCCATAAGACTAAAATAAGATCTTAAACATTCATAGACTATCCACAATTCATAGATCAAATGCGTTTGATAATCAACTTCCTTTTCACTATTAAGTTTCAAGTTTTATGAAACTTGAAAAAAAAAAAGATTAAGAATCGCGAAATATAGTGACTGACCAATGATGCAAGTGAATAGACTGACTGTTTTCTTACACACACATTGTAACATATCATATCTATTTAAAAAAATATCTAGTTTGGGCTGCCAACGAATACTTTTAGATACTGATAGTGTTATATCTGTACACGTATCTAAAATCACTTTCAGATATTGGATGTCCGTGGATATGCATGAATATCGGATAATTTTCCTATCCGCCAACGATCGATAAATCAAGAAATATAAATGAAATATTTTTGTTTAACATAAAAGTTTTTCAATTCTATTTTTAACAACCTACCATTTTGACCGCTCCAACCGGTAATAAAACCAACTCGAACCATTCAAAATGACAGATTGTTATTGCTATGGGGTTTAATAAAATCAAATCACAAAATCGGACAAAAAAACATTTGACAATGGAATATAATTCATAAAATATACCAAAGTTAACATGAATAATTATAGGGGAAATTTAATACATTTGATTTTCAAATACATATGGAATTAAAAGAAATAAATATACGAGCCTTCAGAAATGGGCAGCTCTGAAAGATGAGATCTCAAAGCTACAATAATCGGTCTGACCAGAGCATCATGAAAAATACAAAACATTCGAATTAGGACTAGAAATCTCATATAAGTGAATTTACTCCATTGAAATGCCAAATGAAATGCATCAATAAATTAGAGGGTGTTTAGAATTTCCATTCTCTTAGGATTCGTGGAACTATATACTTATAAATAACACGCTATTGTAATAGTGTCTATTCAGTAAAGTAAATATAATAAAAATAACTTAGGCAGGATCACTTTTTTACCCTTACGTCGTTTACAGACATTGTTCTACACATCGCATATAAAACACCAGAACATCGGTAAATATGGATGCACCGTGATACGATAATGTTAAACCAAAATCTTAGAGGGTTCAATCAGGATAATATGACACGGCACCGAGGAATGCCTAGGGTAGGATTGTACCATTTGCATGTCCAGACCGTTAGTAATGCATAGTAGCAACTATCGCCTACCTTGGAACACACTCCCATAATCGAAGGTGGTAACCAATCAATCACAATAGTAAGAGATAGTATCGAAGAAGCGTGTACGATCGGAGGTGCAACCTCACTAAGTGTGACAACTCAGAATTTCAGAACCAATTTAAAAATTTTATTTTAGCTATTTTAATGGATTTCAAATATTTTAAATGATTTATTTTAAATAATAATAATGAAAATTTTATTTAAATCGAAGTTAGAACATATAAATTTATTTTAATTATAAATAGAGTTTGAAATGGCGTGGTAGTTTGAAAATTCAATTTTAAATTTTAATTTTAATTTACATGATTCGAAATAAATCGGATTTCTGTAAAACAAGAAACGTTTTAATCTGTTTAATTATATCTTTTTAACGAATGTAAGAAACCAAGATTTCATTATATAAATTGAAAGTTATGCTCATATTAAAATTTAGAATAATCACTATAGAATATATATATATGTATGTATTAAAAAATATATAGCCCTTAAAAATAGCCAGTCTGCAAACGACCTCTGTTTTCGACGAAACCACTTTTGTTGGATCTAGAATGTCAAGTTATTGTTAGGTTTCAAATTTCATAATTTTTGGAATTAATGTGAGCACGGTAAATTTAAACATATTTTGTATATTCAATTTAAACTTAATCGACTGGAAAATGGCCATTTTTCAAACGATCTCCAAATTCAACGAAATTAGTTTTGTTAGGACCTTATCATCAGAACATAGCTGGATTTATTTTCTGTAATTTTTGGAGTCAGTATGTGGCCCTGGTATACTAAAATGTAAGTTGAAATTCAATATACATTGGCTTATATTTTAATTTTGATGAAAAACTGATGGAAACACCCGAATTGGGTTAGAAACATATCCCATTATCTCCGGAACGGGGGTATTTGGTTAGAGACGACAGTCGTATTGTAACGACCCGAATTTTCGTACCCTTTAAGTCGACTAATAACACCACACGCCCACCCTAAATTGCACAGAAATATGAGTCATTATTAGAAAGAAGTTAGAGGATGAGAAATAGAAAGTAAGAAATATTAGAATAGAAGAAAGCGAAGATCACAAACTCACAGCGGAACGAATAAATTATATTAGATAACATAAACTTTGAAATAAAAATCAGTAACTTTATATACATACCATCATCAGAGCACAACAGCTATTTCTGGAACAGTTATAAACTCCTGTTTCCAGATACAACATTGTACATAGCAGAAAATATAATAGTCTATAGCTAATTGGTGAAGCCTCCTGCTTCAAGCTCCTCCAAGTGAATCTGAAAAATCACGACTACTTGACTGCCCGTACAAATTTGGGCACCCAAGAGTTTAGGGAAAACAAAACAAAATAAACTCTGGGTCAGTCATGGGACTGGTGTGAGTAAACTCCAACAATTTATTTAACTTTCAGAAATCCTTTCGAAAGAAAAGATAATCGTAAGACCGATCCACACATAAACACGGATGGTTTTTACCTTACGATAACCCAAACCATTTTGATATAAAAATTTTACGATATAATAATAGTGTCTAAATCAAATAAATAGAATCTGGTGGAATGTTTGCATCTCACGCTCCATATGTAATATTAAATCAAAAACCGCAGGGCGTTTATTGGAGATTGTATTTCCAACATGATAAGGTATGGGACCACCTTCCGATCAGTGTACTCTAGAGGCGATACACTGGGGTTCAACAAGAACGTCTTGCAACCCGGCCCACACATGATCGACCACTCATTTCGCTTGAGTGTATCGAATGTATATCACCAACGTTTGGGATCAGCAACCGTTTCCCGAAAGGGACAACTTCGATAGACTAAAGAAGCAAATTGAATTTCTCTAGACATGTGACTATACATCCTAATGGGAGCGACCCACATAGCCGTGCTGCCTCCCCGATTTTTGTCAATCCCCAGTTGCGAGTCTTGAGGTTTGAATTAACAGAATAGCCCTTGCATTTTTCTCCGTCTTCATATCTCTTCAACATAAGTTGATTCGTAATGCTTATGCCAATACAGAGTGGTTTTCAGATATTAAATCTTATCCCGATCTCTCTATATTGACAACGGAGGTATAAAAAAAAATCAAAACTTTTGTAGTCCGTGATTTAACTATCAAAGAAACATCCATACAATCAACGGTCCTATTTCCAATTGGAAATTCTAACGATCAAGCATCAAACAACACTGAGCCCCTTTTAAATCAATTCATGGTTATATTATTATTTCAAATTCCTATTTCCCTATCTTTCGTATCCTTTTGAAACTCGATTTCCCTCTCGATTCTTTGAAAAACATGTCCAATAAGTAATTTCTTTATTCGAGAAAATATCTCTTTTCCCCATTTAGAAAACATTTCTATATATATATATATATATATATATATATATATATTAGCGAATTCCTATTTTCTATATTCAGAAAATATGCCACATTAATATTTCCAAATATTTCCAAATTCTCTTTCTTAATTCTTCATTGACCAATTCATTTTATTTTCTATACGTAGAAAATATCTCTTATTTTACTCGGAAAACATTTCAAATTCTTTTAAATTAATGTGATGTTATAAACATCGTTATTATAACTTAAAATATTGAACAATTATTAACTAACCAGAATGTTAACCAATCTTCACTATCGAACCTTAACCATTTCTCCATCAATCATGAAGTCAATCAAGTTGAGGTATAATTACCTCTCAGACCTTAATTGAACAACATTCTTAACTTTGAAATATTCAAAACTCACAGCTTCATCGCTTACGCGACATTTGGATTCAATCTAAGAACACACTTCTTTTACAGAAAAATATTGATGATAACGGTAGCGTTATAATCGATGTTTCCAAATATTTGATTTATAAAACTTTTCTTTCAATGACAACGTTAAAATCGCTGTTTAGCTTTTATTATAATAGCAACATTAAAATCGCTATTAAAAACATTTGTGATTACAGTAGCATTATAATCATTGTTTAGATTTACAAAAACATATATTATAACAACTGTGACGGCCGGGAATTTCGCTCGATCCGAATCAGTCGTTAAACCGATCTAGACCGTTCGAAACCCCTGATCGTTTGAGAATAGGACAAATCAGAACATAAACAGAAGAACATTTCATTGCTATTACAACAATTCCACCAGATACAAGAATATACAGAGTATAAATGAATAAATTACATTCGATAAATATCAGAGATTACAATAAATTACAAAGCAACGGAAAATAATACAAAGCACAACTGAAGGTGATATACGGATACAGAGCTTTCCGGATATCATTCCAGCTGTAAACCAGGATCCTGTGAATATAAATCTGCAAAACCAAAACTACTAGTTGCCCGTGTCGAAAATAGGGGCACCCAGAGTTTAGGTTAAAACAATAAACTCCAGGTCAGTCATGTGACTGGTGTGAGAACTAAAACAGTTATTTAAAACTTTACTTTGAAAGAGAGTAATTCAAGGGACCACGCCGTATAACACGGAACGGGTTTCCTCCCAAGAATACCAGTGCATAGAAAAGACAACGCAATGCTTTTTCAAAAAATGAAACTATTATAAGACTCAGGTCCCATCACACAATGCAACGCAATCCGGAGGATAGGGTTTTCCCTTATAATAGCCAAATATGCTGGGTACGTTTAAAACAAATCATTTGATACTATAATAAGTGTATAGTGTCAAAGCAATTTCAATCATAAATATAAATCATAGACGACATGGGTACCATATATCATGTCGCCATACTAGTTCTACAATTAAAACCGCAATACACGAATTGGAAATTGGATTTCCATCATGAGTCGAGGTAAGGGGCAAGCTCCTCTCCGCGTTCAAGACACTCTAGCAAATGCTCAGGACTACACACTCTGGGCAGCCACTTGGATCGGTTGGGCCAGTCCTCACCTACGTTAGAGGATTATTTATGCCTGAACACACGTTTCCCGGTCCTTACAGACCTATAATCGAGGCGCCTCATTCCAACAAGCACAAAGGTGAAAAGTATATAAATGTCAGGGCTGGTAAGTCACTGACACCACCAAAGCTAGAAAGAAACGTAGTGTTCTCCCAACAGCGCGTCTCCCGTTTTTAACTCATACCGAGGTGTGTGGCTCGCAAATTCACGTTATACACAAAGCTGCCACATAGGCCGTGCTTTGATCATCAACCACAAGACTTTGCTTTTCAACAGAAGCCTTGATCCATGCAACTCAGTGTGCCACACAGGCAATTCATGCCATGCGATTGATATCTATCGATATATAACCTCTAAGCTCATACGTCTCAGAGAAGGGCGTTAAGCAAGAGAATAAATTCTCCGCCACCAAGCAGATATATATTTAACAGGAATCAATCAACACAGAATAAAATCCAATGTCAGACACACAATCCATTTACAAGTTCGTTCTGGGTCTGAACGAAACCAGAGGCACTTTCCTTGCATATCCATCGATCTCCAAGTACGTCTGGACGACCACCAACTATTTCCATCCTCTTTGGTGTACAGCCCAATCAGGATCGTCAGTAATTATCCAAACGATGTGAAGACTTCCGGTCTTCTACCACCGTCTTCATCTTCGACATATCGTCGAATCGGTTATTCAGAATGGGTATAAACCCGGACTTTCCGAACAACTCGCGTATATTAAAACAAATGTTACACAAACACAATGAACGCCTCATTCCAATTCAGAATATTATTTTATTCACCAAATCACATTCTTAGGAAAAGTTTCCCATTAATTTTAACCAAGATAAATTCTTTAAAATTTATCCTTTAATCTTCCTTTGGATGTCGTTTCAAACCAAATTATGGTTTTCCCAAACTAGTCAAGATTAGCGAACCACACCGAAGTAATTATTTATTTTATTTCCCAATCCCAACCTATTCATCCCATGAAGCAAAACTGGTAATACTCCATATCTAACACCACGGTGTTATCGGTAAAATTAATTACCATTTCACGTTCAAATCTAATTAAAGATTTAACTATCGCTTTGGAGCAAAACTGGTGATACTCAATTCTCGCTCAATTTCTAAATTTGATAATTTAGATTATCAATTCACATTTCAATTTAATTGCAAATTCATTAAAACTCCTTTTACAGGGTTAGAGAACTAGTGTCATTTAAAACACAGTTCACGATAAACCCAAATCACATTCTATTTATTATCGGGTTAAAGAACTAGTGTTATTTAAAACACAGTTCACGATAAACCCATGAATCAATTCTATTTAAACCCATTTCAAATCCAATTTATTTGTTTAAAAATAAATGGGTTTTAATTGCTGTTCAAAACTAGTTCATTTCGATAAAAATCTATTTTTATCTTTTCAGATATGGGGTTTTTCATCCCAATTTTTCCCAAATCATTTCTTATGATTTTACACTAATTATTACTATTTTATATAATTTTATCAAGGCCCGTACAGTCGATTTCCATCAACGGCCATCGAATTGCACTTACAACGACCTTTTCCAAATTTGATTTGGACGTATCTCCAGATGCAACTGTTAGATTTTGAATTTCTAATATTCGTTAGAAAGCTCTTTTCAATACGAACCCAACGGTTCCGGTTTTAGGAGAATCCGACGGTCGGATCTCCCGTAATGTCCATTTGAAATAAATGGTCGAAATTCACGAACTGCCGCGGCGACGCGCGTTCTATTCAGGCCATTATATTATATATAATATATAAATAATAAATATTTTGTCGATTTCTATTTAAAACGAATTATATAAATAGTTTTGGATTCGTTTCAAAAACATTTTCAACTTCCATTTCAATTCAAATCAAAATTGAATTCTTCTTTATAAATTCGTTTTAAAATTCATTTCTATTCAATTCAAATTTCAATTCAATTTGAATTCAATTAAATTTGTTTTCAATTCAATTCGAATTCGTTTTCTATTCAATTCAATTCGAAATCACTTTATATTGAATTCATTTTGAAATCGTTTTATATTCAATTCATTTCGAAATCGTTTTATATTCAATTCATTTCGAAATCGTTTTATATTCAATTCATTTCGAAATCGTTTTATATTCAATTCATTTCGAAATCGTTTTTTATTCAATTCATTTCGAAATCGTTTTATATTCAATTCATTTTGAAATCTTTTTATATTCAATTCATTTAGAAATCGTTTTATATTTTTAATATTCATTTCGAAATCGTTTTATATTTTTAATATTCATTTTAAAATGAAATAAATCGATATAAATATCGTTCACGTCAAAATGGCGTCAATCTAATCAACACGGCTTCATATATTCCTTTATTATATTCAACAAATGAATATTTATTTTTGTCAACACACGACTAATCTCAACGAATGAGTACTGTCCACGTGTGACTATTTTTGTTAAATTATTTCGTTCAACACATGACTAATCTCAATGGATGAGTACAGTCAACACATGAACCTTTATTTTATATTAATAAAGATGTAAATTCTATTATTAAAATACTTCGTTCAACACATGACTAATCTCAACGGATGAGTACGGTCAACACATGAACCTTTATTTTATATTAATAAAGATGTAAATTTTATTATTAAAATACTTCGTTCAACACATGACTTGTAATAACCCGGAAAATGCGAGCCAATTTAAAACTTTTAAATTGGTTATTTCAAAGGAATTTGAACAATTGAAATAGAATATTTCAATAAAATAGTGGATTAGGAATAGTGAGTCGGTTTGAAAATTTGAATTCAAACTTTGACCGACTGTGCAGGGTGGAAAATATAACGGATTTTAACGAAACCAAAAATATTTAAATCTGTTAGTCAATACCTTTCTAACGAATCTGAAAAATCGAAGTTTCATAACGGGAATCAAAAGTTATGGCCGAATGAGTTTTCAGAAGGGTCGGTATATAGAATATATAGCCCTGGAAAATTGATATTTTGCATACGACCTCTGAATTCGACGAAACCACTTTTGTTGGGTCCGGGATGTCAAACTATTGCTAGGTTTCAAATTTCATAATTTTTGAAGCTAGTATGTGAGCGTGGCAAAAGAAAATGTGTTTGGTCAATTTCTGTTAAATTGGATCGACCAGAAAATGGCCATTTTTCAAACGTCCTCAGAATTCGACAAAACTAGTTTTGTTGGGACCGTAGCATCAAAACAAAGCTAGATTTATTTTTTTGAAATTTTTGGAATCAGTTTGTGGCCCTGGCAAATTGAAATGTACGTTGAAAGTTGAAAATTAAATGTTTTATACTTTAATTTGAAAAATAACTGACTGTAACAGTCGAATTGGCCTACGAAACATATCCCATTGTGTCCGGAATGGGGGTATTTAGCTAGGGGCGACATTCGTTGGGTTTAAAATGGAGTTCGTTTGAGAAAACACTATTTAAAAATTTATTGAAATTATGGGCCAATCAAAAATTTCCTTTCATAAATTTTAAAAATAAAAAAAAGAACCCCCCGATCAACGGCGAAACCCGCTCCCTACCTTCTCTCCTCCACCGCCGCCGCTTCCAGCCTTCGCCACCGCCACCCCTCGACGCGCCTCAGCCCCCTCTTCAGATCCGACTAACCATCGCCGCCCCTCGTCGCCTGTGCCGCCCGTACCGACGCCCCAAAGTCCCAACCTTCCCAGCGCCACCGCCGCCGATCTGGACCACCGAACGCCACCAAACCACCACCGATAGGAAGACCTCTCTTCCCTCTTCCACGTCAGCACCCCCGATCGTCCCCACGTGCCACTGATTTCGCGAAAACTCTAAACCTAGTTTTGAAGCTTCGTGAAAGTGAGTTTTTCTTTGATCTTTACACTTTGAAAAATCATATCTTTTTTGTGTGTTGACGAAATTCGATGAAACAGGAAACATCGGGACCGCAAGGAAGCTCTCTACCCAATAGAAGAAGCGGCGGATTTTTCTGACATCGTATCGATTTTTAGCGCTCAGAAAACCTAGGTGAGAAATCTAAATTAATATGAAATTGAATAGAAAATGTCGTGTATAATTTATATAAGCGAGATATAAATTACATACGTGTTGTATACCTCATGTACATACATAGTGTAAGCTGTATAAGTTAAGTATGAATTTTACATGCATAGAATAATTGATATATGTGTTGAAATGCAAGTGAAATATAGCAATTATATTTATATTATATATATATATATATATATATATATATACTCCCCTCGTCCACAAACCATGGACGATATTTATTGTTGTGAATTGGTGTGAAACATTGGGTGAAAAATATGAATGGTTGAAAAATTGTTTGTGGTTGTTATTGGTTGGTTGTGGTTGAAAAATACCCATTGGTGATTGAAATGAATTGGAAATATTTGTGGAAATAAAAATAAACATGCCGCCTGCGTGCGAATTAGATGCATGAATCCCCATTGTCAAAAACCGCGAGGTTTTAAGGTAGAGCGAGGAGCCGTACTAGGGACGGTGCCGGTTTTAACTACCCTGCCGTTATGCTGCCGAAATTTTGAATAATCTTTGTGTGTTAGAATTATTTTCATATGTTGAAATTATTTTCATGCGTTGAAATTAAAGCCATATGTTGAAACTATATCCATTTGTGGAAATGTTTGTGTGTTGAAAAGTGTTGCGTGAAAATTGAATTCGTTTGTGAATGAACGAAGTGTTTAAACAATAAAAATCACATTTTTATTATATATGAAGTATGAAAAATATTCGCCTTATATAAATAGTTTCGACAATAAAAATCTCATCTTTCCAATATGAACAACATAAATAAAATGTCCATGTGTGGAAAGGCTCATTTGTTGAGAAGTGTGTATAGTGGAAAAGTTCATGTGTTGAATAAAAAGATCGAACAATAAAAATTACATTTTTATTGAAACTATGAAGTGTTGAAACCATCCATTGGTTGAATAAATATTTTGAACGATAAAAATATCATTTTTATCATATTTGTGATATGCTAAAGATATGCGGACGTTGAAATAAATATTTGTGAAAGAAATATTATTTTTAACATGCATAAGAACTAAATAAAATAGTCATGTGTTGAAATCTATTTTAGTTCGCCAAAATTATCATCTTTGAAATGTGAAGGTTAAAAATAGCCACTTGTTCAAATAAACGTGCATGAGTTGAAACATACATTAACTAGCTAATAATATGATTTTAGCCTATGCATGCAACATTAGAATGAATGGTGTTTTTAAACCGAAGCAAATTAAATATGAAATTGAATGGAAAATGATAAGTGTTAGAAATTGTATATATGTACATGCATATCTATTGAACAGGTTAAAGCAAAGGGGCTAGAGAAGAGAAATAAAATTTTGTGCCCGACAAATAGGTACATATTTACTGCTTTGTTTGGGTGATGATTTTATGAGCCTGTTGGCTAGCCGCTTGGCTTTTTCTTTTTCTTTTTGATATGAGACGCCCGTGTGGCTATTTGGGAATTTTCCCAGACCCTCTCGTACAAAGGAGGTTATGGCGAAATTTTCCAAAATTTAAAGGCGTTAGTGAAATAATTGAAGTGGAAACGATATAGGAATTTTTGAAAGAACTATATTTATATAACTATAAATATAAATAGAATTAAAACGAAACGTGGCCGTGCAGTATGTGTTTTGAAACCGTGATTTCAAACGACTAGTGCGGGAAATCCGACCATTGGAATTTCCCGAAACCGCAACCGTTGGGTTCGCCTTGGAAATATCTTTCCAACGGCACCAACTTTGTGAAGATACGACGGTTGGATTGTCTGGAATGTTTAATTCAAAATTAGGGAAAAACAGCGCCAGAAACGATTATATTTATATATATATATATATATATATAAATATAATTAAATTAAATCGAATAACGACGATGTAGTTCGTAAATTGAAATCGTAACTTCAAATGGCTAGTGTGGAAGATCCGACCGTCGGATTTTCCCAAAACTGAAACCGTTGGATTCGTTTTGAAATGACCTTCCTAATGATGTAAAATTTGTGAAGATCCAACGGTTAGATTTTCAGATATGTGTAAAACAAAATTAGTGAAAAGCAGCGCCAGTGCATCGACACGTCCTGAAACGTCGTTTATTTAAATATGGCTGTTTTAAATCAAATAAAAATGGCGATATATCGTTATAAAATATTATGGACGATATAGAGTGGAAATAAACCAATTTTGTTGTGTTTGCTTGATATGTGATGGTTGAATGTATTTGACATGAAAATTATAACTAAATAACTGAAATGTGATTGTTGAATAGTCCAACCATGTGATTGATTGATTTGAAAATCTAAATATACGTGGGTTATCTGAAAAGGTCGAGTTTATCTCATTTCAAATAATCGATCGACGTTGAGAAGTCGAAGAATCGAAGACGGTTGAAGACCGACGATCTCCACATTTGATGGATGGGCGCTACTGATGCTCGTGATTGGAGTAGCTACCATGAAGGAATTGAAGTAGTAGCCGTCCAAACATACTGTTGATTGTAAGGATATGCGAGGAATTGGTGCCTCCGGTTTCGTTCAGACCCAAAACGGACTTGTAAATGGACTGTGTGTCTGACATTGGATTTTGTTCTGTGTTGATTGATCTCTGTTAAATATATATCTGTTTGGCGGCGGAGAATTTATTCTCTTGCTTAACGCCCTTCTCTGAGACGTACGAGCTCAGAGGTTATGTATTGACAGAAATCAGTCACATGGAGTAGATTGCCTGTGTGGCACGCCTAAGTGGCATATGATCAAGGCTTCTATTGCAAAGCAAAGTCTTGTGGTTGATGATCAAAGCATGGTCTGTGTGACGTAGCTTTGTGTATAACGTGAATTCGTGAGCCTCACACCTCGGTATGAGTCAAAAACGGGAGAGTGACTGCAGGGAGAGCACGACGTTTCTTTCTAGCTAAGGTGGTGTCAGTGACCTACCAGCCTTGACATTATATATACTTTTCACCTGTGTGGTTGTTGGAATGCGAGGCGCCTCGATATAGGTCTGTAAGGACCGGGAAATGTGTGTTCAGGAATTGCCAATCCTCAAAAGTAAGAGAGGACTGGCCCTGAAGATCCAAGGATCATAGTGGGGTCCTGGGACATTTGCTAGAGTGTCTCGAATCGGAGAAAAGCTTGCCCCTTGCCTCGACCCATGAAGGAATCCAATTTCCAATACGAAATATACGGATGTGATTGTATTACTAGTATGGCGACATGATATATGGTACCCATGCCATCTTGGATTGATATTTATGATTGAATTTGCTTTTGAAACATATATGCACTAGTAATAATTTCAAACACTTTTGTTTTATACGTATGAAGCATTTTTGGCCATTATAAGGGAAAACTCTATCCTCCGGCTTGCGTTGCATTGTGTGATGGGACCTGAGTCTTATAATGGCTTCATTTTATAAAAAGCATTACGTTGATTTAATCATATATTTTATTTCATGCACTACCACTCATTGGAGTAAACCCGTTCCGCGAAAGTGGCGTGGTCCTTTGATTTGCCTTATTATTGTTGTTAATAAGTTGAGTAGATTTCTCATACCAGTCCCATGACTGACTCGTAGTTTATTTCACCTTGCAAACTCGGGTGCCCTCATTTTCACACGGGCAGCCTAGTTACAGGTTTCTGACGCATCTTTTGGCTCATGGCGAGGCTTGACTACACTGTGCTGACTTGGATTTTCTCCGCCATTATTGTATCTATATTATGATTCCGCCATTGGCGATGTAGACTGATATTCCTTTGGTGTACTCTTTATGTATGATTCCGCCTCAGGCGATGGTGACTGATTATGTATCATTATGCACTAAGTTGTATCCTGTACTGTGCTTCTCTGATGTGATGATATCTATATGATTCCGCTGTCATATGTGTGTAAATTATTCTATTTTCTGTTTATGCTATTATCTGTGATCTGCTAATGATGATTAATGTGTTATATTCCAATGATTATCCTTAACACCGTGTCACGGGGTTTTGGGATCGTCACAGCTGGTATCAGAGCTTTGGTTAACCTTAGTTATGGAGTCTAACACATTAAACACTTCGTCAAAATAGAATTAGTAGTATTCTAAGGCGAGTCGCTCATTAGAGATAGGACTAGTAAAGTCCTAGAATGAGCCGAGCAGAATAGCAAAAACAATTTGATCAGTCCATCGTTATCTTTTCGTAAATTTTCTGCTTAACTATGCAATAGACTATCATTTCTGTTAGCTAACTTTTTCGTTGCTTATACAGAATTTGAAAAATGGCTACCAGAGCAGCCGCCGCTAGAGGAGGCCGTGCCGGCCGAGGCCGAGGAAGGGGAGAAGTCCCAGCTCAAGAAGGACCTTTGATACAACCTCCGGCAGCTCAATACTTCGAGCTTGACCGTGTGGCTAAGAGATATAAGAACTTAGGAGGCAAGACCTTCTCGGGAACTGGCACCGTAATAGAGGCCCTTGCTTGGCTCAAAACATGCGAGAAAATTCTTGAAGGCCTAAGGCTTGGAGACGAAGACAAAGCTATTATGGGCGCCTGGCTTATGTAGGAACAAGCTGAATTATGGTGGGAATCTCTTACCGCCGGGAATAGAGAAGCTGGAAGAACATGGGATGGATTCAAAGAACTCTTCAAGGAGAAATATGTCCCCGAACAAGCTCTAGAAAGAATGCACGATGACTTCACCAATCTCCAGCAAGGGGATCTTTCTGTGCAGGATTATCTGAATAAATTTACAATGTTGTCGCCCTATGCTCCAGAGCTCGTCGCCACCGCGAAATCCAAAAATAAGAGGTTTATCCTTGGGCTAAGACGACAATATCATGATAGAGCCATGGCCCATGTCAAGCTGGAATTCAACGAGCTGGTGGAAATGACATGCAACTATGAAGAACTTGATCAAAGGCATCTAGATCAGGATCGCGCTAGAAGCCAAGACGGAAACAAGCGCAAACCTGCTGTAAATCAAGGCGAGTCAAGCCAAGCAGCATCTTCAAAACCTCAGACTGGCAAGCCGGCAAGAGGAAATTGCTTTAACTGTGGTAAGCCGGGGCACTACTCAAATGTCTGTACAGCTCCGAAGAGACAGAAAACAAATTCTCAAGGCTCGAGCCAAGGCTCTCAGAACCCTCGCTCGTGCTTCAATTGTCGCAAGACCGATCATCTGGTCAAAGACTGTCCTTTGCTGAAGAAAGCTACAGTAGCTCATGTCTATGACGGGTCTAGCCCGCCAGCTGCTTCCGATGGAGCAGGTAAACCTGATGTTTTGGGAGGTACCCTTACAATTAAAAATATTCTTGTTTCTATATTGTTTGACACAGGTGCGACGCGTAGTTTTATTGCTAAAAAACAGTGCACAAATTAAAGTTAAAACAGCGAAAGCTCAAGGAATCGGTTGAAGTTCATAACCCGATAGGGGATCCTATTACTCTCGGTTCATATTGTAGAGTGCCAGTCTCTTATTCTTCCTACAAATTTCCTTTTGATTTAATCGTTATGGATTTTCCCGAATTTGATATTATTCTCGGGCTGGATTGGTTAACGAAATACGAAGCCGAAGTGAATTGTGCAAAAAGAATCGTTAAAATTCGAACGAAGCTTGGATATATTATGGTTCCCTGTCATGGTTCGAATCCGAATAGAGAAGAATTTTGGTCAGCATTAGAACTTATCCCCACTTCCATGGAAAAGATTCCGATTGTTAGAAACTATGCGGATGTGTTTGAAGAAGTTGAAAACTTACCTCCGCAAAGAGAAATAGAATTCCGAATCGATCTAATTCCCAATGCTAGACCAGTGGTACATCCAATTCGCAGAATGACTCCGAAAGAAAAAGAAGAATTAGGCGATCAAACTCGTCAATTATTGTGGAAAGGTCTAATCAGACCGAGTTTTTCTAATTGGGGTGCAGCAGTTGTGTTTGTCCCAAAGTCAGACGGTACTCTTCGATTATGCGTTGATTACCGAGACCTCAACAAACAGACGCTCAAAAATAAGTATCCATTACCTCGCATTGATGATTTGCTAGACCAATTGAATGGGGCGAAAGTATTTTCCCGAATGGACCTAGCTACCGGTTTTCATCAATTGAGAATAGTAGAAGAGTGTGTTCCTTTGACAGCTTTCAGAGGTCCAGACATATTTTATGAATGGTTAGTAATGCCGTTTGGCCTATGCAACGCTCCAGCATACTTTGTCGATCTAATGAATAGAGTGTTCAGGGGAGTTCTGAATAAATTTGTCCTCGTATTCATCGATGATATTTTAATCTACTCCAAATCAAAACCCGAGCACGAAAAACACTTAGAACAAGTATTGGAGATTATAAGGAAGAACGTCTTCAAAGCCAAATTCTCTAAATGTGTCTTCTGGCAAGAAGAAGTCAAATTTCTAGGCCATGTCGTGTCAGAGAAAGGAATTTCTGTTGACCCAAGCAAAATAACAGCGATTCAAGACTGGAAACAACCCACTACTCCCACGGAAGTTAGAAGTTTTATGGGGTTGGCTAGTTATTATCGAAAGTTCGTTAAGGATTTTTCGAAGATATCCGGTCCGTTAACGAAGCTCACAAAGAAACATGAGAAGTTTAAGTGGACTTCCGACTATGAAGAAGCTTTCCAGGAATTGAAATCGAAGCTGACCACCGCTCCAGTGTTAACAATTATTGATGGCAATCAGGATTTAACGGTTTGGACAGATGCTTCTATTAGAGGTCTTGGTGCAGTGTTAATGCAGAGAGGCCAAGTAGTCGCTTATGCAAGCCGCCAACTGAAACCGCATGAGAAGAATTATGTGACTCATGATCTTGAGTTGCTAGCCATCGTTTTTGCATTGAAAATCTGGAGGCATTATTTATTGGGTGAGAAATTTATATTGTACACAGACCATCAATCATTGAAGTATTTATATACCCAGAAAGATCTGAATCTGAGACAGCAGCGTTGGCTAGAATTTCTTGCAGCGTATGATCTTGATATCCTGTATACGCCGGGGAAGGCTAACGTTGTAGCGGATGCACTTAGTAGAAAAACCCCAATAGTTGCCCATCTTATAATTACACCTAGCTTGATCGATAAGATATGCGCTCTCCAGAAGAATGATTATTTCATTCAAAAGATCAAAGAAATAATCCAGAAGGGAGAACCCTCAAGCTTTCAAGTAGATAAAGAAGGAGTTCTGAGGCTGAATAGGAGAATTTGTGTTCCCAACCTTCCAGAGCTCAAAAGAGAAGTGCTGGACGAATGCCATAAATCCAAATTTTGCATCCATCCAGGTGTGAGTAAAATGTACAACGATATCAAACGCACTTTCTGGTGGAAGGCAATGAAAAGGGATATTTCTTTGTATGTCAGTAGATGTCCTACTTGTCAATTGGTCAAGAGTGACCAACAAAAGCTAGCTGGACTGTTGCAACCGTTGGAAGTCCCAATTTGGAAATGGGAGCAGATTTCCATGGATTTCATAGATGGTTTGCCGCGAACCAAGAAAGGTAATGACAGCATTTGGGTAATCGTGGATCGCTTCATGAAGACTGCCCATTTTATACCTGTCCGATCCAAAAGAACCGCTCAAAGTCTAGCGCAGATATATTTCAGAGAAATTGTTAAGCTACATGGAATTCCCATCAGCATAGTCAGTGATAGAGATCCCCTATTTACTAGCAAATTCTGGGAGGCTTCCCAGACAAAATTGGGAACAAAACTGAATATGAGCACCGCTTATCACCCTCAAACAGATGGCCAAACTGAGCGGGTGAATAGAATTTTAGAAGATTTATTGCGGGCTTGTATAATTGATTTTGGTGGGTCATGGGAAGATCATTTGCGTTTGGCAGAATTCTCTTATAACAATAGCTATCAAGAAAGTTTGAGAATGTCACCATTTGAAGCATTATATGGCAGACCCTGCAGATCTCCAGCATGTTGGGTAGAACCGGGCAACAGACTTGTACTAGGACCCGATATGATTAGGGAAGCATCCGATAAAGTGGACTTCATCAAGAAGCGTTTGAAAACCGCCCAAAGCCGACAGAAAAGTTATGCAGACTCCAGAAGGAGAGATTTGACATTTGCTGTTGGTGATCATGTTTATTTGAAGGTTTCTCCGATGAGAGGAGTAATCAGATTTGGCAAGACTGGGAAGTTGGCACCGAGATTTATTGGTCCCTTTCCTATACTTGAACGAATTGGAACTCTTGCCTATAGGGTTCAATTGCCAGATTGGTTGCCTGGAGTGCACAATGTATTTCACGTATCTCAACTTAGAAGACAGGTGCATGATCCGGATCTTGTTGTAGAAGAAGCAGCGCAACGGGATGTGGAGATAACTCCAGAATTAGCACTCAGAAGAGAGCCATTAAAGATTGTTGGCAAAGAAACTAGAGAACTCAGAAGCAAAAAGGTTCATTTAGTTAAAGTGCAGTGGAGCAGTGATCCTAGAGACTGTACTTGGGAAACTGAGGAAAGCATTAAGCAAGCTTACCCCAAATCCAGAGTGGATATCTCTGACTAACTCCGGTGCAAGGTACCTTTACAATACTTTGCATTTACATTTTGTTTCCTACTTTACTGTTGTTTCCTTTTCGAGGACGAAAAGTTTTAAGTAGGGGAGATTGTAATAACCCGGAAAATGCGAGCCAATTTAAAATTTTTAAATTGGTTATTTCAAAGGAATTTGAACAATTTAAATAGAATATTTCAATAAAATAGTGGATTAGGAATAGTGAGTCGGTTTGAAAATTTGAATTCAAACTTTGACCGACTGTGCAGGGTGGAAAATATAACGGATTTTAGTGAAACCAAAAATATTTAAATCTGTTAGTCAATACCTTTCTAACGAATCGGAAAAATCGAAGTTTCATAACGGGAATCAAAAGTTATGGCCGAATGAATTTTCAAAAGGGTCGGTATATAGAATATATAGCCCTGAAAAATTGATATTTTGCATACGACCTCGGAATTCGACGAAACCACTTTTGTTGGGTCCGGGATGTCATACTATTGCTAGGTTTCAAATTTCATAATTTTTGAAGCTAGTATCTGAGCGTGGCAAAAGAAAATGTGTTTGCTCAATTTCTGTTAAATTGGATCGACCAGAAAATGGCCATTTTTCAAAAGACCTCAGAATTCGACGAAACTAGTTTTGTTGGGACCGTAGCGTCAAAACATAGCTAGATTTATTTTTCTGGAATTTTTCGAATCAGTTTGTGGCCCTGGCAAATTGAAATGTACGTTGAAAGTTAAAAATTAAATGTTTTATACTTTAATTTGAAAAATAACTGACTGTAACAGTCGAAATGGCCTACGAAACATATCCCATTGTGTCCGGAATGGGGGTATTTAGCTAGGGGCGACAGTCGTTGGGTTTAAAATGGAGTTCGTTTGAGAAAACACCATTTAAAAATTTATTGAAATTATGGGCCAATCAAAAATTTCCTTTCATAAATTTAAACACCCCCCCCCCCCCGATCAACGGCGAAACCCGCTCCCTACCTTCTCTCCTCCACCGCCGCCGCTACAGCCGCTTCCAGCCTTTGCCACCGCCACCCCTCGACGCGCCTCAGTCCCCTTTTCAAATCCGACTAACCATCGCCGCCCCTCGTCGCCTGTGCCGCCCGTACCGACGCCCCAAAGTCCCGACCTTCCCAGCGCCACCGCCGCCGATCTGGACCACCGAACGCCACCAAACCACCACCGATAGGAAGCCCTCTGTTCCCTCTTTCACGTCAGCACCCCCGATCGTCCCCACGTGCCACTGATTTCGCGAAAACTGTAAACCTAGTTTTGAAGCTTCGTGAAAGTGAGTTTTTCTTTGATCTTTACACTTTGAAAAATATATCTTTTTGGTGTGTTGACGAAATTCGATGAAACAGGAAACATCGGGACCGCAAGGAAGCTCTCTACCCAATAGAAGAAGCCGCGGATTTTTCTGACATCGTATCGATTTTTAGCGCTTAGAAAACCTAGGTGGGAAATCTAAATTAATATGAAATTGAATAGAAAATGTCGTGTATAATTTATATAAGCGAGATATAAATTACATACGTGTTGTATACCTCATGTACATACGTAGTGTAAGCTATATAAGCGAAGTATGAATTTTACATGCATAGAATAATTGATATATGTGTTGAAATGCAAGTGAAATATAGCAATTATATTTATATTATATATATATATATACTCCCCTCGTCCACAAACCATGGACGATATTTATTGTTGTGAACTGGTGTGAAACATTGTATGAAAAATATGAATGGTTGAAAAATTGTTTGTGGTTAATATTGGTTGGTTGTGGCTGAAAAATATCCATTGGTGATTGAAATGAATTGGAAATATTTGTGGAAATAAAAATAAACATGCTGCCTGCGTGCGAATTAGATGCATGAATCCCCATTGTAAAAAACCGCGAGGTTTTAAGGTAGAGCGAGGAGCCGTACTAGGGACGGTGCCGGTTTTAACTACCCTGCAGTTATGCTGCCGAAATTTTGAATAATCTTTGTGTGTTAGAATTATTTTCATATGTTGAAATTATTTTCATGCATTGAAATTAAAGCCATATGTTGAAACTATATCCATTTGTGGAAATGTTTGTGTGTTGAAAAGTGTTGTGTGAAAATTGAATTCGTTTGTGAATGAACGAAGTGTTTAAACAATAAAAATCACATTTTTATTATATATGAAGTATGAAAAATATTCGCCTTATATAAATAGTTTCAACAATAAAAATCTCATCTTTCCAATATGAACAACATAAATAAAATGTCCATGTGTGGAAAGGCTCATTTGTTGAGAAGTGTGTGTAGTGGAAAAGTTCATGTGTTGAATAAAAAGATCGAACAATAAAAATTACATTTTTATTGAAACTATGAAGTGTTGAAACCATCCATTGGTTGAATAAATATTTTGAACGATAAAAATATCATTTTTATCATATTTGTGATATGCTAAAGATATGCGGACGTTGACATAAATATTTGTGAAAGAAATATTATTTTTAACATGCATAGGAACTAAATAAAATAGTCATGTATTGAAATCTATTTTAGTTCGCCAAAATTATCATCTTTGAAATGTGAAGTGTTAAAAATAGCCACTTGTTCAAATAAACGTGCATGAGTTGAAACATACATTAACTAGCTAATAATATGATTTTAGCCTATGCATGCAACATTAGAATGAATGGTGTTTTTAAACCAAAGCAAATCAAATATGAAATTGAATGGAAAATGATAAGTGATAGAAATTGTATATATGTACATGCATATCTATTGAACAGGTTAAAGCAAAGGGGCTAGAGAAGAGAAATAAAATTTTGTGCCCGACAAATAGGTACATATTTACTGCTTTGTTTGGGTGATGATTTTATGAGCCTGTTGGCTAGCCGCTTGGCTTTTTCTTTTTCTTTTTGATATGAGACGCCCGTGTGGCTATTTGGGAATTTTCCCAGACCCTCCCGTACAAAGGAGGTTATGGCGAAATTTTCCAAAATTTAAAGGCGTTAGTGAAATAATTGAAGTGGAAACGATATAGGAATTTTTGAAAGAACTATATTTATATAACTATAAATATAAATAGAATTAAAACGAAACGTGGCTGTGTAGTACGTGTTTTGAAACCGTGATTTCAAACGACTAGTGCGGGAAATCCGACCATTGGATTTTCCCGAAACCGCAACCGTTGGGTTCGCCTTGGAAATATCTTTCCAACGACACCAACTTTGCGAAGATCCGACGGTTGGATTTTCTGGAATGTTTAATTCAAAATTAGGGAAAAACAGCGCCAGAAACGATTATATATATATATATAATTAAATTAAATCGAATAACGACGCTGCAGTTCGTAAATTGAAATCGTAACTTCAAATGGCTAGTGTGGAAGATCCGACCGTCGGATTTTCCCAAAACTGAAACCGTTGGATTCGTTTTGAAATGACCTTCCTAATGATGTAAAATTTGTGAAGATCCAACGGTTAGATTTTTAGATATGTGTAAAACAAAATTAGTGAAAAGAAGCGCCAGTGCATCGACACGTCCTGAAACGTCGTTTAATTAAATATGGTCGTTTTAAATCAAATAAAAATGGCGATATATCGTTATAAAATATTATGGACGATATAGAGTGGAAATAAACCAATTTTGTTGTGTTTGCTTGATATGTGATGGTTGAATGTATTTGACATGAAAATTATAACTAAATAACTGAAATGTGATTGTTGAATAGTCCAACCATGTGATTGATTGATTTGAAAATCTAAATATACGTGGGTTATTTGAAAAGGCCGAGTTTATCTCATTTCAAATAATCGATCGACGTTGAGAAGTCGAAGAGTCGAAGGCGGTTGAAGAACGATGATCTCCACATTGGATGGATGGGCGCTACTGATGCTCGTGATTGGAGTAGCTACCATGAAGGAATTGAAGTAGTAGCCGTCCAAACATACTGTTGATTGTACGGATATGCGAGGAATTGGTGCCTCCGGTTTCGTTCAGACCCAGAACGGACTTGTAAATGACTGTTTGTCTGACATTGGATTTTGTTCTGTGTTGATTGATCTCTGTTAAATATATATCTGTTTGGCGGCGGAGAATTTATTCTCTTGCTTAACGCCCTTCTCTGAGACGTACGAGCTCAGAGGTTATGTATTGACAGAAATCAGTCACATGGAGTAGATTGCATGTGTGGCACGCCTAAGTGGCATATGATCAAGGCTTCTGTTGCAAAGCAAAGTCTTGTGGTTGATGATCAAAGCATGGTCTGTGTGACGTAGCTTTGTGTATAACGTGAATTCGCGAGCCTCACACCTCGGTATGAGTCAAAAACGGGAGAGTGACTGCAGGGAGAGAACGACGTTTCTTTCTAGCTAAGGTGGTGTCAGTGACCTACCAGCCCTGACATTATATATACTTTTCACCTGTGTGGTTGTTGGAATGCAAGGCGACTCGATATAGGTCTGTAAGGACCGGGAAACGTGTGTTCAGGAATTGCCAATCCTCAAAAGTAAGAGAGGACCGGCCCTGGAGATCCTAGGATCATAGTGGGGTCCTGGGACATTTGCTAGAGTGTCTCGAATCGGAGAGGAGCTTGCCCCTTGCCTCGACTCATGAAGGAATCCAATTTCCAATACGAAATATGCGGATGTGATTGTATTACTAGTATGGCGACATGATATATGGTACCCATGCCGTCTAGGATTGATATTTATGATTGAATTCGCTTTTGAAACATATATGCACTAGTAATAATATCTAACACTTTTGTTTTATACGTATTAAGCATTTTTGGCCATTATAAGGGAAAACTCTATCCTCCGGCTTGCGTTGCATTGTGTGATGGGACCTGAGTCTTATAATGGCTTCATTTTATAAAAAGCATTGTGTTGATTTAATCATTTATTTTATTTCATGCACTAGCACTCATTGGAGTAAACCCATTCCGCGAAAGTGGCGTGGTCCTTTGATTTGCCTTATTATTGTTGTTAATAAGTTGAGTAGATTTCTCATACCAGTCCCGTGACTGACTCGTAGTTTGTTTCACCTTGCAAACTCGGGTGCCCTCATTTTCACACGGGCAGCCTAGTTACAGGTTTCTGACGCATCTTTTGGCTCATGGCGAGGCTTGACTACACTGTGCTGACTTGGATTTTCTCCGCCATTATTGTATCTATATTATGATTCCGCCATTGGCGATGTAGACTGATATTCGTTTGGTGTACTCTTTATGTATGATTCCGCCTCAGGCGATGGTGACTAATTATGTATCATTATGCACTAAGTTGTATCCTGTACTGTGCTTCTCTGATGTGATGATATCTATATGATTCCGCTGTCATATGTGTGTAAATTATTCTATTTTCTGTTTATGCTATTATCTGTGATCTGCTAATGATGATTAATGTGTTATATTCCGATGATTATCCTTAACACCGTGTCACGAGGTTTTGGGATCGTCACATGACTTATCTCAACGGATGAGTACGGTCAACACATGAACCTTTATTTTATATTATTCTTTATTTTCTAAATAGGAATGAGGCCCAATCAATCACCATATAATATTAATTATATGGATTTTCATACATCACACGTATATATTAGCATTGAAAATAATCAACCATCAACCAAAGTGCACTACACTGTATAAGCATCGAATATAGATATCTAACGCTTATAACAGCCTGTCAATCAATCGATCGACATATTTAATCAATCAGGATGAGTGAACTTCAAATTTCTTCCCAACACCCGTGTGGGGTTTCAAACAATCAAACACATGTTTTATTTGTGCAGTTGGGCGATGTGTAAAATTTACCGTCCCAATCAATGTCATTCAAATAGGTGTACACAAACAAACCGTCCGGTTTTAAATGAATATTTATTTATTCACATTCACGTTAAAAATTATATTTTTAACGATAAAATATTTAATTCAACACATGAATTTCTATTCAGTTCATTTACACAATAAAAATGATATTTTTATTTTTCTAACATATTTTAGAAAATTTCGGCGGCATAACGACACGATACTAGAAACGGGATGAGGCCTAGCCTTATCCCCGGTCTAGTGAAGGCCCACGCCATTCACACATCAATCATATCAATTTCATTTCACCAAACAATTCAATTCAACCCAAACAATCTAACTAACAATACAGCCAAATAAACAAGTCCATGGTCTGTTGACGATTGTGTCGGGTGCTACTAAGCACCGTCTGCATCCTAGTATATATATATATAACTAGAAAAAGAAATTGAAAGGTGAGAAATTCTCACAGATAGCTATCCAATATCACGACTCTTCATTTATAGAAATCTTCGTCGTTCTCGCCTTTTGTCATCTTCGTTGCCCGGATTCTCTACATATGTAAAAATCGAATTTTTACTTCGTTATTCAATGTATAAAAATCGAATTTTTACTATGCTATTCAATATATAAAATCGAATTTTAACTTCGCTATTCAACATATAAAAATAAATTTTTATTACACTATTCAATATATAAAAATCAAATTTTTATTATACCATTCAATATATAAAAATCAAATTTTTATTATGCTATTCAATATATAAAAATAAATTTATTGTCGATATTATTTAAAATAATTCATTTTAAATATAGAAAATTCGCTATAATTGCCAAAATAAAAAATTTAAACTGGTTCAGATTTTCGGGTTATTACAATCTCCCCCACTTAAAACTTTTCGTCATCGAAAAGGAACAAAGTCGAAAGTGGTTTGATTAATCAACTCTACCTTCAATCTGGCTTCCATTCTCCAATTTTACAGTTTCTGAGAATTTTCAAATTTTCAAAAATCTGGCTAACACACTAAATTTTCGAAAAATTTCGCCATAACCTTCCCTGCATCGGGAGCCACGGGAAAATCCCGAAATTGCCATATAGGCCTTCTGATCTCAAAAAGAAAAAGAAAAGGCCAAGCGGCTAGCCAATAGGCTCATAAAATCATCATCACCCAAACAAAACAGTAAATTATATAGTAAACATGTACCTATTTGTCGGGCAAACAAATTTTATTCTCTGCTCTAGCCTCCTTGCTATGACCTGTTCAATGTAAGTATATGTATATGCAAGCAAATGCAACTAATTTTCAATATAATTCAATATTTGATTCAATTAGGCTAAATGGTTCAAAATTATCAAACAAATGAACAAACAACACAAACATCGGTCAATTAGTGGATTTGAGTTTTCAAATTCATAATTTTGATATATATACAAAAAATCATGTTTTTGATGCCAAATCACAACAATAAATCTATCTATATAAGTTTTGGTTCTCACACCAGTCTAATGGAAATATATAGAAATCACGCCTTCGAAACTCGAACATAAGTCCTGATGATGATCGATCAATCATCAGAACCATCTCCGGGTGTCTGGAATGTGATTCTATATCTATCCAGTATATTAAAACTTCGAATATACGTTCATGACGCGTATATGCAAAACCTTTATATACTCGATTGTCCAAATTCAAAATAAATAAATATTCAAATACGTATAAAATGGTTTAAATTTTCAAAACAAAATTGTTTTCATTTGAAAAATATACTCTTCACACTCGTTCTAGGATACTACTGATCCTATCTCTAACGAGTCATTCTAATTGGATATTACTAATCCAATATCTGATGAATTCTTTCGTATGGTTCTAAGGTGTCTTGTTCTCGAGCTCTATAAACCAAAGCTCTGATACCAAATGTGACGGCCGGGAATTTCGCTCTATCTGAATCAGTCGTTAAACCGATCTAGAACGTTCGAAACCCCTGATCGTTTGAGAACAGGACAAATCAGAACATAAACAGAAGAACATTTTACAGAGTTTAAATGAATAAATTACATTCGATAAATATCAGAGATTACAATAAATTACATAGCAGCGGAAAATAATACAAAGCACAACTGAAGGTGATATACGGATACAGAGCTTTCCGGATATCATTCCAGCTGTAAACCAGGATCCTGTGAATATAAATCTGCAAAACCAAAACTACTAGCTGCCCGTGTCGAAAATAGGGGCACCCAGAGTTTAGGTTAAAACAATAAACTCCAGGTCAGTCCTGTGACTGGTGTGAGAACTAAAACAGTTATTTTAAACTTTACTTTGAAAGAGAGTAATTCAAGGGACCACGCCGTATAACATGGAACGGGTTTCCTCCCAAGAATACCAGTGCATAGAAAAGACAACGTAATGCTTTTTCAAAAAATGAAGCTATTATAAGACCCAGGTCCCATCACACAATGCAACGCAAGCTGGAGGATAGGGTTTTCCCTTATAATAGCCAAATATGCTGGGTACGTTTAAAACAAATCATTTGATACTATAATAAGTGTATAGTGTCAAAGCAATTTCAATCATAATATAAATCATAGACGGCATGGGTACCATATATCATGTCGTCATACTAGTTCTACAATTAAAACCGCAATACACGTATTGGAAATTGGTTTCCGTCATGAGTCGAGGCAAGGGGCAAGCTCCTCTCCGCGTTCGAGACACTCTAGCAAATGCTCAGGACTACACACTCTGGGCAACCACTTGGATCGGTTGGGTCGGTCCTCACCTACGTTATAGGATTATTTATGCCTGAACACACATTTCCCGGTCCTTACAGACCTATAATCGAGGCGCCTCATTCCAACAACCACAAAGGTTAAAAGTATATAAATGTCAGGGCTGGTAAGTCACTGACACCACCAAAGCTAGAAATAAACGTCGTGTTCTCCCAACGGCCCGTATCCCATTTTTAACTCATACCGAGGTGTGAGGCTCGCAAATTCACGTTATACACAAAGCTGCCACGTAGGCCATGCTTTGATCATCAACCACAAGACTTTGCTTTTCAACAGAAGCCTTGATCCATGAAACTCAGTATGCCACACCGGAAATTCATGCCATGCGATTGATGTCTATCGATATATAACCTCTAAGCTCATACGTCTCAGAGAAGGGCGTTAAGAAAGAGAATAAATTCTCCGCCGCCAAGCAGATATATATTTAACAGGAATCAATCAACACAGAATAAAATCCAATGTCAGACACACAATCCATTTACAAGTTCGTTCTGGGTCTGAACGAAACCGGAGGCACTTTCCTCGCATATCCATCGATCTCCAAGTACGTCTGGACGACCACCAACTATTTCCATCCTCTTGGGTGTACAGCCCAATCAGGATCATCAGTAATTATCCAAACGATGTGAAGACTTCCGGTCTTCTACCACCGTCTTCATCTTCGACATATCGTCGAATCGGTTATTCAGAATGGCTATAAACCCGGACTTTCCGAACAACCCGCGTATATTAAAAAAAATGTTACACAAACACAACGAATGCCTCATTCCAATTCAGAATATTCTTTTATTCACCAAATCACATTCTTAGGGAAAGGTTCCCATTAATTTTATCCAAGATAAATTCTTTAAAATTTATCCTTTAATCTTCCTTTGGATGTTGTTTCAAACCAAATTATGGTTTTCCCAAACTAGTCGAGATTAGCGAACCACACCGATGTAATTATTTATTTTATTTCCCAATCCCAACCTATTCATCCCATGAAGCAAAACTGGTAATACTCCATATCTAACACCACAGTGTTATCGGCAAAATTAATTGCCATTTCACATTCAAATCTAATTAAAGAATTAACTATCGCTTTGGAGCAAAACTGGTGATACTCCATTCTCGCTCAATTTCTAAATTTGATAATTTAGATTATCAATTCACATTTCAATTTAATTACAAATTCATTAAAACTCCTTTTACAGGGTTAGAGAACTAGTGTCATTTAAAACACAGTTCACGATAAACCCAAATCACATTCTATTTATTATCGGGTTAAAGAACTAGTGTTATTTAAAACACAGTTCACGATAAACCCATGAATCAATTCTATTTAAACCCATTTCAAATCCAATTTATTTGTTTAAAAATAAATGGGTTTTAATTGCAGTTCAAAACTAGTTCATATCGATAAAAATCTATTTTTATCTTTTCAAATATGGGGTTTTTCATCCCAATTTTTCCCAAATCATTTCTTATGATTTTACACTAATTATTACTATTTTATATAATTTTATCAAGGCCCGTACAGTCGATTTCCATCAACGGCCATCGAACTGCACTTACAACGACCTTTTCCAAATTGGATTTGGACGTATCTCCAAATCCAACCGTTATATTTTGAATTTCTAATATTCGTTAGAAAGCTCTTTTCGATACAAACCCAACGGTTCCGGTTTTACGAGAATCCGACGGTCGGATCTCCCGTAATGTCCGTTTGAAATAAATGGTCGAAATTCACGAACTGCCGCGGCGCGGCGCGTTCTATTCAGGCCATTATATTAGATATATAATATATAAAATAAATATTTCGTCGATTTCTAATTAAAACGAATTATATAAATAGTTTTGAATTCGTTTCAAAAACATTTTCAACTTCCATTTCAATTCAAATCAAAATTAAATTTTTCCTTATAAATTCATTTTAAAATTCTTTTCTATCCAATTCAAATTTCAATTCAATTTGAATTCAATTCAATTTGAATTCAATTCAATTCGTTTTCAATTCAATTCGAATTCGTTTTCTATTCAATTCAATTCGAAATCACTTTATATTCAATTCATTTCGAAATCGTTTTATATTCAATTCATTTCGAAATCGTTTTATATTCAATTCATTTCGAAATCGTTTTATATTCAATTCATTTCGAAATCGTTTTATATTCAATTCATTTCGAAATCGTTTTATATTTTTAATATTCATTTCGAAATCATTTTATATTTTTAATATTCATTTTAAAATGAAATAAATCGATATAAATATCGTTCACGTCAAAATGGTGTCAATCTAATCAACACGGCTTCATATATTCCTTTATTCTATTCAACAAATGAATATTTATTTTTGTCAACACACGACTAATCTCAACGAATGAGTACTGTCCACGTGTGAATATTTTTGTTAAATTATTTCGTTCAACACATGACTAATCTCAATGGATGAGTACAGTCAACACATGAACCTTTATTTTATATTAATAAAGATGTAAATTCTATTATTAAAATACTTCGTTCAACACATGACTAATCTCAACGGATGAGTACGGTCAACACATGAACCTTTATTTTAAATTAATAAAGATGTAAATTTTATTATTAAAATACTTCGTTCAACACATGACTAATCTCAACGGATGAGTACGGTCAACACATGAACCTTTATTTTATATTATTCTTTATTTTCTAAATTGGAATGAGGCCCAATCAATCACCATATAATATTAATTATATGGATTTTCATACATCACACATATATAATAGCATTGAAAAATAATCAACCATCAACCAAAGTGCACTACACTGTATAAGCATCAAATATAGATATCTAACGCTTATAACAGCCTGTCAATCAATCGATCGACATATTTAATCAATCAGGATGAGTGAACTTCAAATTTCATCCCAACACCCGTGTGGGGTTTCAAACAATCAAACACAGGTTTTATTTGTGCAGTTGGGCGATGTGTAAAATTTATCGTCCCAATCAATGTCATTCAAATAGGTGTACATAAACAAACTGTCCGGTTTGTAAATGAATATTTATTTATTCACATTCACGTTAAAAATTATATTTTTAACGATAAAATATTTATTTCAACACATGAATTTCTATTCAGTTCATTTACACAATAAAAATGATATTTTTATTTTTCTAACATATTTTAGAAAATTTCGGCGGCATAATGGCACGATACTAGAAACGGGATGTAATAACCCGGAAATCTGGGCCAGTTTAAAATTTTTACTTTGACAATTTTAGCGAATTTTGATTATTTGAAATGAATTATTTTAAATAATATCGGCGAGAAATTTATTTTGAATAGAATTCGAATGTATATATTATATAGATCGTCGTTAGAATATAAATAACTATATATAATTATAAATAGAATTGAAAATGGCGCGGTAGTTCGATAATTCAATTTCAAACTTCAATTGGATGTACCGGGTGCAAAACAAACCGGAGTTTAGTGAAACCATAAACATTAGGATCTAATTGATAATATCTAACCAACGAATCCGAAAAATCAAAATTTCATAGCGGGAAACAAAAGATATGTCCAGTTGAAAATTCTGAATAGTCGCTATGGAATTCAGGCCCTTAAAAATGGGAATTTTGCAAACGACCTCGGATTTTGACGAAACCACTTTTCTTGGATCCACAGTGTTAAATTATTTCTAGATTCCAAATTTCATAATTTTTCGAATCAATGTGTGAGCGTGGCAGAAGAAAACGCATTTGACCAGTTTTAGTTGATTTTAATCGACTGGAAAATGGCCATTTTTCCAACGGTCTCAGAATTCGACGAAATTAGTTTTGTTAGGACCGTATCGTCAATACGAAGCTAGAAAATATTTTTCTAGAATTTTTCTAGTTAGTATGTGACCCCGGTAAAATGAAATGTGCATTTAAATTGAATATATAAAGATTCATATTTTAAATTCAATGAAAACTGATCGTAACAGTCGAATTGGCCAGCGGAACATATCCCAGAGTGTTTGGAGGGGGGGTATTTAGCTAGGGGCTACAGTCTTTGGGTCTTGTTTGGAGTTTGTTTGGAGTTGAGGGCAATAAATAAGTAAAATTGATAAAAATAGAATTTAAATAATAATATAATTAAATATAAATACCCTCCCCTTTTTTTCTCCAGAACCCTAACCCCCTTTAAGAAAAAATCGCGCCTCCTTTTCAGCTGAAAACCCAAATCCCGCTCCTCCTTCGTTCGACGCCCCCTCTATCAGCCGACGCCTCCCTCCCCGGAACTCCTCCACCGACGATCAGTCATCTCCCCGCCCCTCCCTCCTTTCGATTTCCCCTCTGAAAACGGCCTCCGTTCGAATTGATTTCCCATCGAGAGGGAGCCTCGAGCATCGCGCTGGCGAGGGCGTGGGTGGAGCAATGTTAGGGGGTAACGACGGCGCCTTCAGATCCTGGTCCGAGGGTGGAAGTCTACGTCGACGGAGGGTTTAAGGTTGGCAACGGCAGTTTCTTTTGAACGAGCTGATGGACTGAAGACCACCAGGAAAATCAGAAGGCGACAGTGTAAATGTTTTTAAACCCTGTAATTGAAAATAAAAATGGCATTCTTTTTGGAAATAAAAATGGCATTAGTTTTGTTTGAATTAAAAATGTAATATTTTAACAATAAATTTTATATCTTTATCACTATTAAATAAAGGTTCATGTGTTGACTGTCCTCTTCCGTTGAGATTAGTCATGTGTTGAACGAAATAATTTAACAAAAATAGTCACACGTGGACAGTATTCATTCGTTGAGATTAGTCGTGTGTTGACAAAAATAAATATTCATTTGTTGAATAGAATAAAGGAATATATGAAGCCGTGTTGATTAGATTGACGCCATTTTGACGTGAACGATATTTATATCGATTTTATTCATTTTAAAATGAATATTGAAAAGTAATTTTGAAATCGAATATTTCGAAATGAAATGAATTGAAAACGATTTCGAAATGAAATGAATTGAAAACGATTTCGAAATGAAATGAATTGAAAACGATTTCGAAATGAAATGAAATGAAAACGATTTCGAAATGAAATGAATTGAAAACGATTTCGAAATGAAATGAATTGAAAACGATTTCGAAATGAAATGAATTGAAAACGATTTCGAAATGAATTGAATATAAAATGATTTCGAAATGAATTGAATATAGAACGAATTCGAATTGAATTTAAAACGAATTGAAATGAATTCAAATTGAATTGAAGCTTGAATTGAATAGAAATGAATTTTAAAACGAATTTATAAGGAAAGATTCAATTTTGATTTGAATTGAGATGGAAGTTGAAATTGTTTTTGAAACGAATTCAAAACTATTTATAAAATTCGTTTTCAATAATAATCGACGAAATATATATTATATATTATATATTATATATATATATATATATAATATAATGGCCTGAATAGAACGCGCCGCGCCGCGGCAGTTTGCGAATGTCGACCATTGATTTCAAACGGACATTACGGGAGATCCGACCGTCGGATTCTCCTAAAACCGGAACCGTTGGGTTCGTATCGAAAAGAGCTTTCTAACGAATATTAGAAATTCAAAATCTAACGGTCGGATTTGGAGATACGTCCAAATCAAATTTGAAAAAGGTCGCTGTAAGTGCAGTTCGATGGCCATTGATGGAAATCGACTGTACGGGCCTTGATAAAATTATTAAAAATAGTAATAATTTGTGTAAAATCATAAGAAATGATTTGGGAAAAATTAGGGTGAAAAACTCCATATTTGAAAGGATAAAAATGGATTTTTATCGAAATGAACTAGTTTTGAACTAAATTTAAAACCCAATTATTTTTTAAATAAATAAATTAGATTTAAAAAGGGGTTTTAAATAATCGGAATTTCTAATATATTTGATTGGATTTGAAATGGGTTTATCGTGAACTGTGTTTTAAATAACACTAGTTCTTTAACCCGATAATAAATAGAACGTGATTTGGGTTTGTCGTGAACTGTGTTTTAAATAACACATAGTTCTTTAACCCAGTAGAAGTAGTTTTAACGAATCTGCAATTAGGTTGAAATGTGAATCTATAATCTAAATTATCAACTTTAGAAAATGAGCGAGAATGGAGTATCACCAGTTTTGCTCCAAAGCGATAGTTAAATCTTTAATCAGATTTGAACGTGAAATGGTAATTAATTTTACCAATAACACTGTGGTGTTAAATATGGAGTATTACCAGTTTTGCTTCATGGGATGAATAGGTTGGGATTGGGAAATAAATTAAATAATTACTTCGGTATGGTTCGCTAATCTCGACTAGTTTGGAAAACCATAATTTGGTTTGAAATGACATCCAAAGGAAGATTAAAGGATAAATTTTAAAGAATTTATCTTGGATAAAATTAATGGGAACCTTTCCCTAAGGATCGAAATTTAGAAACTAGCTGAAGGTTAGTTAAGAAGAATGGTTTCCTGGATATTGATCTGATGTTGGTTTCGGCCTTTGGGGTTAATATTTAGGGAATTGCTCTCTTACTGATTTACTGTTAGTAACTAATGAATTGGAATGAGGCGTATGTTGTGTTTGTGTAACATTTATTTTTAATATACGCGGGTTGTTCGGAAAGGCCTGGTTTATTCCTGTTCTGAATAACCGATTCGACGATATGTCGAAGATGAAGACGGTGGTTGAAGACCGGAAGTCTTCACATCGTTCGGATAATTACTGACGATCCTCATTGGGCTGTACACCCAAGAGGATGGAAATAGTTGGTGGTCGTCCAAACGTACTTGGAGATGGATGGATATGCGAGGAAAGTGCCTCCGGTTTCCTTCAGACCCAGAACGGACTTGTAAATGGATGGTGTGTCTGACATTGTATTCCTTTATATTGTATTTGTTGATCTCTGCTAAATATATATCTGTTTGGCGGCGGAGAATTTATTCTCTTGCTTAACACCCTTCTCTGAGACATATGAGCTCAGAGGTTATATATTGGCAGAAATCAGTGGTACGATATGGATTGATAGTGTGGCATGCTGAGATGCAGTGATCCAGACTTTTGTTGAAAAGCAAAGTTTGGTGGTTGATGATCAAAGCGCAGCTGATATAGCATGGCTTTGTGTATAGCGTTGATCTGCGAGCCTCACACCCCGGTATGGTGGTAAAATGGTGGTTTGATCAGTATGCTTTTTAGTGGATGGGCACCTTAGTGGTGTCGTGGATTCGGTCGACCGAGATGAGCCTAGTGCTCAGGGATATATAGAGTAGGCGGTGTTTTCTCTCGCTGGGACGTAAGCCGCGGTGGTACTCTGGTCCCAAATGTGCGGATGCAGACGGTGTTTTCTCTTGTGGGGACGTAAGCTGTGGTGAATTGCATTACGCGATCGATCTTTCGAATCAGGAGCCACCATGATGGAAATCCAATTTCCAATACGTGTATTTCAGTTTTATTTGTAGAGCCTAGTATGGCGACATAGTGGGATGGGGCACTTATGCCGTCTATGATTGATACTTATGATTTGAAGATATTTTATACAATATGCACTTATAAAATTATCAAATGATTTGTTCTAAACGTATCAAGCATTCTTGGCTATTATAAGGTAAAAACCCTATCCTCCGGCTTGTGTTGCATTGTGTGATGGGACCTGGGTCTTATAATAGCTTCATTTTTCTTTATTTAGCATTGCGCTGTTGTTTTATGCACTGGTGTTCATGGGAGGAAACCCGTTCCGTGTTATGCGGCGTGGTCCCTTGATTTACCTAACTTTAAAAATAAAGACTAATAACTGTTTTAGTTCTCACACCAGTCACATGACTAACCTGGAGTTTATTGTTTTAACCTAAACTCTGAGGGCCCCTATTTTCGACACGGGCAGCTAGTAGTTTTGGTTTTGCATATTTATATTCACAGGATCCTGGTTTATAGCTGGAATGATATCCGGAAAGCTTTGTATCCGTATATCTCTTCTAGTTGTGTATTGTATTATTTTCTGCTACGATGTATTTAAATGCAATTTAAATCTCTGATATTTCTGTGTAATATTCATTTATACTCTGTATATTCTTATATTTTGGTGCATTTTTGTAATATACAGTGAGATGTTCCTTCGTCTGTGTTCTGATTTGTCTTGTCCTCACAGTAATTCGTTCTTTCTCATCTCTTCGGAGACCGGGGAAGTTTCGGGTCGCTTCACGGGATGAGGCCTAGCCTTATCCCCGGTCTAGTGAAGGCCCACGCCATTCACACATCAATCATATCAATTTCATTTCACCAAACAATTCAATTCAACCCAAACAATCTAACTAAAAACATAGCCAAACAAACAAGTCCATGGTCTGTGGACGATCGTGTCGGGTGCTACTAAGCACCGTCTGCATCCTAGTATATATATATAACTAGAAAAAGAAATTGAAAGGTGAGAAATTCTCACAGATAGCTATCCAATATCACGACTCTTCATTTATAGAAATATTCGTCGTTCTCGCCTTTTGTCATCTTCGTTGCCCGGATTCTCTACATATGTAAAAATCGAATTTTTACTTCATTATTCAATATATAAAATTCGAATTTTTACTATGCTATTCAATATATAAAAATCGAATTTTAACTTCGCTATTCAATATATAAAAATAAATTTTTATTATACTATTCAATATATAAAAATCAAATTTTTATTATACCATTCAATATATAAAAATCAAATTTTTATTATACCATTCAATATATAAAAATCAAATTTTTATTATGCTATTCAATATATAAAAATAAATTTCTCGTCGATATTATTTAAAATAATTCATTTTAAATATAGAAAATTCGCTATAATTGCCAAAATAAAAAATTTAAACTGGTTCAGATTTTCGGGTTATTACAATCTCCCCCACTTAAAACTTTTCGTCCCCGAAAAGGAACAAAGTCGAAAGTGGTTTGATTAATCAACTCTACGTTCGATCTGGCTTCCATTATCCAACTTTTTAGTTTCTGAGAATTTTCAAATTTTCAAAAATTTGGCTAACACCCTAAATTTTCGAAAAATTTCGCCATAACCTCCCCTGCACCGGGAGCCACGGGAAAATCCCGAAATTGCCATATAGGCCTTCTGATCTCAAAAAGAAAAAGAAAAAGCCAAGCGGCTAGCCAATAGGCTCATAAAATCATCATCACCCAAACAAAACAGTAAATTATATAGTAGACATGTAGCTATTTGTCGGGCAAACAAATTTTATTCTCTACTCTAGCCTCCTTGCTATGACCTGCTCAATGTAAGTATATGTATATGCAAGCAAATGCAACTAATTTTCAATATAATTCAATATTTGATTCAATTAGGCTAAATGGTTCAAAATTATCAAACAAATGAATAAACAACACAAACATCAATCAATTAGCGGATTAGAGTTTTCAAATTCATAATTTTGATATATATACAAAAAATCATGATTTTGATGCCAAATCACAACAATAAATCTATCTATATAAGTTTTGGTTCTCACACCAGTCTAATGGAAATATATAGAAATCACACCTTCGAAACTCGAACATAAGTCCTGATGATGATCGATCAATCATCAGAACCATCTCCGGGTGTCTAGAATGTGATTCTATATCTATCCAGTATATTAAAACTTCGAATATACGTTCATGACGCGTATATGCAAAACCTTTATATATTCGATTGTCCAAATTCAAAATAAATAAATATTCAAATACGTATAAAATGGTTTAAATTTTCAAAACAAAATTGTTTTCATTTCAAAAATATACTCTTCACACTCGTTCTAGGATACTACTGATCCTATCTCTAACGATTCATTCTAATTGGATATTACTAATCCAATATCTGATGAATTCTTTCGTATGGTTCTAAGGTGTCTTGTTCTCGAGCCCTGTAAACCAAAGCTCTGATACCAAATGTGACGGCCGGGATTTTCGCTCGATCCGAATCAGTCGTTAAACCGATCTAGACCGTTCGAAACCCCTGATCGTTTGAGAACAGGACAAATCAGAACATAAACAGAAGAACATTTCATTGCTATTACAACAATTCCACCAGATACAAGAATATACAGAGTATAAATGAATAAATTACATTCGATAAATATCAGAGATTACAATAAATTACATAGCAGCGGAAAATAATACAAAGCACAACTGAAGGTGATATACGGATACAGAGCTTTCCGGATATCATTCCAGCTGTAAACCAGGATCCTGTGAATATAAATCTGCAAAACCAAAACTACTAGCTGCCCGTGTCGAAAATAGGGGCACCCAGAGTTTAGGTTAAAACAATAAACTCCAGGTCAGTCATGTGACTGGTGTGATAACTAAAACAGTTATTTAAAACTTTACTTTGAAAGAGAGTAATTCAAGGGACCACGCCGTATAACACGGAACGGGTTTCCTCCCAAGAATACTAGTGCATAGAAAAGACAACGCAATGCTTTTTCGGAAAATGAAGCTATTATAAGACCCAGGTCCCATCACACAATGCAACGCAAGCCAGAGGATAGGGTTTTCCCTTATAATAGCCAAATATGCTGGGTACGTTTAAAACAAATCATTTGATACTATAATAAGTGTATAGTGTCAAAGCAATTTCGATCATAAATATAAATCATAGACGGCATGGTTACCATATATCATGTCGCCATACTAGTTCTACAATTAAAACCGCAATACACGTATTGGAAATTGGATTTCCGTCATGAGTCGAGGCAAGGGGCAAGCTCCTCTCCGCGTTCGAGACACTCTAGCAAATGCTCAGGACTACACACTCTGGGTAGCCACTTGGATCGGTTGGGCCGGTCCTCACCTACGTTAGAGGATTATTTATGCCTGAACACACGTTTCCCGGTCCTTACAGACCTATAATCGAGGCGCTTCATTCCAACAACCACAAAGGTGAAAAGTATATAAATGTCAGGGCTGGTAAGTCACTGACACCACCAAAGCTAGAAAGAAACGTCTTGTTCTCCCAACGGCCCGTATCCCGTTTTTAACTCATACCGAGGTGTGAGGCTCGCAAATTCACGTTATACACAAAGCTGCCATGTAGGCCGTGCTTTGATCATCAGCCACAAGACTTTGCTTTTCAACAGAAACCTTGATCCATGCAACTCAGTATGCCACACAGGCAATTCATGGCCATGCGATTGATATCTATCGATATATAACCTCTAAGCTCATACATCTCAGAGAAGGGCGTTAAGCAAGAGAATAAATTCTCCGCCGCCAAGCAGATATATATTTAACAGGAATCAATCAACACAGAATAAAATCCAATGTCAGACACACAATCCCTTTACAAGTTCGTTCTGGGTCTGAACGAAACCAGAGGCACTTTCCTCGCATATCCATCGATCTCCAAGTACGTCTGGACGACCACCAACTATTTCCATCCTCTTGGGTGTACAGCCCAATCAGGATCGTCAGTAATTATCCAAACGATGTGAAGACTTCCGGTCTTCTACCACCGTCTTCATCTTCGACATATCATCGAATCGGTTATTCAGAATGGGTATAAACCCGGACTTTCCAAACAACCCGCGTATATTAAAACAAATGTTACCCAAACACAACGAACGCCTCATTCCAATTCAGAATATTCTTTTATTCACCAAATCACATTCTTAGGGAAAGGTTCCCATTAATTTTATCCAAGATAAATTCTTTAAAATTTATCCTTTAACCTTCCTTTGGATGTCGTTTCAAACCAAATTATGGTTTTCCCAAACTAGTCGAGATTAGCGAACCACACCGAAGTAATTATTTATTTTATTTCCCAATCCCAACCTATTCATCCCATGTAGCAAAACTAGTAATACTCCATATCTAACACCACGGTGTTATCGGTAAAATTAATTACCATTTCACGTTCAAATCTAATTAAAGATTTAACTATCGCTTTGGAGCAAAACTGGTGATACTCCATTCTCGCTCAATTTCTAAATTTGATAATTTAGATTATCAATTCATATTTCAATTTAATTGCAAATTCATTAAAACTCCTTTTACAGGGTTAGAGAAATAGTGTCATTTAAAACAGAGTTCACAATAAACCCAAATCACATTCTATTTATTATCGGGTTAAAGAACTAGTGTTATTTAAAACACAGTTCACGATAAACCCATGAATCAATTCTATTTAAACCCATTTCAAATCCAATTTATTTGTTTAAAAATAAATGGGTTTTAATTGCTGTTCAAAACTAGTTCATTTCGATAAAAATCTATTTTTATCTTTTCAAATATGAGGTTTTTCATCCCAATTTTTCCCAAATCATTTCTTATGATTTTACACTAATTATTACTATTTTATATAATTTTATCAAGGCTCGTACAGTCGATTTCCATCAACGGCCATCGAACTGCACTTACAACGACCTTTTCCATATTTGATTTGGACGTATCTCCAAATCCAACCGTTAGATTTTGAATTTCTAATATTCGTTAGAAATCTCTTTTCGATACGAACCCAACGGTTCTGGTTTTAGGAGAATCCGACGGTCGGATCTCCCGTAATGTCCGTTTGAAATAAATGGTCGAATTTCACGAACTGCCGCGGCGCGCTCTATTCAGGCCATTATATTATATATATAATATATATAATAAATATTTCGTCGATTTCTATTTAAAACGAATTATATAAATAGTTTTGAATTCGTTTCAAAAACATTTTCAACTTCCATTTCAATTCAAATCAAAATTAAATTTTTCCTTATAAATTCGTTTTAAAATTCTTTTCTATCCAATTCAAATTTCAATTCAATTTGAATTCAATTCAATTCGTTTTCAATTCAATTCGAACTCGTTTTCAATTCAATTCAATTCGAAATCACTTTATATTCAATTCATTTCGAAATCGTTTTATATTTAATTCATTTCGAAATCGTTTTATATTTAATTCATTTCGAAATCGTTTTATATTCAATTCATTTCGAAATCGTTTTATATTCAATTCATTTCGAAATCGTTTTATATTCAATTCATTTCGAAATCGTTTTATATTTTTAATATTCATTTCGAAATCGTTTTATATTTTTAATATTCATTTTAAAATGAAATAAATCGATATAAATATCGTTCACGTCAAAATGGCGTCAATCTAATCAACACGGCTTCATATATTCCTTTTTTCTATTCAACAAATGAATATTTATTTTTGTCAACACACGACTAATCTCAACGAATGAGTACTGTCCACGTGTGACTATTTTTGTTAAATTATTTCGTTCAACACATGACTAATCTCAATGGATGAGTACAGTCAACACATGAACCTTTATTTTATATTAATAAAGATGTAAATTCTATTATTAAAATACTTCGTTCAACACATGACTAATCTCAACGGATGAGTACGGTCAACACATGAACCTTTATTTTATATTAATAAAGATGTAAATTTTATTATTAAAATACTTCTTTCAACACATGACTAATCTCAACGGATGAGTACGGTCAACACATGAACCTTTATTTTATATTATTCTTTATTTTCTAAATTGGAATGAGGCCCAATCAATCACCATATAATATTAATTATATGGATTTTCATACATCACACGTATATAATAGCATTGAAAAATAATCAACCATCAACCAAAGTGCACTACACTATATAAGCATCAAATATAGATATCTAACGCTTATAACAGCCTGTCAATCAATCGATCGACATATTTAATCAATCAGGATGAGTGAACTTCAAATTTCATCCCAACACCCGTGTGGGGTTTCAAACAATCAAACACAGGTTTTATTTGTGCAGTTGGGCGATGTGTAAAATTTATCGTCCCAATCAATGTCATTCAAATAGGTGTACATAAACAAACCGTCCGGTTTGTAAATGAATATTTATTTATTCACATTCACATTAAAAATTATATTTTTAACGATAAAATATTTATTTCAACACATGAATTTCTATTCAGTTCATTTACACAATAAAAATGATATTTTTATTTTTCTAACATATTTTAGAAAATTTCGGCGGCATAACGGCATGATACTAGAAACGGGATGAGGCCTAGCCTTATCCCCGGTCTAGTGAAGGCCCACGCCATTCACACATCAATCATATCAATTTCATTTCACCGAACAATTCAATTCAACCCAAACAATCTAACTAACAACACAGCCAAACAAACAAGTCCATGGTCTGTGGATGATTGTGTCGGGTGCTACTAAGCACCGTCTGCATCCTAGTATATATATATATATATATAACTAGAAAAAGAAATTGAAAGGTGAGAAATTCTCACAGATAGCTGTCCAATATCACGACTCTTCATTTATAGAAATCTTCGTCGTTCTCGCCTTTTGTCATCTTCGTTGCCCGGATTCTCTACATATGTAAAAATCGAATTTTTACTTCGTTATTCAATATATAAAAATCGAATTTTTACTATGCTATTCAATATATAAAAATCGAATTTTAACTTCGCTATTCAATATATAAAAATAAATTTTTATTATACTATTCAATATATAAAAATCAAATTTTTATTATACCATTCAATATATAAAAATCAAATTTTTATTATACCATTCAATATAAAAAAATCAAATTTTTATTATGCTATTCAATATATAAAATTAAATTTCTCGTCGATATTATTTAAAATAATTCATTTTAAATATAGAAAATTCGCTATAATTGCCAAAATAAAAAATTTTAACTGGTTCAGATTTTCGGGTTATTACAACAACAGCGCTATAATCGCTGTTTTAAATAAAGTATCGTGTGCTATAAAGCAGTGGAAAACAAACAGACTTTCATTTCATAAATACGTGTTCATACAAACATTTCCATAATTGTATCACAATATCTTCCAAAACATTACATCATCATTTCTGTCTTGATTATTGAATAAAGAAGCATAAAACATAATTAAAGCTGCAAAAATCCCCATAGAATGTGTCCAAAACCCATATCCAAGGAAAGCGAGTCCAAACCATACATCTAATATCTTGGAGCTTGCAAAGAGTCTAACTAAGTTGGGTTGTTTCCTCCCTGTGGACTTGGGGGGACCGGAAGAAAAGAAAGCGAATGTAAAATGGGTCAGACATAAGTCTGGTAAGTCTAGTTATAATTCTAGCATGAGAACAATAAAAAGATCATGACTGGCATAAACTGAGAATAGGACAATACCAGAATATAAGACAAGATATGGCAAGGAATACTAACTATAGTAAAGGCACTCACTATTACTTCTCTGCACCTAATAGCTAGCCTAATTAGCACCACGTGTTCATGACAAGGTGATCCTTTATTCGATCGGCTCTTACTCGCAATATTTTCTTCCTGTGTCATATGGCCCCACATGATTGTAGATACCTATGTTGGTCCCATCATGGGGTGTATCAAGTCCCATGGTGGCGGCCTGACATGATTCTAGAATGCATAAGTTATACTACTGATGCCCAGTGCCCTATTAGTCTGCTCCGAAGTGTGTGCACGCCAGCACTCCATTAGAACCCACACTGTTGCACCAACCACCGTGGCTTTTGACCGCTTATAATCAGCCCAGTAATCATGCCCCACCCTGCCTAGTTTCAGGGTACCATGACACCTAATTGGGTTACTGCTGAAACGGGTCCCTGTTACTAGGGTTTTCTAGCCAAACATGTTAAGTGGTTAAGTGTCTGTATTAACCTAACCCCACCCATTTGTTTAATTAACATGTTGAATTGGTTAAGTGTTTTTAGTTAACTTAACCCTACCATCCTGACTTATCTGTCCTTAGCTTTAATTAATTAAAGCACCAACCACCTACATTAGATAGGTATTGTTACGGTTACTGGATGTGCCGGTCGGTTCCGGGCAGGTTTACACAGTAACTCAGTCTAACCTCGGGTCCTTATTGGGCTCAATGCCTTAACCTCCCACATTGGATAGGTATTGTTGTGATTACTGGACAGCGGGCCGGGTCCGGGCAGGTTTACATCACAACTCAACCCAACCTCGAGTTATGTATATTCGTATTTTCTAAATTTATATATTTGCCTCTTTTACTTGTTATATGTAAATTTGTTAACAATTAAATGTTATAGCCCACTTTCCAAGTTCATCATTTTTAGGTATATGATTTATACCGTTTCATACCATAAATTACCTATGTGATTGTCAAGTTTCCTATAATTACCAAATTTTCCCAACGTTACCCCATCTAAATATTAGGTAAACAATCTTAGCCTAATTTTCGTCCGCAAGATTTTTAACATATAATATTAGGCTAACAACTCAACCTAATTTAGTGTACACAAAATTGGCATAAAGAAATTCATTAACGTAAGCATGACATAGGTGTAAACTTGGCATTTTCGGCATAGTCAATATGAACATCATAGGTTTGAACTTGCAAAATAGTCAACATGAATATCATAGGTGTGAACTTGCAATGTAGAATAATTAACATACATATATGTGAATTTGCAACATAGACTAAATCAACTTACATATATGTGAATTTGCAACATAGGCTAAATCAACTTACATATATGTTAATTTGCGACATAGACTAAATCATCTTACATATATGTGAATTTCCATATCAATCACGAACATATGAATAAATGTGAACTTGAAATATGACATAGGTTTAACATATACACATAAACATGTAGATCTAATATTTGGCCACATATGTGATATGATTTTACAACCTGAAACTTGCATAACATAATAAACTACACAACTTGTCATAACAGGTTATACTCTAAGTTATATACATGTGAATAGACTTATCCATTAATTCCCAACCCAACATGGTAATAAAATAGAACCATAGACATAGTTCAATATCATTCAATTCCACATATAACATAATAAACATTGTTCTATTATCAATTTATTTCCAAGGCATGATTTTAATTTTGATTCGCATCCCAAAACATAACTAAACTTACAACGAATGACGAACTTGAGTTCTGGATTCTGAGTTCTGAATTTGCAATGCTTTCCTTTGGGTAGATAAACGTTGTTTGAATCTTCTTTTTACTTTAGTTTTGCTTGTCTCTAAGCTTTCTCTAACTGACGGCTACTCTTAGTTTCTTCCCGGCAGCATGACTGCTCTAGTTCTATTTTATTTGTGTGAATTTAGGTTGAGTGTTGGGTTGTATTTATAGAATTTCAGATTAATTTGAGCCGTCAGATGATCATAAAGAGAATCCAGACCATACGCATCAAGAGGAGCCAATCATGAAGTGACAAATCAGTCCTAGTGACACACCAGAACTCATAAATTCGACCAGAACCCGACCAGGCCAGCCAGGACCTGACCAGGTCGACTGGGCAGGTCAACCCCCAGGTCGACCCCTAGGTCAACCCCTAGGTCGACCCCGTGGTCGACCTGGGTTCCCAGGTCGACCCCTTGGTCGACCTGGGTCCTGGGCGGGAAAATTCCCGCCCAGCCTAGTTTGGGTCTGTTTTCTAATTTTGAACTGAATTTTGAGCTATTTGAAATTTAAATTGAATTCTGAAACTTCCGGAGGTCATAACTCCTTCATACCGAGTCCGATTTATGCAAACTCTGACTCTACGTCAAGCAGAATTCCGAGACGAACGCAAGGCATGACCCGTTTCCCTTAATTCTTTCATTTAGAATTAAGTATACTTTAATTTGTTAATTTATTGTTAACTGAAAATTCTGGGTGTTACATTACCTCTCAGACCTTAATTGAACAACATTCTTACCTTCGAAATAGTCAAAACTCACAGTTTCATCGCTTACGCGACTTTTGGATTCAATCTGTAGCAACCCGGAAATTCGAGCCAATTTAAAAATTTTATTTTGGCAATTTTAGCGAATTTTGATTATTTAAAATGAATTATTTAAAATAATATCGACGAGAAATTTATTTTAAATAGAATTCGAACGTATATAGTTATATAGATCGTCATTAGAATATAAATATTTATTTTAAATTATAGAAGGAATTGAAAATGGCGCGGTAGTTCGATAATTCGATTTCGAACTTCAAATGAATGTACAGGATTCAAAATAAACCGGATTTTAGCGAAACCAAAAATAATAGAATCTAATCGAGAATATCATTCCAACGAATCCAAAAAATCAAAATTTCATAGCGGGAATCAAAAGTTATGGCCAAATGAATTTTTAGAATAGTCGCTATGGAATTCTGGCCCTTAAAAATGGGAATTTTGCAAACGACCTCGAATTTCGACGAAACCACTTTTGTTGGATCCGTGATGTCAAGTTATTGCTAGATTCTAATTTTCATAATTTTTCGAATCAATATGTGAGCGTGGTAAAGGAAAACGCGTTTGACCAATTTCAATTGATTTTAATCGACTGGAAAATGGCCATTTTTCAAACGGTCTCAGAATTTGACGAAACTAGTTTTGTTAGGATCGTATCATCAATACGAAGCTAGAAAATATTTTTCGGGAATTTTTCGAGTTAGTATGTGACCCCGGTAAATTGAAATGCGCATTCAAATTCAATATATAGAGTTATATGTTGATTTTGACGGAAACTGATCAAGTTGATCGAAGCAGCCTACGATACATATCCCATTTTTGTTTGGAATAGGGGTAATTAGCTAGGAACGACAGTCGATGGGTTCGATTTTGACTTCGAAATAAAAAGATACTTTTTGGAATAAAATAAATAAATATAATTATATTAACCTTTTATCTCTCCATCCCCTTACCTGTAAAGTCAAACCCGATTCGTAACAGAAAAGAAAGATAAAAAAAAGAAAATCGATCTCAGGAAAAACCGCGCTCCCTCCCTCGTCGTCGCCCATCGCGACGGACGCCAACCTCCGACCTTCCACCGCCAAAGCCCCCTTGCTGACGCCGCCCCTCTAGCCTCGCGCGCAATCCCCAAGTTCGGACCCCCCAAACCCGTTCACACAGCCACCGCCGCCCCTGTAGAACCCACCTCCGCCAACCCCGACTTCCGCCGCCTCCTTGTCGCCTGCAAACCCACTCCGACGCCTCTAACCTCCCCTCTCTCCTCCCATACACCTTCTAAAGCCCCAACCCACCATGAAATCGACCGCTCAGCCCACCATGGGCCCTACCTCCGACCGTACGCCGACCGCTGCCCCTTCCCCGAGCCTCCTTCGATCGTCAACCATCCGGTGAGCGTTTTTTTTCGTTTTTAGTTGTTTATCAAATTAAAAATGAGATTTTTATGCGTATGTTATTTTTAAGTAAAACTATGCGTTCTTTAGAGAATAAAAAGCTTTGATTTTTAATGAACAAAAGTTTTGATTTTTATGTATGAATATCAAGTATAAAAATCTGATTTTTAGGTATATAAAACAAGTATAAAATTCGATTTTTATATATTCATTAGCGATGGAAAATTTGGATTTTATACATGAAGTTTTGAAATAAAAGTTTTGATTTTTATGCATTCATATAGCGAAGAAAAATAGATTTTTATATATATGAAGTGAAGATAAAAATTCGATTTTTTTGTACATGTAGTGATAATAAAAATATGATTTTTATATAATGTAGATAATAAAAATATATTTTTTATATAATGTAGATAATGAAGAAAGAATAAAAATATAATTTTTACATGATGTAAAGAATAAAGATTTAATTTCTATATTAGTGGCATATTAAAAATATGATTTTTATAAAGTAGAGATATTAAAAATATGGTTTTTATCAAAGTAGAAATATAAAAATATAATTTTTATATAGAAAGAAGCATTGTAAATATATGAAGTGAAATAAAAATCTGAACTTTATTTTATCGTGAAGTAGAGAGAATATAAAAGTGTGATTTTTATATATTTAGTTAATACGGGCAACGAAAGTGACAAAAGACGAAAAGGCGAAGATTTCCTACCTATGAAGAGTCGTGGCGTTGGATTTAGCTTTGGTGAGAACTCCTCACTTTTAATTTAATTTTCTAGTTAAAATATATACTAGGATGCAGACGGTGTTTAGTAGCACCCGGCACCCGTCGTCCACAGACCATGGACGGCTTGTATGCTTGTTTATTTGATTTTGATGTGTAGTTGATTGTGTGATGTGATGTGAAATGAAATAAAATATTTATATAGTTAAAAATAGAATTTTTAACGTGTATTTAAAATGAAATAAATACAAACAAATCGGGCGATTTGTTTATATACACACATTTGACTGATATTGATTGGGAAGATAAATTTTACTCATCGCCCAACTGCACAAACAAAATCTGTGTTTGATTGATTGAAACCCCACATGGGTATTGGGATGATATATGACGTACACTAATCCCAATAATTAGTTGTATGTCGATAGATTGATTGACAGACTGTCATAAGCGTTAAATATTTATATTTGATGCTTATACAGTGTAGAATGCACTCTGGATGATGGTTGATTATTTATCGTTGTTATTTTATACACGTGTTGTAGAAAATCCATATAATTAACATTATATGTTAATTGATTGGGCCTCATTTCAGTTTTGAATAGAAATATTTGAAATAGAAATATTTGAAAGAGAAATATTTGAAATAGAAATATTTGAAAGAGAAATATTTGAAAAAGAAATATTTGAAATAGAAATATTTGAAAATAGAAATATATGAAGGCATGTTGATTAGATTTGCGCCATTTTGACATGCACGATATTTATATCGATTTTATTCAAATTGAAATGAATATTAAAGTGAATTGAAATTCGAATTAAATTCAATTGATTTGAAATTCGAAAAAAACTGGAATTGAATAGAATAGAATCTGAATTGAAATTGAATAGAATTGAATTCGAATTGAAATTGAATTGAATTGAATTCGAATTGAAATTGAATAGAATTGAATTCGAATTGAAATTGTATAGAATTTAATTCGAATTGAAATTGAATTGAATTGAATTTGAATTAAAATCAATTTGAAATGAATTTAAAACGAATTTATGATGAAAAATTCAATTTTGATTTGAATTTGAAAAGAAGTTGAAATCGTTTTGAAATCGAATTTAAAACAATTTATATAATACATTTTCAAAGGGAATCGAAGAAGTATATATTATATATATAATACAATAGCCTGAATATAACGCGCCGCGTTGCGGTAGTTCGTGAATTTCGACCGTTGACTTTGAATGGATATTGCGGGAGATCCGACCGTCGGATTCTCCTAAAATCGGAACCATTGGGTTCGTATCGAAAAAAGCTTTCCAGTGAATATTAGAAATTAGAAATCTAAGGGTTGGATTTGGAATTATGTCCAAATCAAATTTGGAAAAGGTCGCTGTAAGTGCAGTTCGATGGTCGTTGATGGAAATCGACTGTACGGGCCTTGATAAAATTATTAAAAATAGTAATAATTTGTGTAAAATCATAAGAAATGATTTGGGAAGAATTGGGATGAAAAAATCCGTATTTAAAAAGGTGAAAATAGATTTTTATCAAAATGAACTAGTTTTGAACTAGAATGATACTTCTATTTATTTTTAAATAAATAAATTGAATTTGAAAAGGGTTTTAAAAGTAACCAGAATTTCCAATAATTGAATGGGAATGGATTTGAATCGAAATTGTCTTTGGAATATTTCGATGTTGGATTTCGTGATGATACAGGTATTGTTATGGGAATTTGCAAGATATATTTATATCGTTATTTCCAATACGATATTTGTTGGTCGTAGAATTTGATATTGAATATAAGCCGATATATTTTATATTCAGAGCCTTGTATTTAATATCAAATGTGATTTGGGTTTGTCGTGAATGGTGTCTTCATTAACACTGTTCTTAAGCCCAGTTGAGAAAAAGATTAAATCTTTTTATTTAGATTTAATGAAGTGTACCAATTAAATAATATTTAATTGGAATTGAATTGGTATTGATTTTTGGGTTTGCCATGAACCGTGTTTTAAATAACACTTGTTCTTTAACCCGATAATTAATGGAATGTGATTTTGGGTTTATCGTGAATCGTGTTTTAAGTGACACTGATTCTTTAACCCGGTTAAAGATTAAAACTAAGTGGAGTTTTAATGAATTTTTAATTAGATTGAAAAGATCGAGAATGGAGTATCACCAATTTTACTCCAGGCGATAGTTAAAATCTTTAATTAGATTTGAACGTGAAATGTTAATTGAATTTACTGATAACATCGTGGTGTTAGATATGAAGTATTACCAGTTTTACTTCATGGGGTGAATGGGTTGGGATTGGGAAATAAAATAAATGATTACTTCAGTGTAGTTCGCAAATCCAGACTAGTTTGAATTGATATTCAAAGGAGATTAAAGAATAAATTTAAAGAATTTATCTTTGATAAAATTAATGGGAACTTTTCCCAAATTGTACGAATATTTGAATAAAAGAATATTTTGAATTGGAATGAGGTGCATATTGTGTTTGTGTAACACTTGTTTATTATATATACGCGAGTTATTCGGAAAGACCGGGTTTATCTCATTCTGAATAACTGATTCGACGTGGTGTCGAAGATGAAGACGGTGGTCGAAGATCGGCTGTATTCACGTCGTTTGGGTGATCACTGATGTTCTTGATTGGGCCGTACACCCAAGAGGAGGGAATCAGTTAGTGATCATCCAGACGTACTTAGAGATCGATGGATATGTGGGGTACTAGGTGCCTCCGATTTCGTTCAAACCCAGAACGGACTTGTAAAAGGGACTGCGTGTTTGACATTGGATTTTAGTCTGTGTGATTGATGTCTATTAAATATATATCTGTTTGGCGGCGGAGAATTTATTCTCTTGCTTAACGCCCTTCTCTGAGACGTGCGAGCTCAGGGGTTATATATTGATGGATATCAAACGCATGGAGTGAACTGCCTGTGTGGCATGCCTAAGTGGTAATTGATCGAGGATTTTGTTGAAAAGAAAAGTCTTGTGTTTGATGATCAAAGTACAGGCTGTGTGGCACAGCTTTGTGTAACGATAATTCGCGAGCCGCACACCCCAGTTATGAACCAGAAACGGGAGAGGACACCTGAGACGACCCCAAACCCCGTTCTGACGGAGACAAGGGTTATCTTTGGAATATAACACAGAAATAGATAATTGCAGAACAGAATTAAGTAAATACACCAGATAATAAACAATAGAATATACTGGATAAAGGTAATCATCAGAGTTACACAGTATACAGGATCTTACTTAGTACAAATACAGTTCAGCTATACATAAATGTCTACAACGGCAAACAAACATAATATGTACAATAGGAGCTGAACAGCATAAAAAGAGATAAATGTTAGAATCCATCTTCAGCTCCAGCTATCCAGAAAGAACCAGCTAAACCTGAATACAAGGCTGCCCGTGTAGAAAAAGGGGCACCCGAGTTTGAAAGTGCAACAAACTACGAGTCAGTCATGGGACTGGTATGAGAAATCTACTCAACACATATATAATTTGGCTAATCACAGGACCACGCCACATTCGTGGAACGGGTTTACTCCATTGGATTGTCAGTGCTTTAAAACTAATCTTTCTTTTAAACATCGCTATGCTTTTTATAAAAATGAAGCCATTATAAGACTCAGTTCCCATCACACAATGCAACGCAAACCGGAGGATAGAGTTTTTACCTTATAACGGCCAAAATATGCTTGATACGAATAAAACAAAGGCATTTGATATTATTGCTAGTGTTTATATGTTTCGAAAACAATTTCAAATCATAACTATCAATCATAGACGACATGAGCGTCCCATGCCACTATGTCGCCAAATATATATACAATCAAAACCGCACGATGTCGTATTTGGAAATTGGATTTCCGTCATGAACCAAGGCAAAAGATAGTCCTTACCGAATTCGCGACTCTCTAGCCCGAGCCACAGGATCAGAGCTCGAGTGACCCTTGGATCGTCAGGGCCGGTCCGCCGATGTGGATTAAAATTCCTGAACACTGCGTTTCCCCACCCTTTGGGGTGTAAATTAGCCAACGAATGGCTCCATCGGACCCGGATCGTCCGATCTAACCGAGGCGCCTCGCAACAGCAACAACCACATAGGTGAAAAGTATATAAATGTCAGGGCTGGTAGGTCACTGACACCACCCTAGCTAGGAAGAAACGCATGCCCTCCCTGAGGTCCTTCTCCCGTTTCTGGTTCATACCGGGGTGTGAGGCTCGCGAATTCACATTATACACAAAGCTACGCCACACAGGCGGTGCTTTGATCATCACCACAAGACTTTGCTTTTCAACAGAAGCCCTGATCATTTGCCACTTAGGCATGTCACACTAGCAATTCACGCCATGCGACTGATGTCCATCGATATACAACCTCTGAGCTCGTGCGTTTCAGAGAAGGGCGTTAAGCAAAAGAATAAATTCTCCGCCGCCAAACAGATGTATATTTAATAGAGATCAATCAACACAGAATAAGCTCCAATGTCAGACACACAGTCCATTTACAAGTCCGTTCTGGGTCTGAATGAAACCGGAGGCACTAAATACCTTGCAAACCCATCGATCACCACGTACGTCTAGACGATCACCACTCATTATCCATATTTCGGGATGCCTCCCAATCAGGACCTCGGTTACCATCCAAACGAGGTGAAGATCTCCGGTCTTCGACCACCGTCTTCATCTTCGACTTTCAATCGTCGCTCAATTATTTGAAATGATAATTAACTCGGCCTTTTCAAATAATTCACGTATATTTAGACTTTCAAATCAATTTATTTCAATGGTTAAATCATTCGACAACACCAACTTTGTTCTTTAATGTAATTTTCACACCAAGCACATCCAACCATCAAATATCACATAAATCAAGCAAATTCAGTTTATTTCCTTTCCATATCGTTTATGATATTTTATAATGATTTATCGCTATTTTTATTTATTTTAAAATAGCCAATTTATTCAAAACGACGCTTCGGGCCATAACGCGGCCGTGGCGCTGTTTTTCTTCAGATTTGATTTACACATATCTGAAAATCTAACCGTTGGATCTTTACAAAATTTACATCATTAGAAAGGTCTTTTCAAAACGAATCCAACGGTTTCAGTTTCGGGAAAATCCGACGGTCGGATCTCCCGGTACAATCGTTTGAAGTTTCGATTTCAAAATACGAACTGCAGCGTCGTTATTCGATTAAATATAATTATATTTATATATATATAAATATAATCGTTTCTGGCGCTGTTTTTCTTCAGATTTGAATTAAACATTCCAGACAATCCAACCGTTGGATTTTTACAAAGTTGGTGCCATTGGAAAAATATTTCCAAGGCGAACCCAACGGTTGCGGTTTCGGGAAAATCCAATGGTCGGATTTCCCGTACTAGTTGTTTGAAATCATTGTTTCAAAACACGAACTGCACGGCCACGTTTCATTTTAATTTTATTTATATTTATATATTTATATAAATATAGTTCATTCAAAAATTCCTATATCGTTTTCACTTCAAATATTTCACTAACGCCTTTAAATTTCGGAAAAATTCGCCATAACCTCCTTTGTACGGGAGGGACTGGGAAAATTCCCAAATAGCCACACGGGCGTCTCATGTCGAAAAGAAAAAGAAAAAGCCAAGTGGCTAGCCAACAGGCTCATAAAATCATCACCCAAACAAAACAGTAAATGTGTACCTATTTGTCGGGCACAAAATTTTATTCCTCTTTTCTAGCCACTTTGCTATAACCTGTTCAATAAATATGCATGTACATATATACAGTTCTTATCATTTATCATTTTCCATTCAACTTCATATTTGATTCCATTTGGTTTAAAAACACCGTTCATTCTAACGTTGCATGCATAGGTAAAAATCACATCACTAGCAAATTAATGAATATTTCGACTCATGCATATTTATTTGAACGAGTTGCTATTTTTAATACTTCACATTTCAACAATTCATGTATATAATAAAAATGGGATTTTTATTGTAAAACAATTCATTTCAAAACACTATTATTTTATATAGTTTATATATGTGATAAAAATAGGATTTTTCTTATAAAACCATTTCTTTTAAAATGAGATTATTTTTCATAGTCCATATAGTTGATAAAAGGTGATTTTTATTATGAAACAATTTATTTCAAAATATGAATACCATTCAACACATGAATTTCTAATCAACGAATGAATATCGATTCAACACATGAAGGTTTTCTATAGTTTCTATATATAGATAAAAATGTGATTTTTATATTTAAAACACGAATACCATTCAACACATGAATTTCTAATCAACGAATAAATATCAATTCGACACATGAAGGTTTTCTATTTCAATGAATAAATATAGTTTCACAAATGAAAATAATTCAAACACATGAATATTATTCAAAATTTCGGCAGCATAACGGCAGGGTAGTTAAAACCGGGACCGTCCCTAGTACGGCTCCTCGCTCTACCTTAAAACCTCGCGGTTTTTGACAATGGGGATCATGCATCTAGTTCGCACGCAGGAGGCATGTATATATTTATTTTATTTCCACAAACTAATCATATGAGGTTTCGACCAAATATTTTTCAACCACAAACGGGTATTTTTCAACCCCAATCAATCAATATCAACCACAAACAATCCCAAACAACCATTCGTTATCAATCAATTCTCATACCAATCACAATCAATAAATATCGTTCATGGTTTGTGCACGAGGGGCGTATATATATATATTTATATATAGCAATTCACTTTTATTTCAACACATATATAATTTTTACAACGCATATACAACTTATACATTGAACGTACAACTTATACAACGCTTATACATGAGGTGTACAACGCTTATATAACTCATACATCGACTATATAATTTATACATCGTCGTTTTCCATATCGTTTATAAATTAGAAATCTCACATTGGGTTCCACTCCACCAAAAATAGCAGAAGGCTTAGAAAAATATGCGGTCTCTTCTAAAATGTAGAAGACGTCCACACGGTCACGATGTTTCCTGTTTCATCGAATTTCGTTAACGTAGCAAAAAGATATGATTTTTCGAAGTTTGCAACGGTTTTAAACTGTTAAAATCAGTTTTAAATTAAAACAACCGATACCTTTCAAAACTGTTCGAAACTAGGTTTCGATTTTTCGATCAATCTGTGCAATGGTTCCACGATCGGGTTGCGCAGGGTCGAAGAGCTACGTGAGGCGCACATGCGCAAGAGAGGAGGGTCAACTCGGTGGGCCCTAGCTGGCGTGGCGGCGGTTGCAATGCCGCAACTTCACGGAGGTGATTCGGGAGATTTACACAACTATAATTGCTGCTCCTTATATGGATTTGAAGATCTCTCCGAGCTCTACAAAATCCTCAACAGGAGGGAGGCGTAATTTTGCTTGTAGGAGGAGAAACGGAGGAGGGAAGGCACGAGCGGTTTCCGCCGTGAATCGGTATCGGGGAGAGAGAAGCGGGGGGAGGGGGGTCTGACGTGGACAAATAGATTATTTTATTTTATTTATAAAGTTTTAAAATCCGAAAATACCCCTTGCCTCCTGCGAACCCCAATCCAAACCCAACGACTGTCGTCCCTAGCGTTTTACCCCCATTCCGAACACAATGGGATATGTTTCGTAGGCCCATTCGATTGTTTCAGTCAGTTTCCATTCAAATTAAATTATAAAACATTCAATATCTGATTTGAACGTACATTTCAATTTCCCAGGGCCACAAACTGATTCGAAAAATTCCAGAAACATAAATCTAGCTATGTTTTGCCGATACGGTCCCAACAAAACTAGTTTCGTCAAATTCTGAGACCGTTTGCAAAAAGGCCCATTTTTGGTCGATCCAATTTAACAGTAATTGACCAAAACACAATTTATTTTCCTCGCTCACATATTAGCTTAAAAAATTATGAAATTTGAAACCTAGCAATAAATTCACATCCCGGATCCAACAAAAGTGGTTTCATCGAATTCCGAGGTTGTATGCAAAATGGCCATTTTCACGGCCATATAAATTCCATATCGACCTTCTGAAAATTCATTCGGCCATAACTTTTGCTTTTCGCCGTGAAAATTCAATTTTTCAGATTCGTTAGAAAGGTATTCACTAACAGATTTAAATATTTTTGGTTTCACTAAAATCCGGATTGTTTCGCACCCGGTACAGCCCGACAAAGTTTGAATTCAATTTTTGAAACTACAGCGCCTTCTCTAGCCTTGTTTATAATTATAATCACTTATATTCGTTTTCAATTGTCGATTCAACTCAGTTTTCATTTCCATTATCTAAAATATTTATTTTAAATATTTAAAATCCATTATTTTAGCCAATTTAAAAAATTTAAATTGGTTCAGATTTTCTGGGTCGTTACAATCTCCCCCACTTAAAACTTTTCTTCCCCGAAAAGGAACAAAGTCGAAAGTGGTTTGATAAATCTACAATCACAACACAACAACCAATTTGTTTTTAACCTTTCAAAAATATATTAATCAAATCCTATATTCCTTTAAAAATCATTCAGAGTATAGAATAAATAGTGCACATCCATGGGAAGAAAATAGCAACAGAATAGAGAATTAAATGGTAATGCAAAGTATGGTAAATGTACCTTGCACCGAAGTCAATCAGAGACATCTATTCGGCATCTGGGATAGGCTTTCTGAATGCTCTCCTCTGTTTCCCAAGTACAATCTCGTGGATCTCTACTCCATTGCACTTTGACTAAGTGAACCTTCTTGTTCCTCAGCTCCTTGGTTTCTTTGCCGATAATCTTTAGCGGCTCTCTTCTGACAGCTAATTCTGGAGTAATTTCTATATCCTGTTGAGCTGCTTCTTCCACGATCAAGTCTGGATCATGAACGTGCTTTCGAAGTTGAGATATATGAAATACATCATGAATTCCAGGCAACCAATCAGGCAATTTGACCTTATAAGCTAGAGTCCTGATCCGTTCCAGAATAGGAAACAGACCAATGAATTTGGGCGCTAACTTTCCAGTTTTACCGAACCGGATAACTCCTCTCATCGATGACACTTTCAAATACACGTAATCGCCAACAGCAAAGGATATATCTCTTCTTCTTCTATCGGAATAGCTCTTTTGTCGGCTTTGAGTGGCGAGTAATCGCTTCTTAATAAAATCGACTTTGTCGGCGGCTTCTCGAATCATATCAGGACCCAACACAAGTTTATTTCCTGGTTCGACCCAACAAGCAGGAGATCGGCACGGTCTACCGTACAATGCTTCGAATGGTGACATTGTCAGACTCGCCTGGTAGCTGTTGTTATAAGAGAATTCAGCCAAATGTAGATGGTCTTCCCATGACCCACCGAAATCTAGAATACAAGCCCGCAATAGATCTTCTAAAATACGATTCACCCTCTCAGTCTGACCGTCTGTCTGAGGATGATAAGTGGTGCATAAGTTCAACTTCGTTCCTAGCTCGACTTAAAATGCCTCCCAGAATTTACTAGCAAATATTGTATCTCTATCACTGACTATACTGAGCGGCACTCCATGTAGTCTAACTATTTCCTTGAAGTATATCTGCGCCAGACTCTGAGCAGTTCTGTTTGATCTGACAGGTATGAAATGGGCGGTCTTCGTGAAGCGATCTACGATCAAACAAATATTGTCATTCCCTTTTCTGGTTCTTGGAAGATCATCAATGAAATCCATGATGATGTGCTCCCACTTCCAACCAGGAATTTCCAGCGGTTGTAACAATCCAGCAAATTTCTGTTGGTCGCTTTTGACTAGCTGGCAAGTAGGGCATCGACTAACATATATCGAGATGTATCTTTTTAACGACTTCCACCAGAATGTGCGTTTGATATCTTTATACATTTTATTCACACCCGGATGGATACTGAGCTTAGATTTGTGGCATTCATCAAGCACATCTCTTCTGAGTTCAGAAATTTCTGGAATGCAAATTCGTCCTTCTAACCTCAGAATCCCTTCGCTGTCTAGATGGAAATCCGAAGCATTGCCTTCACGAATTCGCTGACTCATTCCTTTGATAAATTGGTCATCTTCTTGGAGAGCCGATATCTTATCAATCAACGAAGTCGCAATGATGAAACTGGTGATCATTTCATTCTTTCGGCTTAACGCATCGGCCACGACATTGGCTTTCCCTGGAGTGTATAGAATTTCAAAATCATATGTTGCAACAAACTCCAGCCAACGTTGCTGCCTCAGATTCAGGTCTTTCTGAGTGAACAGATACTTTAACGACTGGTGATCTGTAAACAGCTCAAATCTCTCACCCAGAAGATAGTGTCTCCAGATTTTCAAAGCGAACGCAATAGCTAATAACTCAAGATCATGAATTACGTAGTTCTTCTCGTGGCTTCAGTTGACGGCTAGCATAAGCAATCACTTGCCCTCTTTGCATTAACACTGCGCCAAGGCCTTCTCTAGAAGCATCAGTCCAGACCTTTAAATCCTGGTTTCCATCGATGATGGTTAACACTGGAGCAGTCGTTAGTCTTAACTTTAGCTCTTCAAAATCCTCCTCACTTTCTGGAGTCCATTTGAATTTAGAGTGCTTCTTTGTAAGCTTCGTCAAGTGGCCAGATATCTTCGAAAAGTTTGTAACGAACTTCCGGTAATAGCAAGCCAATCCGAGAAAACTGCAGACTTCAGTGGGGGTGCTGGGCTATTTCCAGTTTTGAATAGCTGTGATTTTGCTTGGATCCACAACAATTCCTTCTTTCGATACAACGTGGCCCAGAAATTTCACTTCATCTTGCCAGAAGATACATTTGGAAAATTTGGCTTTTAATACATTCCATCTCAGAATTTCTAGAACCTGTTCCAGATGCTTTTCATGTTTGGCCTTTGATTTAGAGAAGATTAAAATATCGTCAATAAAAACCAGAACAAATTTATTCAAAACTCCTCTGAATACTCTGTTCATCAGATCGACAAAGTAAGCTGGAGCATTACATAAGCCGAACGACATTACTAACCACTCGTAAAATAAGTCGGGACCTCTGAATGCTGTCATTGTTACACACTCTTCGGCAATTCGAAGTTGATCGAAACCTGTAGCTAGGTCCATTCGTGAAAATACTTGCGCTCCATTTAATCGATCCAACAAATCATCAATCCGGGGCAATGGATATTTGTTCTTTATTGTCTGTTTGTTTAAATCACGATAATCCACACATAGCCATAGAGTACCGTCAGATTTTGGGACAAACACCACTGCTGCACCCCAATCAGAGAAACTAGGCCTGATCAGACCCTTCCATACTAGCTGTCGTGTTTGATTGTCTAATTCCTCCTTCTCTTTCAAGGAAATTCTTCGAATAGCATGAACTACCGGCCTTGCATTGGGAATCAAAGCAATCTTGAAATCTATTTCTCTCTGCGGAGGTAAGCGAACAACTTCCTCGAACACATCCGCATAGTTCTTGATGACAGGAATGTCTTTCACTAGGTCGGGAATATTCTCTGTTACTTCAGGGACATTTTCCATTTGGGCTGGAGAAACCTTCAAAGCTGCCCAGAAGTCTTTTCTATTAGATTTCTGACCTTCACAGGGGATGGTTATACAATCGCCTGATTTAATCTTCGCCTTTACGACTCTGTCGGCGCATTTAACTTCAGCTTCATATTTGGTCAACCAGTCTAACCCCAAGATAAGATCAAACTCTTTAAAATTCATGATGACTGCGATGGTAAAGAACCGATAACGAGAGAAAGAAACCGGCACTCTACAAACCCAACTTAGATCAATGGAACCCCCAACCGGATTCTGGACAGTCATGGGTTCTTTGAGATTTTTCAAATTCAAATCCAGTTTCTTAGCTGCATCTTTTGCAATGAAACTTCATGACGCGCCTGTGTCAAACAGTACTTTGACTGGAATGTTTTTGACAGTAAGCGTTCCTTCTAAAACATCAGCCCTTTCTTGACTAGCTGACGGCTCGGAAGTTTCTGCTACTTCATTCACTTGAACTATTTCAGGCTTTCTGAAAAACGGGCAAGCCTTTGAAAGATGCCCGGTCTACTGGCATTGACTGCACTTTCTAATCTCTTGAAACTTCTTACCGGATTTAGACCCATCCTTTAATCGTTTCTTTAGGGATCTGCAACTTATCGAGATATGTCCTTGCCTATTGCAGTTACTGCATATGGCGGTCGTAACGGGTTCTTTCCCAGATTCAGCCCTTTTCCTCATGGCGTTGGTCTTCTTATTGACCTCAGACCTCGTACTGGCTTCTGGAATATCAGTTTTCGACTCTTCTTTGTCACTACAACAGACTTCTTCTTCGTCGCGCAACATTCCTTTCTTATGGAGATCTTCATACTGATAAGCCATGTATATCATTTCTGAAAAAGGAAGCTTCAAATTCCTCATCACAATACTCTGATATCTCCTTTGCAAGCCATGAATAAATCTCAGATTTTTCCTCTTTGGATCTTGAATCAGATGAGGAGCAAAGTGAGCAAGTTCGTTGAATTACTTATGATATTCTGGGATGGTCATATCACCTTGTATCAAATAAGAAAATTCATCACATAATCGCTCGGTTGCTTCGGGAGGAGTAAATCTTTCCAGGAAAATCACTTTGAATCTATCCCAGGTGATATCACCTTCTGAATTATCTTTGATGATTGTTTCCCACCAGATTAAAGCTTCTTCTTTGAGCGCCCAAGATGCTACTAACCGTTTCTGGTCATCCCTCAGCTGGATACGCTCAAAGATTCTTTCGACAGAGCTCATCCAAGCTTGAGTTTGAATTATAGATTCATTGCCCGAGAACTGTGCTCCATTCAGATTTCGATATCTCTTTAATAGAGCCTCTAGATCGGGTTCTGTATTCCTTCTGTTTCTGGCACTCATTTTTCTAGTACTTCTGCAATTAGCAGATCAAGTGTCAGGTCACAGAAAAGATAATTTTAAACATAGAAACATATACCTCAAATGTAAATGTGTCTATGGAGGTGTTATTTCATTCTGCTTTACTCATACTAGGATATTACTGATCCTATCTGTATTGAGTTACCCGTCCTAGAACACTACTGGTTCTATTTCTGACGAGTCCGTTCAAAAGTTATATTCCAGAACTAAGCTTAACCTCACTCTGATACCGCGTTGAGACGACCCCAAACCCCGTTCTGACGGAGACAAGGGTTATCTTTGGAATATAACAAAGAAATAGATAATTGCAGAACAGAATTAAGTAAATACACCAGATAATGAACAATAGAATATGCTAGATAAAGGTAATCATCAGAGTTACACAGTATACAGGATCTTACTTAGTACAAATACAGTTCAGCTATACATAAATGTCTACAGCGGAAAACAAACATAATATGTACAATAGGAGCTGAACAGCATAAAAAGAGATAAATGATAGAATCCATCTTCAGCTCCAGCTATCCAGAAAGAACCAGCTAAACCTGAATACAAGGCTGCCCGTGTAGAAAAAGGGGCACCCGAGTTTGAAAGTGCAACAAACTACGAGTCAGTCATGGGACTGGTATGAGAAATCTACTCAACACATATATAATTTGGCTAATCACAGGACCACGCCACTTTCGTGGAACGGGTTTACTCCATTGGATTGCCAGTACTTTAAAACAAATCTTTCTTTTAAACATCGCTATGCTTTTTGTAAAAATGAAGCCATTATAAGACTCAGTTCCCATCACACAATGCAACGCAAACCGGAGGATAGAGTTTTTACCTTATAACGGCCAAAATATGCTTGATACGAATAAAACAAAGGCATTTGATATTATTGCTAGTGTTTATATGTTTCGAAAACAATTTCAAATCATAACTATCAATCATAGACGACATGAGCGTCCCATGCCACTATGTTGCCAAATATATATACAATTAAAACCGCACGATGTCGTATTTGGAAATTGGATTTCCGTCATGAACCAAGGCAAAAGATAGTCCATATTGAATTCGCGACTCTCTAGCCCGAGCCACAGGATCAGAGCTCGAGTGACCCTTGGATCGTCAGGGCCGGTCCACCGATGTGGATTGAAATTCCTGAACACTGCGTTTCCCCACCCTTTGGGGTGTAAATGAGCCAACGAATGGCTCCATCGGACCCGGATCATCCGATCTAACCGAGGCGCCTCGCAACAGCAACAACCACATAGGTGAAAAGTATATAAATGTCAGGGCTGGTAGGTCACTGACACCACCCTAGGTAGAAAGAAACGCATTCCCTCCTTGAGGTCCTTCTCCCGTTTCTGGTTCATACCGGGGTGTGAGGCTCGCGAATTCACATTATACACAAAGATACGCCACACAGGCGGTTCTTTGATCATCACCACAAGACTTTGCTTTTCAACAGAAGCCCTGATCATTTGCCACTTAGTCATGTCACACTAGCAATTCATGCCATGCGACTGATGTCCATCGATATACAACCTCTGAGCTCGTGCGTTTCAGAGAAGGGCGTTAAGCAAAAGAATAAATTCTCCGCCGCCAAACAGATGTATATTTAATAGAGATCAATCAACACAGAATAAACTCCAATGTCAGACACACAGTCCATTTACAAATCCATTCTGGGTCTAAACGAAACCGGAGACACTAAATACCTCGCAAACCCATCGATCACCACGTACGTCTGGACGATCACCACTCATTATCCATATTTCGGGATGCCTCCCAATCAGGACCTCGGTTACAATCCAAACGAGGTGAAGATCTCCGGTCTTCGACCACCGTCTTCATCTTCGACTTTCAATCGTCGGTCAATTATTTAAAATGGGAATTAACTCGGCCTTTTCAAATAATTCACGTACATTTAGAATTTCAAATCAATTTATTTCAATGGTTAAATCATTCGACAACACCAACTTTGTTCTTTAATGTAATTTTCACACCAAACACATCCAACCATCAAATATCACATAAATCGAGCAAATTCAGTTTATTTCCTTTCCATATCGTTTATGATATTTTATAATGATTTATCGCTATTTTTATATATTTTAAAATAGCCAATTTATTCAAAATGACGCTTCGGGCCATAACGCGGCCGTGGCGCTGTTTTTCTTCAGATTTGATTTACACATATCTGAAAATCTAACCGTTGGATCTTTACAAAATTTACATCACTAGAAAGGTCTTTTCAAAACGAATCCAACGGTTTCAGTTTCGGGAAAATCCGACGGTCGGATCTCCCGGTACAATCGTTTGAAGTTTCGATTTCAAAATACGAACTACAGCGTCGTTATTCGATTAAATATAATTATATTTATAAATATATATATATATATATATATATAAATATAAATATAATCGTTTCTGGCGCTGTTTTTCTTCAGATTTGAATTAAACATTCCAGACAATCCAACCGTTGGATTTTTACAAAGTTGGTGCCGTTGGAAAAATATTTCCAAGGCGAACCCAACGGTTGCGGTTTCGGGAAAATCCAATGGTCGGATTTCCCGCACTAGTTGTTTGAAATCACGGTTTCAAAACACGAACTACACAGCCACGTTTCGTTTTAATTTTATTTATATTTATATATTTATATAAATATAGTTCATTCAAAAATTCCTATATCGTTTTCACTTCAAATATTTCACTAACGCCTTTAAATTTCGGAAAAATTCGCCATAACCACCTTTGTACGGGAGGGGCTGGGAAAATTCCCAAATAGCCACACGGGCGACTCATGTCGAAAAGAAAAAGAAAAAGCCAAGCGTCTAGCCAACAGGCTCATAAAATCATCACCCAAACAAAACAGTAAATATGTACCTATTTGTCGGGCACAAAATTTTATTCCTCTTCTCTAGCCACTTTGCTATAACCTGTTCAATAAATATGCATGTACATATATACAGTTCTTATCATTTATCATTTTCAATTCAACTTCATATTTGATTCCATTTGGTTTAAAAACACCATTCATTCTAACATTGCATGCACAGGTAAAAATCAAATCATTAGCTAATTAATGAATGACTCATGCATATTTATTTGAACGAGTTGCTATTTTTAACACTTCACATTTCAACGATTCATGTATATAATAAAAATGGGATTTTTATTGTAAAACAATTCATTTCAAAACACTATTATTTTATATAGTTTATATAGGTGATAAAAATAGGATTTTTCTTATAAAACCATTTCTTTTAAAACGAGATTATTTTTCATAGTCCATATAATTAATAAAAGGTGTTTTTTATTATGAAACAATTTATTTCAAAATATGAATACCATTCAACACATGAATTTCTAATCAACGAATGAACATCGATTCAACACATGAAGGTTTTCTATAGTTTCTATATATAGATAAAAATGTGATTTTTATATTTAAAACACGAATACCATTCAACACATGAATTTCTAATCAACGAATTAATATCAATTCAGCACATGAAGGTTTTCTATTTCAATGAATAAATATAGTTTCAGCAAATGAAAATAATTCAAACACATGAATATTATTCAAAATTTCGGCAGCATAACGGCAGGGTAGTTAAAACCGGGACCGTCCCTAGTACGGCTCCCCGCTCTACCTTCAAACCTCGCGGTTTTTGACAATGGGGATCATGCATCTAGTTCGCACGCAGGCGGCATGTATATATTTATTTTATTTCCACAAACTAATCCTATGTGGTTTCAACCAAATATTTTTCAACCACAAACGGGTATTTTTCAACCTCAGTCAATCACTATCAACCACAAACAATCCCAAACAACCATTCGCTATCAATCAATTCTCATACCAATCACAATCAATAAATATCGTCCATGGTTTATGGACGAGAAGCGTATATATATATATATATATATATATATATATATATATATATAGCAATTCACTTTTATTTCAACACATATATAATTTTTACAATGCATATACAACTTATACATCGAACGTACAACTTATACAATGATTATACATGAGGTGTACAACGCTTATATAACTCATACATCGACTATATAATTTATACATCGTCGTTTTCCATATCGTTTATAAATTAGAAATCTCACATTGGGTTCCACTCCACCAAAAATAGCAGAAGGCTCAGGAAAATATGTGGTCTCTTCTAAAATGTAGAAGACGTCCACATGGTCACGATGTTTCCTGTTTCATCGAATTTCGTTAACGTAGCAAAAAGATATGATTTTTCGAAGTTTGCAACGGTTTTAAACTGTTAAAATCAGTTTTAAATTAAAACAGCCGATACCTTTCAAAACTGTTCGAAACTAGGTTTCGATTTTTCGATCAATCCGTGCAATGGTTCCACGATCGGGTTGCGCAGGATCGAAGAGCTACGTGAGGCGCACGTGCGCCAGGGAGGAGGGTCAACTCGGTGCGCCCTAGCTGGCGTGGCGGCGGTTGCAATGCCGCAACTTCACGGAGGTGATTCGGGAGATTTACACAACTATAGTTGCTTCTCCTTATATGGATTTGAAGATCTCTCCGAGCTCTACAAAATCCTCAACAGGAGGGAGGTGTAATTTTGCTTGTAGGAGGAGAAACGGAGGAGAGAAGGAACCGAGCGGTTTCCGCCGTGAATCGGTATCGGGGAGAGAGAAGCGGGGGGGGGGGGGGGGGGGGGGGAGTCTGACGTGGACAAATAGATTTTTTTTTATAAAGTTTTAAAATCCGAAAATACCCCTTGCCTCCTGCGAACCCCAATCCAAACCCAACAACTGTCGTCCCTAGCATTTTACCCCCATTCCGAACACAATGGGATATGTTTCGTAGGCCCATTCGATTGTTTCAGTCAGTTTCCATTCAAATTAAAATATAAAACATTCAATATTTGATTTGAACGTACATTTCAATTTGCTAGGGCCACAAACAAATTCGAAAAATTCCAGAAAAATAAATCTAGCTATGTTTTGCTGATACGGTCCCAACAAAACTAGTTTCGTTGAATTCTGAGACCGTTTGCAAAAAGGCCCATTTTTGGTCGATCCAATTTAACTGTAATTGACCAAAACACATTTTTCTTTGCCACGCTCACATATTAGCTTCAAAAATTATGAAATTTGAAACCTAGCAATAACTTTACATCCCGGATCCAACAAAAGTGGTTTCGTCGAATTCCGAGGTCGTATGCAAAATGGCCATTTTCACGGCTATATAAATTCCATATCGACCTTCTGAAAATTCATTCGGCCATAACTTTTGCTTTCCTCTATGAAAATTGGATTTTTTAGATTCGTTAGAAAGGTATTCACTAACAGATTTAAATATTTTTGGTTTCACTAAAATCCGGATTGTTTTGCTCCCGGTACAGCCCGACAAATTTTGAATTCAATTTTTGAAACTACAACGCCTTCTCAAGCCTTGTTTATAATTGTAATTACTTATATTCGTTTTCAATTGTCGATTCAACTCAGTTTTCATTGCCATTATCTAAAATATTTATTTTAAATATATAAAATCCATTATTTTAGCCAATTTAAAAATTTTAAATTGGTTCAGATTTTCTGGGTCGTTACAACACCGGGGAGGACATGCATTTCTTTCTAGCTAGAAGTGGCGTCAATGGTTTTACACGCCCTGACGAGGTTGACTTATGTGGTTTTTGCTGTTGCGAGGCGCCTCGGATATAGCGGTGACTATGTGAAGCCGATGGAGTCATTTGTTGGCTCATTTACACCCCAAAGGGTGGGGAAATGTAATGTTCAGGCATAATAATCCACATCGGTGGACCGGCCCTGACGATCCAAGGGGCAGTTGTAGTTGTTCCTGAGGGGCGGGCTAGAGTGTCTCGAATCGGTAGAGGACTATCTTTTGCCTCGGTTCACAGATGGAAATCCAACTTCCAATACGTGTGACATGTGTGATTTTGATTGTAGAGCCTAGTATTGGCGACATAGTGGGATGGGGCGCTTATGCCGTCTATGATTGATACTTATGATATGAAATTGTTTTGACACTATACACTTATAGTAATAATAAATGACGAAATTTCACGTACCAAGCATTCTTGGCTATTATAAGGTTAAAACCCTATCCTCTGGCTTGCGTTGCATTGTGCGATGGGACCTGGGTCTTATAATAGCTTCATTGTTCTTTATTTAGCATTGCGCTATTGTTTTATGCACTGGTGTTCTTGGGAGGAAACCCGTTCCGTATTATACGGCGTGGTCCCTTGATTTGCATAACTTTAAAAATAAAGATTAATAACTGTTTTAGTTCTTACACCAGTCCCATGACTGACCTGGAGTTTATTGTTTTAACCTAAACTCTGGGTGCCCATATTTCGACACGGGCAGCTAGTAGTTTTGGTTTTGCAGATTTATATTCACAGGAACCTGGTTTACAGCTGGAATGATATCTGGAAAGCTCTCTATCCGTATATCTCTTCTAGTTGTGTATTGTATTATTTTCCGCTGAAGTGATGTATTTAAATGCAATTTAAATCTCTAATATTTTCTAATGAATACTTGTTTGTTTAAACTCTGTGTATTCTTGTAATCTGATGGAATTGTTGTAATAAACAATGAAATGTTCTTCTGTCTGCGTTCTTTTGTGTCTTGTTCTCAAAGTATCCGCTCTTTCCTTACCGGGGAAGTTACGGGTTACTACATTTGTTATCAGAGCTTTGGTTTACAGAGCTCTAGAGAACAGGACACATTAGAACCATATGAAAGAATACATCAGAAATTGGATTAGTAATATCCAACGGGAATGACTCGTTAGAGATAGGATCAGTAGTATCCTAGAACGAGTGTGAAGAGTATATTTTTAAAATGAAACAAATTTGTTTTGAAAAATTAATTCAATTATTCGTATTTGATTATTTATTTTATATTTATTTGGACAATCCAGTATAGAAAGATTTTGCATATACGTCTGATCCGCGTGTATTTGGGGTTTTAATATACTGGATAGGTATAGAATCGCACTGTATACGCCCGGGAATGATTCTGATGATGGGTATCCATCATCAGTGTTGTGTTCGAGTTTCAAAGGTGGGATTTTTATATATTTCCGGTTGACTAGTGTGAGAACCAAAATTAGATAGGGCTTATTGTTGTGATTTGGCATCAAAAATCTGATTTTTAAACTATGTATCAAAGTTATGAATTTGAAAAGCTAATCAACTAATTGATTGGTGGTTGTGTTGTTGATTATTGTTTGATTAATTAAAATGTTGAACCTTTAGCCAAATTGTATCAAATAGTGAATTGTATTGAAAATTAGTCGCATTTGCATGCTTGTACTGGTACTTACATTGAACAGGTCATAGCAAGGAGGCTAGAGCTGAAGAATAAAATTGTTTGCCCGACAAATAGGTACATGTTTACCATAATTTACTGTTTTGTTTGGGTGATGATGATTTTGTGAGCTGATTGGCTCGCCGCTTGGCCTTTTCTTTTTCTTTTGGATTGAAGAAGGCCATGGGAGGCTATACGAAATATCCCGAAGTCCCCGGTGCTGGGGAGGTTATGGCGAAATTTTTCGAAAATTTAGGGTGTTAGCCAAATTTTTGAAAAATTTGAAAAGTTCTTAGAAACTGAAAAGTTGAAGAACTTAAGCCGTAGTGAAAATACGGGAAGTTGAGTTGATTTGTGAAACAACTTTCGGCTTTTCTCCTTTTCGAGGACGAAAAGTTTTAAGTGGGGGAGACTGTAACAACCCGGAAATGCGAGCCAATTTAAAAATTTTATTTTGGCAATTTTTGCGAATTTTTATTATTTAAAATGAATTATTTTAAATAATATCGACGAGAAATTTATTTTGAATAGAATTCGAACGTATATAGCTATATAGATTGTCCTTAGAATATAAATATTTATTTTAAATTATAGAAGGAATTGAAAATGGCGCGGTAGTTTGATAATTCGATTTCGAACTTCAAATGAATGTACAGGATTCAAAATAAACCGGATTTTAGCAAAACCCCGAATAATAGAATCTAATTGAGAATATCTTTCCAATGAATCCGAAAAATCAAAATTTCATAGCGGGAATCAAAAGTTATGGCCAATTGAATTTTCAGAATAGTCGCTATGGAATTCTGGCCCTTAAAAATGGGAATTTTGCAAACGTCCTCGGATTTCGACGAAACCACTTTTGTTGGATCCGTGATGTCAAGTTATTTCTAGATTCCAATTTTCATAATTTTTCGAATCAATATGTGAGCATGGGAAAGGAAAACCCGTTTGACCAGTTTCAGTTGATTTTAATCGACTAGAAAATGGCCATTTTTCAAACGGTCTCAGAATTTGACGAAACTAGTTTTGTTAGGACCGTGTCATCAATACGAAGCTAGAAAATATTTTTCGGAAATTTTTCAAGTTAGTATGTAACCCCGGTAAATTGAAATGCACGTTCAAATTCAATATATAGAGTTATATGTTGATTTTGATGGAAACGGATCGAAACGATCGAATCAGCCTACGATACATATCCCTTTGTGTTCGGAATAGTGGTAATTAGCTAGGAACGACAGTCGGTGGGTTCGATTTTGACTTCGAAATAAAAAGTTACTTTTTGGAATAAAATAAATAAATAAAATATATAATTATATTAACCTTTTATCTCTCCCTCCCCTTACCTGTAATGTCAAACTCGATTCATAACAGAAAAGAAAAAAAATCGATCTCAGGAAAAACCGCACTCCCTCCCTCATCGTCGCCCATCGCAACAAACGCCACCCTCCGACCTTCCACTGCCGGAGCCCCCCTGCTGACGCCGCCCCTCTAGCCTCGCGCGCAAACCCCCAGTTCGGACCCCCCAAACCCGTTCACACAGCCACCGCCGCCCCTGTAGAACGCACCTCCGCCAAAACCGACTTCCACCGCCTCCTTGTCGCCTGCAAACCCCCTCTGACGCCCCTGACCTCCCCTCTCTCCTCCCTTTCACATTCTAAAGCCCCAACCCGCCATGAAATCCGCCGCTCAGCCCACCATGGGCCATACCTCCGACCGTACGTTGACCGCTGCAGCTTCCCCAAGCCTCCTTCGATCGCCAACCATCCGGTGAGTGTTTATTTTCGTTTTTAGTTGTTTATCAAATTGAAAATGATATTTTTATGCGTATGTTTTTTTAAGTAAAAATATGCGATCTTTAGAAAATAAAAAGATTTGATTTTTAATGAACAAAAGTTTTGATTTTTATGTATGAATATCAAGTATAAAAATCTGATTTTTAGGTATATAAAACAAGTATAAAATTCGATTTTTATATATTCATTAGCGATGGAAAAATTGGATTTTACACATGAAGTTTGAAATAAAAGTTTTGATTTTTATGCATTCGTATAGCGAAGAAAAATAGATTTTTATATATATGAAGTGAAGATAAAAATTCGGATTTTTTGTACATGTAGTGATAATAAAAATATGATTTTTATATAATGTAGATAATAAAAATACGATTTTTATATAATGTAGATAATGAAGAAAGAATAAAAATATAATTTTTACATGATGTAAAGAATAAAGATATAATTTTTATACTAGTGGCATATTAAAAATATGATTTTTATAAAGTAGATAAATTAAAAATACGGTTTTTATCAAAGTAGAAATATAAAAATATAATTTTTATATAGAAAGAAGCGTTGTAAATATATGAAGTGAAATAAAAATATGAACTTTAGTTTATCGTGAAGTAGAGAGAATATAAAAATGTTATTTTTTTATATGTAGTGAATACGTGCAGCGAAAGTGACAAAAGACGAAAAGGCGAAGATTTCCTACCTATGAAGAGTCATGGCGTTGGATTTAGCTTTGGTGAGAAATCTTCACTTTTAATTTAATTTTCTAGTTAAAATATATACTAGGATGCAGACGGTGTTTAGTAGTACCCGACACCCGTCGTCCATAGACCATGGATGGCTTGTATGCTTGTTTGTTTGATTTTGATGTGTAGTTGATCATGTGATGTGATGTGAAATGAAATAAAATATTTATATAGTTAAAAATATTTTATAGTTAAAAATAGAATTTTTAACGTGTATTTAAAATGAAATAAATATAAACAAATCGGACGATTTGTTTATATACACACATTTAACTGATATTGACCGGGAAGATAAATTTTACACATCGCCCAACTGCACAAATAAAATCTGTGTTTGATTTATTGAAACCCCACATGGGTATTGGGATGATATATGACATACACTAGTCCTAATAAACAGACTGTCATAAGCGTTAAATATTTATATTTGATGCTTATAGAGTGTAGAATGCACTCTGGATGATGGTTAATTATTTATCGTTGTTATTTTATACACGTTTTATAGAAAATCCATATAGTTAACATTATATGGTAATTGATTGGACCTCATTCCATTTTTTAATAGAAATATTTGAAATAGAAATATTTGAAAGAGAAATATTTGAAATAGAAATATTTGAAAGAGAAATATTTGAAAAAGAAATATTTGAAATAGAAATATTTGAAAATAGAAATATTTGAAGGCGTGTTGATTAGATTTGCGCCATTTTGACGTGAACGATATTTATATTGATTTTATTCAAATTGAAATGAATATTAAAGTAAATTGAAATTCGAATTAAATTTAATTGATTTGAAATTTGAAATAAACTGAAATTGAATAGAATAGAATAGAATCCGAATTGAAATTGAATAGAATTGAATTCGAACTGAAATTGAATAGAATTGAATTCGATTGAAATTGAATAGAATTGAATTCGAATTGAAATTGATAAGAATTGAATTCGAATTAAAATTGAATTGAATTTGAATTAAAATCAATTTGAAATGAATTTAAAATGAATTTATGAGAAAAAATTCAATTTAGATTTGAATTTGAAAAGAAGTTGAAATCGTTTTGAAACCGAATTTAAAACAATTTATATAATACGTTTTCAAAGGGAATCGACGAAATATATATTATATATATTATATATATAATATAATGGCCTAAATAGAACGCGCTGTGGTAGTTCGTGAATTTCGACCATTGACTTCGAATGGATATTGCGGGAGATCCGACCGTCGAATTCTCCTAAAACCAGAATTGTTGGGTTCGTATCGAAAAGAGCTTTCTAACGAATATTAGAAATTAGAAATCTAATGGTTGGATTTGGAATTATGTCCAAATCAAATTTGGAAAAGGTCGTTGTAAGTGCAGTTCGATGGCCGTTGATGGAAATCGACTGTACGAGCCTTGATAAAATTATTAAAAATAGTAATAATTTGTGTAAAATCATAAGAAACGATTTGGGAGGAATTGGAATGAAAAACTCCATATTTGAAAAGGTGAAAATAGATTTTTATCAAAATGAACTAGTTTTGAACTAGAATGATAATTCTATTTATTTTTAAATAAATAAATTAAATTTGAAAAGGGTTTTAAAAGTAACCAAAATTTCCAATAATTGAATGGGAATGGATTTGAATCGAAATTGTCTTTGGAATATTTCGATGTTGGATTTCGTGATGATACAGGTATTGTTATGGGAATTTGAACGATATATTTATATCGTTATTTCCAATACGATATTTGTTGGTCGTAGAATTTGATATTGAATATAAGCCGATATATTTTCTATTCAGAGCCTAGTATTTAATATCAAATGTGATTTGGGTTTGTCGTGAATGATGTCTTCATTAACACTGTTCTTAAGCCCAGTTGAGAAAAAGATTAAATCCTTTTATTTAGATTTAATGAAGTGTACCAATTAAATAATATTTAATTGGAATTGAATTGGTATTGATTTTTGGGTTTGTCGTGAACCGTGTTTTAAGTAACACTTATTCTTTAACCCGATAATTACTGGAATGTGATTTTGGGTTTATCGTGAACCGTGTTTTAAATGACACTGATTCTTTAACCCAGTTAAAGATTAAAACTAAGTGGAGTTTTAATGAATCTTTAATTAGATTGAAAAGATCGAGAATGGAGTATCAACAGTTTTACTCCAGGCGATAGTTAAAATCTTTAATTAGATTTGAACGTGAAATACTAATTGAATTCACCGATAACACCGTGGTGTAAGATATGAAGTATTACCAGTTTTACTTCATGGGGTGAATAGGTTGGGATTGAGAAATAAAATAAATGATTACTTCGGTGTGGTTCGCAAATCCCGAGTAGTTTGAATTGATATTCAAAGGAGATTAAAGAATAAATTTAAAGAATTTATCTTTGATAAAATTAATAGGAACTTTTCGCAAAGTGTATGAATATTTGAATAAAAGAATATTCTGAATTGGAATAAGGCGTATTTTGTGTTTGTGTAACACTTGTTTATTATATATACGCGAGTTATTCGGAAAGACCGGGTTTATTCTATTCTTAATAACTGATTCGACGTGGTGTCGAAGATGAAGACGGCGGTCGAAGACCGAAGGTCTTCACATCGTTTTGGTGATTACTGATGATCTTGATTGGGCCGTACACCAAAGAGGAGGGAATCAGTTAGTGATCGTCCAGACGTACTTGGAGATCGATGGATACGCGGGGTACTAAGTGCCTCCGGTTTCGTTCAGACCCAGAACGGACTTGTAAAAGGGACTGCGTGTCTGACATTGGATTTTAGTCTGTGTGATTGATGTCTATTAAATATATATCTGTTTGGCGGCGGAGAATTTATTCTCTTGCTTAACGCCCTTCTCTGAGACGTACAAGCTCTGGGGTTATATATTGATGGATATCAAATGCATGGAGTGAACTGCCTGTGTGGCATGCCCAAGTGGCAATTGATCGAGGCTTTTGTTGAAAAGCAAAGTCTTGTGGTTGACGATCAAAGCACATCCTGTGTGGCACAGTTTTGTGTAGCGATAATTCATGAGCCTCACACCCCGGTTGTGAACCAGAAACGGGAGAGGACATCAGGGAGGACATGCGTTTCTTTCTAGCTAGAAGTGGCGTCAGTGGTTTTACACGCCCTGACGAGTTTGACTTATGTGGTTGTTGCTGTTGCGAGGCGCCTCTGATATACCGGTGACTACGTGAAGCCGATGGAGTCATTTGTTGGCTCATTTACACCCCAGAGGGTGGGGAAATGCAGTGTTCAGGCATAATAATCCACATCGGTGGACCCGCCCTGATGATCCAAGGGGCAGTTGCGGCTGTTCCTGAGGGGCGGGCTAGAGCGTCTCGAATCGGTAGAGGACTATCTTCTGCCTCGGTTCACAGATGGAAATCCAACTTCCAATACGTGACATGTGCGGTTTTGATTGTAGGGCCTAGTAATGCGACATAGTGGGATGGGGCGCTTATGCCGTCTATGATTGATACTTATGATTTGAAATTGTTTTGACACTATACACTTATAGTAATAATAAAAGACGAAATTTCACGTACCAAGCATTCTTGGCTATCATAAGGTAAAAACCCTATCCTCCGGCTTGCGTTGCATTGTGTGATGGGACCTGGGTCTTATAATAGCTTCATTGTTCTTTATTTAGCATTGCGCTATTGTTTTATGCACTGGTGTTCTTGGGAGGAAACCCGTTCCGTGTTATAAGGCGTGGTCCCTTGAATTGCCTAACTTTAAAAATAAAGATTAATAACTGTTTTAGTTCTCACACCAGTCCCATGACTGACCTGGAGTTTATTGTTTTAACCTAAACTCTGGGTGCCCTTATTTCGACACGGGCGGCTAGTAGTTTTGGTTTGGCAGATTTATATTCACAGGAACCTGGTTTACAGCTGGAATGATATCCATAAAGCTCTGTATCCGTATATCTCTTCTAGTTGTGTATTGTATTATTTTCCGCTGCAGTGATGTATTTAAATGCAATTTAAATCTCTGATATTTTCTGATGAATACTTATTTGTTTATACTCTGTGTATTCTTGTAATCTGATGGAATTGTTGTAATAAACAATGAAATGTTCTTCTATCTGCGTTCTTTTGTGTGTTGTTCTCAAAGTATCCGCTCTTTCCTTACCGGGGAAGTTACGGGTTACTACATTTGGTATCAGAGATTTGTTTTACAGAGCTCTAGAGAACAGGACACATTAGAACCATACGAAAGAATTCATCAGAAATTGGATTAGTAATATCCCACGGGAATGACTCGTTAGAGATAGGATCAGTAGTATCCTAGAACGAGTGTGAAGAGTATAATTTTTAAATGAAACAAATTTGTTTTGAAAATTTTAATCAATTATTCGTATTTGATTATTTATTTTATATTGATTTGGACAATCCAGTATATAAAGATTTTGCATATACGTCTAATCCGCGTGTATTTGAGGTTTTAATATACTGGATAGGTATAAAATCGCACAGTAGACGCCTGGGAATGATTCCGATGATGGGTACCCATCATCAGTGTTGTGTTCGAGTTTCGAAGGCGGGATTTCTATATATTTCCAGTTGACTGGTGTGAGAACCAAAATTAGATAGGGCTTATTGTTGTGATTTGGCATCAAAAATCTGATTTTTAAACTATGTATCAAAGTTATAAATTTGAAAAGCTAATCAACTAATTGATTGATGGTTGTGTTGTTGATTATTGTTTGATTAATTAAAATGTTGAACCTTTAGCCAAATTGTATCAAGTAGTGAATTGTATTGAAAATTAGTTGCATTTGCAAGCTTGTACTGGTACTTACATTGAACAGGTCATAGCAAGGAGGCTAGAGCAGAAGAATAAAATTGTTTGCCCGACAAATAGGTACATGTTTACCATAATTTACTATTTTGTTTGGGTGATGATGATTTTGTGAGCCGATTGGCTAGACGCTTGGCTTTTTCTTTTTCTTTTGGATTGAAGAAGGCCATGGGAGGCTATATGAAATATCCCGAAGTCCCCGGTGCAGGGGAGGTTATGGCAAAAAAATTCGAAAATTTAGGGTGTTAGCCAAATTTTTGAAAAATCTGAAAAGTTCTTAGAAACTGAAAAGTTGAAGAACTTAAGCCAAAGTGAAAATACTGGAAGTTGAGTTGATTTGTGAAACAACTTTCGGCTTTGTTCCTTTTCGGGGACGAAAAGTTTTAAGTGGGGGAGATTGTAACAACCCAGAAATGCGAGCCAATTTAAAATTTTTATTTTGGAAATTTTAGCGAATTTTGATTATTTAAAATGAATTATTCTAAATAATATCGACGAAAAATTTATTTTGAATAGAATTCGAACGTATATAGTTATATAGATCGTCGTTAGAATATAAATATGTATTTTAAATTATAGAAGGAACTGAAAATGGCGCGGTAGTTTGATAATTCGATTTCGAACTTCAAATGAATGTACAGGATTCAAAATAAACCGGATTTTAGCGAAACCAAAAATAATAGAATCTAATTGTGAATATCTTTCCAACGAATCCGAAAAATCAGAATTTCATAGCGGGAATCAAAAGTTATGGCCAAATGAATTTTCAGAATAATCGCTATGGAATTCTGGCCCTTGAAAATGGGAATTTTGCAAACGACCTCGGATTTCGGCGAAACCTCTTTTGTTGGATCTGTGATGTCAAGTTATTGCTAGATTCCAATTTTCATAATTTTTCGAATCAATATGTGAGCGTAGCAAAGGAAAACGCGTTTGACCAGTTTCAGTTGATTTTAATCGACTTGAAAATGGCCATTTTTCAAATGGTCTCAGAATTTGACGAAACTAGTTTTGTTAGGACCGTGTCGTCAATACGAAGCTAGAAAATATTTTTCGGGAATTTTTCGAGTTAGTATGTGACCCCGTTAAATTGAAATGCGCGTTCAAATTCAATATATAGAGTTATATGTTGATTTTGACGGAAACTGATCGAAACGATCGAATCAGCCTACGATACATATCCCATTGTGTTCGGAATAGGGGTAATTAGCTAAAAACGATAGTTGGTGGGTTCAATTTTGACTTCGAAATAAAAACTTACTTTTCGGAATAAAATAACTAAATAAAATATATAATTATATTAACCTTTTATCTCTCCCTCCCCTTACCTGTAAAGTCAAAACCGATTCATAACAGAAAAGAAAAAAATTCGATCTCAGGAAAAACCGTGCTCCCTCCCTCATCGTCGCCCATCGCGATGGACGCCACCCTCCGGCCTTCCACCGCCGGAGCCCCCCTACTAACGTTGCCCCTCAAGCCTCGCGTGCAAAACCCCAGTTCGGACCCCCCCAAACACTTTCACACAGCCACCGCCGCCCCTGTAGAACCCACCTCCGCCAACCTCAGCTTCCGTCGCCTCCTTGTCACCTGCAAACCCCCTCCGACGCCTCCGACCTCCCCTCTCTCCTCCCTTTCACATTCTAAAACCCCAACCCGCCATGAATTCCGCCGCTCAGCCCACCATGGGCCCTACCTCCGACCGTACGCCGACCGCTGCACCTTCCCCGAGCCTCCTTCGATCGTCAACCATCCGGTGAGCGTTTTTTTTCGTTTTTAGTTGTTTATTAAGTTAAAAATGAGATTTTTATGCGTATGTTTTTTTAAGTAAAAAGATGCGATCTTTAGAAAATAAAAAGCTTTGATTTTTAATGAACAAAAGTTTTGATTTTTATGTATGAATATCAAGTATAAAAATCTGATTTTTAGGTATATAAAACAAGCATAAAATTCGATTTTTATATATTCATTAGCGATGGAGAAATTGGATTTTATACATGAAGTTTTGAAATAAAAGTTTTGATTTTTATGCATTCGTATAGTGAAGAAAAATAGATTTTTATATATATATATGAAGTGAAGATAAAAATTCGATTTTTTTGTACATGTAGTGATAATAAAAATATGATTTTTATATAATGTAGATAATAAAAATATGATTTTTATATAATGTAGATAATGAAGAAAGAATAAAAATATAATTTTTACATGATGTAAAGAATAAAGATATAATTTTTATACTACTGCCATATTAAAAATATGATTTTTATAAAGTAGAGATATTAAAAATATGGTTTTTATCAAAGTAGAAATATAAAAATATAATTTTTATATAGAAAGAAGCGTTGTAAATATATGAAGTGAAATCAAAATATGAACTTTATTTTATCGTGAAGTTGAGAGAATATAAAAATGTGATTTTTTATATATGTAGTGAATACGGGCAATGAAAGTGACAAAAGACGAAAAGACGAAGATTTCCTACCTATGAAGAGTCGTGGTGTTGGATTTAGATTTGGTGAGAACTCCTCAATTTTAATTTAATTTTCTAGTTAAAATATATACTAGGATGCAGACGGTGTTTAGTAGCACCCGACACCCGTCGTCCACAGACCATGGACGGCATGTATGCTTGTTTGTTTGATTTTGATGTGTAGTTTATTGTGTGATGTGATGTGAAATGAAATAAAATATTTATATAGTTAAAAATATTTTATAGTTAAAAATAGAATTTTTAACGTGTATATAAAATGAAATAAATATAAACAAATCGGACGATTTGTTTATATACACACATTTGACTGATATTGATTGGGAAGATAAATTTTATTCATCGCCCAACTGCACAAATAAAATCTGTGTTTGATTGATTGAAACACCACACGGGTATTGGGATGATATATGACATACACTAATCCCAATAATTAGTTATATGTCGATTGATTGATTGACAGACTGTCATAAGCGTTAAATATTTATATTTGATGCTTATACAGTGTAGAATGCACTCTGGATGATGGTTGATTATTTATCGTTGTTATTTTATACACGTGTTGTAGAAAATCCATATAATTAACATTATATGGTAATTGATTGGGCCTCATTCCAGTTTTGAATAGAAATATTTGAAATAGAAATATTTGAAAGAGAAATATTTGAAAAATAAATATTTGAAATAGAAATATTTGAAAATAGAAATATATGAAGGCATGTTGATTAGATTTGCGTCATTTTGACATGCACGATATTTATATCGATTTTATTCAAATTGAAATGAATATTAAAGTGAATTGAATATCGAATTAAATTCAATTGATTTGAAATTCGAAATAAACTGAAATTGAATAGAATAGAATCTGAATTGAAATTGAATAGAATTGAATTCGAATTGAAATTGAATTGAAATTGAATAGAATTGAATTCGAATTGAAATTGAATAGAATTGAATTCGAATTGAAATTGAATAGAATTGAATTCGAATTGAAATTGAATAGAATTGAATTCGAATTAAAATTGAATTGAATTGAATTTGAATTAAAATCAATTTGAAATGAATTTAAAACGAATTTATGAGGAAAATTCAATTTTGATATGAATTTTAAAAGAAGTTGAAATCGTTTTGAAACCGAATTTAAAACAATTTATATAATACGTTTTCATAGGGAATCGACGAAGTATATATTATATATATAATATAATGGCCTGAATAGAACGCGTCGCGCTGTGGTAGTTCGTGAATTTCGACCATTGACTTCGAATGGATATTGCGGGAGATCCGACCGTCGAATTCTCCTAAAACCGAAACCGTTGGGTTCGTATCGAAAAGAGCTTTCTAACGAATACTAGAAATTAGAAATCTAACGGTGGATTTGGAATTATGTCCAAATCAAATTTGGAAAAGGTCGTTGTAAGTGCAGTTCGATGGCCGTTGATGGAAATCGACTATACGGGCCTTGATAAAATTATTAAAAATAGTAATAATTTGTGTAGAATCATAAGAAATGATTAGTGAAGAATTGGGATGAAAAACTCCGTATTTGAAAAGGCGAAAATAGATTTTTATCAAAATGAACTAGTTTTGAACTAGAATGATACTTCTATTTATTTTTAAATAAATAAATTGAATTTGAAAAGGATTTTAAAAGTAACCAGAATTTCCAATAATTGAATGGGAATGGATTTGAATCGAAATTGTCTTTGGAATATTTCGATGTTGGATTTTGTGATGATACAGGTATTGTTATGGGAATTTGAAAGACATATTTATATCGTTATTTCCAATACGATATTTGTTGGTCGTAGAATTTGATATTGAATATAAGGCGATATATTTTCTATTCATAGCCTTGTATTTAATATCAAATGTGATTTGGGTTTGTCGTGAATGGTGTCTTCATTAACACTCTTCTTTAGCCCAGTTGAGAAAAAGATTAAATCCTTTTATTTAGATTTAATGAAGTGTACCAATTAAATAATATTTAATTGGAATTGAATTGGTATTTATTTTTGGGTTTGTCGTGAACCATGTTTGTAACGACCCATATTTTTGACCGTTTAAAAATCGACAATAAGCCACACATGTCGACCCAAACAAATCGCAAATGCAGGTAGTTATTGGGAAAAGAAGAAAAAGAAAGAAGATAAAGACAATAACAGAATCTCACAGCGGAAGGACAACATATAATAAACAAATAGCAGTTAAAACAGTTGAAATGTATATTGTGATTATAACATTCAATGATTATCATAGTTACATACACATACGAATGTACATAATAAGCAGCGGAAATAAATGCAGCGGGAATACATATGTATAGATAATAGATATGCCAAATCTTCGTCTTCGATCTCCTAGTCACAGTCATCCCTGTTAACTGCAAACGCCTGCTGACCCGAGCGTATTGCATAAAAAGGAAAACACAACAAACACTCGGATCAGCACTAAATCATTCTCATATTAGTCAAATTAAAAGATGAAATAACATCAGTGTCATGGGTACAGTAACTCAAGAGATGTTACGGGATTTTTCCATCTCTCAAGGATCCGTTAAATTAATACATACATAATATGGTACGCTATTATGATAGTGTCTATCCAGTAAAGTATAAATACTGAAAATAGCGTAAGCGGGATTACCATATTACCCTTACGTTGTTTATAGGCATCAACAGTCTATACAGTACCGTAAATTCACCGTACTGGTGTTATCAGAGGGCACTCCATAGAAGGCAATGCTAAATCAAAATCGTATGGGGCTCGATGTGGATATATATGACAAGGCACTCGAGGCAATGCCCAGGGTAGGATTCTACCAATTGCACTCCCGGACCGGTGGTAACGCATAGCAGCCACTACTGCCCACCTCGGATCACACTCCCAAAGTCATAAATGGGCCCAAATCATCATCAACGTCATAGTCATAGGAATATTATCGAAGAAGTGTGTCCGATCAAAGGTGCTACCTCAGTTAGTCACGGTATAGCTCCTGTTTTAGTCATTTCAATTCTGACCCGAAGGTCAGGGCTATTTCGTCATCGATCATCTTCTTCGATTCAATAATCGCCTCCAAGTCATCATACTCAATCTGGATACGTCATAACGTTCACAATTGTCAAAGTGGTATCGACACTGACAGAGAGTATGCCTTATGTCGACTCCGGTCTCTTTAACAACCAACGCTTACAACTTTCACATCGGTCGGTTCTTTTATATTTGATAAAGGTTCGCTTTCATATCAAAATATCATCTTCTGTTTCGAACCCAATTTATTCAACGAATAAAATTTTCATATCAACATATCATAATCATACCCGAGCCGATTAAATTCTAAAACTAGAATATATTTCATATCATTATATTTTAATCACATAATATTTCAAAAACGGCTTATATTCAAATAGAATATAATTTATCTCAAAGACTTCAAATTATCACGGATTCTTATCTCAACTCCATTTGAACCGGCGGTTCAAACTCAAGCATTTCCATTCGGAAGGAATTTATAAATTTCAAAAATACTTGTAAGTAAACGTATATATAAAATAATAATAATAATAAATGTTATATAAATAATATATATAGATATATATAGAATATAATAATAAAAAATAAATCAGTAATTTAAATATTATCTATATACTTAAAATAGGGTTACTAGGAAAAGTTTGAAAAATGAATTATAAGAAAATTTTATTTAAAATACAACAGTTATAAGTAAAGGTAAATAATAAATTTAAAGCAAGAATAATTATTTGGAATCAAATGCACAAATATTTTTAAAATAAATTTCTTTAATCAAAATCTTTCCTTCCTTCCAAATTTCTAATACTTGAATCTATCCTCCGATCTCAATGGGGTTCATTTAATTCCATATCTCATTTCAACCCCGTTCAAAACAACTATTGACTTCTAGAGTTCAAATATATTTTCAAACTGAGTTAAAACAACTCAGATACCCTCGATTTCCAAATTTCCCAAAAACCAGATTACATAAGAATTTATTTCCTCCTAATCCAACTCATAAATCATATTCAAATCCCAATTTAAATATTTCCACTTTGTTTTGGAAAATTCCTTGAACCCTTTTTAATCAACTTCCCAGTTCAGAATCTTTAAAGAATTGAATTATCGAGTATCGGTACATTCTTTAAAGGGAAATTTCTATCAAATAAAATTTCAAATATTTAAAATCATTTAACCAACCGATGTCTGTATATAATTATCTACCCAATGGCCAAGTGATTTTAAATCTAATTTCTCGATGTTTCAGGGATGGATCTATCATTTCAATCCAAATCAGGGTCACAGAGATTTATCATTTCACTCCGTGTTCTTAATTTATTTCATCGATAAATTCCGAGTTCATTACATGCCCGTAACATCAGGGTAAATGAAATTTATCGTCACAAATCAACATGCATTACGATATACTGAAATAAGGAGCATTAAACATGTCACTATAAATTCAGTAATAATTTCAACCAACATCCATCACAACAATTTCATTCAACTGATTCAGCATTAAACTGTTTCAGGATTTAACCAGGGTTCGAATTCAACTAGAGATTTAAATTAAATTAAATAACAAATCATTTACTTAGATTGCATGTTAACATACTTACATGTTAAATTTAAACCACGCATCAACAATCCAACACAACCATGCAACCAAATTTACTTCATAATGTAATTCGATAAGTATGGGAATAATTCAGTATTTCGTGAGCGAAGAATCACTCACCTTTGGGTCCTTAGTGGATCGGACGTCCAACCATAGCCCAAAATTTCACAGTCTCTAAACGCAGCCAGGTTAGTGCCAAAACGTCCGCAATTCCGCCACGATCCCAACGCAACAAACCGCGTCCAAATCCGAGTTCGTATGAAGAAGTTATCAGTGTTTTACCACTTGAATTTAAAAATATATAAAATAAATAATTAATTTCTCTCACCCATCAGAAACTGACACCTCAGCATCCCCTATTCTCGTTCCCGCTCATTTTCCTCCAGGCGTGAACACTGCTTCGAACGGAACCCATTTGCTCCGAATTTTTGACCGAACTTTGCTCCTTGCTCCGACCATCGGTGGTCCTCCGACCACTGGCAAACGCTTCCCCCTTGACTCGCGTATCTCCTGACACCGGACCCGCCACCTCCGGTGGTCCCTAGGTCCGCCGCCGAGCCCACAAACGCACCGGATTCGAAACCTTAATTCATGAAAATCCGACGATCCACACCACTATAAAACGCATGAACACCACCGCTGCCTTCGTACACTCCTCCTCTTCAAAACCCATATCCCCGATTCCTCGATTAACTCCCTAATCAAAAACGCCCAAAATCGAACTTAGGGTTTCAAAAACAAAACTTTGACTGTCGATTTCAGGCAACTCCGGCCACTGCATGTTGAAACAAACTATACCAGAGGCTTCGTATTGTCGAGAGCTTCGTTTTGGTATATAATATGATAGGGTTTTGAGAGATTTTTATTTTGAAGTTGAAATTTTTATTTCTAGGGTTTTGAAAATATGTTTTCAGCCATTAGAGAGAAATGAAGGAGGAGGTATACGTATAAATGAAGAATGGACTGATTGAGTGTTAAGTGGGTTTTTATTTATATATATTTATAAGGCCCAAATATGAGAAATACCCAATTATCCATTTACAATGATTCGTTCACAATTTCTCTTGTACGATCAAACGGTAAGTCGGATTGTAACGCAAATTGAAATCCTATAATACTTCACCGTTCCGGTTCTGATGGCGCCAGTTTCGTCGAATTCCGAGACAGTCGCCAGAACAGTAAATTTCACAGTTAATTAAATGAATAAAATATTCAATTATTCAGTTAACTGTTTTAATTCAATTTAATTATTCACTAAATTCAAATTTAAATCAAATTATGACTTAAAAATTCTATAAATAAATTTCACACATTTTAAATCTAAATTTGATTATTTAAATCTCTGATTTGAATTTCAGTTACTATTTCTCAACTTAGAATTTTCCATTTACCAATGAAATTTAAATTTCCATTTTTAAATTATATAACTCAAATCATTTAAATAAATAAAATATGAATTTCCAAATTACAACAATTCTAAGTATAAACTAAATTTAAAAAATCTAATTATGCTCCATTAAAATACTCATCATCATTTTAATTGACAAAATTAAATTTTTATCCAATATTATTCTATTTTATTTATTTAAAAATTGCAAATTTAAATATTCAGAAAATATGGGATGTTACATTCTCCCCCACTTTAAATCTTTTCGTCCTCGAAAAGAGAACGAGATGAGGCATTAACCAAATCATACATTCAAATTTAGACTTACAAAAATAATATTTATAAAATAAGTATATAGTTGTAAAACCCCATAAATTTTCTAATTCTTGAAATCACGGAAAATTTCGGCAGCATCTCCTTTGTACGGAGAGGTCCAAAAAATCACCACATATATAAAACCCCAATATTCATCTCATCACTCGATGAGGCATCCCAAAAATGGGGAAAACAAAATATAAAGCCACCAAAATCTTGTAACACACACACACACACCCCTTTTTTTTAGCGTTTATTAGCATTTTTACTTAACTTAGCACTTAGTATTTAGCACAAGCGAGCTCCGTAGCGTAGCGCGACTTCCTTTCACCTGCTACATACTCACATACCCATAAGAATCAACGTATATACAATATATAGCAATTTTATACAACCTACACAATATATATCGACCATTTCAACTATAAAACCAAAATGTTAACAACATACCAGCGAACAAATTGCGGGTTATCATCCCTTAGATGGGGAAATTTGACTAAAACATACTAGGCAAAAGTTGTAGCATTTCTCTTAAGTTTTCTGAATTGTCCAGATTCATCGAATTCCGACCATTTGTTCAAAAGTTATGACTGTTTTGATAAAACCGAACGCTTCAACCTGTACCCTGAAAATGCAGGTCTGAAATGTTCTATCCACTTTTTAGCCCTCTAAACATCAGAATTTGACTCCGTATATTAAGAGAAGGTTTTAGTTTACCTTCTGGTCTTTCCGAATTGTACTCGCACATCCAAATCCGACACTTGGTTAGGAAGTTATGGCCCAAACAATATTGATATTCAGTTCAGATTTTTATTTTCTGCGCATACAACTACGAATAGTTCTTGGTTTTCAACTTAATAAACTTGAAAATTCGGCAAAACACTATTAATAAAAGTTTTAGTTCAGTTTCTAAAGTTTCCAAAAAGTCCGGAATCGTTAAATTCCGATCATCCATTCAAAAGTTATGGTCACTTTAGCTTCAGCTTATCGACTACTTCAGATTTACATGAACATTGGTTTATTTCTATTCGAATTTCAACATTCTCGATTTCAATACTTTTGTAAATTCTTAACATTTAACTTTGTTATCACTTCATTATTCAAGAAACGGATTCATATTCAATTGCTCACTTAAGTTCGATATTCTTTCTATTCAATTCCCGGTTTCATTTCAAGTGTTTAAATTCCGATTAAATCTTGAATTCATTATAAAATTTCCAACGAACTTGATTACGTTGATCCTTTAATTCATTATCATGGATCAATTTTGCCAACATTTTATAACTCATTTCTTTCCTAGTACTAAATTCTCAATTGATATTCCTTTCGATCTTCTAATTTATTCTTACTGGTTCGATTCACTCGACCCGACTAAGTTTAGCTTCATTTCATACTTCTTTATTTTAAATTTATCGATGATTCCTATTTTATCAACAGCATAAATTCCCTTCCCACTCTTTCTCGAACTAACTTGATATGCTTATTTATTTCCCAAGCCATAAGTTATTGCCACTTTTATTTACACAACAATTTTTTTTCCAAATTTGTTTTAGTCGGCTTAGTTGACTTATATTCCATGGTTAAATCTCAATTTCCTTAACGCTTATATCGACTAACTTGGAATTTATTTAAACTTATAATCGCCCCTATTTAAGCATTTCGACGACCACTTCCCTTTTCTTAATGCTTAAGTAAATTTCCTGGTTTCAAAAAAAAAAAATCAAAATTCGAACATCTCGATTAACCTTAGTACGCGAGTTATTCTTATGAGTTAAGGTGGACTCAAGTGCTCGATTCCGGGTTTATAGGCCAAGTTTAAGTAACATATGTACTTGTAAAATTTTATAGAAGATCATATCATAAAAGTTGAAACCTAAATCTTAAGTAACAAAGAACATAGAAATATCAATTCTAGTTTAATCCAATTCCAACTTTAAATAACCAATACTAATACCTTTATATAATATTCATACTATATGAAATGAAATCCAACTTAGACTTTATATCCGCTATAGTGCCTTAATAAGGTTATCATTAAGGTTCCTTACATTTCTACTTCATCGATCATTCACCTTTCCTAAATAAACTTTATTTCTTATAAATTTCCTTCTCAACTAACTTAACTCACTCATCAACTATTTCACGTCATAATTTGTTACCATTTCGTTTCACCACCAAGTTCTTCAGTTCATTTTAGTCGACTTGAATTAAGTTTTATCTCCTACATTCTTCAGCACTTCTATCGACTAACCTTGTAACTTATTTAACTTAATTATCATCCACATTTTTGAGCTTTAACGATGGTTCCTTTCTCTCAACACTTAAGTTTATTTCTTAGTTTCAACATCAAGGACTCAAATGGATCAGGCTACCTTATTACCTAAATTAATTATTATTTTCCAAGACGAACTTAAATATTTTGATTCCGGGTTTTAAAACTAAGTTTAAAATGCATATATGTTTATAAAATTCATAGAAAACATATAATTAACAAAACAAGGAAATTTCAATCTTGGTTAAATCTTAACTCCACTTTACATATCATCGAAAATTAAATCAAAATCTTTTCCCAACGAGTTATGAAAAGTACGGAGTGGGCTCCCCCACTTAGACGCTTCAGAATAAACATTGAAAATGCGTGCACTCATTTCCGAAATCTTTTCTGATGTCCGAGAAGGGATTACACACTTTAATCCTTAAAATCATTTAGAAAACTATTTATAATACGATATTTTTCTTCAAAATTTCATAACACTGTTTCAAGAGTACCCCAGGATCAAGTTTCAAGTTCATTTCTATTTCAATCTCAAACCATTCTCATCCAATTACACTAAAGGTATCATTTCATTTCATATATTTCTTAGACCATTTAAATTCCTTATTAAATTTATTATTGAATCAATCGGAATAGGTATAAATTTAATATTTCCACCTACTAAAACAAATACATATATACTTGAACTAAATATATATATTCAATATATTTTAAAATATGACCGGAAAACATATTATATCGATCATTCCGTTCGATTATTTAGGAATTCTTATCGATTCCATGGCGTCCCATATATCGATCAGAGCTCATAAATATTCAACAGAATAAGTCAACACAACAGAAAACAAATTTGTATCAAAATACAAGTACGCTCTCTCATATCACTCAACTCATTCTAGGGCATTTCTAACCCCATCTCTAATGAGTTAATTCCCAACAGAGCCAAGGTTATCGTCAACCATCGCTCTGATACCTGTTTGTAACGACCCATATTTTTGACCGTTTAAAAATCGACAATAAGCCACACATGTCGACCCAAACAAATCGCAAATGCAGGTAGTTATTGGGAAAAGAAGAAAAAGAAAGAAGATAAAGACAATAACAGAATCTCACAGCGGAAGGACAACATATAATAAACAAATAGCAGTTAAAACAGTTGAAATGTATATTGTGATTATAACATTCAATGATTATCATAGTTACATACACATACGAATGTACATAATAAGCAGCGGAAATAAATGCAGCGGGAATACATATGTATAGATAATAGATATGCCAAATCTTCGTCTTCGATCTCCTAGTCACAGTCATCCCAGTTAACTGCAAACGCCTGCTGACCCGAGCGTATTGCATAAAAAGGAAAACACAACAAACACTCGGATCAGCACTAAATCATTCTCATATTAGTCAAATTAAAAGATGAAATAACATCAGTGTCATGGGTACAGTAACTCAAGAGATGTTACGGGATTTTTCCATCTCTCAAGGATCCGTTAAATTAATACATACATAATATAGTACGCTATTATGATAGTGTCTATCCAGTAAAGTATAAATACTGAAAATAGCGTAAGCGGGATTACCATATTACCCTTACGTTGTTTATAGGCATCAACAGTCTATACAGTACCGTAAATTCACCATACTGGTGTTATCAGAGGGCACTCCATAGAAGGCAATGCTAAATCAAAATCGTATGGGGCTCGATGTGGATATATATGACAAGGCACTCGAGGCAATGCCCAGGGTAGGATTCTACCAATTGCACTCCCGGACCGGTGGTAACGCATAGCAGCCACTACCGCCCACCTCGGATCACACTCCCAAAGTCATAAATGGGCCCAAATCATCATCAACGTCATAGTCATAGGAATATTATCGAAGAAGTGTGTCCGATCAAAGGTGCTACCTCAGTTAGTCACGGTATAGCTCCTGTTTTAGTCATTTCAATTCTGACCCGAAGGTCAGGGCTATTTCGTCATCGATCATCTTCTTCGATTCAATAATCGCCTCCAAGTCATCATACTCAATCTGGATACGTCATAACGTTCACAATTGTCAAAGTGGTATCGACACTGACAGAGAGTATGCCTTATGTCGACTCCGGTCTCTTTAACAACCAACGCTTACAACTTTCACATCGGTCGGTTCTTTTATATTTGATAAAGGTTCGCTTTCATATCAAAATATCATCTTCTGTTTCGAACCCAATTTATTCAACGAATAAAATTTTCATATCAACATATCATAATCATACCCGAGCCGATTAAATTCTAAAACTAGAATATATTTCATATCATTATATTTTAATCACATAATATTTCAAAAACGGCTTATATTCAAATAGAATATAATTTATCTCAAAGACTTCAAATTATCACGGATTCTTATCTCAACTCCATTTGAACCGGCGGTTCAAACTCAAGCATTTCCATTCGGAAGGAATTTATAAATTTCAAAAATACTTGTAAGTAAACGTATATATAAAATAATAATAATAATAAATGTTATATAAATAATATATATAGATATATATAGAATATAATAATAAAAAATAAATCAGTAATTTAAATATTATCTATATACTTAAAATAGGGTTACTAGGAAAAGTTTGAAAAATGAATTATAAGAAAATTTTATTTAAAATACAACAGTTATAAGTAAAGGTAAATAATAAATTTAAAGCAAGAATAATTATTTGGAATCAAATGCACAAATATTTTTAAAATAAATTTCTTTAATCAAAATCTTTACTTCCTTCCAAATTTCTAATACTTGAATCTATCCTCCGATCTCAATGGGGTTCATTTAATTCCATATCTCATTTCAACCCCGTTCAAAACAACTATTGACTTCTAGAGTTCAAATATATTTTCAAACTGAGTTAAAACAACTCAAATACCCTCGATTTCCAAATTTCCCAAAAACCAGATTACATAAGAATTTATTTCCTCCTAATCCAACTCATAAATCATATTCAAATCCCAATTTAAATATTTCCACTTTGTTTTGGAAAATTCCTTGAACCCTTTTTAATCAACTTCCCAGTTCAGAATCTTTAAAGAATTGAATTATCGAGTATCGGTACATTCTTTAAAGGGAAATTTCTATCAAATAAAATTTCAAATATTTAAAATCATTTAACCAACCGATGTCTGTATATAATTATCTACCCAATGGCCAAGTGATTTTAAATCTAATTTCTCGATGTTTCAGGGATGGATCTATCATTTCAATCCAAATCAGGGTCACAGAGATTTATCATTTCACTCCGTGTTCTTAATTTATTTCATCGATAAATTCCGAGTTCATTACATGCCCGTAACATCAGGGTAAATGAAATTTATCGTCACAAATCAACATGCATTACAATATACTGAAATAAGGAGCATTAAACATGTCACTATAAATTCAGTAATAATTTCAACCAACATCCATCACAACAATTTCATTCAACTGATTCAGCATTAAACTGTTTCAGGATTTAACCAGGGTTCGAATTCAACTAGAGATTTAAATTAAATTAAATAACAAATCATTTACTTAGATTGCATGTTAACATACTTACATGTTAAATTTAAACCACGCATCAACAATCCAACACAACCATGCAACCAAATTTACTTCATAATGTAATTCGATAAGTATGGGAATAATTCAGTATTTCGTGAGCGAAGAATCACTCACCTTTGGGTCCTTAGTGGATCGGACGTCCAACCATAGCCCAAAATTTCACAGTCTCTAAACGCAGCCAGGTTAGTGCCAAAACGTCCGCAATTCCGCCACGATCCCAACGCAACAAACCGCGTCCAAATCCGAGTTCGTATGAAGAAGTTATCAGTGTTTTACCACTTGAATTTAAAAATATATAAAATAAATAATTAATTTCTCTCACCCATCAGAAACTGACACCTCAGCATCCCCTATTCTCGTTCCCGCTCATTTTCCTCCAGGCGTGAACACTGCTTCGAACGGAACCCATTTGCTCCGAATTTTTGACCGAACTTTGCTCCTTGCTCCGACCATCGGAGGTCCTCCGACCACTGGCAAACGCTTCCCCCTTGACTCGCGTATCTCCTGACACCGGACCCGCCACCTCCGGTGGTCCCTAGGTCCGCCGCCGAGCCCACAAACGCACCGGATTCGAAACCCTAATTCATGAAAATCCGACGATCCACACCACTATAAAACGCATGAACACCACCGCTGCATTCGTACACTCCTCCTCTTCAAAACCCATATCCCCGATTAACTCCCTAATCAAAAACGCCCAAAATCGAACTTAGGGTTTCAAAAACAAAAATTTGACTGTCGATTTCAGGCAACTCCGGCCACTGCATGTTGAAACAAACTATACCAGAGGCTTCGTATTGTCGAGAGCTTTGTTTTGGTATATAATATGATAGGGTTTTGAGAGATTTTTATTTTGAAGTTGAAATTTTTATTTCTAGGGTTTTGAAAATATGTTTTCAGCCATTAGAGAGAAATGAAGGAGGAGGTATACGTATAAATGAAGAATGGACTGATTGAGTGTTAAGTGGGTTTTTATTTATATATATTTATAAGGCCCAAATATGAGAAATACCCAATTATCCATTTACAATGATTCGTTCACAATTTCTCTTGTACGATCAAACGGTAAGTCGGATTGTAACGCAAATTGAAATCCTATAATACTTCACCGTTCCGGTTCTGATGGCGCCAGTTTCGTCGAATTCCGAGACAGTCGCCAGAACAGTAAATTTCACAGTTAATTAAATGAATAAAATATTCAATTATTCAGTTAACTGTTTTAATTCAATTTAATTATTCACTAAATTCAAATTTAAATCAAATTATGACTTAAAAATTCTATAAATAAATTTCACACATTTTAAATCTAAATTTGATTATTTAAATCTCTGATTTGAATTTCAGTTACTATTTCTCAACTTAGAATTTTCCATTTACCAATGAAATTTAAATTTCCATTTTTAAATTATATAACTCAAATCATTTAAATAAATAAAATATGAATTTCCAAATTACAACAATTCTAAGTATAAACTAAATTTAAAAAATCTAATTATGCTCCATTAAAATACTCATCATCATTTTAATTGACAAAATTAAATTTTTATCCAATATTATTCTATTTTATTTATTTAAAAATTGCAAATTTAAATATTCAGAAAATATGGGATGTTACATTCTCCCCCACTTTAAATCTTTTCGTCCTCGAAAAGAGAACGAGATGAGGCATTAACCAAATCATACATTCAAATTTAGACTTACAAAAATAATATTTATAAAATAAGTATATAGTTGTAAAACCCCATAAATTTTCTAATTCCTGAAATCACGGAAAATTTCGGCAGCATCTCCTTTGTACGGAGAGGTCCAGAAAATCACCACATATATAAAACCCCAATATTCATCTCATCACTCGATGAGGCATCCCAAAAATGGGGAAAACAAAATATAAAGCCACCAAAATCTTGTAACACACACACACACACACACCTTTTTTTTAGCGTTTATTAGCATTTTTACTTAACTTAGCACTTAGTATTTAGCACAAGCGAGCTCCGTAGCGTAGCGCGACTTCCTTTCACCTGCTACATACTCACATACCCATAAGAATCAACGTATATACAATATATAGCAATTTTATACAACCTACACAATATATATCGACCATTTCAACTATAAAACCAAAATGTTAACAACATACCAGCGAACAAATTGCGGGTTATCATCCCTTAGATGGGGAAATTTGACTAAAACATACTAGGCAAAAGTTGTAGCATTTCTCTTAAGTTTTCTGAATTGTCCAGATTCATCGAATTCCGACCATTTGTTCAAAAGTTATGACTGTTTTGATAAAACCGAACGCTTCAACCTGTACCCTGAAAATGCAGGTCTGAAATGTTCTATCCACTTTTTAGCCCTCTAAACATCAGAATTTGACTCCGTATATTAAGAGAAGGTTTTAGTTTACCTTCTGGTCTTTCCGAATTGTACTCGCACATCCAAATCCGACACTTGGTTAGGAAGTTATGGCCCAAACAATATTGATATTCAGTTCAGATTTTTATTTTCTGCGCATACAACTACGAATAGTTCTTGGTTTTCAACTTAATAAACTTGAAAATTCGGCAAAACACTATTAATAAAAGTTTTAGTTCAGTTTCTAAAGTTTCCAAAAAGTCCGGAATCGTTAAATTCCGATCATCCATTCAAAAGTTATGGTCACTTTAGCTTCAGCTTATCGACTACTTCAGATTTACATGAACATTGGTTTATTTCTATTCGAATTTCAACATTCTCGATTTCAATACTTTTGTAAATTCTTAACATTTAACTTTGTTATCACTTCATTATTCAAGAAACGGATTCATATTCAATTGCTCACTTAAGTTCGATATTCTTTCTATTCAATTCCCGGTTTCATTTCAAGTGTTTAAATTCCGATTAAATCTTGAATTCATTATAAAATTTCCAACGAACTTGATTACGTTGATCCTTTAATTCATCATCATGGATCAATTTTGCCAACATTTTATAACTCATTTCTTTCCTAGTACTAAATTCTCAATTGATATTCCTTTCGATCTTCTAATTTATTCTTACTGGTTCGATTCACTCGACCCGACTAAGTTTAGCTTCATTTCATACTTCTTTATTTTAAATTTATCGATGATTCCTATTTTATCAACAGCATAAATTCCCTTCCCACTCTTTCTCGAACTAACTTGATATGCTTATTTATTTCCCAAGCCATAAGTTATTGCCACTTTTATTTACACAACAATTTTTTTTCCAAATTTGTTTTAGTCGGCTTAGTTGACTTATATTCCATGGTTAAATCTCAATTTCCTTAACGCTTATATCGACTAACTTGGAATTTATTTAAACTTATAATCGCCCCTATTTAAGCATTTCGACGACCACTTCCCTTTTCTTAATGCTTAAGTAAATTTCCTGGTTTCAAAAAAAAAAAATCAAAATTCGAACATCTCGATTAACCTTAGTACGCGAGTTATTCTTATGAGTTAAGGTGGACTCAAGTGCTCGATTCCGGGTTTATAGGCCAAGTTTAAGTAACATATGTACTTGTAAAATTTTATAGAAGATCATATCATAAAAGTTGAAACCTAAATCTTAAGTAACAAAGAACATAGAAATATCAATTCTAGTTTAATCCAATTCCAACTTTAAATAACCAATACTAATACCTTTATATAATATTCATACTATATGAAATGAAATCCAACTTAGACTTTATATCCGCTATAGTGCCTTAATAAGGTTATCATTAAGGTTCCTTACATTTCTACTTCATCGATCATTCACCTTTCCTAAATAAACTTTATTTCTTATAAATTTCCTTCTCAACTAACTTAACTCACTCATCAACTATTTCACGTCATAATTTGTTACCATTTCGTTTCACCACCAAGTTCTTCAGTTCATTTTAGTCGACTTGAATTAAGTTTTATCTCCTACATTCTTCAGCACTTCTATCGACTAACCTTGTAACTTATTTAACTTAATTATCATCCACATTTTTGAGCTTTAACGATGGTTCCTTTCTCTCAACACTTAAGTTTATTTCTTAGTTTCAACATCAAGGACTCAAATGGATCAGGCTACCTTATTACCTGAATTAATTATTATTTTCCAAGACGAACTTAAATATTTTGATTCCGGGTTTTAAAACTAAGTTTAAAATGCATATATGTTTATAAAATTCATAGAAAACATATAATTAACAAAACAAGGAAATTTCAATCTTGGTTAAATCTTAACTCCACTTTACATATCATCGAAAATTAAATCAAAATCTTTTCCCAACGAGTTATGAAAAGTACGGAGTGGGCTCCCCCACTTAGACGCTTCAGAATAAACATTGAAAATGCGTGCACTCATTTCCGAAATCTTTTCTGATGTCCGAGAAGGGATTACACACTTTAATCCTTAAAATCATTTAGAAAACTATTTATAATACGATATTTTTCTTCAAAATTTCATAACACTGTTTCAAGAGTACCCCAGGATCAAGTTTCAAGTTCATTTCTATTTCAATCTCAAACCATTCTCATCCAATTACACTAAAGGTATCATTTCATTTAATATATTTCTTAGACCATTTAAATTCCTTATTAAATTTATTATTGAATCAATCGGAATAGGTATAAATTTAATATTTCCACCTACTAAAACAAATACATATATACTTGAACTAAATATATATATTCAATATATTTTAAAATATGACCGGAAAACATATTATATCGATCATTCCGTTCGATTATTTAGGAATTCTTATCGATTCCATGGCGTCCCATATATCGATCAGAGCTCATAAATATTCAACAGAATAAGTCAACACAACAGAAAACAAATTTGTATCAAAATACAAGTACGCTCTCTCATATCACTCAACTCATTCTAGGGCGTTTCTAACCCCATCTCTAATGAGTTAATTCCCAACAGAGCCAAGGTTATCGTCAACCATCGCTCTGATACCTGTTTGTAACGACCCATATTTTTGACCGTTTAAAAATCGACAATAAGCCACACATGTCGACCCAAACAAATCGCAAATGCAGGTAGTTATTGGGAAAAGAAGAAAAAGAAAGAAGATAAAGACAATAACAGAATCTCACAGCGGAAGGACAACATATAATAAACAAATAGCAGTTAAAACAGTTGAAATGTATATTGTGATTATAACATTCAATGATTATCATAGTTACATACACATACGAATGTACATAATAAGCAGCGGAAATAAATGCAGCGGGAATACATATGTATAGATAATAGATATGCCAAATCTTCGTCTTCGATCTCCTAGTCACAGTCATCCCTGTTAACTGCAAACGCCTGCTGACCCGAGCGTATTGCATAAAAAGGAAAACACAACAAACACTCGGATCAGCACTAAATCATTCTCATATTAGTCAAATTAAAAGATGAAATAACATCAGTGTCATGGGTACAGTAACTCAAGAGATGTTACGGGATTTTTCCATCTCTCAAGGATCCGTTAAATTAATACATACATAATATAGTACGCTATTATGATAGTGTCTATCCAGTAAAGTATAAATACTGAAAATAGCGTAAGCGGGATTACCATATTACCCTTACGTTGTTTATAGGCATCAACAGTCTATACAGTACCGTAATTTCACTGTACTGGTGTTATCAGAGGGCACTCCATAGAAGGCAATGCTAAATCAAAATCGTATGGGGCTCGATGTGGATATATATGACAAGGCACTCGAGGCAATGCCCAGGGTAGGATTCTACCAATTGCACTCCCGGACCGGTGGTAACGCATAGCAGCCACTACCGCCCACCTCGGATCACACTCCCAAAGTCATAAATGGGCCCAAATCATCATCAACGTCATAGTCATAGGAATATTATCGAAGAAGTGTGTCCGATCAAAGGTGCTACCTCAGTTAGTCACGGTATAGCTCCTGTTTTAGTCATTTCAATTCTGACCCGAAGGTCAGGGCTATTTCGTCATCGATCATCTTCTTCGATTCAATAATCGCCTCCAAGTCATCATACTCAATCTGGATACGTCATAACGTTCATAATTGTCAAAGTGGTATCGACACTGACAGAGAGTATGCCTTATGTCGACTCCGGTCTCTTTAACAACCAACGCTTACAACTTTCACATCGGTCGGTTCTTTTATATTTGATAAAGGTTCGCTTTCATATCAAAATATCATCTTCTGTTTCGAACCCAATTTATTCAACGAATAAAATTTTCATATCAACATATCATAATCATACCCGAGCCGATTAAATTCTAAAACTAGAATATATTTCATATCATTATATTTTAATCACATAATATTTCAAAAACGGCTTATATTCAAATAGAATATAATTTATCTCAAAGACTTCAAATTATCACGGATTCTTATCTCAACTCCATTTGAACCGGCGGTTCAAACTCAAGCATTTCCATTCGGAAGGAATTTATAAATTTCAAAAACACTTGTAAGTAAACGTATATATAAAATAATAATAATAATAAATGTTATATAAATAATATATATAGATATATATAGAATATAATAATAAAAAATAAATCAGTAATTTAAATATTATCTATATACTTAAAATAGGGTTACTAGGAAAAGTTTGAAAAATGAATTATAAGAAAATTTTATTTAAAATACAACAGTTATAAGTAAAGGTAAATAATAAATTTAAAGCAAGAATAATTATTTGGAATCAAATGCACAAATATTTTTAAAATAAATTTCTTTAATCAAAATCTTTCCTTCCTTCCAAATTTCTAATACTTGAATCTATCCTCCGATCTCAATGGGGTTCATTTAATTCCATATCTCATTTCAACCCCGTTCAAAACAACTATTGACTTCTAGAGTTCAAATATATTTTCAAACTGAGTTAAAACAACTCAGATACCCTCGATTTCCAAATTTCCCAAAAACCAGATTACATAAGATTTTATTTCCTCCTAATCCAACTCATAAATCATATTCAAATCCCAATTTAAATATTTCCACTTTGTTTTGGAAAATTCCTTGAACCCTTTTTAATCAACTTCCCAGTTCAGAATCTTTAAAGAATTGAATTATCGAGTATCGGTACATTCTTTAAAGGGAAATTTCTATCAAATAAAATTTCAAATATTTAAAATCATTTAACCAACCGATGTCTGTATATAATTATCTACCCAATGGCCAAGTGATTTTAAATCTAATTTCTCGACGTTTCAGGGATGGATCTATCATTTCAATCCAAATCAGGGTCACAGAGATTTATCATTTCACTCCGTGTTCTTAATTTATTTCATCGATAAATTCCGAGTTCATTACATGCCCGTAACATCAGGGTAAATGAAATTTATCGTCACAAATCAACATGCATTACGATATACTGAAATAAGGAGCATTAAACATGTCACTATAAATTCAGTAATAATTTCAACCAACATCCATCACAACAATTTCATTCAACTGATTCAGCATTAAACTGTTTCAGGATTTAACCAGGGTTCGAATTCAACTAGAGATTTAAATTAAATTAAATAACAAATCATTTACTTAGATTGCATGTTAACATACTTACATGTTAAATTTAAACCACGCATCAACAATCCAACACAACCATGCAACCAAATTTACTTCATAATGTAATTCGATAAGTATGGGAATAATTCAGTATTTCGTGAGCGAAGAATCACTCACCTTTGGGTCCTTAGTGGATCGGACGTCCAACCATAGCCCAAAATTTCACAGTCTCTAAACGCAGCCAGGTTAGTGCCAAAACGTCCGCAATTCCGCCACGATCCCAACGCAACAAACCGCGTCAAAATCCGAGTTCGTATGAAGAAGTTATCAGTGTTTTACCACTTGAATTTAAAAATATATAAAATAAATAATTAATTTCTCTCACCCATCAGAAACTGACACCTCAGCATCCCCTATTCTCGTTCCCGCTCATTTTCCTCCAGGCGTGAACACTGCTTCGAACGGAACCCATTTGCTCCGAATTTTTGACCGAACTTTGCTCCTTGCTCCGACCATCGGAGGTCCTCCGACCACTGGCAAACGCTTCCCCCTTGACTCGCGTATCTCCTGACACCGGACCCGCCACCTCCGGTGGTCCCTAGGTCCGCCGCCGAGCCCACAAACGCACCGGATTCGAAACCCTAATTCATGAAAATCCGACGATCCACACCACTATAAAACGCATGAACACCACCGCTGCATTCGTACACTCCTCCTCTTCAAAACCCATATCCCCGATTCCTCGATTAACTCCCTAATCAAAAACGCCCAAAATCGAACTTAGGGTTTCAAAAACAAAACTTTGACTGTCGATTTCAGGCAACTCCGGCCACTGCATGTTGAAACAAACTATACCAGAGGCTTCGTATTGTCGAGAGCTTCGTTTTGGTATATAATATGATAGGGTTTTGAGAGATTTTTATTTTGAAGTTGAAATTTTTATTTCTAGGGTTTTGAAAATATGTTTTCAGCCATTAGAGAGAAATGAAGGAGGAGGTATACGTATAAATGAAGAATGGACTGATTGAGTGTTAAGTGGGTTTTTATTTATATATATTTATAAGGCCCAAATATGAGAAATACCCAATTATCCATTTACAATGATTCGTTCACAATTTCTCTTGTACGATCAAACGGTAAGTCGGATTGTAACGCAAATTGAAATCCTATAATACTTCACCGTTCTGGTTCTGATGGCGCCAGTTTCGTCGAATTCCGAGACAGTCGCCAGAACAGTAAATTTCACAGTTAATTAAATGAATAAAATATTCAATTATTCAGTTAACTGTTTTAATTCAATTTAATTATTCACTAAATTCAAATTTAAATCAAATTATGACTTAAAAATTCTATAAATAAATTTCACACATTTTAAATCTAAATTTGATTATTTAAATCTCTGATTTGAATTTCAGTTACTATTTCTCAACTTAGAATTTTCCATTTACCAATGAAATTTAAATTTCCATTTTTAAATTATATAACTCAAATCATTTAAATAAATAAAATATGAATTTCCAAATTACAACAATTCTAAGTATAAACTAAATTTTAAAAAATCTAATTATGCTCCATTAAAATACTCATCATCATTTTAATTGACAAAATTAAATTTTTATCCAATATTATTCTATTTTATTTATTTAAAAATTGCAAATTTAAATATTCAGAAAATATGGGATGTTACAATGTTTTAAATAACACTTGTTCTTTAACCCGATAATTAATGGAATGTGATTTTGGGTTTATCGTGAACCGTGTTTTAAATGACACTGATTCTTTAACCCAGTTAAAGATTAAAACTAAGTGGAGTTTTAATGAATCTTTAATTAGATTGAAAAGATCGAGAATGGAGTATCACCAGTTTTACTCCAGGCGATAGTTAAAATCTTTAATTAGATTTGAACGTGAAATGGTAATTGAATTCACCGATAACACCGTGGTGTTAGATATGAAGTATTACCAGTTTTACTTCATGGGGTGAATAGGTTGGGATTGGGAAATAAAATAAATGATTACTTCGGTATGGTTCGCAAATCCCGACTAGTTTGAAAGGAGATTAAAGAATAAATTTAAAGAATTTATCTTTGATAAAATTAATGGGAACTTTTCCCAAAATGTATGATTATTTGAATAAAAGAATATTCTGAATTCGAATGAGGCGTATGTTGTGTTTGTGTAACACTTGTTTATTATATATACGCGAGTTATTCGGAAAGACAGGGTTTATTCCATTCTGAATAACTGATTCGACGTGGTGTCGAAGATGAAGATGGTGGTCGAAGACCGGAGGTCTTCACGTCGTTTGGGTGATTACTGATGATCTTGATTGGGCCGTACACCCAAGAGGAGGGAATCAGTTAGTGATCGTCCAGACGTAATTGGAGATTGATGGATATGCCGGGTATTAGGTGCCTCTGGTTTCATTCAGACATGGAACAGACTTGTAAAAGGGACTGCGTGTCTGACATTGGATTTTAGTCTGTGTGATTGATGTCTATTAAATATATATCTGTTTGGCGGCGGAGAATTTATTCTCTTTCTTAATGCCCTTCTCTGAGACGTATGAGCTCTAGGGTTATATATTGATGGATATCAAATGCATGGAGTGAATTGCCTGTGTGGCAAGCCTAAGTGGCAATTGATCGAGGCTTCTGTTGAAAAGAAAAGTCTTGTGGTTGATGATCAAAGCACAGCCTGTGTGGCACAACTTTGTGTAGCGATAATTCGCGACCCTCACACCCCGGTTGTGAACTAGAAACAGGAGAGGACATTAGGGAGGACATGCGTTTCTTTCTAGCTAGAAATGGCGTCATTGGTTTTACACGCCCTGACGAGTTTGACTTATGTGGTTGTTGCTGTTGCGAGGCACCTCGGATATACCGGTGACTATGTGAAGCCGATGGAGTCATTTGTTGGCTAATTTACACCCCAAAGGGTGGGGAAACGCAGTGTTCAGGCATAATAATCCACATCGGTGGATCGGCCCTGATGACCCAAGGGGCAGTTGCGGCTGTTCCTGAAGGGCGGGCTAGAGCGTCTCGAATCGGTAGAGGACTATCTTTTGCCTCGGCTCACAAATGGAAATCCAACTTCCAATACGTGACATGTGCAGTTTTGATTGTAGGGCCTAGTATGGCGACATAGTGGGATGGGGCGCTTATCCCGTCTATGATTGATACTTATGATTTGAAATAGTTTTGACACTATACACTTATAGTAATAATAAAAGACGAAATTTCATGTACCAAGCATTCTTGGCTATTATAAGGTAAAAACCCTATCCTTCGGCTTGCGTTGCATTGTGTGATGGGACCTGAGTCTTATAATAGCTTCATTGTTCTTTATTTAGCATTGCTTTGTTGTTTTATGCACTGGTGTTCTTGGGAGGAAACTCGTTCCGTGTTATACGGCGTGGTCCCTTGAGTTGCCTAACTTTAAAAATAAAAATTAATAACTGTTTTAGTTCTCACACCATTCCCATGACTGACCTGGAGTTTATTGTTTTAACCTATACTCTGGGTGCTCTTATTTCGACATGGGTAGCTAGTAGTTTTGGTTTTGCAGATTTATATTCACAGGAACCTGGTTTACAACTGGAATGATATCCGGAAAGCTCTGTATCCGTATATCTCTTCTAGTTGTGTATTGTATTATTTTCCGCTGCAGTGATGTATTTAAATGCAATTTAAATATCTGATATTTTCCGATGAATACTTATTTGTTTATACTCTGTGTATTCTTGTAATATGATGGAATTGCTGTAATAAACAATGAAATGTTCTTCTATCTGCGTTCTTTTGTGTGTTGTTCTCAAAGTATCCGCTCATTCCTTACCGGGGAAGTTACGGGTTACTACACAATCTAAGAACACAATTCTTTTAATGAAAAATATTGATTATAACAGTAGCGTTATAATCGCTGTTTCCAAATATTTGATTTATAAAACATTTCTTTCAATGATAGCGTTAAAGATCGCTATTTAGCTTTTATTATAATTACAACATTAAAATCGCTGTTAAAAACATTTGTGATAACAGTAGCATTATAATCGCTGTTTAGATTTACAAAAACATATATTATAACAACAGCGCTATAATCGATGTTTAGATTTACAAAACAAATATCATAACAACGGCGCTATAATCGCTGTTTTAAAAAAAGTATCGTGTGCGACGCACACGCCTCCGTTGTTCATTTATAAACTCTGTTTATTTTAAACAATTCAAGTTCTCCTTTACAAGTTATACGTTCTTTAACTTCTGAAATTAACTCAATTTGATTTCTATAAATCCTTTTTTTAGATATATTATTGCAACTTATAGAATTAATTGAATATTTACCTTTTAATGTATTTAAATTAATTCATAGGTTCATGTTAACTAAAATATAAATATTCTTCCGAGACATAAATCATTTGTGAAATTCGACATAGCCGAATTCCTATTTAAAATTTCATCAGATTTATCTCAATTAATTTTTATTTTACAATCTTTGGAATACTAGGTTGGAACCCGTGCTACGCACACGGGAATCTTTGGGAATATAAAGTAAGAAGACTTTTTGTGGTGTAGGCATCAGTGGTGTATTAGGGTGCGTTTACAATGAATGTTGATGAGATAGTTGTGCGGGTTATTTCAGTGAGGAAGTTAGCAGAACAAGAATGCATTTAATGGTAAGGAAGGGATATTTGACCGCAATATTTAAATTGTGAATTTTAGTTTAATAGATTTATAATTAATTAAAGATAGATTTGATAAATCAATGTGAATAGCATAAAACTTTGTTAACTACTCACTTAATTGACCCTCAATTATTGCATGCCGATGAAATTAGATTGCGGAAGAAACATACACGGGGAAGAGACAGAATAAAATGTGGTGTAATAGATTGGGAAAATGAAGAAGGAACGCATAGGGGAAGAGAGAATAAAACCGAAGATAATGAATTTAAGAAAAGACGAAAGGTTACGTTTGAAAATGATTGTGGCCAGGGACAGTTAGTATTCATAGTAAGGCGAACTTTTGTAGAAGGAATCTACGTAAGAGTATTTTTAAATGTTAGTCAACGTTGCAGCCATGTAAATTTTGTTTTGTTCCTATTTACGTTTGATAAATAACCAGTACGTTAGGCATTCCCTTTGGACGTACTTTTTTCCAAAAAAAAGAAAATTGACTTTTTATGAGATAATGGTAAATGCATAGGCAATAACTGCATTGATAAGTAGATGAGCTAAATTGTTTTTTGGATATTACCATTTATACATAGATTTATGTATGCTTCCATATTATTACATATTTTCATTTTTAGATCTAGGATTGTCCTTACTTTATTTCCCTTGTAAAAGATCTTGTATCTATGAAAGTATTATTTAGTTAATATCATAGTATTTAAATCTTCATGTTTAACATTGTCAGTTTATGGTCGGTCTTATGCCAAAACTCTTTTAATTGTTATACTACAAATAAATAAATTTTCTGTGATCAAGGAACCTCTATGTATACATTCAGTTATCCAATTGAATGTCCAAATCAATAGTCGTATTGGCATTTGTATATTGTACTTACTTTAGGTGAACCTAAAATCTCTTATTAAAAAATTAAAATATCTTTATATGTTCAAATCTTCATAGAAACAGTAGAGCACCCTAGAAGTGTAGTTTTTTCATAATTAGTCAGAATAACTATTTATCTTGTCACTCTTCTTTTTAATGTTAGATGGGTTATGAAACAGTGTTAAAGTCAGAACATTTTTCTATTTTGTACATATTATCTATTTGTTCATGCTTTACATGATTTGGGCACAATATTCAAAATACTGACAAAATTCCAATACCCATAATATTAAAGTTTTTCCGCTGATTTAAACCTTTTTTTCAGCCAGTGGTATTGCATTCATATTAAAGTAACTGAGCCAAAAAAAATGAAACTACAATCTCAACACAGCTGATGCTACTTTACATCCAACAGGTTAGGAAAAAAAAATTACCTTAAACGATTCTTGCTCAATTTCTCACCACAGAAAAAGCGTTCATTCCAAATGTTATTCACTGTAACCGAAAGAAAAGGATAAAGACAATAGGAAAGTAGCTCTAAATTACAGAACGTCTCTGCATCATTCTCATTCAAAAACCAAGTCTGATAATCCTATTAATACATGTGACTAACATTTGCTTATTGTTTTCAAAAAAAAAAAAAAATTAACTGCTTATTCAAATTCTGGACAGAGGATACATTTCACTACAACAAAGAAATAGGATCATTCCAATCTGATTTTGCATTGCCTTGAAATGGTCATGGACTCTTGAACATAGGAAACTTTGACTTGTTTTCCTATAACTCAAGCTTATTTGTTAGGACCACATCAGATTGTTTATTTTATCTTCACTAATATCCCTCACCGGATGATATGATTATCATTATAGCTAGTATAACATCTCTGTAGTAAAGAGTTTTCATCCTTTTTATGCCAATAGAAAATCAGCAATGCATTAATATAACTCTAATCTTCATTAATTTGCTACAAAGTCTGGACGCTATGAAAGCATAAACCAATACATTCTACAGTATCAATAGTAAAGTCTTATCGCTACTGTCGCACACCTAAATTACCTTTAATAATACAACCAAGATATAACTCTGCCACATTCTCAAAACGATAAATGTTACAGATCCTCTATGAAACAAATAAGATAACTGGTGTAGCAATCTATTTCAAACAAAATTTTGTGATGATAATCTTAATTTATTCTACCTATTTAAAAGTTAACTGAATTTCACCGGAACTTAAGAATTTTCAACTACATGGGAATAAAAATTCCAAGATGCTGGATACCTCCATTAAATAATAGAAGTAATAAGTTGATTCCTCTACATTAATTAAAAACATGTCCTTTCCCCATAGATCCCCAAGAACTCACATTTTATTGGATTTGAAGGAGTAACCCTATTCAACACTGAAGTACCCATCTTCGGCCAATTCTCTTATTTGCAACCTATTCTGTTCAATACAAAAACGCTGCCAGCTACAAAATAATTCTTCCTGCTCATTCAGCATAGCCAATCTCTCTTTTCCCTTTCTTTTGAATCAGGGGTTAACAGCACATGAATACATTGGGTGGAAAACCCCTCTACACCTAAGGCATGAGAAGCCAAGTGAGAATTTGTATGTAACAAAATGAAATTTGCATGTCAAAGAAATTCAATGATGATAAGGTTGGTTTTGATGATGAGATTGCATGTAGCTCTGTTTTTTAGGAACATATCTTTTTTTCTCGTTTAAACCATCACGTACATAGTTCATGACTACGTTATTACTTAACAGGTATCATTTTCAACAAATGGTTTACCAATGACATAGCTACAAAAGATGCACTCAATCTACAAATGATCATAATATGAATAATATTATAAGCGAAACAGATAAAATGAAAATAAATTCACCTCTGCATCAAGTCCAAATTGAGCTCCATCACAGAAATGTGTGCTTGCATTATAGACAGCTGCAGCACTATCCTGCATCTCCAAACCTGAATATCATATCAGAATTATTTATCTTCTTTTGTTTCTGGAATGTATACTAAAATTTTGCTGGTTGAAAATTTTACAATCGTGTTTTAATAGTTGATAGATTCAAAGTTCAGTAAAAAAAAAAAGAAAAAAAAGATGCAATTCTGACCCTGATAATTATGTTGGTCATTTTTACAACCTACATTTTGATAATAGCTAGATATTTGACATCTATGAAGTGCTAAATTTAGTTAATTGAAAATTTTAAAACCGTATTTTAATATCTTCCAGATTCATTCATAGTTCATTAAAAAAAATAGACAAAAAAAGAAGATGCAAACCTAATGTGTGGTCAGTTTTACAACCTAAATTATGACAATAGCTAGATATTTGACTTCTATGAAGTGCTAAATTTAGTTGATTGAAAATTTTAAAGTTTTAATAGTTGACAGATTCATTCATAGATCATTAAAAAAACAAAAACAAAAAAAGAAGATGCAAACCGAACCCTGATAATTATATGTGTGGTCAGTTTTACAACCTAAATTTTGACAATAGTTAGATATTTGACATCTATGAAGTGTTAAATTTAGCTGATTGAAAATTTTAAAATCGTGTTTTAATAATTGCCAGATTCATAGTTCATTAAAAAAATAAAGAAAAGATGCAAACCTAACCCCGGTAATCATATGTATGGTTAGTTTTACACCCTAAATTTTGACAATAGCTGGATATTTGACATCTATAAAGTGCTAAAAGGTAACATAATCAAATAGATTCAAAGTCAGAGCATCGATCATAAATATATTTCAAAAATATACATATACACACAATGAGAAAACCTTTTGCTAGCCATAATAATGTTATCAAGCATAAAGATTATATTAAATACTTATAAACAATCGCAACAGAATATATTTGTTTTAGCAAAATAAAGAAAAAAGAAATCTCTTAGTTCTTATGCTCTTCGCCTGCGTATTTTGTCCTAGGTGCTTTTTCATCATCTTCTTTTTAGCCAATAAACTCCTCTTCATACGTTGATTTATTTTCATTCCCATTTTCATATATTTTTTCTCATGCCTACCGTTCTAAATAATATAGAAGAACAAAACACAAAAAGTAAAATCTAGGAAAATAGGTTAGTATAATATCATAACCAATCAAAAGACAAAAAATTGTTTGACCTTCGATGAGGGAACTTGGAGAACTGAAATTAGAGTTTGAACTATTGCATTTCATAAGGAAAAAGAAATTAAAAGGCTAGGGTTTTGACCTAAGATCGGTAAGCAAGGTAGATAGTGGAAGGACCTATATAAGCGTAGATCTAAAGCTCGGTCCAGTGAGATCCATTCCACTCAACTCCAGGTTATAGATTAAAAGGCATGGAAATTGCTGCATGAATGAAAGAGATAACCACATAGGGAATGATAAAGATGAAGGAGTGGCATCTGTGTTTACAGTAAATAGAGGAGAACATGGGATAATAATTTAAGGACTGAAATAACCTTATAAAACTTTGTTTGAATTGCCTACGAAAAGGTTATTTTAGAGAAACCAAAAAAGGCTTCACTTTGACTCGTTGACCATAGGTTTTGATTTATAATATAAGATAGATTCAACTTGCTTCTACTCTTTTTGCTGTTGGTACCTCTTTTGTTGAGACCAACTTCACCGACCTGTGCTAGTAATGTGGCTGTAGCTACGTAACCCCCCAGTTTCACCAATTTTCATGAACATAGTAACTTGACCAATATCTTCATAGACTGTACCTTTATTTTGAATCTTTGATAATATTCACAACTGTCACCATTAAGTTTCATGGGTATTAGGTTGAGTTTTCCATGTTGACCACAGTCCAGGCTAACTTTGAGCATCACTATTAGCTCAATGAGACTGTAATCTATAAAAAAAAAAAATCAACAATGAGCATAGTTTCCTAAGACTCTATATAACATTCTCATCATCTTGTGCTCCCCTTGTGCTTTATTCCTTGCACCCCATTTACATCAGCATAGTGTAGATAAAGAACCAACAAATATAACCTATATGCTTTATATATGAGATGTGAGGAATAATATATTCATTTTTTGGTTAATGAATATACATGATACATGAGACAGGAGACATGAGGAACTTGGTCAAGGTAAGATTTTATATACAACTGCTGGACTTCTAAGGGTCGCTGATAGAGCACGTTAACTTAATTTTCTGAAGAAATAAATGAAGCGCTACGCCAAATATTTCATAAAAAAAAATTGTAATGAACTTTAATTAAATATTTAATTGACATAAAGCACATGATTTAGTCATGAAGATGATCGAGAATAAGGAACGGAACAATACATGCCTATAGTACAAAATACAGAAGTTGTTATAGTACAATCATTAGAAGGCTAGTGTTTACTCCAATTAAGAAAAATGGTGGGAAAATGCAGCATGTTTTCTAAGTTGTAATGAAGAATAAAAATGCTAGTATTCTAAGAATCTAACATGCCAAAGAAACTTAACTGAAAATAATGTTGGCTTTGAATAGGCAACTTAGTACCTAAATCAAACACATGAGATTGACAAACCATATTTAATTAATGAACCATATATTATTCCTAATTTCCTAAAATTGGAACAATTGTATCAAGAAACACATGACTCCAAGTTTGTAAAGATATCCAACCAGCACATTAAATTGCAAATTTATTAAATATTTTGTTGCATCATGCTAGTTAAAGAAATATAAACTGTGACATTGGTGGATGAGTAAAATAGCCATTATGTTAGTTATACCTTTGGGTAGTTTTGTAATGTAGACAACAAAATAAGTTATTCTTTCCATGCAAAAGTAGAAACGAAAAATAAAATAAAATTAGGAAAATGATCCAAACTTCAGATAGTGTAGAACTAACTAATAATTACCTCAAACAAATATCGTATTTTTCTTCAAGACTCTTCAATTGAATGTATGTTGCCATGCATGAATAAGGAACACGGTTGTTTCATATTAATAATGGTTTTTTTTTTGTAAACACAGTCACTTCAAATTGATTATTTCAAGATTTCAACTCAGTATTTCCAAGGCTGAACATTTTTCATTTAATGGGATTTGTAACAAAAAGAGTACATAAGTCAAAGGCCACCAATACATTGTTTTGTACTCAACATTCAGTCAATGGCCAGTCTATTCTTATTAAGCTTCAGCACCATTGGATCTATTACAATTATCGAATGTCTTATCATGAAAAAAATTGATCAACTAATGCTTAATACATATGCACTATGTGCTTAAATTTATGACAAATATTTCTATAGTATTCACTAACAACTGTTTAATCAGATTCCATCAGCGCATTACTATAATCAATTTTTGTGACTAATCATGCACATTCAAGTAACCATTACTTCCGATTTCCTTAATTGGATAACACGTATTCAATGTTGCCACTTGAATTCATGTGGTGGAAGCAAAACAGAAGAATAATTCAAATCAACATTCAAATACACCATGTAAATGAATTTCCAATTATGCTGAATTTAAATACCACTGTTTAATTCACATAATATATTACCAAAAAAGGACTGTTTACCAAGAAAATGTTTTAATCCTCAGGCTACCGAATATAGAACATATGAATCCTTACTCCAGGAAGAAGATAATAGGTCACCTTTAAATTACCTATTTTAGAATTTTAAACAAAAAGAAAAAAAAATCAAACATGATAATCTGTGTAGCATCATAAATGTTACAGCTAAAATCATTGGTTTACGAAAAATATCTTAACGAAACACATTTAAAAATATAGGAATCAATCATGGGTTGGAGAATGAAAGAGTGTCTCAACTTATTGTAAATATTCATGTTATAAATGTACACTAAATGTTGATTAGATAGTCTATCATTCATAAACATAACTGATTCAGAAATGGTTACAGATGTATGAGTCCATTTGAAATTGGATTTATACAGAAATAAATTACCAATGTAGGAAAACGATCATGCTAACTAAAGTTTAAACAGTTTTCAGCCATGCACCATCACTTTTAGATTCGGTAATTTCCTAGTAAAATTTTGTAAGCAAGAAAAAATTAGTTGTAAATTTATCTCATTTTCTAACATCTAGTAGCAATGGATTATTATTTGAGATGAAATCATAAAATCAAAAAATAATCTAATGAAGAACTTAAAAAAAAAAAGAAATCCAACCAAAAAATCCTAAACCAATAAGCCCAGAATAAACGGTAGTATGGTAGGAATACGCAAGGAGCATGACCAACCCTTTTTTAACAATTAGTAGCATACCATAACCAATTCAAAATTTGTTTTTGTGCGTACTTATTCACCATGCCAATTAACTAGCTCGATAATGAGAACACCACCGAGAAAATTGGTTATGAACATTAACTTATTGTAAATAAAATATTTCTAAACTAAATCCATGTTAAATAGGGAATTGACCTTACTGTGGGCATTGGTTTTTCTTTGGTACGTTGAATCCATGTTATTCACCATAATTTACATGTTAACTGTCACCCGCAAAGTCATTTGATCCCAAAGATTTCAAACCCACCATCTAAATAAGTGTCTACCATAAAGTCAAAAGAATTTTTAGTGGTATAGAAAAGTTAATTGAAATTTTTACCACTTTCTGAGTGCAAGGGTGGTTATCAGTTATTCAACAGTGAGAGTAAGAGTTGACCACATTTTTCAAATATTGGAATCAAGTTGAGACCTTCGAAAGGTAAAGGATAGATGGTAGATAAGAGAGGCTAGAAAATGGAAAGAAATGCTGACTGTTTCCTGATGAAAACAAACAGAAATAAGGAGGACAACCTGGAGTACAACCTAGAGTGGTGTTGGGACATATAGTACACTAATATAGCAGAAAATCAAACATTCATCATGGGAACTGTAGGCAGATTTGAAAATGAAACAATTTATGATTTTAATACTGTAAGGTGACAAAAGATACCCAAAAAACCACCCATTATGTTTTTCAATATCTCAAATGAAGCAAATCCAACAAACTTTGTAATAAAATAAAAAAAGTAACCAATCAACGAAGAAAAAAATAAGTAAATTTACTGGATGAAAAGCTGAGAAAATCACCACTGCAAAAGGGATAAGATGGAATTCTTCCACTGTAAGAAGGCTGAAGCCACCTGCAGAGAAGGAGGCGTCGCTGTCAGCACAATTACAATCGTCACCATTACAACCACTAAACAATATACCTGTAGACAGAGAAAAACATGCGTACATTTGAAATTAAATTGGATTTCGGAGGATTGCAATAGGAAATTGAGAGTATATACAGACTCACCTTCGAGGTTATGCAATCCTGGAGAAGAAAAAGGGTCTGCAGTTTACCCTGCAACATATCAATGCTCTCCTTTTCTACAAATTTACCAAGTCCATGATATCAAATTTCAGTAGTGCATTTTACCCAAACTACTGTAATGAAAACTCTTTTTCCTACATATCTTAGAACATATGATTGTCATGTAAATCAAACTCAGTTCAAACAAATTGATTAACCATTATGCAGTTTCATAAATTGTCGGTAAATGAAATAGTAGTTCTCCGTTTTGGAGAAAAGTCAGTTTGGTTGCCAATAATGAAATCTTACTCCATTCTATCCCAAAACTAACTTTTTATAGTCTTTCGTATTATTGTAATAGCTTTGGTTTATGCTTTCTTGTAATACCTAATTTAAAAAGCATCAACAATTGATATTTTATAATATTTGTTCTAGTTAATATAAAGTCAAGATTAGACGATAAATCACACTTGTAGATGGATTAAACTTGTGAGTAACAATGGCTTAAGATTGTTATAGTTTAAATATAGTATATCTTATTACCTTTTTATTACAAAATAGCTTAAGAAAATCAAAGGGTATAAGGTGAATAAAGAAGACCAATACAAAAGATTTGTACAGTTGATTATGGGCTGTAAAAGTTAACTCATTTGAGAAGTTTTGGCACTAAATTTTTGGTAGATAGAAGTGCTAACAAAGGCACATCAAGATTTCTCTTGTATTAACATATGTTTGATATTATTAGTCATATGATTTTTGTTTACTAATACATCATAAATTATTATGTTGATAACAATAATTGCTACAAATATAAATCTTAGGTCAACTGGCATAAAAATATATTTTAAAAAATGATTTTTGTGCATTGTATAATATGTTTATAAAGTTCATAGAAGGTCCAACACAGTCTTGTGCTCCATGCAGCAAGCTATACATCTCCTTATGATAGCAAATTGCCCTGTAAACAACCCGTTACTTATATCTTATAAATTAATGTTTTCACAATATTAAGTTTAAGTTGTTGGAGACACAGATAGCCACCCATTTTTTAATCCTCTAACTCAATTTGTACCCTCCTAATTATTATCAAATTAATACATATGATCGGTTGTTGAACTGAAAACAAGACTATACCAATCAAATACAGTCCAATTTTCTCAAGTTGGCCAAGTATTCTTCCCACCTAATAAAATATTAACAAATAAGTAACGTTAAAAAAAGATTGAAATGGTAGTTATCTGAATTCAGTCAAAAAGCAATGTGACAGATATATAAGGTCATTAATCCTCTCTCAATGTCACCAAGCTTGATAGGTAAATTAGTAAAAAGATCAAAACTAAGATCAATTAGAGGATCTGTCATTAAATGTGTACAATTACATTAATATCATTTCAGTTGTAACAGTAATTGTAGTTTGAAGAGGACGAACAACTGAGAGCTAAGAACAAATCAACTATTTGTAGATTAAACAAGAAGCAAGTAGGTAAACTATCCCACAAATTAATGAAAGTAGCAAATTGTACAGTATGATCAGATGAGAATTCTCACTATGTTGGGTTACATATAACAAATTGTATTTAGTTGAAGGAACTAAATCAGGTAGAATTAATTGTTATGAAAAAAAAACATTACATTGCAAACATAATTAAAAACTCGATAAGAAAATTCTGCATAAGTTGGATGATCCATTTATTCATGTCCTGCCATGTTGAAAAAAGAGGTTATAAAACGCCTGCATGTTGTGCATGACTAATTGCATTAGTGTCTAAAGTTATGCAGTGTTATAAATGTAAAACCTTTTTGAACATCGTAACATTGGTACTATAATTTAGTGGAAATGAAAAGGTTTGCAAATGACATTTGGTTGTGACATTCAGAGACTGAGCTCAACCACAAAAAAACATATATGAATGCGCTTGAAAACTAAGATTATATATGGATGCATATATGTGTCTTTGATGTTGTTAATTACAAAATTCAATTTGTGTAATCAAGTTGTCATGATAATTGTTTTTGTCTAACTTAGTCAAGGCAAATGTAACTTCTCATGGTATTATAGACAGAACATTGGATACATATGGAAGATTGAATAGTGGAGTTTGAAGTAGCAAATATGTATTGGTATAAAAGTGTGATGAATTATAGATAAGTGCAAATCATAATTTTTCTTGGTGGAATAATCGGGCATTAATAATGTAAGACGATGATAACACTCGTCGACATGGCTTTTCATATGCAAATTAAACCGGTTCGAACAACAAAGCAGTTCTGTTTACACGGATATCTGATAAAGTTAATATTTTTATGAATATAATTTAGACATAAAACAAGTATTGTAACCCAAGGGTTATACTATAATTATTCCCAAATTTCAAATAATTAGTGGAATCAGGTAATATTTGATTTGCTGTCCATTAAAATACATGGAGATGATATCGAACCTGTACTAAATATGAGCGGATACAAATTTCAATCGGGAGAGGTTTTTTAACAGTATCAGTAAGTGGTGAAAACTATAACTGAGAACCAAATCATAAGAGAAGAAGGAAGAGCAGCAAATTGTACCTTACAATTAGCAGGAGCAGGATGATGTGGTGAAGAGATGAGTAGAATCGGGGAACTTATATGAAATTAAGGCTGGATTGGTGAAGACGAACAGATCCATGGGGGGAAATTAGAGGGCATGGAGGGAAGGATGATTTGTGCAGTCGAATAGGAAGAATTTTAGGGAAAATTTATGAAATTCAAAGGAGTTATTAGTTGAACGGGAGGGAACAAATTGGGGAAAAGTTGTGGGAAAGGTGGAGAGAAAACAGAAATCAGAAATGGGGGGAACGGTTTTTTTGGGAAGGTAAAGTAAAAGAGGGACAAGTACAGAGGGATAGCGGAACGTTTACGGGCTGCAGAATTTTGCCACGTAGGATTTGTAAGAAATTAAACGATCCACATCAGTGGTTATCCTATTTTGTTTTCTAATATAGGTAATGGATAACCCATCATTTCTTTGGAAACCAATTTTCCTACTCAAATCTCTTTTACCACTATTGCATTCAAATCCCACTTCAAATATCGGGTATGAACACCAATTACCACTTTGCTTATATAAATCAACTTGAATTTATATTTTACTTTATTCTATGATATATATTTTATTTAATATATAAACATCGTTATAAACAACTTCTTGTTTCGATTCACTTAAACAAATGTTTATTTCCATTCCATTTGAAATCTATTTTCTATTTTGGAATTAATTTCCTTTATAATCTACTAAGTTTAAATCTCATTTCCAATATTTATTTAAAAACCGATTTCTACTTTCCAAATAATTCAAATTTGAATTTATCTTTCAATTTATGATAAATAATTCGCTTAAGTTACAAACTCATTTATAAACAACTTCATGTTTTATTCATTTAAACGTATTTCTACTTTCAATTTGAAAGTAAATTTCTATTTTTGGAAATAAATTTTCTTTTTAAATCCCAAACTCCTTTTCTCATATTCGTAAATATTTTATAGTACCTAAATACTAAAATTTACAGGTCCAGTGACAAAAAAATAAATCATAGAATACATATCACATCATATAACGCAAATATATGAAAACAATAATATATAAATGTTGAGGAACCCAGTTGGGCCCCTCCAACCTGTTTACCTGCATCCAAAGATGTTAATCACGTCAATATGAGATATCATAGTAAACAGAACTGATAATCAATCGACGATATATCTATATCAACTATTTCAACCAATCTTATCAACCATTTCAACCAATCAACCATCACACAGTATAAATAAATTTAAAAACTCGTTTATCTATAAATATAAACGAGGTAGAGTTAGTGAGTTTACTCACATCGGTTTGCAGTTGATGGTGCTGCTTAAGTATTCGTGTAAAATCAAACAGGCATTTGATTTTTCTACAGAATTCCAGTAGCTCCATCCTTAGTCACATTAGTGCCATAATGTAGATCTCATCATTACGGTCTCGACATGACTGGTTTCGTTGAATTCTGTTCACGTATGAGTGAAATATACAGGTTACAAGTTTATTTATTTTTGTTCATGTATGAGTGAAATATACAGGTTACAAGTTTATTTATTTCTTTTCACGTATGAGTGAAATATACAGGTTACATGTTTATTTATTAAACATCCTTAATAATTAATTATTTAATTGGAAATTTTTAATGACCTTATTAACCATGTTTTCACTATTAATTAAATTAATTAATTATTAAGTGATTACCCTTACTTAATCTTTTCCTCGAAAATTCTTTAACTTCCCCGGTAAGAACATGAAGAATGAGCTCGACTTTCTGCTCTAGGTTCAAACCAATTGTTCAACTCCAACAACCCTCCTCGCTGAACTCCATAGTTCTCTATAAACGACCCATTTACCTTTCGTTAACCCATTTATGCTACCTACGCTGATCACCATACCATCGTTCAAAAACCACTCACCATTGAACAACTTCACCAGAAAAATACATACCCAAACGCTCATCAACATGTTGCTACCGCTAATTCCTTCTTCTCCTCCAATTACATTTCTTTCCAGTTCGAACTCATCAATTTCCGTATATTCCTTTCCTTGCATACGAAACCCATACGCTCCAAACAATAGACCCCAAAACCATGCTTTTCCCTTTCATCTCCAAAATCAAAAAAATAAATAAATATATACTAGATCCCACTGTGGAACTCCACCACTTCGTCATTTCCATACTTCATCACAAACAGTCTGTACGCCTGGATTATTTCACCACCGCGCCTCTCTATTGACGTTGGAACCCTATTCAGAACCTCCCCTCAAACCGCAAATCCACCCACTCTAGAACCCCCGCTCTAACCTCGTCTCAATTTTAAACACCATAGCTCCTAAGATTTCCCAAACCCCTTACCCACAGTTTCCGAGCACGAGCTCTACCGAATATGAACGCACGCATCAACATGAGCATGGCACTGAAGCCCTCGAAAAACAGAATTGACAAATTTGGTTTCATGATTTTTAGAGAACGGATTGATCTTATATGTATTTGTGAAGAGGGTGGAGTTTTTCGTTACAGGCAAAGGTAAGAAGACGGAAAGCAAATTGGGTATATAGGGATTTCTGGGAAGGACAACGGAATGTGTATTCTTAGTCATTAGGTGTTATTATTTCTGGGAAGCCATGAAAAGATTTTTGGGTTGTAGAGGAAGAACACGCCTTGTTATTATATACTACGAAATAACTTGGGTATCACGTATATAGGGTGTTTAGACTAGGATAGGTTTTTAGATATACAACGGGAAAGAACGATAGCATGTGCCTTTTACCTATTTTCAGCAACAAGATTTGACCAATCGCACCATAGTAACATGCAAGAAATATTTTATTTAGAAGGTTGTCACTGTTTTGTTTCAGGCGTACTTAAATAAAGTCAGGTTTCTTTCTTTTGGCAATGTGCTGGCTTCGCTACTGAAGCGTTCAGATTTTGTTTTGGATTCTGAAGATTTTCCGATGGGTGAAGATCATATATAGAATTTGCAGAGATTTTATACAGTGGCAAACATCTTATTAGATTATATTAAAGGATTTTTATATTAATACGTAAGAATTTCCTGAAAGCAACTCCTATGATATTATTTAACGAGATTGACGTTCGAAGTATACAGCTCTAGCTTAGGTAACATGAAAGAGAGAAAGGTTGGTTAACATAAGTATTTTCATATGTTTAAAGTTATAAAGCATATCCGGTTGCATAAAATTTTGTTCATGTACAATCTGCTATGGACAGAAATAAAAGTACAGTCGTGTCCAGCGAGGTACCACGATCCCAAAAATATAATAATATCGGTAGTTTAACTTACATTATGAAACCCCAAAATATTGATACAGGGTGTAAAACAGTCCAAATAAAAAGTAGCTTATTTAATTAATTAAAAATTATAGAAAAATTCTAAAAATTAAATTATAACTACGTCTCCAAAGAATCTTGTCCAAATTCGAGACCGATATTCAAATATATTAAATAAACCGTTATGTCCTATATGCGATTCCATAGCGACTTTCTGAAAATTTGATTTGGACATAACTTTTTATTCCTGCTATGAAATCTAGATTTTTAACATTCGTTGGAAAGATATTTTCAAACAGTGAAACACCCCACCTCCGTTAAGGTCACTCACAGAGGGAATGCCTTAATTTTGGTGGAGGTTTATAGGTAGAAGTCAAAGATAAAAACACAAGACAGAAATAGATACATATGTATAAGCAGCGGAAAACAACAGACTTTTATTTCATAAAATACGTGTTTACATAAACATTTCCATAATTATCTCAAAACACTCTTCTAATTATTACAACCATAATACTGTCTTGATTTCAAAACTTAAAGAAGCGTAAAAACATAAGTAAACTGCATAAGTCCCCATAATTGCTATCCAAAGCCATAGTCCAAAACGAAAGAGATCCAAGCAATACATTTCTTTCTTCAAGCTGGATGTGAAACTGGTCAAGCTGCGGTATTACCTCCCTGTGGACCTGGGGGGGACGAAAGAAAAGTAGAGTCAGACATAAAGCCTGAGTAAGTCTAGGACTATTCAGTCTATGAATAAGAAAAAGAGCATGATAAGTACAAACTGGAAATGGGAAAGCACCATAAACTAAGTTAAGTTGTCTAGAGTCGAACACACTATCGTACCCCATATTAATCTCTGCACCCCCTATAAACTAGTTCCCAACTGGCGCCCCACAATCAGGGTGAAGTGATCCTTTTTAATGATCGGCTCCTACTCGCATAGTTACATGTGTCTTACGGCCCCCGATGTTGTAGCTACCTATGCTGGTCCCACCATGGGGTGTATCAAGTCCCATGGTGGTGGCCCGACACAGTTCTAGAATGCATAGGTATACTACTGGTGCCCAGTGCCTAATTTTTCTGCGCTGGAGTGTGTGCACACCCGCACCCCATTAGAACCTACAATACTGCACCGCTGCCGTCGATTTGACCTCTTACAGTCAGCCCAGTAATCGTGCCCCACCCTCCCTAGTTCAGGGTATCCTGATACACCTTGTAGGGTTACTGCTGAAAAGGGTTCCCCACTACAAGGTTTTCTATTTCTAGCCAACATGCTAAGTTGGTTAAGTGTTCTGCATAAACCAAACCCCCAATCAGTCTGTATAGTTTAGCATGTTGTATTTGATTAAGTATTAATTCAAATTACTTAATCCTATCAATCCTGAATTAGCCTTAGTTGTCTTATTAAAGCTCCAACCACTCACATTAGACAGGTATTGTTGTGACTGCCTGTTGCAGGTTGGGTCCGGGCAGTCTTACGTGACAACTCAGTCTAACCTCGGGTCTTTATTGGGCTCAATGCTTAACCACCCACATTGGATAGGTATTGTTGTGACTACTGGACAACCGGGCGGGTCCGGGCAGGTTTATGTCACAACGCAATCCAACGTCGGGTTAAGCATGTCTTATTTTCTAAGTTTACATATTTTTTCTCTTTTTCTTTTATATGTAAATATTTGCGGCCCATTATTCAAATTCATTATTATTGGGTATAATAATTTGTACCATTTAAAATGTCATGAATCGTTGGCATGTGCCAAACATGCCAACACATATATTTTAATTAACTCCAACGTATTCCCCCGTTTGTACGTAATAATATAACATATGTTAGGCTTCCACATTTTAGCCCAATTTAGCCACATAAAAAGGGGAGGCTTAGAACATGATGTATATATATTCTAAGTGACATCAAAAAGGGGTGTGTAAACGCATGAACTTGCAACATAGCGGTCTAATTAACATAAATTAGGCACTTGTGAACTTGCATTGTAATAGCATATAATCTTGGCATGAAACATAACTAAACATGAATCATGGTTTTAATCTAATCATGTAAACTTTTATTTAAAGTATGAATCTAACTTAATTATGTGCCACATATATTATCATATGTTTTTTAACAACAACCTAAGCCTAAAACATATTTTGTTTGGGCATAAAGTTAAACATAAACTAATCATGTTCATAAAGTCAACACAAGTTCACAGAGATGCTTACTATTGTTACTAATACAAAAGTATGGTTTTCACTTGAATCATGATGCCTATTCGAACATAATTTTATATGAATCATAATACCCAATTGGATCCAACTACACTAAAAATGATCATAAAACTATACATAGAAGGATCTAAAATCATGTTGGCATAATAGTGAATCATATACTTGCATAAGTCTTAACTTGGTTGCAACGAAATATATATAACTTCTCATTAACCACAACGTATAAGAATCAAATTTCCAAAATGAGTTATATACTTGTATCGCAACTATTCAATAGATCCAATATCATGTTAATAACACTACCACATCCCAAATCCATTCATAGAAAATCATAGCAACATACAATTATGAATTAACATCATTATAATTAGAGTACAATCCCATTTCTTATTCTACACAGATCATGTCTCAATTATTCATTCACATCGGAATAGCACTCTACTTACAACGTATGACGAATCTTGTATTCAGGACTCTGAATTCTGAATTTGGTGATGCTATCCTTTGTTGTAGGCGTTGTTTTGGTTTAATTATCGTGGCTTTAAGCTTTAGAATCAACTCCTAATCGTCTCTCGATTTGACGGCTACTCCTAGTCTTTCTTCAGCAACATGACGGCTCCATACTCATTTTATTTGTGTGAATTAGGTGGAGTCTTAGTTCCTTTTTATAGAGTTTGTGAATTGATTAGAGCCGTCGATGGAGCCAAGATTAATATAAGCAGTTCGTTTTAAAGAGAAACCAATCAAGAGTTGACACATAAGCCCTAGTGACAAGACCAAGCACAGAAATTTGGCCAAGCACAGACCAGGCCAGCCAGGAGGGGCTGGGTTCGACCTGGCTCAAGGGCCAGGTCCACTACCCAGTCGACACCCAGGTCGACTACCCAGTCGACCTGGGTACCCCAGGTCGACTACCCAGTCGACCTGGGTTTTGGGCGGGAAAATTCCAGCCCAGCCCAATCTGGGTCCGATTTTGAGTTTGAATTCGTTTTTCTGAACTGTTTCTGCCTGTTTGAATTTTAAACCGAATTATGAAACTTCCGGAGGTCATATCTCCCTCATACGGAATCCGTTTTACGCAAACTCGGACTCAATCTTAGGAAGAATTCCGAGATAAACGAAATGGCTTATCCCGTTTCCCTTAATTCTTTGATTTGAAATTAATTATACTTTAATTTGTTCATCTTACAGTTACCGGAAAATTCGGGGTGTTACATTCTCCCCTCCTTAAAGGATTTCGTCCTCGAAATCTTCAAGTCTAGGAGAATGTATATCCTAACATCCAAACGTCCATCTACTGATCCATCAAACACGAGCGTCCATTGTCCTTAAAAGACTTCTAATGCTTCATGATCATATGCAAAGTGTGTGTACATGTGCTTATCTAATGCAAAATCAGGCGGTCTACTGATTCAGTTGACCTCCTTAATGCAAATTTTGTAAGTGTCATGAATCCATTATGTATGCAAATTTTTCCTACCCATAATTCTACATGAGTGCACAACAATTCATACAAATGCGATAACCATATGATAACATATAAAATTTCAATCATATGTGAACGAGAATACATATATGCATATGCTGCATGAAGTGACTGGGCCGATCTTAATCCTAGGGTGTGTGTGTATATGCATCCACGAGCAACCACTAGCAATCGCTTGCAACCACTTGCAGCCATAATCCATAACATGTTTTCAAATACATGTTTGCATCCATTTGTTTTCTACCTAAGGAGTTAAGGAGAAAGGGCCGAGGAAATATGCCTAAACGATAGATAAAGCATAACTTAAGGAAAAAGAGAGATCAAAAGATGTACCCTAAAAAAGAAAAGGGTAGGCTGCGCGTATTCTAGCCTCAGTTTCCCAAGTCGCGTCTTCCTCGGCGTCGCTCCACTGAACTTTGATGAGCTTGACTTCGCGGTTGCATAGCTTTTTCAATTCAGTTCCTAAGATGCGTGTTGGAACTCTTCTCACAGTTGCTTCACGTTCGACTTCGGCTTCTTCTAGAATGCTAGGCTCTACTATTTCAGCAGACTCGTGTAAACACTTCCGGAGGTGAGAAACATGAATGACGTTGTGAACTCCGGCCAATTTTTTCAGGTAGCTCTAATCTATAGGCCATTTTCCCAATTTTCTCGATAATAGGAAACGGCCCTACGAACCTTGGTGCTAGCTTCCCTGTGGTTCCAAAACGAACGACATTCCTTAGAGGAGATACCTTAAGGAAAACTCTATCCCCAACCTCAAACTCAAGGTCAGTCCTTCTCTTGTCCACGTAGGATTTTTGTCTATCTTAGGCTATCTTCATCCTCCTTTATATTAAGTCTACTTTTTCTGAAGTCTCTCTGATCATATCTGGTCCAAGTATGAGCTTGTCAGTAGACTCCCTGTAACAACCCGAATTTTTAACATGTTAAAAAAAGAAATCAGGGCAGTATTAAATTACAAAATAAGAATCAAGAGAAATGAGTTGTGCCGTTGCGTTCGCCTCGGAATTCTGGTTGGAAACGAGTCCGAAATTTCGTAAATCGGAGTCCGTATGACCGAGATATGGCCTCTAGAAGTTTCACGAAAAATCAGAAACGAAAACAGACTTTCAAAATTCGAATTTGGCCCAAACAGACTGGGCGGGAAAATTTCCCGCCCAACCCCAGGTCAACTGGGGAGTCGACCCCCCAGGGACCAGGTCGACTGCCCAGTAGACCTTGGTGTCGACCTCCCTGGTCGGACCCTGTGGGTTTGGTGCACCAGTTTGCTCCTTTGGTCTGTTTACTTGGTCTGTGACGGGATTTGATGGTTCAGATCTAAACTAGGGTTAATCCTATGGCCTAAACTAGTCCTAACTTCTACAAAAAGACCTAAGACCTAGCCTAAACCACCACAAATCATTCTAACAACGAAGTGCTGCCAAAATGTCTCTTGATCATGGCCTCCATCTCCAACTCCAAAGGCTTGAGCTTTCAAACTAGATCCATGACAAAGGAGCAAGCTTTCTACATCAAATCAAGGAAGTAGAGCACCATCGCAACACCATTCTATGACGATGCTTTGTCATAAATCTCTAGCCACACTTTGTAAGTTCTAGCTACTTTTAGATCTAAACGGTAGTTCTAATGTTGACATGGAATAAAATGAGTTGAAACCTAAGTATGCTAGTCTATGTGAATCTAGTCTTGCCTCTCTCTTGAACCTATAACCTTGGGCTATTTCTTAGTGATTAAATCATGCCACTCATGTTGTGTTTGACTTAGTTTATCATGCAAGATTGAATTTTTACTTATGGAATGTTGGCATGAACCCTTAGAACCATTTGGCTTGTGGAACATTCATATGAACTTGACTTGGGACTTATGCATGTAAAAGAACCTAAACCTCTCATTACCATTTACATGCCTATGATGATAAACCTATTGTTATGCTATTATACATGCTTGAGGCCAATCCCTTTTATGCTATCATACATGTTTGAGGCCAATCCCTTTATGCCATCATACATGATTTGAGGCCAGTATGTTGTCATATTATTCCTACTATGTTGACTCGCTTTCACTTGCGTTGGGAATACACCTTGAGTAGTTTTGGCAACGTGAGATGGGCTATGAAATTTAACATGAATTAAGTAATGGGACAATGGGCACAAGTGTAAAACGTGGACTTTGTCATAGCCTAAATTTGACATGAACATGATAAGTAGGAAAACATGAAAGTGGCCAACTCGAGGTTGGGTTGAGTTTGTAGCATAAATCTGCCCGGAACCGCCCAGCAAATCCAGTAGCTACAGACAATAGGACCCAATGTGAGAAGTTGGTCATATCGCGCTCAAAACTCGAGATTAGACTATGTTGTGGTGTAAAGCTGCCCGGACCCGCCCGGCGTAACCAGTAACCACAACAAAGTCTAATGTGAGAGGTTGGGGTGCATTAATTTACTTAATGCCACACGATAAGGTTAAGTTAGTTTGACTAATGGCACTTAACCGATATGACATGAATGGGTAGGTTAAGTAAAACAGGACTTGATTATTTAAGACACTTAACCATATAACATGATTAGCGGATGGGTTAGTTTAACCCAAATGTGTTGATAACACCCGACTGGGATAATGCGATGCATGGTAGAGTTAAGTAAACCCACAAGAATGATACTTAACCATTATAAATACGACTAGTGGATGGGGTTAAGTTAACCTACACTTAACCAATCCGACTCGGTAATTTGATGGGGTTAAGTTAACTTACACTTAACCAATCCGACGTGATGATTTGATATGGTTAAGTCACGAACCTCTTAAATATACTTAACCAATCCAACTCGGTAATTTAATGGGGTTAAATTAACCTACACTGAACCAATTTTACACGGTAAATTTGATAGGGGTAAGTTAACCTATACTTAACCAATCTGACACGGTAAATTTGATAAGGTTAAGTTAATCCATACTTAACCAATCTGACACGATAATCTAGGGTTAAGTCATGAACGTCTTGATATACTTAACCAACTTGATACATGGTTTGTAGGGCTAAGCCTTGAACTTGAATACTTAGCCAATTTTGACATGATTCGTGGGCGGGGTAAGTCATGAACTCGAATGACAACACTTAACCCATTAGACAAAACCCTAGTTCAGGGGACTAAGTGGAAAATCATAGTTAATAAGGATAACGGGAAGGGAAACTAAGTGATAAACCTTAGTTAAGGATAACTATGTAATAATTCTTAGTCAAGACAATTGGACAAGTTCACAGATAGATGAGTAACCTGATACGGTAGGTCATCGCTTAAAACGAACACACGAGGAGGAGCGAATGTTTATCTGACTTAGATAAAGGCTCCAGCGAACTGGGTGACGAAGCGGTAGCTTCAGGGGACGTGAGGGTACTCTTGTTATCCCTCTATGAGGTTGCAGATGATCCTCCTAGGCTCACAGAGGTTAAGGTCTGCGGTAGAAGAACTAAGGGTATGCCTTGGTTGTTGTGCGAGCAACCTAAAGACTGGGGTGGATTAGCGTGGAGTCGGCGATATCTAGTTTAGCCCTGTGATAGCACGTCGTCGAATACCTACCATCTTTAGTCAATCGTGTACGTATGCGGAAAGGAAGAGAACTCCCAACAGACCATATACTTGCTATCTAGTTGTGGGTGAGGAGGACCAATAGGAAAGTGGGGGCATAGGTGGCTAGAGTATAGTTCTCGTGCATGATTTTCTTGGATTGCCTTTCAGTAGTTGAGGGAGGGGTCACGTGGGACCATAACCACTGGTAGAAAAATAGACCTTGATATCTGCATCGGCAGATAACCTAAATCTCCCGACCGAGTCTTGTATTTCTTGATTAGCCCTGGCACGGGACTCGGATGGCACATTGAGATACATGTGCATCTAGACATGGAAAAACGATTCATGATACATACGTGGGAAAAAGGGGCGTGGTTGACGGGTAGCGTAATCCCTAGTGGACCTAGGTGGCTTAAACCCAAACCGAGTTACAAAAACGTTTAGTAGGTAGTGTAATCCCTAGTGGTCCTAGGTGGCATAAATCCTAGCCGAGCATTCGAGAATTCATGGTAACAAAACACGGCTAGATCAAGGATGACAGTCCATACGATTTCAAGGATAATGCAACTACGTTGAAGTAGTATAGAACTACGTGAGGAAGCCCGTAGGATTTACGGCAAAGGACTAAACATATACATGGAAAGAAACATACGAGCGGGGAAAACCTACCTTAGGTTGGCATGGACCATTTCATGACATTGGGTGAGGGACATTTGGTAGCTAACACATGACATGGGTTGGGATACTAGTACGGAAGGTGCAGGGCAAACATACTTGATAGAACCTTGGGTGTATTACTTGATAGAACCTTGGGTGTTATACTCGATAGAACCTTAGGATGTTATACTCGATAGAATCTTGGATGTTATACTCGATAGAACCTTGGGAAGTTATACTTGATGCATAGTGACCGTAGTTTATCTCTATACAGTAGTTCATCCTATTACCTTAGTTTAGCTTGTCTATCTTGTCATCATCCTTATGTTTACTTTCAGTTTATGCATGTCATGTTACCTTTACCTGTTTTTATGCTGGAAGTAGATAGGACTTATCAGTCTTTATGACTGACCCCGTTTTCTTTCGCCTCTTTGTCTTCCGTTCCCCCCCAGGTTTTCAGGGAGGAAATACTGTTATTTATCTTGGACATCTTCTGCTTCAAGGTCATCATGTATGGCTTGGATTTTTCTTTGCTATGGCTGCTTTACCGTTTTACTTAGGGAATATTTTATGACCGTGGTTTTATGCTTCTTTAAATATTGCTAGACAGGTTTCCAATGTAATGCCTTTTAAAGGCATTTTGATGTAAAAAGGCTTTAGACCTTGTAATTTTATGAGTTAATGAAATTTGGTTTTTCTTCCGCTGTTTTATATGTTCTGTCTTGTAATATTTCTGTGCATGTTTAACTAGATAATACTCCACCAAAGCTAGTGCATTCCCTTTATGAGTGACCCTGGCGGAGGTGGGGTGTTACATTTGGTATCAAAGCAGAAGGTTACCAGACTGGACAAAAAGTTTTAAAACCTTCTGAAAACCATTTGAAAACCGTTTACAAAGAAGCATTTTTCAAGGAAAGTTTTATTTTTAAAAAAGTCTATTCCCCAAAGGCCATTAGCATTATCCTTTGTTTCCTTGATTGAATCTCTTTTCCTTTCTTTCCTCCACCTGTAGTCATAGTGGTTTGAATTGCGACTAATCTTTTTTCTAACTACGTCAGTGTTTTCGGTACGATGGAGGCAGTTCTTGAGAGACCTGTTACCGCGTTATAAGAAAGGATAGTAAGAACAAGGATAAAGGATACAAGCTTAAGGACAAGCAACTGGTTGGTATAACTCAATCCACAAAGGAGGAAAAGGGTGAATGAAAAAACCCATGACAAGAGAGAGTATCTCTAGTAGGATAAAAAAAGAAAGATAGTCAAGTATTATGAGATGAGGACAAGATCTTCGAGAGGGCAATTGTATGCTCTCCCTGTTAGCGTACCTAAGAACGATGGTAACGTTTCTGTGAAAGGTTTAGCTTTTCTCCCCTATCGTCCCGTCAGGACTTTGCCTTGATCACCGCATCCTTTAAGTCTGCTTCGATAGTTGAGTCTCTACACCTTTGTACTAGCATAGTAGAGGATCCCATTTTTTTCTTTTCTCAAATCTTGTTGAGGAATCGGTCCATTTATTCGTGACTTGTTTGGATTTGAGGACATCTATAACTTTTGGGAATAATGCTTATGTTTTTGAGCTATGGGTTGATTCTAGGAATGGAGTGGCTATCCAGTAAGGGTTCCATTCTTGATTCGGAAAGGAGGGTAGTTAGACTCTTGACTTGCCTCGGTAATACCCTCGAAGTCTCGTGTAACCTTTAGGGTTCTGTCATGATTGGTTACCTTGAATCTCTTAATGCATTTGTTGGTAACCCGTTCGAGTAGAGTTCGCCACTAAGGCGGATGGTTCATTTTGCTTGTGCATGAGTTATGGAAATCACTCTAGTGAGTAAACTTGGTAACATGGTTGGCACCTATTTCTTTCCAAGAGATAGTTCTTCTGCGTGGAATGCCGCCTAGTGAGTAAACGTGATCCAGAGTTCACTAGTGAATTTTGGAGAGCTTACATGAAACCATGAGTGCACGGATATGGTTGAGTCAAGTATACTAGAGGGAGAATAAGTAAAAGTGGAACGAGAGGCGACAATGAAGTGAGTACTAGCTCATATTTGGAAATAGGAGTTAAGAGGCCACGAAATCATGAAGTTAAAGATGGTCAAAGCACAATGGAATTTAGCTCAAGAAAATGCGACTTAGAAGATTGAAGATAGGATACGCGCATCATATCTCTTTTTAAGAGCATATTCTTGATCCCTATTTTCCTGTAGAGCTTACCCGCTGCTATCTTTTATGCATATCCTCTCGATCTATTCTCGATCTAATTTCTGTTGCAAACTCCATAGGGGGTATGGCTCATCGGTTAGTAATAAATGTCAAGGTTTGAAGGTGTCTGTTAGATTGACTAAACCTTTTGGGCTTTATAGGACATGGGTTGGGTTTAGAAAGAGATTTCTTGTAAGCCAAAAGGAGTTTATCTTGCTTATCTTCTCGGTCCCATCTTAAGGACCTTAGGTAGAACCTTGTGGATGTAAATATGAAAACATGTTATGATTGATGTAGTGACCCGAAAATCCGGGGGAATTTGAGCTGACTAAATAACACAAGTCCAACCCAAATCGCACTGGAAATTCAAGAAACTAATAGAAAGAAGACAGAGGGTGAGGATAGATGAGATAGAACTTATAGAATAGAAGAAGAAGAAGAACATCATCATCAGAGTAAACACGAATCTCACAGCGGAACGAATAAAATATAACATAACATATCTTTGAAATAACATCAGTATATGTATACAATAACACTTATCAGAGTACAACACTTACAACAACAGCGGAAATAATAATAGCTATAGAATCTTGAAGCCTCCTGCTCCACGCTCTTCCAGTATATCTGTAAATCCCGACTACTTGACTGCCCGTACAAATTTAGGCACCCAAGAGTTTAGGGAAAACAACAAAATAAACTCCGGGTCAGTCATGGTACTGGTGTGAATAAACTCAAATCATTTAAAACAGGTATATGATATCTCATAAGACCACGCCGTAAATACGGAACGGGTTTTTCCCTTATGAGAATCCAAATAACTTTTCAAAGCAATATCATTCTGATATTATAATAATGTCTAGGTACATATAAATATCAATCTAGCAGAAACGCTTGCATCTCACGTTAATACGTATATAGTATACAATCAAAATCGCAAGCACGTATTGGATGATTGGATTTCCAACTATGACAAGGTATGGAACCACCTTCCGATCAGTGTACTCTAGGAACGATACACTGGAGTTCAACAAGAACATATTGCAACTCAGCCACACATGACCGACCACTCATTTCGCTTGAGTGTATCGAATGTACATCACCAACTGTTGGGATCAGCAACCGTTCCCGTATATATATATATGGGAAAGCATTGATAGATTTAAGAAAACAAATGAATATTCACTAGATAGGTGATTATACACCCTACTTCGGTGCGACCGACTTAGCCATGCAGCCTGCCCGATTTCTGTCATTTACCGGTTGATGAGGCTAGAAGCTACGCTTTATCATTACATCAGATTCAATTCGAATGCTACATTGTCAAATCCATCGAAATCACTAATTGACGTCTACAACAGTACATTACGTTTTAGCTAAAGAAGTTTCCTTCTCCGCTTCCACTCTTGATACAGTTGAAGAAATCAATGTACGTAACCGTCTAGAAATACTATGTCAGACATCCCTCTTCATTCACTTAGAAATGTCACATCGTCATACCCGCCAAATCACAAATTGACTTATCCAAAAATAACACGGTTATACAGCTAAGAGAAACGAATTCCTCCGCCACCAAACGTGAATACGTTTGAACAGATCAACTTACGCGATCCATTAGATATACTCTGTCAGACCTTCGTCCATACAAGTTGTCCGGGGACTGGACAAACCGAAGGCACTATTCTGTAGACAGGATAGTCCTTGCATTTTACTTCGTCTTCAATTATCTTTGGCATATATGATTCGCAACGCTTATGCCAATACAGAGTGGTTCTATGGATAATAATCCAACCGGTCACTCCATATTAACAACGTTAAAATGGTCAAAACTTCGATAGTCTGTGAGTTAACTATCAAAGAAAAAAACAAATGTGCAAACAACGATATTATTTCCAGATGGAAATTATATCGAACAAACATCATTTAACATTAATCTCTTTAGTTCATTTATTTACTTATCTCCTATTTCCCTATATTCTAAATTCTTATTTTTCTTTTATCAGAAAACATTTCTGATTCTCGTTTGGAAAACATTTCCAAAACTCCTTTACGATCAAACCTTACCATTTCTTAGTTAAGAAGGAAGTCACTCAAGTTGGGGTATAATTACCTACCAGACCTTAACTGAACAACGTTATAACTTCGAAATGGTCAAAGTTTATCTTTTAATCTTTAACAACTTCTTTACGCCTTTCTCGGATTCAATTTTACTAATCCACTTCTATATTTAAAACATTGGTTATAACGATAACGTTATAATCCCTACTTTCGAATTATCTAACTTTAATTTTAACTTCTATTCCTATTAGTGAATAATTTACCTAACACTTATTTATTTATAAATAAATAAATCTCTATTTAAAACACTGGAAAGTATAAGTACTTTCCCGAATTCGATATAATCGAATTTGTCGATTAACTCTCTTCGAGAAATCTCTATTTGATTAACTCTTCTTCGAATAACCTATATTCGATTAACTCCTTCTCGAATAAACGATATTCGATAATCTCTCTTCGAATAACTAATATTCGATAACTCTTCCTTTCAAATATCCCATATTTGAAAATCTCACTTTGATTTGACTATAATCGATAACTCCCTTCGATGAAACTAACATCGATAACTTCAACTTGACGAACTTAACTCGACTAACTTAACTTGACTCGACTAACTCGACTTACTTGGTTCGACCAATTCGATTCGATTAACTAGGCTCGACTAACTTGACTAACTTAACTCGACTTAATTGGTTCGACCAATTCGATTCGATTAACTAGGCTCGACTAACTTGACTAACTTAACTCGACTTACTTGGTTCGACCAATTCGATTTGATTAACTAGGCTCGACTAACTTGACTAACTTAACTCGACTTACTTGGTTCGACCAATTCGATTCGATTAACTAGGCTCGACTAACTTGACTAACTTAACTCGACTTACTTGGCTCGACCAATTCGATTCGATTAACTAGGCTCGACTAACTTGACTAACTTAACTCGACTTACTTGGTTCGACCAATTCGATTCGATTAACTAGGCTCGACTAACTTGACTAACTTAACTCGACTCACTTGGTTCGACTAATTCGATTCGATTAACTAGGCTCGTCTAACTTAACTAACTTAACTCGACTTACTTGGTTCGACCAATTCGATTCGATTAACTAGGCTCGACTAACTTGACTAACTTAACTCGGCTTACTTGGTTCGACCAATTCGATTCGATTAACTATGCTCGACTAACTTGACTAACTTAACTCGACTGACTTGGTTCGACCAGTTCGATTCGATTAACTCTAACTAATTAACTCCACTGGTTATCTCAAACTGGTTAACTCTAACTGGTTAACTCTATCTGACTAACTCGACTCGACTAACCCCTTTCGAATAACATATTCGATTAATTAACTTTCGAATACCATATTCGATTAACTAACTTCGAATACCATATTCGATTAACTAACTTCGAATACCATATTCGATTAACTAACTTCGAATACCATATTCGATTAACTACTTTCGAATGTCTATATTCGATTTACATTATTCACTTTATAAAGATTTCCTTTTTAACAATGTTTTATTCCTTTGAAAAGATTTACTTTTAAATAACAGTTCTACACTTTAAAAAAATGATTTCCTTTTTATAACATTTCCTTTTCAATTCTATTTGTAAATGGTTTACAAATATTTCCTTTTCAAATTTATTCTTGAAATATTCTAACTCCTTAAATTTTCGGGAAAATTCGCCATAACCTCCTTTGTATCGAAAGTATCGGGAAAATTCCCAAACCCGCCACACAGGCCTTTCCATTCAAAAAGAAAAGTGTTTGTAATTATTTCCTTTTTGAATATCTCCTATTTATAAATATCCCAATTTATAAATATTCCTTATTTATAAATATTCAAATTTATAAATATCTCTTACTTATAAATATCCCATTTTATAAATATGCTATTTTCAATATCACTTTGAAAATTCCCTTATCAACATTTCGGTATGTCATGGTGTTCAATCATATCAAATCACGATGTTCAATATCGTCCAACCCACACAAATCAACAACAGGTTATAATTCACATCATATATTAAAATATATGAAAAACAATAAAATAACTGTTGAGGAATCCAGCCGGATTCCTCCAACCTGTTTCCCTGCATCCACAGATGTTAGATAATATAGATAACATCACTTTCAGTTCCATATGATATATTCTGTTAAATAGAATCAATATAGAAATTTAAGTAACTGACTAGCAGTTCAATCAAACAATCAACACACAGTCAAACAGACAATTTTAACAGTTCTAACAATACAACATGAAATTATAAACTGTTCAGAGTTAGTGAGATTTACTCACATTTGCAGTTCATCGTTAAAGAACGATAAACTGTTATTTGATTTGAATCAAACAATTTATTTCGCGATAAATCTAGACGAGCTCCAGTCCACTCCCCGTCAGTTCCATTGTGAAGTGCTCGTCCATACGATCCCATCGGATCTTGTTTTGCTGAAAACCGATATCGTATGGAGATGTTATACACTTTACATATTTATACTCCTATTAAATTCAACATTAAATTATATTAAAACATAAATTGGGCCTCACCACTAATATCTCGGCCCACCTACCCTTGCTAAACCCTGCGCCCACTTCAACCATTAAGCCCGTCCTCCCTCACAGCCTGGACGTCTTCAACAGCTCCTCACCAAGCATGGCCGACAGTTTCCAAGCCAACCCCTCCCTTTTAGCGTTTCATCCCCCTCACAAAACGCGGCTCCAGTTAAACACGTGCTCACTTCCTTCTGTACTGACCTCCAGCTACCACAACACGTCCCACCCGAAGCTGCTACTTCACCCACATCATCACCAACATATTCGCTTCCTTCCACTTCTTCAATAGCTGCTCCATTCACGCCAGTCTCCAACTTCATCCACAACCGTAATCCACCCTAACGCTCGCGCTCCCCATCAACATTTCAGTCATGTACAAACGCATCCCTACTACCCAACAAAACTGCTCTCAGACATAACATTTCTACGGTGCACTCCTGCTTCATCCTTTTGCTGAAGAGATTGTAGTTGAGAGTTTAGGGGATGGATCGACGGTTTGTGCGATTTAAGTGGAGAAAAGATTTGAAGAATTCGTTCATTTCTTTGTTGTGGCGGCGCGGAAAAATGGTTGACTTCTGAATGGATGGTTTAGGTTTAGAAGGGTTTGGTCTTATATTTATAGGGGATAGGTTTTATTATTATATTATTATATTTAAAACTTACACGTGAAGTCTTGCGAAAATATAACCTCATACGATATCTGTTTTTGACAAACTAAGCTATTCCTAGAATAGAAAAATATTCCGGACCCAATGGGACAGGTTTCGTCGAATTCCAACACCATTTGCGAAAATCCTTTAGAAAATATCGATGAAAAACACCGAGCAATAATTTCTTAAAATTACAGAAAAAATCCTAAAAATATGAGGCCTTGACGTTTCACTAGACCTCTTCCTAAGGTTTCGTATGAAACTTGTTTCATTGAATTTCGAGTTCGTTTGACCAGTTAACCATTCAGTTTAGTTTGTTTCAAGTTAAAAACATAGCGTACCCCACTATGAAATATTCTGTTCACGTAGAGACTGTTATGGACAGAAACAAAAATACCATTTAAATCAGTGACGTGCTCTGGCCCCAAAAATGTAATAATACCGGTAGATGGACTCATATTGTGAAACCCCGAAATGTCGATACAGGGTGCCAAATACTCCAAATAAAAAGTTGCTTATTTAATTAAAAATTACAGTAAAATTCTAAAAATTAAATTATCACTACTTCCCAAAAGAACCTTGTCTAAATTCAAACCCTATCTCTAGTTATATCGAATAAACCGATACGGTCGATAAACGATTTTACAACGACTATTCTAAAATTTGATTTGGACATATCTCAAAATCTACACGACGAAATCCTGATTTTTCTCTTCCGCTAGAAAGATATACCCCACTAGCTCCACACGTTTCTTGTTTCAAAGAAATCCGGTTTAAAATGAATCCTATACATTCAGTTGAATTCGAATCGCCAATTTACGAACTGCAGCGCCATTTCGAGCTCGTTTATAAATATATTATAAACTATACGTTCAACTGTCGTTGATTCAATAAAAATCGTTATTATATTTCGAATCAAAACTCCACCAAATCTCGTATGTTATTCAATTCACACGATATTGTGAATTTCACTATTTCCGACTATTTCGACATTATAATATGTTATTATATTATAATTATTTATTAAATATTCAATATTATTTAATCCATGTTCTCGATATCGATAAATCGATATTTAATAATTAAATAAATAAATTATTCAACAGCTAAAAATGCGGGTTACTACAATCTTCCCCCCTTAATAAAATTTCGTCCTCGAAATTGCTAAGCTAGGGGATGACCCTATCTTCTGGGTAAAAATTTATCTGTTTACCTCTTGCCTCCGGTTTCAACTGGACCAATTAATATCGACTAAAATATTAATTTATTCCGAATAACTAAATTTTCAAAAATTCTGAAAATTTCCTAACACCTTAACTTTTCGAAAATTTTTGCCAGCACCTCCTTTGTACGTGTCAATATCTCAAACTCTAACTCGCCTCTCTGGGCCTTCTTTAACCCAAAAGAAAATCAAACAGCCAAGCGGCTTGCCAATTCGGCTCATAAATCTCATATCCATATATAATATAAACTCGTACCTTTTTGTCAGGCATATCAACTCTATCACTTCCATATGCTATCAACTCAGCATATACCAGTATTATCTCAATCAAATTCCATTCAGTTTATATCCTCAAATCCAAATCGAATTTTCATTCGAATCCCAATATCAAATTCCAAATTATTGACTCATCAACCCAATTCCATAATAGATTATTCTCTAATCCAATTCAATTCTATTCTATTTAACTATGTTCAAGTTAAATTTCAATTTATTTTTACCATCACATTTTATTTAACTTCATTAGTTAAATTTTAAATTTCTAGAACTTAAATTCCCGGTTTTATTTCAATCAATTTGAAATCATACTGCCAATTCAAAACCTTTGAATTTTCTAAACAACTTGTTTTCTCAAAACAATTCAAATCAAAAACTCTGGTAGTAATCCACCACTTAGAACTCGAAAATCACACCGATGATACTGCGCAGCATCATCGGAATTATTTTCCAGCGACCCAAGTGATTTTCAATACTATATCAATTTCAAAACCATTACTAAATACTTCCATTTTGAAAACATCTCAAAATCTCCCAAGAACTTAAAATTTCCTTATTTTAATTCCAAATCTGATTTAAATTCATATTTAATTCATCTTATTTCATATACTTTACTTATATGAATTCTGATTGGTTATATATAACCATTTCACAAGTTATAATCTTATCTGATTAAAATCACTACCAACACATCCTATATACATGACAATATATCACATATTCATACTGTGTCGGTCCATCGTATTCAAGTGTTTATTAACTCCTACTGATACAGTGGATCAAACTGATCGACCAGAACTCATAAACAACTCAGCCAATGAATCTCCACAATATAAAACCATTTTTATATCAAATACAAATACGCACTCGTATATATACACTCAAACTCAATCTAGGGTATTACTAACCCTATCTCTACCAAGTCACGCCACAGAGCCAAGGTAATTATTAACTTAAGCTCTGATACCAACTGTAGTGACCCGAAAATCCGGGGGAATTTGAGCTGACTAAATAACACAAGTCCAACCCAAATCGCACTGGAAATTCAAGAAACTAATAGAAAGAAGACAGAGGGTGAGGATAGATAAGATAGAACTTATAGAATAGAAGAAGAAGAAGAACATCATCATCAGAGTAAACACGAATCTCACAGCGGAACGAATAAAATATAACATAACATATCTTTGAAATAACATCAGTATATGTATACAATAACACTTATCAGAGTACAACACTTACAACAACAGCGGAAATAATAATAGCTATAGAATCTTGAAGCCTCCTGCTCCACGCTCTTCCAGTATATCTGTAAATCCCGACTACTTGACTGCCCGTACAAATTTAGGCACCCAAGAGTTTAGGGAAAACAACAAAATAAACTCCGGGTCAGTCATTGTACTGGTGTGAATAAACTCAAATCATTTAAAACAGGTATATGATATCTCATAAGACCACGCCGTAAATACGGAACGGGTTTTTCCCTTATGAGAATCCAAATAACTTTTCAAAGCAATATCATTCTGATATTATAATAATGTCTAGGTACATATAAATATCAATCTAGCAGAAACGCTTGCATCTCACGTTAATACATATATAGTATACAATCAAAATCGCAAGCACGTATTGGATGATTAGATTTCCAACTATGACAAGGTATGGAACCACCTTCCGATCAGTGTACTCTAGGAACGATACACTGGAGTTCAACAAGAACATCTTGCAACTCAGCCACACATGACCGACCACTCATTTCGCTTGAGTGTATCGAATGTACATCACCAACGGTTGGGATCAGCAACCGTTCCCGTATATATATATATAGGACAGCATTGATAGATTTAAGAAAACAAATGAATATTCACTAGATAGGTGATTATACACCCTACTTCGGTGCGACCGACTTAGCCATGCTGCCTGCCCGATTTCTGTCATTTACCGGTTGATGAGGCTAGAAGCTACGCTTTATCATTACATCAGATTCAATTCGAATGCTACATTGTCAAATCCATCGAAATCACTAATTGACGTCTACAACAGTACATTACGTGTTAGCTAAAGAAGTTTCCTTCTCCGCTTCCACTCTTGATACAGTTGAAGAAATCAATGTATGTGACCGTCTGGAAATACTATGTCAGACATCCCTCTTCATTCACTTAGAAATGTCACATCGTCATACCCGCCAAATCACAAATTGACTTATCCAAAAATAACACGGGTATACAGCTAAGAGAAACGAATTCCTCCGCCACCAAACGTGAATACGTTTGAACAGATCAACTTACGCGATCCATTAGATATACTCTGTCAGACCTTCGTCCATACAAGTTGTCCGGGGACTGGACAAACCGAAGGCACTATTCTGTAGACAGGATAGTCCTTGCATTTTACTTCGTCTTCAATTATCTTTGGCATATATGATTCGCAACGCTTATGCCAATACAGAGTGGTTCTATGGATAATAATCCAACCGGTCACTCCATATTAACAACGTTAAAATGGTCAAAACTTCGATAGTCTGTGAGTTAACTATCAAAGAAAAAAACAAATGTGCAAACAACGATATTATTTCCAGATGGAAATTATATCGAACAAACATCATTTAACATTAATCTCTTTAGTTCATTTATTTACTTATCTCCTATTTCCCTATATTCTAAATTCTTATTTTTCTTTTATCAGAAAACATTTCTGATTCTCGTTTGGAAAACATTTCCAAAACTCCTTTACGATCAAACCTTACCATTTCTTAGTTAAGAAGGAAGTCACTCAAGTTGGGGTATAATTACCTACCAGACCTTAACTGAACAACGTTATAACTTCGAAATGGTCAAAGTTTATCTTTTAATCTTTAACAACTTCTTTACGCCTTTCTCGGATTCAATTTTACTAATCCACTTCTATATTTAAAACATTGGTTATAACGATAACGTTATAATCCCTACTTTCGAATTATCTAACTTTAATTTTAACTTCTATTCCTATTAGTGAATAATTTACCTAACACTTATTTATTTATAAATAAATAAATCTCTATTTAAAACACTGGAAAGTATAAGTACTTTCCCGAATTCGATATAATCGAATTTGTCGATTAACTCTCTTCGAGAAATCTCTATTTGATTAACTCTTCTTCGAATAACCTATATTCGATTAACTCCTTCTCGAATAAACGATATTCGATAATCTCTCTTCGAATAACTAATATTCGATAACTCTTCCTTTCAAATATCCCATATTTGAAAATCTCACTTTGATTGACTATAATCGATAACTCCCTTCGATGAAACTAACATCGATAACTTCAACTTGACGAACTTAACTCGACTAACTTAACTTGACTCGACTAACTCGACTTACTTGGTTCGACCAATTCGATTCGATTAACTAGGCTCGACTAACTTGACTAACTTAACTCGACTTAATTGGTTCGACCAATTCGATTCGATTAACTAGGCTCGACTAACTTGACTAACTTAACTCGACTTACTTGGTTCGACCAATTCGATTCGATTAACTAGGCTCGACTAACTTGACTAACTTAACTCGACTTACTTGGTTCGACCAATTCGATTCGATTAACTAGGCTCGACTAACTTGACTAACTTAACTCGACTTACTTGGTTCGACCAATTCGATTCGATTAACTAGGCTCGACTAACTTGACTAACTTAACTCGGCTTACTTGGTTCGACCAATTCAATTCGATTAACTATGCTCGAATAACTTGACTAACTTAACTCGACTGACTTAGTTCGACCAATTCGATTCGATTAACTCTAACTAATTAACTCCACTGGTTATCTCTAACTGGTTAACTCTAACTGGTTAACTCTATTTGACTAACTCGACTCGACTAACCCCTTTCGAATAACATATTCGATTAATTAACTTTCGAATACCATATTCGATTAACTAACTTCGAATACCATATTCGATTAACTAACTTCGGATACCATATTCGATTAACTAACTTCGAATACCATATTCGATTAACTACTTTCGAATGTCTATATTCGATTTACTTTATTCACTTTATAAAGATTTCCTTTTTAACAATGTTTTATTCCTTTGAAAAGATTTACTTTTAAATAACGGTTCTACACCTTAAAAAAATGATTTCCTTTTTATAACATTTCCTTTTCAATTCTATTTGTAAATGGTTTACAAATATTTCCTTTTCAAATTTATTCTTGAAATATTCTAACTCCTTAAATTTTCGGGAAAATTCGCCATAACCTCCTTTGTATCGGAAGTATCGGGAAAATTCCCAAACCCGCCACACAGGCCTTTCCATTCAAAAAGAAAAGGGTTTGTAATTATTTCCTTTTTGAATATCTCCTCTTTATAAATATCCCAATTTATAAATATTCCTTATTTATAAATATTCAAATTTATAAATATCTCTTATTTATAAATATCCCATTTTATAAATATGCTATTTTCAATATCACTTTGAAAATTCCCTTATCAACATTTCGGTATGTCATGGTATTCAATCAAATCAAATCACGATGTTCAATATCGTCCAACACACACAAATCAACAACAGGTTATAATTCACATCATATATTAAAATATATGAAAAACAATAAAATAACTGTTGAGGAATCCAGTCGGATTCCTCCAACCTGTTTCCCTGCATCCACAGATGTTAGATAATATAGATAACATCACTTTCAGTTCCATATGATATATTCTGTTAAACAGAATTAATATAGAAATTTAATTAACTGACTAGCAGTTCAATCAAACAATCAACACATAGTCAAATAGACAATTTTAACAGTTCTAACAATACAACATGAAATTATAAACTGTTCAGAGTTAGTGAGATTTACTCACATTTGCAGTTCATCGTTAAAGAACGATAAACTGTTATTTGATTTGAATCAAACAATTTATTTCGCGATAAATCTAGACGAGCTCCAGTCCACTCCCCGTCAGTTCCATTGTGAAGTGCTCGTCCATACGATCCCATCGGATCTTGTTTTGCTGAAAACCGATATCGTATGGAGATGTTATACATTTTACATATTTATACTCCTATTAAATTCAACATTAAATTATATTAAAACTTAAATTGGGCCTCACCACTAATATCTCGGCCCACCTACCGTTGCTAAACCCTGCGCCCACTTCAACCATTAAGCCCGTCCTCCCTCACAGCCTGGACGTCTTCAACAGCTCCTCACCAAGCATGGCCGACAGTTTCAAAGCCAACCCCTCCCTTTTAGCGTTTCATCCCCCTCACAAAATGCGGCTCCAGTTAAACACGTGCTCACTTCCTTCTGTATTGACCTCCAGCTACCACAACACGTCCCACCCGAAGCTGCTACTTCACCCACATCATCACCAACATATTCGCTTCCTTCCACTTCTTCAATAGCTGCTCCATTCACGCCAGTCTCCAACTTCATCCACAACCGTAATCCACCCCAACGCTCGCGCTCCCCATCAACATTTCAGTCATGTACAAACGCATCCCTACTACCCAACAAAACCGCTCTCAGACATAACATTTCTACGGTGCACTCGTGCTTCATCCTTTTGCCGAAGAGATTGTAGTTGAGAGTTTAGGGGATGGATCGACGGTTTGTGCGATTTAAGTGGAGAAAAGATTTGAAGAATTCGTTCATTTCTTTGTTGTGGCGGCGCGGAAAAATGGTTGACTTCTGAATGGATGGTTTAGGTTTAGAAGGGTTTGGTCTTATATTTATAGGGGATAGGTGTTATTATTATATTATTATGTTTAAAACTTACACGTGAAGTCTCGCGAAAATATAACATCATACGATATCTGTTTTTGACAAACTAAGCTATTCCTAGAATAGAAAAATATTCCGGACCTAATGGGACAGGTTTCGTCGAATTCCGACACCGTTTGCGAAAATCCTTTAGAAAATATCGATGAAAAACACCGAGCAATAATTTCTTAAAATTACAGAAAAAATCCTAAAAATATGAGGCCTTGACGTTTCACTAGACCTCTTCCTAAGGTTTCGTATGAAACTTGTTTCGTTGAATTTCGAGTTCGTTTGACCAGTTAACCATTCAGTTTAGTTTGTTTCAAGTTAAAAACATAGCGTACCCCACTATGAAATATTCTGTTCACGTAGAGACTGTTATGGACAGAAACAAAAATACCATTTAAATCAGTGACGTGCTCTGGCCCCAAAAATGTAATAATACCGGTAGATGGACTCATATTGTGAAACCCCGAAATGTCGATACAGGGTGCCAAATACTCCAAATAAAAAGTTTCTTATTTAATTAATTAAAAATTACAGTAAAATTCTAAAAATTAAATTATCACTACTTCCCAAAAGAACCTTGTCTAAATTCAAACCCTATCTCTAGTTATATCGAATAAACCGATACGGTCGATAAACGATTTTACGGCGACTATTCTAAAATTTGATTTGGACATATCTCAAAATCTACACGACGAAATCCTGATTTTTCTCTTCCGCTAGAAAGATATACCCCACTAGCTCCACACGTTTCTTGTTTCATAGAAATCCGGTTTAAAATGAATCCTGTACATTCAGTTGAATTCGAATCGCCAATTTACGAACTGCAGCACCATTTCGAGCTCGTTTATAAATATATTATAAAATATACGTTCAACTCTCGTTGATTCAATAAAAATCGTTATTATATTTCGAATCGAAACTCCACCAAATCTCGTATGTTATTCAATTCACACGATATTGTGAATTTCACTATTTCCGACTATTTCGACATTATAATATGTTATAATATTATAATTATTTATTAAATATTCAATATTATTTAATCCATGTTCTCGATATCGATAAATCGATATTTAATAATTAAATAAATAAATTATTCAATAGCTAAAAATGCGGGTTACTACAATTGATATGGTTGTAAGTGGTTGCAAGTGGTTGCACGTGGATGCGCGAATACACACTAGGTACTAGATCGGCTCAGACACATTTTCATGTTGCATATGCATGAGTGTTTATACTTGTTTATGGATGAAATTGAATGTGTTATCATGTGGATATTGCATATGGATGAATGGTTGTGCAGACATATAGTGTTTATGTGACAAGGACTATTTGCATACATGTGGATTCATGGCACTAAACATTTTTGCATTTAGAAGATAAATCAGGCCTGATCATTTGCATTAGATAAGGAACATATACACACACTTTCTGCATTTGTTCATACAAAATTAGAAATCTTTTAAGGACAATGGCTGCCTGTGGATGATGCTTTGAGTAGATGGATGATTGGATGGTAGGACACATCCTTCCTAATTTAGAGATTTCGGGGACGAAATCCTTTAAGTTGGGGAGAATGTAACAACCCGAATTTTTAACATGTTAAAACAAGAAATCACGGCAGAAATAAATTATAAAATAAGAATCAAGAGAAATGGGTTGCGCCGTTGCGTTCGTCTCGGAATTCTGGTTGGAAACGATCCGAAATTTCGTAAATCGGAGTCCGTATGACCGAGATATGACCTTTAGAAGTTTCACGAAAAATCAGAAACGAAAACAGACTTTCAAAATTCGAATTTGGCCCAAACAGACTGGGCGGGAAAATTTCCCACCCAACCCCAGGTCGACTAGGGAGTCGACCCCCCAGGGACCAGGTCGACTGCCAAGTCGACCTGGGGGTCGACCTCCCTGGTCGGATCCTGTTGGTTTGGTGCACCAGTTTTCTCCTTTGGTCTGATTACTTGGCCTGTGACGGGATTTGATGGTTCAGATCTAAACTAGGGTTAATCCTATAACCTAAACTAGTCCTAACTTCTATAAAAAGACCATAAGACCTAGCCTAAACCACCACAAATCATTCTAACAACGAAGTGCTGCAAAAATGTCTCTTGATCATGGCCTCCATTTCCAACTCCAATGGCTTGAGCTTTCAAACTAGATCCATGACAAAGGACCAAGCTTTCTACATCAAATCAAGGAAGTAGAGCACCATCGCAACACCATTCTATGACGATACTCGCTCATAAATCTCTAGCCATGCTTTGTAAGTTCTAGCTACTTTTAGATCTAAACGGTAGTTCTAATGTTAACATGGAATAAAATGAGATGAAACCTAAGTATGATAGTCTATGTGAATCTAGTCTTACCTCTCTCTTGAACCTATAACCTTGGGCTATTTCTTAGTGATTAAATCATGCCGCTCATGTTTTGTTTGACTTAGTTTATCATGCAAGATTGAATTTTTACTTATGGAATGTTGGCATGAACCCTTAGAACCATTTGGCTTGTGGAACATTCATATGAACTTGACTTCGGGCTTATGCATGTAAAAGAACCTAAACCTCTCATGACCATTTACATGCCTATGATGATAAACCTATTGTTATGATATTATACATGCTTGAGGCCAATCCCTTTTATGCTATCATACATGTTTGAGGCCAATCCCTTTATGCCATCATACATGATTTGAGGCCAATATGTTGTCATATTATTCCTACTATGTTGACTCGCTTTCACTTGCGTTGGGAATACGCCTTTGGTAGATTAGGCAACGTGAGATGGGCTATGAAATTTAACATGAATTAAGTAATGGGACAATGGGCACAAGTGTAAAACATGGACTTTGTCATAGCCTAAATTTGACATGAACATGATAAGTAGGAAAACATGAAAGTGGCCAACTCGAGGTTGGGTTGAGTTTGTAGCATAAATCTGCCCGGAACCGCCCGGCAAATCCAGTAGCTACAGACAATAGGACCCAATGTGAGAAGTTGGTCATATCGCGCTCAAAACCCGAGGTTAGACTAGGTTGTGGTGTAAAGCTTCCCGGGCCTGCCCGGCGTAACCAGTAACAACAACAAAGTCTAATGTGAGAGGTTGGGGTGCATTAATTTACTTAATGCCACATGATAAGGTTAAGTTAGTTTGACTAATGGCACTTAACCGATATGACATGAATGGGTTGGTTAAGTAAAACTGGACTTGATTATTTAAGACACTTAACCATATAACATGATTAGTGGATGGGTTAGTTTAACCTAAATGGGTTGATAACACCCGACTGGGATAACGCGATGCGTGGTAGAGTTAAGTAAACCCACAAGAATGATACTTAACCATTATAAATACGACTAGTTTATGGGGTTAAGTTAACCTACACTTAACCAATCCGACTCGGTAATTTGATGGGGTTAAGTTAACTTACACATAACCAATCCGACGTGATGATTTGATAGAGTTAAGTCACGAACCTCTTAAATATACTTAACCAATCCGACTCGGTAATTTAATGGGGTTAAGTTAACCTACACTTAACCAATTTTACACGGTAAATTTGATAGGGTTAAGTTAACCTATACTTAACCAATTTGACACGGTAAATTTGATAGGGTTAAGTTAATCCATACTTAACCAATCTGACACGATAATCTAGGGTTAAGTCATGAATGTCTTGATATACTTAACCAACTTGATACACGGTTTGTAGGGCTAAGCCTTGAACTTGAATACTTAGCCAATTTTGACATGATTCGTGGGTGGGGTAAGTCATGAACTCGAATGACAACACTTAACCCATTAGACAAAACCATAGTTCAGGGGACTAAGTGGAAAATCGTAGTTAATAAGGATAACGGGAAGGGAAACTAAGTGATAAACCTTAGTTAAGGAAAACTAATTAATAATTCTTAGTCAAGACAATTGGACCAGTTCACAGATAGATGAGTAACCTGATACGGTAGGTCATCGCTTAAAACGAACACACGAGGAGGAGCGAATGTTTATCCGACTTAGATAAAGGCTCCAACGAACTGGGTGACGAAGCGGTAGCTTCAGGGGACGTGAGGGTACTCTTGGTATCCCTCTGTGAAGTTGCAGATGATCCTCCTGGGCTCACAGAGGTTAAGGTTTGCGGTAGAAGAAACAAGGGTATGCCTTGGTTGCTGTGCGAGCAACCTAAAGACTGGGGTGGATTAGCGTGGAGTTGACGATATCTAGTTTAGCCCTGTGACAGCACGTCGTCGACTACCTACCATCTTTAGTCAATCGTGTACGTATGCGGAAAGGCAGAGAACTCCCAACGGACCATATACTTGCTATCTAGTTATGGGTGAGGAGGGCCAATAGGAAAGTGGGGCATAGGTGGCCGGAGTATAGTTCTCTTGCATGATTTTCTTGGATTTCCTTTCAGTAGTTGAGGGAGGGGTCACGCGGGACCATAACCACTGGTAGAAAAACAGACCTTGATATCTACATCGGCAGATAACCTAAAGCTCCCGACCGAGTCTTGTATTTCTTGATTAGCCCTGGCACGGGACTCGGATGGCACATTGAGATACATGTGCATCTAGACATGGAAAAATGATTCACGATACATACATGGGAAAAAGGGGCGTGGTTGACGGGTTGCGTAATCCCTAGTGGTCCTAGGTGGCTTAAACCCAAACCGAGTTACGAAAATGTTTAGTAGGTAGCGTAATCCCTAGTGGTCCTAGGTGGCATAAATCATAGCCGAACATTCGAGAATTCATGGTAAGAAAACACAGCTAGATCAAGGGTGACAGTCCAGACGATTTCAAGGATAATGGAACTACGTTGAAGTAGCATAGAACTACGTGAGGAAGCCCGTAGGATTTACGGCAAAGGACTAAACATATACATGGAAAGAAACATAAAAGCGGGGAAAACCTACCTTAGGTTGGCATGGACTATTTCATGACATTGGGTGAGGGACATTTGGTAGCTAACACATGACACGGGTTGGGATACTAGTACGGAAGGTGCAGGGCAAACATACTTGATAGAACCTTGGGTGTATTACTTGATAGAACCTTGGGTGTTATACTCGATAGAACCTTGGGATGTTATACTCGATAGAACCTTGGATGTTATACTCGATAGAACCTTGGGAAGTTATACTTGATGCATAGTGACCGTAGTTTATCTCTATACAGTAGTTCATCCTGTTACCTTAGTTTAGCTTGTCTATCTTGTCATCATCCTTATGTTTACTTTCAGTTTATGCATGTCATGTTACCTTTACCTGTTTTTATGCTGGAAGTAGATAGGACTTACCAGTCTTTATGACTGACCCCGTTTTCTTTCGCCTCTTTGTCTTCCGTTCCCCCCCCCCCCAGGTTTTCAGGGAGGAAATACTGTTATTTAGCTTGGACTTCTTCTGCTTCAAGGTCATCATGTATGGCTTGGATTTTTCTTGGCTATGGCTGCTTTACCGTTTTACTTGGGGAATATTTTATGACCGTGGTTTTATGCTTCTTTAACTATTGCAAGACAGGTTTCCAATGTAATGGCTTTTAAAGGCATTTTGATGTAAAAAGGCTTTAGACCTTGTAATTTTATAAGGTAATGAAATTTGGTTTTTCTTCTGCTGTTTTATATGTTCTGTCCTGTAATATTTCTGTGCATGTTTACCTAGATAATACTCCACCAAAGCTAGTTCATTCCCTTTGTGAGTGACCCTGGCGGAGGTGGGGTGTTACACTCCCACCAACAAGTGGGTGATCGGCACGGTCTTCTGTATAAGGCTTCGAAGGGTGCCATTCCGATGGTGGTTTGGTAGCTGTTGTTGTAGGCAAATTCCACCAAAGGAAATGGTCTTCCCACGTCCCCCCAAAGTCAAGGACGCACAGTCTTAAAAGGTCCTCCAAAACTCTGTTCACTCTTTCTGTCTGGCCGTCGGTTTGGGGGTGATAGGCTGTACTCAAGCATAACTGTGTGCCTACCGCTTCTTGCAGACTCCGCCAAAACTCACTTGTGAAGATAGGGTCTTGGTCGCTAACAATGTCGGATGGTATTCCATGGAGTCGAACAATTTCCTTGAGACAAAGAGATGCTAGAGATGAGGAAGTCCTTCTACTCTTGACAGGTAAAAAGTGGGCGCTTTTAGTAAGCCTATCCACTATTACCCAAATGCTAGTGTTTCCTCTTCTAGACCTAGGCAGCCCATCAATGAAGTCCATTGAAATGCTATCCCACTTCCACTGTGGAACCCCTAGAGGATGGAGCAGACCGCCATGTTTCTTCTGTTCCGCCTTAACCTGTTGTAAAATCATACACTTAGAAATGAAATCTGCCACGTCCTTCTTCATGCCGCTCCAAAAGAAAGTTCTCTTTATGTCCTTGTACATTTTATCTCCGCCTGGATGTAAAGTAATCTTGGAGTGATGTGCTTCCTCGAGAACCGTCTTTACTAAATCTCTTGTCCGTGGGACGCATAGTCTTCCGTCTCGCCTTAGCCAACCCTTATCGTCGATGGAGTATCTATTGAGGTGACTTGAAGTCTCACCCCTAATTAGCCTATCAATCGTCTCCACAAGCTGAGGGTCTTCGCGTTGTGCTGTCCCTATTGAGTCCAAAAGAGAAGGGCGCAATTCAAGAGATGCTAACAAACTGGGTACAAAATCAGAGGAGGGCCTAAAGTCAAAGTTGGCTATAAACTCTAGGCTTTGCCTTTCAACAAACAACGGGCTTAATGTTAGCTTCTTTCTGCTCAAAGCATCTGCGACTACGTTGCCTTTTCCCGGAGTGTAGGAGATCTCGAAATCGTACGAGGCAAGAAACTCCATCCACCATTGTTGCCTCAAGTTAAGGTCCTTCTGCGAGAAGAGATACTTCAAAGATTTATGGTCAGTATACAGTTCGAATTTCTCACCTAGGAGATAGTGGCGCTAAGTCTTAAGCGCAAAGACGATAGCGGCCAACTCGAGATCATGGGTTGGGTAGTTCTTTTCGTGCACTTTCAACTGTCTCCCGCCATAAGCTACTACCCTTCCTTCTTACATTAAGACAGCCCCTAGTCCTGTGCCGCAAGCATCCGTGTATACCTTAAACATTTTGCTTCCATCTGGCAATGTCAGAACTGGGGCTGTTGTAAGAGCCCTTTTTAATCGTTGGAAAGCAAACTCGCAATCCAAATCCCAAGCAAACGCTAGGTTCTTCTTTGTTAATCTAGTGAGCGGAGCTGATATTTTTGCGAAGTCTCTGATGAATTTCCGATAGAAGCCTGCTAGCCTGAGAAAGCTTTGGACTTCTGTTGCATTCCTTGGTGTCTTCCAATCCTGTACCACTACTACCTTAGCAGGGTCCACAACTAACCCTTCTTTGGATACTACATGCCCAAGAAACCTTACTTCCTCTCTCCAAAAGTGGCACTTGGAGAATTTGGCTTTTAGCTAATGGACTCGAAGAGTTTCCATGATTGCCCTTAGGTGCTGAGCATGTTCTTCCTCACTCTTTGGGAAGATCAAGATATCTTCTACGAAGACTACCACGAACTTGTTGAGGAATTCTATGAACACCCTACTCATCAGGTCCACGAAGTAAGCGGGTGCGTTTGTCAAGACGAAAGGCATGACAAGCCTTTCAAAGAAGCCGTATGGGGTTCTGAATGCTGTCTTATCGATGCTATCTTCAACCACCCTTAGCTGATGAAATCCGGTCGCCAAATCAAGTTGGGAGAAAACTGATGCTCCTACAAGCCGATCAAACAGATCGTCAATACTGGGGAGAGGGTGCCTATTCTTTTTCGTTAGCTTGTTGAGCTACCTATAGTCAACACATAGATGGAGTGAACCATCCGCCTTTGTAGCGAACACCACTGGAGCGCCCCATTCTGAAATGCTCCTTCTAATGAACCCCTTCTCTAGAAGCTCTTTAACCTGTTTGCTGAGCTCTTTCCTTTCCCGTGGATCCATGTGTCTAACGGGCAACGCAACGGGCTTTGCATTATCTACAAGATATATGCGGAAGTCTATCTCCCGCTTCGGAGGTAAGCCCTTCACCTCTTCGAAGACATCCGGATATTCACGGACCACTCTAACCGATTGCAAACTCTCAACAGAAGCATCTAGCGATTCAAGATAACTAAGCATAACAACATATGAGGGATCAGAAGTAATTTCCAGAGTGTTACCTAGTTGGGTCAGAAACCTATCCACTCTTTTCTCACAATCAAGGATGGCACCATTACTGGATAGCCAATCCATGCCCAAAATCAAACCATATCCCGATAAGCCCAAAACAAAGGCACTACATCTAAATTCTACGCTTAGAATAGAAATTTTCAATCCCACACAGATCATAGACAAATGAGCTGGGCCCACAATTGGATTTGAAACAATTAAGAGGTCCTCTACCATACTAGTTTCTAGGTGCAGAGATTCTACTAAAGCAGATGAAATAAAGGAGTGTGATGCGCCAGAATCAAATAAAGTGCGAACCGGGTGATCATAAAGATAAACTACACTTTCTACAGAAGTATTTATACCTCGCTGTTGCTGACGCGGTGCTTCTAGCACATGAACCTGTGCCCCTGAGGTGGATCTAGCCTTCTGCCCCTGCCCTCGCTTCTTTGGGCAATCCTTAGCCATGTAGCCTGTCTCACCACAAGAAAAGCACCCACCATTCAACTTGGCCTTCTTCTTCCGGCAGTCTTTCACTAAGTGCCCCACTTTGCCACAGAAATTACACTTCCTCTTCTCTTGGGACTTGTTGTCTTTCCCGCCCTTCTTAAAGTCTGTCTTCTTAGGCTGTAAACCCTCTTTCTTCCCTTGAGACCCTTCTGCCTTTGTCTCCTTCTTGCCCTTATCCTCTTCGTTCAACAATGCCATCTGCACCAACCTTTCATACGTAGCTCCCATAGGTATATGGGTCATGGCCAAGCTGTGTAATGGCTCATTCAATCCTTTGACAAAGCGGAGAGCCTTCTTGGGCTGAGTGTTGACTAGGTCCTGTCCGAACCTAGCCAGCTGATCGAACTGATTAACGTACTCTTTGACTGTCATATTCCCTTGTTTAAGAAATAAGAATTTTTCCAATTGAAGGCTCCTTTCAGCTTCTGAGAGAAATTTAGCCTCAAACCTCGCCCTAAAGTCCTCGCATGTTTCCACTGGTCTTTCTGAATTGGTAACTTCCCACCAGTAGGAAGCCTCGCCTTTAAGTAGCCATACCGCCAGTAGTACCTTCTGCCTATCTTCTACCTCAAAGATGACGAATAAGTCCTCGGTTTCCTTCAGCCAGTTCCTGGCTGCCACGAAGGACTCGGTTCCATGAAAGTCCTTCCCTCCCATAGTTTTGAAATCTTTACATATCTTAGCAAAAGAATTACCACGCGGAGGAGGTGGAGGAGGTGCTGCTGCAGCTGGGGGAGGAGGAGGATTTTCTGCAGCTGGGGGAGGAGGGATAGCGGGACCTGGCTGATTGACCCTTGCTTCTAAGAACCGTCTGAACCAACCAGGTATTGGTACACCCTCTGGCAAGTTAAGCTCTGCGGACATGCTGAAACAAAAAGGACAGATTCAAAACGAAGGATAAATGATAGTACGTATGGCTTTGGGGGACTATGCCTTTTTAAAATAAAATAACATTTTATCTTTAAAAATGCTTCTTTAAATTTTCTTTTGAAAATAAATTTTCGAAACTTTTTATCTGATCTGGTTAACCTATGCTCTAATACCAAATGAAACATCCCACCTCCGTTAAGGTCACTTACAAAGGGAATGCCTTAATTTTGGTGGAGGTTTATAGGTAAAAGTCAAAGATAAAAACACAAGACAAATATAAATACATATGTATAAGCAGCGGAAAACAACAGACTTTTATTTCATAAAATACGTGTTTACCCAAACATTTCCATAATTATCTCAAAACACTCTTCTAATTATTACAACCATAATACTGTCTTGATTTCATAACTTAAAGAAGCATAAAAACATAATTAAACTGCATAAGTCCCCATAATTGCTATCCAAAGCCATAGTCCAAAACAAAAGAGATCCAAGCAATACATTTCTCTCTTCAAGCTGGATGTGAAACTGGTCAAGCTGCGTTATTCCCTCCCTATGGACCTAGGGGAGGGGGAGGGGAAACGAAAGAAAAGAAGATGAAAGAAAAGTAGAGTCAGACATAAAGCCTGAGTAAGTCTAGGACTATTCAGTCTATGAATAAGAAAAAGAGCATGATAAGTACAAACTGGAAATGGGAAAGCACCATAAACTAAGCTAAGTTGTCTAGAGTGGTTCCACTATCGTACCCCATATTAATCTCTGCACCTCCTATAAACTAGTTCCCAACTGGCGCCCCACAATCAGGGTGAAGTGATCCTTTTTAATGATCGAATCCTACTCGCATAGTTACATGTGTCTTACGGCCCCCGATGTTGTAGCTACCTATGCTGGTCCCACCATGGGGTGTATCAAGTCCCAAGGTGGTGGCCCGACACAGTTCTAGAATGCACATGTATACCACTGGTGCCCAGTGCCTAATTTTTCTGCACCGGAGTGTGTGCACGGCCGCACCCCGTTAGAACCTACACTGCTGCACCACCACCGTCGATTTGACCTCTTACAGTCAACCCAGTAATCGTGCCCCACCCTGCCTAGTTCAGGGTATCCTGATACACCTTGTAGGGTTACTGCTGAAAAGGGTCCCCCGCTACTAGGTTTTCTATTTCTAGCCAACATGCTAAGTTTGTTAAGTGTTCTGTATAAACCTAACCCCCAATCAGTCTGTATAGTTTAGCATGTTGTATTTGATTAAGTATTAATTCAGTTTACTTAATCCGATCAATCCTGACTTAGCCCTAATTGTCTTATTAAAGCTCCAACCACTCACATTAGACAGGTATTGTTGTGAGTGCCTGTTGCCGGTTGGGTCCGGGCAGTCTTACGTCACAACTTAGTCTAACCTCGGGTCTTTATTAGGCTCAATGCTTAACCACCCACATTGGATAGGTATTGTTGTGACTACTGGACAGCCGGCCGGGTCCGGGCAGGTTTATGTCACAACGCAATCCAACCTCGGGTTAAGCATGTTGTATTTTCTAAGTTTACATATTTTGTCTCTTTTTCTTTTATATGTAAATATTTGCGGCCCATTATTCAAATTCATTATTCTTGGGTATTATAATTTGTACCATTTAAAATGTCATGAATCGTTGGCATGTGACAAACATGCCAACACATATATTTTAATTAACCCCAACGTATTCCCCAGTTTGTACGTAATAATATAACATATGTTGTCTTCAACATTTTAGCCCAATTTAGCCACATAAAAAGGGGAGGCTTAGAACATGATGTATATATATTCTAAGTGACATCAAAAAGGGGTGTGTAAACGCATGAACTTGCTACATAGCGGTCTAATTAACATAAATTAGGCACTTGTGAACTTGCATTGTAATAGCATATAATCTTGCATAAAACATACCTAAACATGAATCATGGTTTTAATCTAATCATGTAAACTTTTATTTAATGTATGAATCTAACTTAATTATGTGCCACATATATCATCATTTGTTTTTTAACAACAACCTAAGCCTAAAACATATTTTGTTTGGGCATAAAGTTAAACATAAACTAATCATGTTCATAAAGTCAACACAAGTTCACAAAGATGCTTACTTTTGTTACTAATACAAAAGTATGGTTTTCACTTGAATCATGATGCCTATTCCAATATAAATTCATATGAATCATAATACCCGATTGGATCCAACTACACTATAAATGATCATAAAAATATACATTGAAGGATCTAAAATCATGTTGGCATAATAGTGAATCATATACTTGCATAAGTCTTAACTTGGTTGCAACGAAATATATATAACTTCTCATTAACCACAACGTATAAGAATCAAATTTCCAACATGAGTTATATACTTGTATAACAACTATTCAATAGATCCAATATCATGTTAATTACATTACCACATCCCAAATCCATTCATATCAAATCATAGCAAGATACAATTATGAATTAACATCATTATAATTAAAGTACAATCCCATTTCTTATTCTACACAGATCATGTCTCAATTATTCATTCACATCGGAATAGCACTCTACTTACAACGTATGACGAATCTTGTATTCAGGACTCTGAATTCTGAATTTGGTGATGCTATCCTTTGTTGTAGGCGTTGTTTTGGTTTAATTATCGTGGCTTTAAGCTTTTGAATCAACTCCTAATCGTCTCTCGATTTGACGACTACTCCTAGTCTTTCTTCTGCAACATGACGGCTCCATATTCATTTTATTTGTGTGAATTAGGTGGAGTCTTAGGTCCTTTTTATAGAGTTTGTGAATTGATTAGAGCCGTCGATGGAGCCAAGATTAATATAAGCCGTTCATTTAAAAGAGAAACCAATCAAGAGTTGACACATAAGCCCTAGTGACAAGACAAGCCCAGAAATTCGGCCAAGCACAGACCAGGCCAGCCAGGAGGGGCTGGGTTCGACCTGGCTCAGGGGCCAGTTCGACTACCCAGTCGACACCCAGGTCGACTTCCCAGTCGACCTGGGTACCCCAGGTCGACTACCCAGTCGACCTGGGTCTTAGGCGGGAAAATTCACGCCCAGCCCAATCTGGGTCCGATTTTGAGTTTGAATTCCTTTTTCTGAACTGTTTCTGCCTGTTTGAATTTTAAACCGAATTCTGAAACTTCCGGAGGTCATATCTCCCTCATACGGAGTCCGTTTTACGCAAACTCAGACTCTATCTCAAGCAGAATTCCAAGATGAACGAAATGGCGTATCCCGTTTCCCTTAATTCTTTGATTTGTAATTAATTATACTTTAATTTGTTCATCTTACAGTTACCGGAAAATTCGGGGTGTTACAAACAGATTCAAATATTTCTTGTTTCGCAAAAATCCGATTTATTTTGAATCCAGTACATTCATTTGAAATTTGAAATCAAATATTCAAACTACCACGCCATTTTAAACTCCTTTTAAATTATATTATAAATTATACGTTTAAATATTGTTTTATTAAATAAATTCCTTATAAATTTCTATATATAATGCAAATAAGAAATTTAATTATCCAGAATACAACGGCTGAAAAATCCGGGTGGTTACACATTGGGTTTGATTTGGAGTTCGTACTGGAAAACATGCAAATTTGAAATTAAAAGAATTAAATATTAATCTTTAAATATTATAAGTATCTAAAAAACTCAAAACCCTAATTCCATCGTTTCTTGAAATCCGCCGACGGCCTTTTGTGAAGGGCTGAAAACGTTCATTCTTCCCTTCCCCAAATCTCTTAATCCACAACGAAGTAAACCCAGATTATAAAACAAAAATTGGATTACTAGATGAGAGCTATCCATCAGTACCAACATGATCAAAATCCATTGAGCAAATTGACGAGATTTTGTTCTCAAAATGACCTTGTTAAGCTACGATTTTGGAGCTCAAGGGACGTGTGAGCTCGACGTTCTTCCTGGCGTTGGGTGAGGCTTCGGAGCTCTTCAGGGTGGAGTTGTTTGATTGTCGTCCGAAGCGATAATCGGAGGGGGCTGATGGATTTAGTTTTGGATGAGGGTTGAGGGATAAATTCCTAAACGAGGAAGAGGAATTTGCAGAAGTAATTAAGCTAATTATATATTTAATTGTGTAATTAATATAATCAATGTTTAAATAGCTGTAACTTTTGCAAACAGAAATGAAATCTGATGATTTCAAATGTGTTGGAATCGCAGAGAAAAGATCTACAACTTGGAACTGACCAAACAGAAACGAAGACAGTGGCATTTTGGATAAAATTAAATGGATGGTTTAATTTTATTAAAACAATTTAGAAATAAAGAATGGAGGAGTGGAACCCAATGTGAGAATTCTCTCACTAAAACTTTGTACATTTATTTAATTTATTTAATGACTGTAAATATATAGAAACTGCCAATATAGATTTTTATCTGTAGTATGTTATTTATTTTTGGAGTTCAACACACGAATCCACACAAATCACATAAATTGGAAGCGATGTATGGATATTAGGGACATATGCATTTCATACTCCGTAGATGGACATTTGTGGCACCGTAAATGGTATTTAGTTGTTAAGTATTTAGTTTATGGATGGTTTGCTGATTTGTGTTGTGATTGTGATGATCAACATATAAAAAAATAACGTTAAGATTAATGTAGTAGTTGAAATTAAATTATAAATATCCATTTATAATTTAAACAGTAAAATTGGTTAATTAGAAAAATAATTCAAACCGAATTTGAATTGGTTAAATTTATTAACCAATAATTTATTTAAATAAACTATTGTTTGAAAACCCTACAAGGGTATTTGGATGATATTTAACATACACTAATCCAAATATTTAGTTGTATGTCAATCGATGGGTTGACAGGCTGTAATGAGCATTATTTATTTATTTTAACGCTTATACCTGGATGATGTTTCAATTTGAATGATTATTTATCATTATTGAAGACGTGTGATATATGAAATCCATATAACTAAAATTATATAGTAGTTGACTATAACACCCTGTGAATTCTATAACGTTAAGCTTCACGAATTAAAGTATAATTAATTATAAATGATGAAATCAAGGGAAATGGGTTACGCCATTGCGTTCGTCTCGAAATTCTGCTTGAGATAGAGTTCAAGTTTGCATAAAACGGATATCGTATGAAGAAGATATGGACGAACGAAGTTGGGAGAAAAACCGGAAAACGGGTCAGAATGCACTGGCGCACTTGTGAAGTGCGCCAGAACAAAGTTGAACTGGCGCACTTGGAAAGTGCGCCAATACAATTTTGGCCTGGCGGACCTGCCAAGTGCGCCCAGGTCAGAAAGACCTGCTGGTCAGGCCCTGGCTGGCCTGGTCAGGGTCTGGTCGAATTCTGATGCTTGGCTGAGTCACTAGGGCTTACATGTCTCTTTCTTATTGGCCTCTCTTGAGATGGATGGTATGGATTCACCCTAGCTTCATCGACAGCTCAAAACAATTTAAAATTCAATAAATACAACTCAAGTCTAACCCTAAATTCACACGAATAATAGAATACAAAAGCCGTCATGCTGCTGGAGAGGAACTAGGAATGGCCGTCAATTAGAAAGCCTAGAGAAAAGCCAACAAGCCTAAGAGACGAATCAAATTAAAAGAAGATCAAAGCTTAATCAAATCATTCAACGCAACTTTGCTACCTAAAGGAGAGCACCTACAAATCAGAATAACAGAAATCAGAAAACAAGAATTCATCACACGTTGTAAGTATAGTGACCTTTCAAAATATGAATAAAAACTGTGATGTGATTCGATGTAAATGAAAATAGAATCGTGTTGTTATAATTTGTGTATTGTGATGGTTCTGTCATGACTTGTGTATTGATGTTTGTGGCATAAATTGATTGATGCAAGCCTATTGAACAATTGTATATGAAAACAATGGCACTTGCAAGTTTATGGCAAAAACTAGAAATTGATCCCTTTTTGTATATGTCGATGGCATGGACTATGTATATTCCCTTAGTCAAAATTAGAATTTATGTAAACATGTTATAGACCTTCTATGCCTACATGACCCAAAACCTTTGATATCATTCTTATGTTTATTGGCAAGTATAATTAGATCTATGTTTGCAAGTATAATTGGATCTTTGTTTCATAAACTATGCAAGTTCATGTTTATTTGCATAATATAATTGGTTCTATGTCAAACATCGTTTGGGTTTCATAAACTATGCAAGTTCATGTTGAAATAGGCTATATGATTAGATGTAAAAATTGTACATTTTATATAACATGCTAGATTTGTGGTCGATATTATGCCAAGTTAACATGTTTAAACACAAGTTTGTATTTGCCTAAACTATGCCATTTCATATGTCACCTACTTAGTCATACTTTGATTCGAATGCAAGTTCACATCACCCATGTTATATGTTAGTTGAATCGCCAAATTGCAAGTTCATGCGCCATACACCTTTATGTATTACATGTTCTTGATTTCCCCTTTTCCTCACGTTTATACAGTTGGGCTGAATTGTGACAAGCCCAACACATTTTATAACGTTGCGAACAAACGGGGGTAATAACGTTGGGTGTAAAATATGAAAATATATGTTGGCATGTTTGGCACATGCCAATGATTATGACACATAAGCGGTATGAATTGAAATACCCAAAAATAAAAGATATGACATTTACATTTAGTTGAAAAGTAATAAAATATGTAAATTTAGAAAACATGATATGCTTAACCTGAGGTTGGATTGAGTTGTGATGTAAACCTGCCGGACCCGCCCGGCTGTCCAGTAGTCACAACAATACCTATCCAATGTGGGTGGTTAAGCATTGAGCCCAATAAGGACCCGAGGTTAGACTGAGCTACGGTGTAAACCTGCCCGGAACCGACCGGCACATCCAGTAACCGTAGCAATACCTGTCTAATGTGAGTGGTCTGGTGCTCCTAAGAGGCTAAGGACAGATGGTAGGGTTAAGTCAACTATAACACATAACCAAATTCAACATGTTAACAAAAATTGATGGGTGGGGTTAGGTAAATACAGACACTTAACCACTTAACATGTTTGACTAGGAAATCCTGGTAACGAGGGACCCGTTTCAGCAGTAACCCAAAGTTAGGTATCAACGGTACCCTGAAACTAGGCAGGGTGGGGCACGATTACTGGGCTGATTGTAAGCGGTCAAACAACGGCGGTGGGTGCACAGTGCAGGTCTAACGGGGTGCGGGCATGCACACACTCCGGAGCAGACAACCAGGGCACTGGGGACACCAGTAGTATAACCTATGTCTTCTAGTTTTGTGTCGGGGCCGCCATCATGGGTCTTGATACACCCCATGATGGGACCGGCATAGGTATCTACAATTCTTAGGGGCCGTATGACGCATGTTAACGCGAGTAGGAGCCGATCTTTAATAAGAATGGGGATCACTTCACCCTCACCCTGAGGTGCTAGTTAGAATGAATTCAAATAGGTGCAGAGATATAGTATGGGTGTGATAGTACATTCGACACTTCCTTAGCTTGAGACACTTTCCTATTTTTAGTTTGCATCCATCGTACCCTTTTCTTATTCACATATTGAAGAGTTACTAGATTTACTAAGGCTTTATGTCTGACCCTATTTTCTTTTCGTCTTCTTTTCTTTCGTTCCCCCCTCCCCCAGGTCCATAGGGAGGAAATAACTCAACTCAGTCAGGCTCTTTACAAGAACCAAGAACGTAGATGTATGATTTGGATCTTTCTTGCTCGGATAATGGCTTTGGATATCACTATGGGGATTTTTGTCACTTTATCTATGTTTTCATGCTTCTTTAATAATTAATGCAGTTATGAGGTTGTAATGTTGAAAGTATTTTGAGACAATTATGGAAATCTTTGTTTGATGCACGTATTGATGAAATAAAAGTTTGTTTGGTTTCCGCTATTTAAAATATGTGTATTTATATCTGTCTTGTGTTCATCTATGGCTTTTACTTATAAACCTCCACCAAAGTTAAGGCATTCCCTTTGTGAGTGACCTTAATGGAGGTGGGGTGTTTCACTTAGTATCAGAGCACAGGTTTACCAAACAAGATAAAAGTTTTTGAAAATTGTTTTCAAAAAGAAAGTTTAAAGAAGCATTTTTTTTAGAAAAAAAGTGTTATGTTTATAAAAAAGACAAAATCCCCCAAAGCCATGTGCCCTATATATCCTTCTCTATCCTTTGTTTTGAATCTTTCCTTTCTGTTTCAACATGTCTGGAGACCATAACCTTCCGGAAGGAGTGCCGATTCTCGGCTGGTTTAGGAGGTACTTAGAAGAAAGGGCCAATGGCGCGGGTCCAGCAGACATCCCTCCTCCCGTGGCCGCGGTTCCTCCTCCAGTGGCCACGGTTCCTCCTCCTCCTCCGCCTCCTCTTGGAAATTCCTTCGCAAAAACATGTAGAGACTTCAAGGCTATGGGTGGAAAAGACTTTTATGGGACAGAATCTTTTGTTGGAGCAAGAAACTGGTTAAAGGAGACCGAGGATTTGTTTGTCATATTTGGAGTGGATGACAGGCAAAAAATAAAACTTGCGGTGTGGTTACTTAAGGATGAAGCTTCCTATTGGTGGGAAGTTACTAATGCTCAGAGGGTGGTGGAAACATGGGAAGACTTCAGGACAAGGTTTGAGCTGAAATTCCTCTCCTAAGTTGAAAGAAGCCTGCAAATGGAAAAGTTTCTAACTCTGAAACAGGGAAGCATGACGATGAGGGAATATGTTAATCAGTTTAATCAGCTGGCCAGATTTGGGCTAGACTTAGTAAACACCCAACGCAAGAAAGCACTTCGCTTCGTCAAGGGTTTGAATGAGCCTCTACACAGCCTTGCCATGACCCATGTATCCATGGGTGCAACTTATGAATGCCTGGTGGACATGGATTTGCTACACGAGGAAGACCACGGCAAGAAAGAAACTAAGGGGGAAGAAAAGAAAGAAGGTCTACAAGCAAAGAAAACAAACTTCAAGAAAGGAGGGAAGAACAATAAGCCCCGTGAGAAGAGAAGGTGCAATTTCTGGGGCATTGTGGGCCATATATCAAAAGACTGCCGGAAAAGGAAGGCGGAGATGGGTGGTTGCTTCCATTGTGGAGAAACTGGACACCAAGCTAAGGACTGCCCAAAGAAGAAAGGGCAGGGACAGAAAGCCGGATTCACTTCAGGGGGTCACGTTCATGCGCTAGTGGCACCTCAGCAGGAACGAGGTAGTAATATTTCTGTAGAAAGTGTAGTCTATCGTTATGGTCATCCAGTTCGTACACTTTTTGACTCTGGCGCATCACACTCTTTCATTTCATCTTCCTTAGTAGAATCTCTGCATCTAGACACAAATATGGTAGAAGATCCCTTAGTAGTTTCAAATCCAATTGGGGGCTCCGCTTACTTGTCAATGGTTTGTTTGGGTTTGAAAATCTCTATTCTCAGCGTTGAGTTTAGTTGTAATGCCTTTGTTTTGGGCTACTCGGGATATGGTTTGATCTTAGGCATGGACTGGTTATCCAGTAATAGCGCCATTCGTGACTGTGAGAAAAGAGTAGTTAGACTCTTGACTCGGCTTGGTAATACTCTAGAAATTTCTTGTAATCCTTTGAATGCGGTTATGCTTAGTTATCTAGAGTCGCTTGATGCTTCTGATGAGAATTTTCAATCAGTTAGAGTAGTCCGGGAATATCCGGATGTCTTTGAGGAAGTGAAAGGCTTACCTCCGAGGCGGGAAATAGACTTCTGCATATATCTTATGGATAACGCAAAGCCTGTAGCTTTACCTGTCAAACACATGGCTCCAAGGGAGAGAAAGGAGCTCAGTAAGCAGGTTAAAGAACTTCTCGAAAAGGGGTTCATTAGAAGGAGCATTTCAGAATGGGGTGCTCCAGTGGTGTTCGCAACCAAAGCAGACGATTCGCTTCGCCTTTGCGTCGACTATAGGGAGTTAAACAAATTGACCAAGAAAAATAGGCACCCTCTTCCCCGAATCGACGATTTGTTTGATCAGCTTGTAGGTGCGACGGTCTTCTCCCAACTTGATTTGGCAACTGGGTTCCATCAGCTAAGAGTAGCTAAATACAGCATTGATAAGACAACGTTCAGAACCCCAGACGGTTTCTTCTAGTGGCTTGTCATGCCTTTCGGCTTGACAAACGCACCCGCTTATTTCGTAGACCTAATAAGCAGGGTGTTCAGAGAATTCCTCAACAAATTTGTGGTTGTCTTCGTAGATGATATCTTAATCTTCTCAAAGAGTGAGGAAGAACATGCTCAGCATCTGAAAGAAATCATGAATACTCTCCGTGCACATCAACTAAGAGCCAAATTCTCCAAGTGTCACTTCTGGAGAAAAGAAGTAAGGTTTCTTGGGCATATAGTGTCAAAAGAAGGGTTGGCTGTGGATCCCGCGAAAGTGGTGGCAGTACAAGATTGGAAGACACCAAGAAATGCAACCGAAGTTCGAAGCTTTCTTGGTCTAGCCGGTTTTTATCGAAAGTTTATTAGGGATTTCGAGAAAATCTTAGCCCCACTCACAAGGCTAACAAAGAAGAATCTGGCGTTTACTTGGGATTTGGATTGCGAGTTTGCTTTCCAACGATTAAAAAGGGCTCTCACAACAGCCCCAGTTCTAACTCTGCCTGACGGAAGAAAAATGTTCACAGTATACACGGATGCATGTGGAACGGGACTAGGCGCTGTTCTAATGCAAGAAGGAAGCGTAGTAGCTTATGGCGGAAGAAAATTGAAGGTTCATGAAAAGAACTACCCAACCCACGATCTTGAGTTGGCCGCCATCGTCTTTGCACTTAAGTCTTGGCGCCATTATCTCCTGGGTGAGAAGTTTGAATTATACACTAACCATAAACCGTTGAAATATCTCTTCTCCCAGAAGGATCTTAACTTGAGGCAGCAAAGATGGATGGAGTTTCTTGCCTCGTATGATTTTGAAATTTCCTATACTCCCGGAAAAGGCAACGTGGTAGCGGACGCGTTGAGCTGAAAGAAACTGACCCTAAGCCCTCTCTTTGTGGAAAGGCAAAACTTGGAGTATATAGCCAGTTTCAACTTTAGGCCTTCCTCGAATTTTGTACGAGGTTTGTTAGCATCTCTCGAAGTACGCCCTACTATCTTAGACTCAATAGGGGCTGCCCAACGTGAAGACCATCAGCTTGTTGATGTGATTGATAAACTTATTAGGGGTGAGACTTCTAGTCACCTCAGTAGATACGCCATCGATGATAAGGGTTGGCTGAGACGAGACGGAAGATTATGCGTCCCACAAGCAAGGGAGTTGACAAAGAATACTCTCGAGGAAGCGCATCATTCCAAGATGACTATACACCCTGGCGGTGATAAGATGTACAAGGATATAAAAAGGACTTTCTTTTGGAGCGGCATGAAGCAAGACGTAGCAGATTTCGTTTCTAAGTGCATGACCTACCAACGGGTCAAGGCGGAACAAAAGAAGCCTGGAGGACTACTTCACCCTCTAGAGGTCCCACAGTGGAAGTGGGATAGCATTTCAATGGACTTCATTGATGGACTGCCTAGGTCGAGAAGAGGCAACACTAGCATTTGGGTAATAGTGGATAGGCTTACTAAAAGCGCCCACTTTATACCTATCAAGAGTAGAAGGACTGCCTCATCTCTAACATCTCTTTATCTCAAGGAAATAGTTCGACTTCATGGGATACCCTCCAGCATTGTTAGTGACCGAGACCCTATTTTCACAAATGAGTTTTGGCGGAGTCTACAAGAAGCTATAGGCACACAGCTATGTTTGAGCACGGCCTATCACCCCCAAACAGATGGCCAGACAGAAAGGGTGAATAGAGTTTTAGAGGATCTTTTAAGACTTTGCGTTCTTGATTATGGAGGGACGTGGGAGGATCACCTTCCTTTAGTGGAATTTGCCTACAACAATAGCTACCAAGCTACCATCGGCATGGCACCCTTCGAAGCCTTGTATGGAAGACCGTGAAAATCACCAACTTGTTGGTGAGAGTCTACAATTAAGCTTATACTTGGGCCAGACATGATTCGAGAAACTTCAGAGAAAGTGGACTTGAAACGTAGGAGAATGAAGACAGCCCAAGACAGACAGAAATCCTGCGCCGACAAAAGAAGGACCGACCTTGAGTTTGAGGTTGGGGACAAGGTTTTCCTTAAGGTATCCCCTTTAAGGAACGTCGTTCGCTTTGGATCCGCAGGAAAGCTAGCACCAAGATTTGTAGGACCATTCCCTATCATCGAGAAGATTGGGAAAATGGCTTATAGAGTAGATCTGCCTGAAAGATTGGCTGGAATTCACAACGTCTTTCACGTTTCTCATCTCTGGAAATGTCTACATGAATCAGCGGAAGTGGTGGAGCCAAGCATTCTAGAAGAAGCCGAAGTGGAACGCGAAGCAACTGTGAGGAGAGTTCCAACCCGCATCATAGGAACTGAAGTGAAAAAGCTACGCAACCGCGAAGTCAAGCTCATTAAAGTTCAGTGGAGCGACGTCTAGGGAGACGCGACTTGGGAAACTGAGGACAAAATACGCGCTGCCTACCCTCTTCTTTTTGAGGATACATCTTTGACCTCTCTTTTTCTTAAGTTGTGCTTGTATCTATCTTTTTAGGTATATCTCCTCGATATTATCCTTTATCCTTAGGTAGAAACCCCTTTGGATGTAAACATGTATTTGAAACATGTTATGGTTGATGGCTGCAAGTGGTTGTTCGTGGATGCATATACACACACAACCTAGGTCTTAGATCGGCTCAATCACTTCACACTGCATATGCATATATGTATTCTTATTTGTATATGGTTGAAAACTTGATATGTTGTCATATGGTTGTCGCATTTGTATGAATAGTTGTGCACTCATGTAGAATTATGAATATGAAAAATTTGCATACATAATGGATTCATGACACTTACATGATTCGCATTAAGGACGTCAACTGAATCAGTAGACCGCCTGATTTCTGCATTAGATAAGGACATGTACACACACTATGCATATGATCATGAAGCATTAGAAGTCTTTTAAGGACAGTGGATGCCTATGTTTGTTGGTTGAGTAGATGGATTATTGGATGGTAGGATATACATTCTTCCTAACTTGAAGATTTCGGGGACGAAATCCTTTTAAGTGGGGGAGAATGTAACACCCCGTGAATTCTACAACGTTAAGCTTCACGAATTAAAGTATAATTAATTATAAATGATGAAATCAAGGGAAATGGGTTAAGCCATTTCGTTCGTCTCGAAATTCTGCTTGAGATAGAGTTCAAGTTTGCGTAAAACGGATATCGTATGAAGAAGATATGTACGAACGAAGTTGGGCAGAAAAACCGGAAAACGGGTCAGAATGCACTGGCGCACTCGTGAAGTGCGCCAGAACAAAGTTGAACTGGCGCACTTGGGAAGTGCGCCAGTACAATTTTGGCCTGGCGCACCTGCCAAGTGCGCCCAGGTCAGAAAGACCTGCTGGTCAGGCCCTGGCTGGCCTGGTCAGGGTCTGGTCGAATTCTGATGCTTGGATGAGTCACTAGGGCTTACATGTCTCTTTCTTATTGCCCTCTCTTGAGATGGATGGTCTGGATTCACCCTAGCTTCATCGACGGCTCAAAACAAATTAAAATTCTATAAATACAACTCAAGTCTAACCCTAAATTCACACAAATAATAGAATACAAAAGCCGTCATGCTGCTGGAGAGGAACTAGGAATGGCTGTCAATTAGAAAGCCTGGAGATAAGCCAACAAGCCTGAGAGACGAATCAAATTAAAAGAAGATCAAAGCTTAATCAAATCATTCAACGCAACTTTGCTACCCAAAGGAGAGCACCTCCAAATCAGAATAACAGATATCAGAAAATAAGAATTCATCACACATTGTAAGTATAGTGACCTTTCAAAATATGAATAAAAACTGTGATGTGATTCGATGTAAATGAAAATAGAATCGTATTATTGTAATCTTTGTGTATTGTAATGGTTCTATCATGACTTGTGTATTGATGTTTATGGCATAAATTGATTGATGCAAGCCTATTGAACAATTGTATATGAAAACAATGGCACTTGCAAGTTTATGGCAAAAACTAGAAATTGATCCCTTTTTGTATATGTCGATGGCATGGACTATGTATATTCCCTTAGTCTAAATTAGAATTTATGTAAACATGTTATAGACTTTCTATGCCTACATGACCCAAAACCTATGATACCATTCTTATGTTTATTGGCCAGTATAATTAGATCTATGTTTGCAAGTATAATTGGATCTATGTTTCAAAAATTATGCAAGTTCATGTTTATTTGCAAAATATAATTGGTTCTATGTCAAACATCATTTGGGTTTCATAAACTATGCAAGTTCATGTTGAAATAGGCTATATGATTAGATGTAAAAATTGTACATTTTGATGAAAATATAACATGCTAGTTTTGTAGTCGATATTATGCCAAGTTAACATGTTTAAACACAAGTTTGTATTTGCCTAAACTATGCCATTTCATATGTCACCTACTTAGTCATACTTTGATTCGAATGCAAGTTCAAATGACCTATGTTATATGTTAGTTGAATCGCCAAATTGCAAGTTCATGCGCCACACACCTTTATATATTACATGTTCTTAATTTCCTTTTTTCCTCACGTTTATAAAGTTGGGCTGAATTGTGACAAGCCCAACACATGTTATAACGTTGCGAACAAACGGGGGTAATAACGTTGGGTGTAAAATATGAAAATATATGTTGGCATGTTTGGCACATGCCAATGATTATGACACATAAGCGGTATGAATTGAAATACCCAAAAATAAAAGATATGACATTTACATATAGTTGAAAAGTAATAAAATATGTAAATTTAGAAAACACGATATGCTTAACCCGAGGTTGGATTGAGTTGTGATGTAAACCTACCCGGACCCGCTCGGCTATCCAGTAGTCACAACAATACCTCTCCAATGTGGGTGGTTAAGCATTGAGCCCAATAAGGACCCGAGGTTAGACTGAGCTACGGTGTAAACCTGCCCGGAACCGACCGGCACATCCAATAACCGTAGCAATACCTGTCGAATGTGAGTGGTCTGGTGCTCCTAAGAGGCTAAGGACAGATGGTAGGGTTAAGTCAACTATAACACTTAACCAAATTCAACATGTTAACAAGAATTGATGGGTTAGGTAAATACAGACACTTAACCACTTAACATGTTTGACTAGAATATCCTGGTAACGAGGGACCCGTTTTAGCGGTAACCCAAAGTTAGGTATCAACGGTACCCTGAAACTAGGCAGGGTGGGGCACGATTACTGGGCTGATTGTAAGCGGTCAAACGACGGCGGTGCGTGCACAGTGCAGGTCTAACGGGGTGCGGGCGTGCACACACTCCGGAGCAGACAACCAAGGCACAGGGGATACCAGTAGTATAACCTATGTCTTCTAGTTTTGTGTCGGGGCCACCACCATGGGTCTTGATACACCCCTTGGTGGGACCAGCATAGGTATCTACAATTCTTGGGGGCCGTATGACACATGTTAACGCGAGTAGGAGCCGATCTTTAATAAGAATGGGGATCACTTCACCCTCACCATGGGGTGCTAGTTAGAATGAATTCAAATAGGTGCAGAGATATAGTATGGGTGTGATAGTACATTCGACACTTCCTTAGCTTGAGACACTTTCCTATTTTTAGTTTACATCCATCATACCCTTTTCTTATTCACATATTGAAGAGTTACTAGATTTACTCAGGCTTTATGTCTGACCCTATTTTCTTTTCGTCTTCTTTCCTTTCGTTCCCCCCCCCCAGTTCCACGGGGAGGAAACAACTCAACTCAGTCAGGCTCTTTACAAGCACCAAGAACGTAGATGTATGATTTGGATCTTTCTTGCTCGGATAATTGCTTTGGATATCACTATGGGGATTTTTGCCACTTTATTTATGTTTTCATGCTTCTTTAATAATCAAGGCAGTTATGAGGTTGTAATGTTGAAAGTATTTTGAGACAATTATGGAAATCTTTGCTTGATACACGTATTGATGAAATAAAAGTTTGTTTGGTTTCCGCTGTTTAAAATATGTGTATTTATATCTGTCTTTAGTTCATTTGTTGCTTTTACTTATAAAACTCCACCAAAGTTAAGGCATTCCCTTTATGAGTGACCTTAAAGGAGGTGGGGTGTTTCATTGACTGAGTCGCATTCCGATTCAGAAATAACAAATATTTTAAAATAACGAATATTTTAAAATGATATTCTGTGAAGAACTAAATTAATGAACGAATATTTTAAAATAATATACACTGAATAATCAAAATATGATTTTGATGTCCGATTTTGGTTGGATATGAAAATATTGAAATATATGAAGCCGAGTAAGTAGATATTCGCCATTTTAACCCGAATGGGTTTATCAATTGATTTTATTCACTTTATAACAAATACGAAAAGAATTGATTTCAAAATATGATATTTTTAAAATATTATCATTTTAATATTATAATGATATGGAATACTCAATTTTTATATCAAATTGAAAAATGAAGTTGGAATCGTTTTAAAATGAATTTATAAATGATTTATAAAATACGTTTTGGATGGAAATCGACCTATATATATTATATATATAATGGTTTGAATAGAACGCGCCGCGCAGAGACCGTTCGTGAATTTCAACCATTAACTTCAAATTGATGTAACCGGAGATCGACCGTCGGGTTCTCCTGAAACCAGAACCGTTGGGTTCGTATCGAAATGATCTTTCCAATGAATATAAGAGATTTAAATTTAAACGGGTAGATTTTAAAATATGTCCAAATCAGATTTGGAAATGGTCGCTATGGATGCAGTTCGGTGGCCGTTATTAGAAACTGACTGTACGGCCTTAATAAAATTATAAAAAATATGGAAAAATTGCGTAAAATCATAATAAATATGTAAAGACCCAAAATTTCCCGCCCTTTGAATCGACCATAAACCACACAGGTCTGATTCAAAGGTAAGAAATCCTCTAATACTTTAACATTGGGATTACAACACATTAGAACAACAACAACAGACTTTTATAAACATTATAGTAATGTTACATCAGAGTATAGAACATATCAGAATACATCGAATAAATAAAAAAATAGCGGAAGATTTAATAAATAAAATACAATGCTCAGCGGAAGACTTTCTATGCTCTAGACACAGCTTTAAGCTTCGATCCAGGATCCTGCTAAAGAGATAAATATCCGCAAAAAGCTACGCGATTGCCCGTGTGAAAAATATTGGCACCCGAGTTAGCCAGTGAAACAAACTATAGGTCAGTCATGGGACTGGTATGAGAAATCTAACTTAACTTATTTAATAATAAGGCTAATCACAGGACCACGCCACTAACGCGGAACGGGTTTACTCCATTGGATTGCCAGTGCATAAACAAAGTAAATCGTTAAACAACGCAATGCTATATTAGAAAAATGAAACCATTATAAGACCAAATCCCATCACACAATGCAACGCAAATCGGAGGATAGGGTTTTACCTTATAATGGTCAAAAGATGCTTGATACGATAAAAACGGATTTGATATTAGTGTGTATAAGTTTTAATAAAAACATTTCAATCATAATGTATCAGTCATAGATGGCACAGTACCCCATCCTACTATGTCGCCATACTAGTTCTACAATCAAAACCGCATGGTTCGTATTGGAAATTGGGTTTCCATCATGAAATCGAGGCTAGGGATCGTCCGTTCTGATTCGAGACACTCTAGCAAATGCCTTAGGATCCCCCGCAGTGAACCCTTGGATCTTCAGGGCCGGTCCCCACCTAACTGTAGTGGATTGGTTATGCCTGAACACACGTTTCCCGGTTCCTTTGAACCTATAATATGGCCACTAACAACCATTAAATCTGAGGTACCTCAATCCATCATCCACATAAGTAAAATGCCAGCCAGTTTAAGCACTGACACTACTCCTAGCTAGAAAGAAACGTGTGCACTCCCTGCAGTCATAATCCCGTTTTTGACTCATACCGGGGTGTGAGGCTCGCGAAGTCACGCTATACACAAAGCTATGCCTAGACAGGCTATGCTTTGATCATCAACCACAAGGCTGTGCTTTTCGACAAAAGCCTTGATCCATGCATCTTGGCATGCCACATTGTCAATCCATACCATACCATTGATTCCTACCAATATATAACCTCTAAGCTCGTACGTCTCAGAGAAGGGTGTTAACCACCAAATAGATATATATTTAGCAGAGATCAACGAATACAGTATAAAGGAATACAACGTCAGACATACGATCCATTTACAAGTCCGTTCTGGGTCTGAACGAAACCGAAGTCACCTTATTCCGCCCCCCATATGTCCAATACAGAGGTAAGGTGCTCGCATATCCGACAGTCAACAAGTACGGCCGGATGGCTACCACTGAAGCCCCTTCAAGGTAGCTACTCCCATCATGGGTCTCAGTAGCAACACATCCATTCGATGTGAAGATCGTCGGTCTTCAATCACCGTCTTCAACTCTTCGACTTAAATCGTCGTATAATCATTTGAAATGAGATTGCATCGTACTTTTCAAATGATCCTCGCATATATATAGTTTAAAACCATTCCATATCGTTAATAGTATTTGATAACAATTTATCGCTATTTATATATATATATATATATATATATATATATATATCGTTTGGCGATTTCAACTACTTTCCATCAATCATATCTAAAATGTCGATAAAAACATAACATTAAAATATATTCTTTTTATTGAGTATAAAACATCAATAAAAAGTCACTTTTAAACCTACTCTTTTTATTGTCCCTAAAATGCCAATAAAAATGTAACTTATAAATCTAATCTTTTTATTGAATATAACATATCAATAAAAATGTCGCTTTTAGATCTAATTTCTTATTTATATCTAAAATGTAAATAAAAATATAAGTTTTTAATCTATCCATTCATTTACATCTAAAGTGTAAATCAAAATGTAACTTTAAATCTATTCTTTTTATTTACATCTAAAATGTAAATAAAAATATACTTTTTTATTATAATCTTTTTATTGTCTCTATTTTGACAATAAAAATATACATTAAATTCTATCTTCTGATTACATCTAAAATGTAAATTTAAAATGTCACTTTTATTTCTATGTTTTATTTACATCTAAAATGTAAATAAAAATACACTTTATATTTCTATGCTTTTTATTTTATATGGAATGCCAGTAAAAGTGTAGCTTTTATTTCTACTCTTTTTATCGCATTTAAAATGACGATAAAAATATAATCTTTATTTCTATTCTTTTTATCTCACCTAAAATGACGATAAAAATATAATCTTTATTTCTATTCTTTTTATCGCACCTAAAATGACGATAAAAATATAATCTTTATTTCTATTCTTTTTATCGCACCTAAAATGACGAAAAAAATATAATCTTTATTTCTATTCTTTTTATCGCACCTAAGTGACGATAAAAATATAATGTTTATTTCTATTCTTTTTATCGCACCTAAAATGACGATTAAAATGTAACGTTCAAATTTATTCTTTTATTTGTACCTAAAGTGACAAATAAATATAACATTCAAATTTATTCTTTTAATTGTACCTAAAGTGACAAATAAATATAAGGTTGAATTCTATTCATTATTTAAATAAAAATGTCCTCTTTAATACTATTATTTTTATTGCAACTAATTTAACAATAAAAATGTTTATTTTACATCTAATCGTTTTAATTTACCAATTTCGACGCTAAAACATGTTCTTTCTATTTGAACAATGTTGACGCTAAAAATGTTTTTTTTTATTACAAAAAGAATATGACGCTAAAAATGTTCTTTTTATTACAAAACGAATGTGACGCTAAAAATGTTCTTTTTACTACAAAAAGAATGTGATGCTAAAAGTGTTCATTTTATTCTCAAAAGAGAATAACGCTAAAAGTGTTCATTTTATTCTCAAAAGAGAATAACGCTAAAAGTGTTCATTTTATTTACCTAAAATGTAAACAAAGATGTCATTGTAAATTTGTTCTTTTCATACTAACTTAACTTTTCTAACAAATGTGATATTTCTAACAAACATGACTGTTCTAAATAACGTGATATTTTATTCTAATATGGCAATTCCTAATCAAAATGATATTTTAACATGACATGTCATTATCTAATTTAAATGATACTTTAACATAACATTATTCTAACTAAAATTGTTATTTTCGTAAATCTTAACATTTATAACTAAATTGTTACTTTCATAAATCTTAACATTTTATAACTAAAATGTTACTTCAAATCTCATACTACATTTTATAATAAAAATGTTTATTTTTCTCTAATGCAACATTTTTTAAATAAAAATGTCATTTCTTTTGCTAATGTAAACCTTTTTCTAATTTAATCATTTTTCAAATGAAATCATTTCTCTAATGTAAACATTTTGCTAATGCGAACTTTTTGCTAATTTAATCATTTTTCAAATGAAATCATTTTTATGTGACAAATCTAAATCAACAAAAAAGTGATATGCTTTACGTGGCAAATTCATTTCAACACAAATGTTCATTTTGTTTCAACTATCCTATTTTGACAAAATTGTAAAATTTGTCTTCAACTATTCTCTTTTTGAAAAAATTGTAAATTTTATCTCAACTATTTTATTCAACAAAAATTGGTAATTTAGTTTTCAGTAATTCGGTTTCAACAAAAATGATATATTTTTGTTTCACATTTTCTTACAACGAAATGTCCTTTTTATTTACGGACTTGTTTTCAACTTTTCTAATGACAAAATAAAAAGTACATTTTGTCTACAAAACATGTTCTTTGTTCTCTAATATCAAAATAAAAAGAGAATTTTATGTGTATACAGATTCTACATGAACATGACAAATAAAAGTGTAAATTTTATTTGTAACTAATTTCTATCTTGAACATGGCACAATCCCAACAAATATTATGAATCTCAATAAGATGAGATTTTGATCGTATGAACAAAATGAATATATAAATCTCAATAAAGATGGGATTTTTAACGCATGAACAGACAAATATTCGTAGCAATAAATAAATAAATCCTAATTTATCACATCGCAAATCAGAAAACATCGAAATACATACAGTGATTAAAACCGAGAAAATATAAGTAAGATTAAATTATTTATAAAATTAGGATTTCTCACAAACAATTTTTATCATACACATGATTTTCTACATAGCATAACTAATCTTATTTTCTATTTTCTTGTGAGTTGAAGATTCTCACAACATTTTTCTACATCACATGAATATGCTAAAAATCATATTTTTATCGAACTAGGAATTATCCCTTAACATGACGATTTTCTACATCACATGAATATGCTAAAAATCATATTTTTATCGAACTAGGAATTATCCCTTAACATGACAATTTTCTACATCGCATGAATATAATTTTATTCATAGCATACATAAGTTAAAAATCATATTTTTAATTAACCAATAATTATTTCATCGCATGATAATTTTATTCATAGCATTCATTACTTTACACATCGAATGTATAAGTTAAAACTCATATTTTTAAAGTGAGTTTTGAATTCTCACCTAATAATCCAGATCTGAAATTTGTCTAAAATATGATCAGCTCCATTTCAGATCTAGTCTATTCTGTTGTGTAGATCTTGTCAAAACGGTTCTAACGCATTTTTTTGCAAATTTCTGATTAGAAATGAACAAGTTATAAGAGTTTGAATATTTAATTACATTAATAAATCACCAATAATAATTAACCTTTTAACTAACTCAATAATCCTTTCTTCCATCTTTGTTCAATTTACAGAACCTATCATCGATCGTCTCTCTCCCTGCGCCCCGCCTCTGGAGTCACCGTCCTTTGGAATCGAAGAAATCACATCACTTAACAATTTGGCTATTATAAATTTGTGAAGATACTGCGCGGATTTGAGGATTAATTGGAGATAAAATCGAAGAACGCTGGACATTCTTTTCGTTGGTGGCAACTGTGTATGTTTTGTCCTAGGGTTCTGATAACTAGAGTATATATGATATTATAATGACTTAATTCTTTAAATTTCAGAAAAGCCCGCTACTTCCATTTATTTTCCTTTTCATTAAAGTTGAAAACATTTATTATGTTCAAATTGACGGTAACCTTTTGAATTTCAAATCACGTTCACATTTGCTATAGTTAAAATCACATATTACAATTTATTATACTAAATATAATTGCAATAATATTTTTTTTAAAAATGACACTAAATATATAGCATGGATGCATGCACTTGAAATAAGGAAGGGAAAACGCATTGAAAACTACTGCAACTTTCCACATTTCAAAATTAATGAACGTTATAGTTTGAATAGATAGGGAAAGTATTATATTTAAGAAATATTCTTACCATTAAAGAATTTTGTAAAGAAAATGGTATGTTAGTATCCAACATGGACATCCAAGTAATAAAAGGTATATAAATCTGTTATATCTTATATTTAAAATAAAATAATTTTAATTTCACTAATTTACAGAAAAGCCCCAAATTTGCTAATTAATAATTACTATGATTTCCTCTTTTTATGTTATAAAGAAAATGAATTGATGACTAAGGATGAGGTGTCATATTTGTTCCTCATAAATGTTTCAAAACAAAATTTATGAAGAAAAGAGAAGAAACAGAAAGAAATGAATGCATATCTTATTGTTTAATGATGACTACAAAAAGGTTATGTGATTCTTTTAAATTTCATAACACATAGCATTAAATAACATAATGACACTACATATTTATCTAGCGTAATGACATGTCATAATTTATTTAAAATCTACCTATTATTTTGAATCAACATATTCAATGCTTATGCAAGAATAAATAAAATATTAAAATATACATACATGGAGTTGACTTGTTTTTGAGGAGAGATAATTAAAGGAAAAAAACAAGGAAAAATAAAAAGATGTAAGTTTAAGAAATAAGAACACATATGTGAATTAATAGAATGAAGAGTAATAAATTACTAGACAAAGAAAAGAAATGAATGCGTAATTAATAGAGAGTGGTGAGAAAAGAGGTAGTGAATTTGATAAAATTGGAAAAAGAAAAGAAAGCCAAATAAACTTGCATGAAATGTGAATAAGCAAAGAAATTAAATGTTGATTTATTACTAGTTATCATAAAACTCCTATATTAATGTTTTGAACAAAACAATGACTCAACCACTGTTTACTTTTATTTTCAATTGTTTGAAGTCAATTACTACAAATATACATTCAATTTATACTAATTTTAATTGTAATAAATCACTATTTAAGAATAAATAAATTTAAAATCATACATAGATAACATCATAATTCTATTTATTTTTTTCTTTATTCTTTATTAAATTCAATAATTTAATTTAATAGTGGAATTTTAAATTTTGACGCATTTTCTAACAAATTTTCTTAAAATAAAATTTTAAATTGGTTCCAAAATTCCGGGTTGTTACAAAATAACTTGGAAAGATTTTAGATGAAAATTTGCATATTTGAAAAGATAAACATATATTTTTATCAAAATGAACTAGTTATTAACTAGAATAGAAATCCAATGGTTTTAAGAAATAAATAAATTGGATTGAAAAGGGTTTTAATATAACCAGAATTTTCCAATGAATAAATTGGAATGGATTTGAATGGAAACAATTTTCGGAATATTTCAATATTGTATTCCGTGATTATACGGATATTGTTGAAGAATATGGAAGATATAAATATCGTTATTCCCGATATGATATTTGTTAGTTTCAGAATTTGATATTGAATATAAGTCGATATTATTTCTATCCAGAGCCTTTAATTTAATATCAAATTGGATTTTGGGTTTATCATGAACAATGTTTTAAATAACATTTGTTCTCTAACCCAATGAATAGTGAAGTTATGATTCAAAATTTATAATATTTTAATTAAGATTATTGGAATTTTCCAAATTAAGGTTTTCTAATTCAATATATTAAATTGGAATTGAATGGAATTCGATTTGGTAATAATTGAGATGAGTTTCTGTAAAGGAAAACCTTTAATATATATGGAATTTAAAAGGCTTTTCCATTATTCCATTTATATTATTAGTATGATACGAAAATTTATATCAATTATATATTAGTCTGTTTTCCGTGAAGATCGCGTTTTGATGGAAGTTGTTTTTGGGGTTTATCATGAGTTTTGTTTTAAATGACATTAGTTATTTAACCCAGTTAAAGACAGAATAAATTTTCGTAAAGTTAAATAATAATTAAGGAAATATTCTTAGGATTAAAAATCAAATTGAGGTTTTAATGAATCTTTAATTAGATTGGAAAGTGAATGGGATAATTTAATTTACCCAATTCATGAATTGATCGAGAATGGAGTACCACCAGTTTTGCTCCGGGTGATAGTTAAATCTTTAATTAGATTTGAAATGGGGAATGATAATTAAATTTACTGATAACAGCATGGGTGTTAGATATGGAGTAGTACCAGTTTTGCTCCATGGGATAAGTAAATAAACAAATGATTACTTCGGTAAGGCTCGACAATCCTGACTAGTTTTATAAACTTTAATTTGGTTTAAAATTGTTAAAAGATAAAATGAAATCTTTTGAAATTGATATCCAAAGGAAGATTAAAAAATAAGTTTAAAAGAATTTATCTTTGATAAAATTAATGAGAATCTTTCCTTAAAGATGTGAATTTTTGAATAAAAGAATATTCTGAATTAGAATGAGGCATATGATGTGTTTTTATAGCAATTGATTATTCATTATAAAATATGTGAATTATTCAGAAAGATCGGGTATAACCCATTCTGAATAACTAATACGATGTCTAAAACTTGACGATGAAGACAATGGTGAAAGATCAGAGATCTTCACATCGTTTGGATGATTAATGATGTCATGATTGTGCCGTACACCCAAGACAAGAAAATAAGTAGTGATCGTCCAGACGTACTTAGGGATCGACTGGATACGCGAGGACCTCTCTCCTGTATTGGACATATGGGACGAGGAATAAGGTGCCTCCGGTATTGTTCAGACCCAGAACGGATTTGTAAATGGATGTGTGTCTGACATTGGATTTCATTCTACGTTGATTGATTTCTATTAAATATATATCTGTTTGGTGGCGGAGATTATTCTCTTTCTTAACAGCCTTCTCTGAGACGTACAAGCTTAGAGGTTATATATTGGTAGTCATCATTTGCATGGCGTGGATTGTCAATGTGGCATGCTAAGATGCAAAAAAGCATAATTTTGTGGTTGATGATCAAAGCACGACTTTAAATAGCATAGCTTTGTGTATAGCGTTAATTCGCGAGCCTTACACCCGTTATGAGGCAAAAACGGGATAGTGACCGCAGGGAGAGCACGGCGTCTCTTTCTAGATAGGAGTGGTGTCATGTTATGGAGCCCAGACATTTTTACCTATGTGGATGATGGATTGTGAGGCGCCTTGGATATTCGCCGCTATTGGTCAAGCGATAGGACCGGGAACGTGTATTTAGGAATAATTAATTCACTAAAATAAGCATGGACGGGGCCTACCGCTTCCAAGGGTTGCCCGTAGGTGTGATCCTGAGGCATTTGCTAGAGTGTCTCGAATCGTAGAGGAGTCATCCCTTGCCCCGACTCATAGATGGGAATCAAATTTTCAATACATGAGTTTTCAGTTTTAGTTGTAAACCTATATGGCTACATAGTAGGATAGGGTACCATGCCGTCTATGATTGATACATTTATATTTGAAGTGTTTTATGACAGTATGCACTTATAGTAATATTAAAATGATTTGTTTTAAACGTACCAAGCATGTTTGGCTATTATGAAGGAAAACTATATCCTCCGGCTTGCGTTGCATTGCGTGATGGGACCTGAGTCTTATAAAAGATTCATTTTTCAAAAAGCGTTGCGTTTTTTATTTTAAATTGAAAACTCATTCCGTGTTATATGGCGTGGTCCCATGATTTCCCAACTTTTAAAATGAAGATTTAATAATTGTTTTAGTTCTCATACCAGTCCTATTACTAACTCGGAGTTTATTGTTTCTACCTAAACTCTCGGTGCATATAATTTCCACATGGGTAGCTAGTAGTTCAGTTTTGTAGATATTTATTTTCCTAGGAACCTGAATTACATATGGAGCTATATTCGGAATGCTTTGTATCCGTATATCCCTTTCAGTTGTGGTTGTAGATGATTTCGACTGTACATTATACTCATTTATTACTTTCCATTGCTTTGTAATTTTAACCTCTGAGATTTTCTGCTGTATATTATTTGAACTCTGGTATATCCTTGTACCCTGATGTAAATTGTTGTAATAGCAATGAAATGTTATGTTGTTTGTGTTTCGATGCGTCGTGTTGTCAAAGCAATCCGTTTTTTCCGTCTCTTCGGAGATCGAGGGATTTCGGGTCATTATACTAAGTCAAGGTATAGCACCTGTTTTAGTCATTTTAATTATGACCCATAGGTCAAGGCCAATCCATTATCGTTCTCTTTCTTCAATCCAGTAATCACGTCCATACCAACCTACTTCGTTCTGGATTCTCCACTATGTGCACAATTGTTAAAGTGGTATCGGTATTGACAGAGAGTATGACTATACCAACTCCGGTCTCTTTAACAACCAAGCATTTGTGTTTTTAACGTCATGGCCATTAATTTGAAATCATATTCAAATGATGTAAATTGATTAGCATCAAGTATCGATTTTGTTCATCAATTTCTCAAATCGATCAATTATTCAATATCATTTCAAATTCATATTTACAAATCAATTCATTATACATGCTTCATATTTGATTGTGATTACATATCACAAATATTGTTACTCAGTAGAATCTCTCTGTGTGTGTATATATATACACATACTCATTTCAACTTGAATTGCTCGGATTGGAATGTACACTCCATTTAAAATACTTAAGTAAAAAATGAAATAGTGTATATATATATAAAAATTAAATTAAATATAACATAGTTTGAATAAAATGGTAAAGCTTAATACAATAAGGTTTAAGTCAAATAGATAAGCTTGATATGAAGTATTTTTAAATAAAATACATGAGTTTGGTATAAAATAGTTAAATAAAATGGTTAGGTTTCATATATAAAATAGTTTTACAAAGATAGATTAGTTTAGTATAAACAATTAAGAGAAACGGTGGTAAATTATATATATATATATATATATATATATATATATATATTAGTTGTAAAATAAATAATACTAATTTCAAGCAATAATCCAATCTGAATCAATTATCCGCAATTTTAGTGCTCGACTTAACATTGGTTCTAATTGCGAAGTTAAATTCAATTAACTTAAAAGACTCAATTGGTCTAAAATTCAAGTTTAAACCAAGTGTTTAAGTTTATATCATAACTCGTATTCCACTTTTGAACCCATGAATTCAAATTGATTTGAACTATCATTCAAAATCATTTCACTGTGTTAATTTTTAAACCAACCTTCAACAATTCAAGTATTGAGTCTCATTACTTAAATACACTCAGCAAAGACTTATCACTTATAATAATTTACTTATTTAAACTTAATAAGATTCTTATGTTAGTGATATCAAATTTATTTGCTATTCAACCAATCTAAATAAATTTAAATCTTAAATTATTTGAAATTCTTAATCAAATTTATATGTTAGCTTTCGACATAACGATCTAATTTGAAGTTCATTTAAAACCATTCCTTAATTCGATTAAGCTTAACTTACAGATTCAAATTTAAATATATGAATCATCAATTTCAAACTTAAGATATAAATTAAATATCTAAAACCAATTCAACAAGACAAACATATTTATAAGATTTATGAAGGTGAACTTATATTCAACAATATACCCAATTTAGAAAATTATGTTAAATCCTTCCATTCAGACAATTTCCTTAAACTCGTACATTCCAGTAAAAAATTATTCAAATCTACATTTTTAACTAAGATATTTAAATTTAATTTCATAATAGATATACTTATAAAATTCCAGAAAATAGTTTTTTTTTTTACTTATTGGCCATGGCGTCCGTTTATAAAACTTTCTATGGCATGGTCAAGTGATACGGATATTTATCATTTCAATCCGTTTTCATATTTTATATTCGAATCCCAAGTATTTATCATTTCAACCCACATCGCAAATCGATTTGAATTTACTTACTAATTATATACAGTCATTTGGGCATATATCATTTCAACCTATAGTAGTTTTTCCTAAATCTAAGGGAACTTGTAGTGTGAAAACAAAATAAAATAAATATGACATCACATGTATCATAAGACAAACAAACATAACAATCAATCACATAGCAATTATATCGTGTCATTTATGTCATTTTTTTGTGCCGTGCGATTTTCAATACTAGTAGTTACAACACTGCAATCAACAACAAAAATAAAGAAAAATGCTGGAAAGGGAAACACACGATAAAAGATACAACAAGCTCAAGACACGCACCAACAACAACTATGACTACCCACTATAGGTCGGTCTACCTCCACGGCTGGAGCCTGATCCATTACCGCGCCCACACCAAGTGAGTAGTATGACGAAGATGCAGTCAATCTCATGCTCTAGCCGGCACTGCTCATCGTGAACCTCTCAGATCTCGGCCTACAAAGCGCGGATGGCAGTGAGCTTTAGACTGTCGCGACAAGACTGTTGTGGCTACTAAGTTTGCTGAGCTAAAGCAAGTGGTGCAGGGACAGGAGCATCGGGCAGCTGAATGCCAATCTTTCAGAGAGTGGCGCGACTGATGGCACTCAGCACCTTCCTCACTACCTCCTCCTCAGAAAGTCTCACTTGGAAGAGTCCAAAGACACGGGTGAGAAGGTGACTATAAGGAAAATGGCTCGATGGGATGTCGACAAAGGGCTCATAAAGATGGATCATAAGCATGCATGCCCAATTGACGGTTATGCCGCAAAGAATAGCTTAGTGGTGCGACGAACAGAAGGATAAATCTGCTTCAAGCTTCCTTTCTTCAGGATGATGTTGTGTTGTATGGTGCAATCAACTACACGGGCGATGTGTCGCAGATTGGCGGTGGTCCCGGCTCTGGGCCTTCTAAGAAAAATACGATGAAGGATATGAGGATCATCCATCTCTATAGCTTAAAGCTTGGCTCCGACTACTGAGATGCCTAAAATCTGAGCTAAGTCATCGTCAGTGAACTCGATGGGTATTCCCATAACCTCAGATTGAATGACGCAAGACTCATCATCGATGTCGGCATCCATCTGGGCATCAAACAGACGGACACAGCACGGATACAGGTCGCGCTCAAAAGTGTCGAAGCGCAAGATCGGTGCTAGGCCTACGGCAACAAAAAGCTCCTCCAAACCAAAAGCAGCGAAGTCAACGAACTTCACCAGTCGACCACAATGAAACTCAAAGATGGCGGAAGCTAGGTAGTGCTCGATCTTCACCTCATCGCAATCTAACCAAGCGGCATCCTAAGGCATGAGACTGGGATGTTACGTGCGAGGTGCCATGGAGGAACCAACGAACTGGGCAAGAGAAATTGCAAATCTGGAGTATAATTGGGTAGAGACATGGACGAGAAGGATTTTGGTTGTAATTGGGGATTAAATGAAATAGGGGTTGCTTGGATTGGAGCTTTGGAAGGAGGAGGGTTTGGGTTTCGGTTAAATGGGTGTTGCGGGAGAAAGAGTCAGCTGAACTAGATATATATATATATATATGCATATATATCGTTTCAGCCGATTTGGGTCGAGTCAGGTCACGCTCACCGAGGGAAAGCTGTCGACCTAGCCCTAGAAGGGCGGTCGACCGCTTTTCCCATTGTGGGAGTGGTTTGAACCTCGGCCCAACGGCCCTTATAAATTATATAAAATTAAAAATAGAATTTGTATTTATGTTGAAACAACTTCTACTCCTAATCAAATTCTCATATCGACTTCCACCACTCGTCGAGTTAAGAATTTTAATTTTCCCATGCCTTTTCTCCTGCCTCCAAGAAGGTTATGAGCTCCGAATCAAATGAACTTAAAAAAGGAAATCTGCTAGAAATCCGAAATGAGATTTAAAATGGATTTTCACCTTACTAGCTGACAAAACCAAACGACTCAAAATCAAATACCCCAAAATCCGAATGAAGGATTTTCTTTAGCCATTTTGAAGAAAAACTTAAAACTTTTCCAAAAATGGAACTTTATTATAAACTAATGGTTTCATATTTATAAATCAATATTAACGTTATTATTATTTGTATTCCAGTTTGTATTTCGAACTGGAATAAAAACCTTTTCCTGTTCAAAATGTTGGAGCTAAAAAAACATTTAAGATTAATTTTGATAATTTAAATAAATTATCCAATATATAAAGGGATACTCAAAATCACAAGTAATGGATATTTATTATTCTTGAGTTTAATGGTATATTCCTTGTCATTTCTAACTCCTTTCTTCCTACCAATCGGATTGCATTTATTAAAATTACTAAATGGCCCTATAAATTTTGAAACATGAGTATATTAAAAATTTAAAAACCATATTTTTATAAAACCATTTTCTGAAACCGTATTTCAAAACTCATTCATTTTTCTAAATAGCTTTAAAACTGAATTTCTTCGAATACAATAACTCAAATGAATATTTCAATAAAAAGATTCGGAAATTCAACGATGTAGTAATTATATTTCCAAAATGGATACGACATAATAACGTGGACTTTTCCCCATTTTAAATCAAGGAATGGTCTTAACCGGAATTACTAACGAAATTAAAAACTAGAAATTATGACCATCTCGGTAATAGCTAAATTTTTGTCCAGTCTCCAAGCTCAAATCAAATGCAATCCACCATAAGTCGTCCTCATGCCCTCCACGACGAAATCGCCAATGTACTATGGGATAAGACAGGATTGGCTAGGAACTCAAACTCAACATATTTCAACTCTTAGTTGCTTAAAGCTCATTTTATATATTTAGGCCTATAACTAATTCATCGTTAAGACAAATTAAAGTCGAGTAAGAAAGACAAAGGAAAACAAAAAATAAAATCAAATTACGTTCTCTTACGATCCTAATTTAACTAATTCCTCTGATCGTTTAACCTATGCTCGAGTACCAAATGTAACAGCCCACGCTTTTCTGTGCTTAAATTTAAAAACAAATCGAAACTCAAACACATCCAAGCATGAAGCATATAAATCTGGTACGTGCAAATAAATCAGCATGAGCATAATTAGGGTATGATAAAATAACTCATAGCGGAACAAAATAAGATAAACTAGTATTAACTCATGTATCTACCTTTTTCAGAGTAAGTCAATTTGCCAATAACGAGTATGAGATAAAACGAGAACTGAAAGCAAAACTTAAACACCTGTGGGAACCCGACCTACTTTAGAAAACCTGGGTATTTGTAATGAGGAGGGGGGTCGAAACAACAAGATTCTGGTAAACAGGAAATGTACAACATAGATTATGATACACAGATGTATCCCGTTTGGTTCAACCCAAGATGTATGCCTTCCAAGGTTATTGATTCTAGCATAACCTAGTAGATATTTACGCATGACTCTACCACTCTTTCCAAAGTGGTATTCTAAGATATTATACTGAGATATAACGTTTGTGAATATATTTAGGAAGCCTTTAAGGAAAAATTTAACTGATTTTTAGACCGAGAAGTGAACTCCCAACTGCGGGGCCCTTTTATATATGTATATATATTTCCATCCACTTTCCTTTTATCGTTTCTGCCTCACTATAAATAATAGATAGGGTGATCACTTAAGAACCTAGGCAGATGTATTGGTCGATGGGCTTATTGGTCGCTTATACCTCTCGATAACTTATTCCACATTCTTTTTGAAACTAGAGAGCACTAGCTACGGGCCCTACTAGTTAAAGCTTTCGTCGTTCATGCATATACCTTTACCTCATATAAGGTGAGAAATGGTATTTTATCGCTCGCTATACCTCTAGCTGACCTTATTGGATAACCCCCTTTGTCGCTTACTACTTCCAATAGGGTAGGTAGCCATATCTAACATTTTTAGTTTCCAGCTTTGGGTAGGAAATACACACACATACCGTTTAAGACCCCTATACTGAAGGGCCTATCCCAGGTGGACTCTCCGACCCTAGCCACTTAAGACCCTGGAAGAGGACTACACGCGAAGGTTATTAGGCTCGTACCCCATTAACCCTTGTTACCTTTCCCTGGAAGCAGACTACACGTCGATGCATATTTTTCACTTAGTTACTCTTCACAAAAATATTGTATGCCTAAGGTTTATTATCGTCACAGGCTACTACGATTAATAATATTTTTATTTTATTAACCTACTAAGTCCAACTGTGTTTTTAATTGAAAGTTATATATTCATTAATATAAATAAGGAAGGTTATATCCTCTTAATCCTAGGATATTTATTTGATTACTTCCCTAATTTGGACTTAGTATTTAATAAATGATCAATATCCATTAATCCCCTCATGACACCCATTTTGGTTATTTCTATGTTTCTTTCCTTTAAGGCCATAACAGTCATATTTTTCCTGAGGTAGCCATTTATCAGTCCCAAGATATTTAATTGTTGTACCCCAAAAGACAATTACTATTCTTATTCATTTAATTATTTATTTATTTGTTGTTTGTTATATATATGTATATACTTATATACCATACCTTTCACATTAAGTTGACTACTTGTGGACGATGGATTAGCCGCTCGGTTCCGAGCAGACTTCTACTACAAGTTGAACTTAACCTCGTGCCTTGGTATATTTATATTTACACATTATACACCTCATGTTAAGATGGCCATCATTGGATGATGGATTTTCCGGCCGGTTCCGGGCAGACTTCTTCCATAAGTTAAGCTTAACCTCGTATCTAAATATGGTTATAATTCAAATTTCCTAATTGGGGTGCACAACATTAATCCCAGTTAATTTAGGAATTGTAACAATTATCCTATTATATTAACTTTCCCTATTCAACACTAGTCACAATTGTTACTTGTTGATTTACGATCCCATTTATAGCAATTAATTATATTAATTGCTGCAAATGGTCACCACAAATATATTAATTCACTATGGATTGCATTTTCGTATAATTCCATAATTAAATACCATTCAAACATTCAATACAATGTATATTTTATTGTTTTACGTTGATTTGGAAGGATAATACATATGTTTATATTTTTATGTTTTCGTGCGGCCAACGTAATTACCTATTATTATTATTATTATTCTGAAATGATTTTGTTTAATTAATAACCAAACATTCCTTTTTGCTTTCAATCTTGCCAAAAGGTTTAAGTCTTCCAAAAAGACCGTTAGATATACTTATTGTAACTTATACCTAATTTATGGATAAACATATTTCAAATTCACAAGGAATATATATATATTTATATATAATTAGGAATAGTTGATGCAAATTACGCACAAATATGTATATTTATATTCATTCGTACATTTGCACCACTTTTCCTTTTTAAATTATTTTTATCATATCCCTTGTGATTTCAAAATATTGCCTCTTTATTCAAAAGAAGGAAAACGACATATTTACAATAATTAAGCCAAAACCCAACAATATTGAATACAAACAGGCATATTTCTTTTAATAATTACAATCACATAATTTAACACTTTATCAATTATTCACATAATATTATTATTCAACACTGAATAGAGATCTAGAATATAACTACATTTAATTGGTGTTTAATGGGATTGAGTTTCTAGATCTATAATGGTATGCAATGTCCACAATACTTTTTACAATATAGTTGTAGGAATAGTATAAACAAATTTAAGAATACCACAATTAGCATTATACCAAACCACAATTCATGTATACAAGTTTTAATAATGTTTATAATCAGATCTAATGGGTGTTGATCCAATTACAACAATTTAGTGAATAGATCTAATAGAAATAGGCATAAAAATTTGGATCTAATTTAAATGAAATAGATAAGTTATTATAATTGTATTTGTAAATTTCCCACTCATTCAAAGCATCAAAACCAAAGTTTGAACCTTTTAGGCCTATAATTCCCAAATTCTTCAAATCTACAGTTTATCTAAAAAGGGGATGATTTCAGATCTGTAGAGATGTAAAAGAATAGGAAGAGAGGAGAGAATTTGATTTGGAGCGTTAATCTGCATTCTTTTCCAGTGGATCTGATAATCCTATAAATTCTATATGAATTGGATTTGATTTGGTGTATAAGAATATATTTTAATTAAGAGTTTAGGTTTGGAGAGGGTGTAAAATTGTAGAGCTTCCCTGCTACCCACATATTTGTGTGAAAAAGAATGAGGTCTTACCCCATTATTCATAAGAGTGGAATTGGCCTATGACTATTGGATTTATTTTAATTTATATCCATCCATTCGTTATATATATATATATATATATATATATATATATATATATATATATATATATATATATATATTAAACTAAACCTATTAAACCTAGCTGTCAATGGGCGTTTTGAAGCGGTCCAACATAGTGGTCGACACCTATGGTCAATCGCTTGGGTCGTCATATGCCCACGTCGGCTAGTTAAACAAGGTATATAATATATATAAATTCTAATTTATTTATTTTCCGTCCATCTTCGTATTTCATCCGTAACTTTTTCGTACGAACTCCACTCACGAAACTCCAAACATGAAAGTTGACTAAAATTCCGAGACGAACGCATCAGTTAAAGTTTCGTGGTCAAATTCCATCATTTGCAGAAATTCCTATTTTTGAAATTCTAATGATTAATTTATATTGCCAAAATTTCGGGTTGTTACAGTGATCCAATGCCTCAAACGTGGAATGGAAAACACTTGAGACAATTTTTTTCAATGGTAAATGAAAAAAAGATGATCTTCTTAAGAATGTCTACATGGTCGGGAGTTTGAAAGCTCCTTAAAAGTTTGGAGCTGCCCGAAATGGATAAAGCTACATACGATGGTAAGAAAACCTTATCCGCGCCAAGATGCTCGGGGCTAGGCACTTCCTGGAGGGAGGTGGCGTGTAAGCCTTTAGCTGTGCCCAAGCAAGAAAGGGCCAAGTTAAAGCATCAAAAGACTAGCCTCTGTCCATGCTAGCAATGTCCAGGCCGGAGCATCTAAGCCCTTAATTGCATCACAATGGCCAGGTTAAGGCATCTCCTAGAGGGAGGTTCTTGTAAGCCTTTACCTGCATCCAAATAAGAAAGGGCCAAGTTAAAGCGTCAAAAACCCTTGTCCATGTCACAATGGCTATGGTAAAGCACTCCTTGGAGGGGGTGGGTGTAAGCCTCTATCTATGGCTATGATGGGTTTTGGCCAAGGTGGATTTCTAGCCTTCTACTATAAATACCCGAATATGGGTTTTGGGAATTCTATTACTTACTAAAGGGAATTTTTGATCTTCTGTTATAAATACCCAAATACGGGTTTTGGGATTTCAATTATGTCCAGAAGTGGATTTCTGGTATTTTATCAAAAGTACCTGAATATGGGTTTTTGTTCATAAGGCTAGAATTGGATTTTTTTTTATTTCTATCTCGAAATGTTCGAATTTTGGGGCTCTAGATATTTTATTTTCATTAGAAGAAGTGGATTTCTGAGAAACTATTATAAATGCCTAAATATGGCTTTCAAATCTAATATCTACAATTCTAGAGATAGGTTTCATATTCTATTACAAATATCCAAGTCTAGATTTCGGGTTTACTATCCCACATTTTCAAAATGGACTCATGATAATAAGTATTTGAATTAAAGTCTCGGATTTCCTTTTTATATTAATGGAGAAAGGTCCTAACTCTTTGAATTTTCATTATAAGGACCTATGTGGATGTATTATTGGGTTCACGCATTAATAAACCCCAATTTACAAACTGCCATCTAAGAAAATTTAATATACTTCCCTTGTGTCATTATTGTGGATTATAATAAAAAATTAAAAAATGTAAAATTTCAATAATGATTCTCGTGTTAAAAGAAGCCAGTGCAGGAATCATAGCATTTTTGTCCTAAAGAACAAAAGCTTCTTTATACTGGGGACGGGGCTCTAAATGTTATCAATAAAACTTTGCACTAATGTAATGGATAAAAGTGGAAATTCGAAACCAGAAGATGATATTGAAAACATGTGGCTTGACGTACCAAAACCGAAACAAAGACAGAAAGGCTTTCTGGGTAGCTAAATCGACATCAAATTTCAGAATCAAAGCCAAAAAGCAAGTTTCAAAAAAATAAACTATACAAGTATACATGAAGAGACAGTGGAACCGACAATGAAAAGAAAAGGATAGGAGTAGAGCCAGCAACAAGATATGGAGTCATAACAAATGGAGCAGACATTGAAGGCTTGGAATAATAAACAAAGCGGGTACCAAAAAGAGCAAGATTAGGAAAACAAAGACCACAACAAGGAAAAAGGCAATGAAGGCACATTGTCGACACCAACATGCAATGAGAAGCTAGCTTGGTGTTGACGACACCGAAGAATGAAGGAAAATGCACATAGTTGACACCAAGATAAATGAGGTTGAAGCATGAAGACAATACCGAAATTTAGTACACTGAGCTCAAAGACGGGACTGAATACTGAGTATCAGTGTCGCTAGAGGAAATACTAAACACAAAGAATACGAAGCAGTTAAATCGGCTTTGTTAGCAGGCATTATGATCTGGTTACCTGGTGTAGACCAAGCTCACACGACTTGTCCCTCCATGTGGTTCAACGGCCCAAAAGTGTTGCCAACATATTCGAGAATCAGGCTAAGATAGGGTCACACAAGAACAGTTGCCACAGCTCCTCGAATTGCTCTCTCACAGTATAAGCCTTGAGATATGAAATTCATATCCTCATGGTATATGGACTTCCTTCAACTCAAACCTGGCCCTGACAAGCCTTTACCTCCAGGATACCTTCCACTCCCTCCGTGTCGACACACGTTTTAGCCGAACCTGTCGTACGTCAGTAACATCTTCAGCAAACACAAAGTGATTCAGTCAAAGTCGCGATGTAAAACATAAAAGTGGCCTATAACCCCTTTATATGACCTTTTTTGGGCCCGAAAACATCAATTACAGTGCTTTGCGCTATACTCTTACGGCCATCAAAGTTCGATTCAGGTGCAACTTTCATTTGACCCAAACGACCTTACGGTTTAAAAGTTACACCCAATTCCGTGAACGCATGTCAATCACTCAAAATCATCGGATCAACTCAGCACGGCGAGCCCAGAATTTGGCAAGAAAGCCTCAGACCCCTTCCTTTTCGTATCCCATAATGATACCAATTTCGTATCCGTAGAGGGATATAAATTTCATATCTCCAAGAGGGATACGAAATTCGTATCCCATATTCCCCTGGTGGAATACGAATTTGTATCCCCCGGAGGGATACGAAATTCGTATCCCTTAGGAAGGATATGAATTTCATATCCCCCAGAAGGATATGAAATTAATATCCTATGTCCCCTTGGAGGGATACAAACTTCGTATCCCACATAGGGATAGAAATATGGTTGGACTAATGAGGAAGATACTCTTGCAGAAAGCATCTTAAACACCATAATTCATCATACAAAGAGGAAGATACATATGGTTGGACTAATGAGCATGCTGTTGGACATTTAATCATCCTTTTGGACATTAAACCATCTTTGGAGCTCCCGAAGCTCTCAATCACCATTAGTGGCTTCCATCTTCTTCTCCATGGCCATTAGATAGAACATGGACCACTAAAACGTTGCATACACATTTTCCATCCACTTACGGGCATTTAAAGAACTTTTACACTACCTGTAGACATTTTCGGATCTCTTAGACATTGTTGACCGAGTTAACATTTTTTCCACCCAACGAAGAAGATGTATGCCTCGGAACCTCCCGACTCCTCCATAAATTTGGAAACTCTCAACACCCTCCGGACCTCGGAACTCCCCGTCTCATCGTGGACCTCAGAACTCCCCGACTCGTCCCGGACCTTCCCGACACCTTCCGGACCTCGGCAACTCCTGACACCCTCTAGACCACGGCAACTCCCAACACTCTCAGGACATTGGACCATCCCGACACATTCCAGACCTTGGCGACTCCTGGCACTCTCCGAACCTCGGACCTTTCCGACACCTTCCGGAACTCGGCTACTCCCGACATTCTCTGGACCTCAGACCTTCCCGACACATTCCGGACCTCGGTGACTCCCAACACTCTCTAAACCTAGAACCTTACCGACACCTTACGGACCTCAGAAACTCCCGACATCCTACGGACCTCGGCAACTCGTGACAATCTCTGAACCTCAGAACTACCCGACACATTCTGGACCTCGACGAATCCCGACACCCTCCGAACCTCAAAACTTCCCAACACCTTCCGAACCTTGGCAACTCCCGACACCCTCCGAACCTCGGTAACTCCCGACACTCTCCGGAACTTGGACCTCCCCGACCATTCCGGACCTTGGCAACTCCTAACACTCTACGAACCTTGGACCTTGGTAACTCGCGACACCCTCTGTACCTCGGCAACTCCCGACACCCTCCGAACCTCGACAATTACCAACACTCTACGGATATCGGGCCTTCCCTACACATTTCTGACCTCAGTGACTCCCAACACTCTCCGAACCTCGGACCTTCCCGACACCTTCCGGACTTCAGCAACTCTCGACACTTTCCAAACCATGGACCTTCCCGACACATTTTGGACCTCGACGACTTTTGACACTCTCCGAACCTCAGTCCTTCCCGAAACCTTACGGACCTTGACAACTACGGACACACTCTGAACCTCGGCAACTCCCTGCACTATCCGGTCCTTAGACCTTCCCGACGCATTCCTAACCTCGTCGACTCCCGACATCCTCTAGACTTCGGAACTTCCCAACTCATCGCCGACTTCTCGACACCTACCGGACTTCTGCAACTCCCGACACCATCCGGACCTCTGAAATTTCTGACACTCTCCGGACCTCGGACATTCCCTACACATTCTAGACCTCGACAACTCCTGACACTCTCCAAACCTCAGACCTTGACACCTTCTGGACCTCGGCAACCCTCGTCACTCTCCAGATCCCGGACCTTCTCGACACATTCCGGACCTCGACCACTCTAGACATCCTCCAGACCTCTGAACTTCCTGACTCATCCCGGAACTCGAAACCTCCCATCACCCTCCAAACCTCGAAACTTCCTAACTCATCACGGACCTCGAAAACTACCGACACCCTCCGGACCTTAGAACCTTCCACACATCCCGGACCTCGGAAACTCCCGACTCGCTCCAGACTTTGAAAACTCCTCGATTATTCCCAAACAGCAAGAAAGCTCGATAGTAAAGATTAATAGAACATCGTCAATCATTTTATAGACTTGTAATGATGTCTTCCATTGTATTTTCTCAATAGCGAAATAAAATCAGCAACGCCTTGAAAGTGGACATAGGTTCAATGCGAACCGAACCACAATAAACAAGTGTGTTCTTTAATTTCTTGTACATTATTACTGCACCTCACATACTTTTCCTCTTTGGACATTTGGTTTCAAAATTTTGGAACTATTGGGCATTGACGACCATTTTGGTCATCAACAGGCAACAAATACATAAGCCAGAAGACGAGACTGAAACTAAATCCATGAAGGTTAAGCATAGGACCTTAATAAATTAGGAGAAAAAGAATGCTATCGACACCAACAAACTTGGTGTTGATACAATTGCAGAAAGGAATCACGAAAGTTACAAAGGAAAAAGATGGAGGCGACACCCATAAATGCAAGTGGCAAAGGATTAAGGTTGGAATCGAAAACGAAAAACGTTGTCCCGGGCTGATAGTAAGAAATTGTTGCGAAAAGGGGGTTTCCCACACAATTGCTACAAATGGAGGTCTGAATCTTCAATAGATAAAACCGTAGGAGTCACATTTTAGGGGACCTTCTCACATTCCAAAATCTTGTGCTCAATTCTGATATACAAAACCTAAATCAGATTTGGGATTTTCTCATCAATTATAATATTCTCATGATAAATAAAGCGGGAGATTAAGAACATTTATTCTTTATTCTATAACCATATTGTGATCAAACTTGTTAAACAGGGAGTTATCAACTAATTTCATGTACAAAAGATTCAATCGCAAGCACTTCAAAAGGAGAATCATCAAGCAAATTGATGATTATTCCCTCATGATTCACGCTTATGTCTTAACCCATTTTTAATACGTCCAATTTACAAAAACGTTTGATGATTTATTATAGCTTTACAACATGATGACTAACACAACCAAGGCCTCTAGTGGGATGGATCGATGTGGAAGTATCACTTTAATTGTTTGAGGATATGGTATATCATCAAATCTAAATGTTGTAATATCTTAGCATGTTTCCTCTTAAAACAATGTACATGATTTTATCTTGAATCTAAAGTACACCTTTGCAACAAGGTTACATACATATATGAGAGAATCATAACATAAATACCCCTAAACACTAATATGAGTACTTAGAACGTCATCCCCGATATAACCCTGTTTCACTTAAAAATGCATTGTTGATACAGTAACTCTTGCATTTAAGAGGAAACAATGATATTCCAGGAGACAACCAATGCTTGATTTATTAAGAGGGTATCGTGTTCAAACTTAATACAACTTAGGTCAACTTGCCTTTTAAAGAGGTTCTCTAAATTGATCATCCTATGATTTCACTATGTATATTCTGCCAGTTCTCAATTAGATGTTGATGATTTTTATCGTTAACATGAGTTATGCATTATTCTTTTCATGTATGATTATGTGATGCTTAAGTGTAGGGTAGGATTATGGTATGATATGTTTTATGATTATCACTTCATTAATGATTGTGTAATGATTATGTGATGATTTTATGCATTATATGATATATATATAAATTTGTGGAAGATATGTCTGACAGAACATGTAGGAGAACATCTCAGATTCTCCCTCTCAGTCCCCTACTCTTGGCGCAGGTCCTAGCAGCCCAGAGCTAGATTTACGCCCTAGTTGCAGAGATAGTTCCTAAGAGCATTGGGTAAGTATCAAATTTATTTCAATTATATTATTTAAAAAATATTAAATACCTACATCAACATTCATATAAGGGGTTCGAGGTGGAGCTGATTGAATTTATTTTACAAGTATTAAAGCAATCATATAAGAGACGAATGTTCGGTTGCTGGCCTCATTGGGATAGTATCCCACCCTATATCAAAAATGTTATATGGGCTGATTTGACGGTAAGTACCAAATTTTAAATTTCAATCGAAAATTAATATGCTGAATACAATTCACAATAATTTCAATATGTAGGCCATTGTAGGAGTGGAGCCATAAGATCTGGATGTTTTTAGGAATCTCTGAAACTAGAAGGTGCGGAAAAATTACAGGGAGACTCTTTTAGTGTCCAAAAATGCAGGAAAAAAGCCAAGTTGGATAGGTGATGATATTTAGCTGGATGTTTTAGACATTGGGATTCTAAAGTAGTGAAAGTAAGCTATAATGAGACTATTTACATTTGTATTAGTTGCATTATTTTAGTTGATAATGTATCTAAATTAATAGGAAATATCAGCAAGGAACAACATGAATGGGAATCAAAACTCGGTTTTACATCTTGGTGGCTCAAAATCCTTCCAACATCATAGGAAAGAATTGGCAGATTTGTAACTGATGTTTGTTTTATTCCTGTATATGTTTAGTTTCTCTTTAGCATATGTTCATATATACCATTCATGCATATTTTCAATATATTTTATTCATGTATATCATCAGTTAGCAAGGTACGTAAGGGAACCTAAAATGGCTGAGGTATTAAAGGTCATACATGCTGCTGAGTAGACAAATTGTAACAATCCGGAAAATCCGACCCAATTTAGAAATTTTATTTCGACAATTTTGAATATTTAAAATGATTTATTTTAAATAATAATGACGAGAAATTTATTTTGAATAGAATTAGAAAGTATATATTTATTTAAATCGACGTTAATAAATAAATATTTATTTTAAATCATAAAAGTAATTGAAAATGGCACGTCAGTTTGAAAATTCGGTTTCAAAATTCAAATGAATGTACATGATTCAAAATAAACCGGATTTTAGCGAAACCAAAAATATTAAAATCTATTTGAAAATATCTTTCCAACGAATCCGAAAAAATGAAATTTCATAGCGGGAATAAAAAGTTATGCCCATTTGAAATTTCAGAATAGTCGCTATGGAAAATATAGCCCTTAGAAATAGCCATTTTGCAAACGACCTCCGTTTTCGACAAAACCACTTTTGTTAGATCCAGGATCTCAAGTTATTGTTAGATTCCAAAATTCATAATATTCTAAATCAATATGTGAGCGTGGCAAAGGAAAACATGTTTTGTCAGTTTTAGTCAATTTGGATCGAACAGAAAATGACCATTTTTCAAACGGTCTTCAAATTTGACGAAATTAGTTTTGTTAGGACCGTATCGTCAATACGAAGCTAGAAATAAATTTTCTGGAATTTTTGGGGTACGTATGTGACTCCACTAAATTGAAATGTACATTTAAAATTGAATATATAGATTTAAACCTTAATTTAAACGGAAACTGATCGAAACGGTTGAATCAGCTTACGGGACATATCCCATTGCGTTTAGAATGGGCGTAGTAAGTTATGGATGACAATCGGTGTGTTCTATTCGGTGTTCAAAATAAAAAGTTACTTTTTGGTACAAAATAAAATAAATATTATATATATTATTATTACCCCCACCTTTCCTTTCATAGTCAGAACCCGATTGGAGAAAATATAAAAAAAATGAACCCTCGTCGATCGAAGCTCCGTCTCCCACCGTCGTACCTGACGCCACGCCCACCTCCAGCCTAGCGCCAATCGCCGGACCTCCCCACTGCACAACTGCCGCTCTCCTCCCTCTTTCCTACCCCAATTCGAAGCCCTTGCCCCTCTCAGTACAAAACCGCACCACCGCCACCGCCTATGGCCCGCCCCTGGCTAGCGCCACCATCAACGATGCCTCCCCCGGCCACTCACGAGCCCATGCCCCCTCTGGCCAACCACCATCAACAGGGGAACCCCCACACCTTAAAAATCCGATTTTTTTTATGTTTTCAACTTCACGATTAAACCCCTAGCCCCGTCTAACTCTGGTGCAACACCTCAGCACCCCACTTCCGCCAATGGTGTGATTTTTACATTATAAATGTGAGTTTTTATTCATTTCTTCATTGTTTTGTTAATTTTCTGTGATATAAAATAGGATTTTTAATGGTATAAAGAGACTAAATTTTTATTTATGAAAAGAGTTGATTTTTATTTAAATAACCTTAATTTTAAAATGCGATTTTTATGATAAGAAGAAGTGATTTTTAATAATCAAAGAAATGATTTTTATTATGAAGTTACCAAAATAAAACTATGAATTTTATTATGAAGTTAGCAAAATAAAAGTATGATTTTTTGTCAATAGAAAATTGATTTTTAACTAACGAAAAATGGGATTTTTAGCAATATGAGAAGATTAGATTTTTAACAAAGAAAAGATTATATATTTTTTTTAACGATGTAAAGATGAGATTTTTAGCAATGAAAAGATTGGATTTTTTGTTAGAAAAAGATAGGATTTTTAATTATGTAAAATTTGATTTTTAATTATATAAGCCATTATTATAAAAATATGATTTTTATATAGTAGAGATTATAAAAATATGATTTTTATATGTATTGAGTAGCGATAAAAATGTGATTTTTATATGTATAGAATAGCGATAAAAATATGATTTTTATATGTATAGAGTAGCGATAAAGATTCGATTTTTGTATATGAAGTAGCAATGAAAAGATTATATTTTTATAAGTGAAAAGTTAGATCTTTTAAGAATAGAAAGTAGAGGTCTTTAGAAATATATAAACATCATATTCAAAATGTGATTTTTAATGTGAACAACGTGAAAAGGATGGCGTAGGAATTTCGGGCATATCCAATCGATCGGAAATTCAGAAAGAACGGCGGAGTGTAACCCAAACGTACTTCTCACTTTTGTTTTATTTACTAGTTAAAATATATACGAGGATGCAGACGGTGCTTACCAGCACCCGACACCCGTCGTACATAGACCATGAATGACTTGTTTGTTTGATTGATTGTGTAGTGAAAATTGATTGTGTGTTGTGGAATGGAATAAAATAATTTATAGTTAAAAATTTAATTTTTAACGTGTATATGAATAGAATTGAATATTCATTTACAAATCGGACGATTTGTTTATGCACACCCATTTATCTGATATAGATTGGGACGATAAATTTTACACATCGCCCAACTGCACAAACAATAATCAGTATTTGTTGTTTGAAACCCCACATGGGTATTGGGATGATATTTGAAATACACTGATCCCAACAATTAGTGGTATGTCAATCGATTGGCTGACAAACTGTTATAAGCGTTAAATATTTATATTTGATGCTTAGGAAGTTAGAATGCATTCTGGATGATGGTTGAATGTGTTTTATTGTTGTTGTGTACATGTATTGTATGAAATCCATATAAATCAAATTATATGGTAATTGGCCGTGTCTGATTCCAGTTTAGAAAGAATAAATATTTTAAAATAACGAACATTTTAAATAATGAATATTTTAAAATAATATTCAATAAAAGATCAAAATCTGATTTTGATGTCTGATTTGGGATGGACACGAATATATTTAAATATATAAAGTCGTGTTGATTAGATTAATGCCACTTTGACGTGAACGATATTTTTATCGATTTTATTCATTTTTACGATGAATATCGAAAAGGAATTGATTTCGAAATATAATGTTTTGAAAATATTATCATTTATATATCGATGATATGGAATATTTGATTTTGATTTGAAATTGAATATGAAGTTGAAATCTTTTTGAAATCGAATTTAAAACTATTTATAAAATATGTTTTAAAAGGAAATCGACAGAATATATATAATATATATTATATATATAATGGCCTGAATAGAACGCGCCACGCCTCGGTAGGTCATGAATTTCGACCTTTGACTTCGAACGGACATTATGGAAGATCCGACCATCGGATTCTCCTAAAAAAGGAACCTTTGGGTTCGTATCGAAAAGAGCTTTCTAACGAATATTAGAGATTTGAAATCAACGGTTGGATTTGGAATTATGTCCTAATCAAATTTGGAAAAGGTCGTTATAAGTGTAGTTCGATGGCCGTTTATGGAAATCCGCTGTACGGGCCTTGATAAAATTATTAAAAATACCAAAAATTAGTTTAAAATCGTAAAAAATGATTTGGAAAGAATTGGGATGAAAAATTCTATATTTGAAAAGATAAAAACAGATTTTTATTAAAATGAACTAGTTATGAACTACAATTATAATCCAATATTTTTAAAATAAATAAATTGGATTTGAAATGGTTTTAAAAATAACCAGGATATCCAATATATATATTGGAAATGGATTTGGATCGAAATTGCCTTTGGAATATTTCGATGTTGGATTTTGTGATTATACAGATATTGTTATGGAAATTTGAAAGATATAATTATATCGTTATTTCCATTATGATATTTGTTGGTTGTTGTATTTGATATTGAATATAAGCCGATGTATTTTCTTCTCAGAGCCTTGTATTTAATATCAAAAGGGATTTTGGGTTTGTCGTGAACGGTGTCTTCACTAACACTGTTCTTAAACCCAGTTGAGTTAAGAAAATTAGAAACTGACTGGAGATTAGTTTAGTTGAATGGTTTCCTGGGTATTGATAAAACGATTTATAAAATACGTTTTAAAAGGAAATCAACTGTACGGGCCTTGATAAAATTATTAGAAATAGTAATAATTTGTGTAAAATCATAAGAAATGATTTGGAAAGAATGGGATGGAAAACTCCATATTTGAAAAGTGTAACACCCCGCCTCCGCTAGGGTCACTCGCAAAGGAATGCACTAGCTTTAGAGGGGCATTATTGGTAAACATGCACAGAAATATCACAAGACAGAACATATAAAATAGAGGAAGTAAAATCAAACTTTCATAACATGAATAAATAAGGTCTAAAGCTTTTTACATCAGAGTACATCAAAACCTGTCTTGCAATAGTAAAGAAGCATAAAGACATTTTCATAAATTATTCCCCAAGTAAAAACAGTAAAGTAGCCATTAGCCAAGAAAAGTCCAAGCCATCCATGATGACCTTCAAGCAGAAGAAGTCCGAACTAAACAACAGTATTTCCTCCCTGTAACCTGGGGGGGAAACGGAAGAAAAGAGGCGAAACAAAACGGCTCAGTCAAAAAGACTGAGTAAGCCCTATCTACTATAAGCATAAAAACTAGTAAAGTTAACTGACATGAGAAACTGAGATGAACATAAGCATGATAACAAGATAGATAAGCTAAATCAAAATAACAGGATGAACTACTGAACTCAGATAAACTAAGGTGTCAAGATAAATTACGATGTCAAGATAAAACAAGGTATCACATCGTCAGGTTTCTATCAAGTATAATATCCCCAAGATATCTGTCATGTATAACGCCCCGTGATATCTATCCTGTATTTTAGCTCTGCACCTACCGTACTAGTATCCCCACCGTGTCATGTGTTAACCAAGAATGACCCTCACTCAAAAGTCGTGTAATGGTCCATGTCGACCTAATATATCGCATATATAGGTTACTCAACTTGTATGTTTTATTCCATGTAAATGTTCAGTCCCTTGCCGTAGACCATACGGGATTTCCCATGAGATTCTATATTACTTTAACATAGTTCCATGATCCTTAAGATCAATTTGGACTGTTACCCTAAACCTAGCTAGGGTCTTCCAACATGAATTATTGTTTGTACAACTAGGACTTATGCTACCTAGGGCTACTAGGGATTATGCTTACCTATTGCACGTTTTCGTATCTCGGTTTGGGTTCAACCACCTAAGGCAACTAGGGATTACGCTAACCGCCAACCGCGCCCTTTTTCCCACGCATTCATCGTGAATCGCTTTTCCATGACTGTATGCACATGTATCACATCGTGCCATCCGAGTCCTGTCACAGGGCAAATCAAGAAATACAGGACTCGGTCGGGAGCTTTCGATTTATCTGCCGATACAGATGCTAAGGTCTGTTTTTCTTATACGTGGCTTTGGTCCCACGAGACCACTCCCTCAACTAGTGAAAGACAAGACAGGAAAAATCCTGTATGAGAACACAACACTGGCCAACCCACATCCAAGCCTTACCGCAACCATAATTAGATAGCAATTATGGTCTTTTGGGTGTTCTCTGCCTTTCCGTACGTACACGCTTGACCAAAGATGGTAGGTAGCCTGACGAAATGCTATCTAGGGTACGACCGTGTATCGTCGACTATCCCCTATCCATCCCCGTCTTTAGGTCTCTTGTATAGCAACCAAGGCATACTCTTGGTTCTTCTAACGCAGACCTTAACCTCTCATGAGCCTAGTATAATCACCTGGCAGCTCATAGAGGGATACCAAGAATATCCTCACGTTCCCCGAAGTCGCTGCTTCGTTACCCAGTTCGCTAGAGCATTTATCTAAATTAGATACTTGCTCCTACTCGTATACTTAAACGATGACCTACCGTATCAGGTTACTCATCTATCTATGAACTGGTCTAAATTTCCTTGACTAAGAATCATTACTTAGTTATTCTTCAACTAAGGTTTACCACTTAGCATTGTTCCCGTTATCCTTGTTAACTACGGTTATCCACCTAATCCTCAGAACTAGGGTTTACATAATGGATTAAGTGTCACTTAAGTTCATGACTTAACCCGTCTACAAATCCTGTCAAAATTGGCTAAGTATCCAAGTTCAAGGCTTAACCCTACAAACCATGCTCAAGTTGGTCAAGTATATTAAGCAATTCACGAGTTAACCTCGTCCAATTATCATTCTAGATTGGTTAAGTATATATTAACTTGACCCTATCAATTTACTTAGTCAAATCGGTCAAGTGTATTCAAGCGATTCGTGACTTAGCCTTATCATGTTTTCACGTTATATTGGTTAAGTATTGGTTAACTTAACCACAATAATTTAACGAGTTAGATTGGATAAGTATAGGTCACTTAACCACATCAATTCATCATGTTTAGATTAGTTAAGTGTTTAACTTAACCCCATTAAACTACCAAGTGGGATTAATTAAGTCTAGGCTAACTTAACCCCATCCGATTTCCATGTTTAGACTATTTAGTCTAATCTTAACCCCATTCGTTAACCGTATTTTTCGGTTAAGCGTCATTAAGAAAACTTACTTAACCTTACCAAGTTATCGCGTTGGATTGATTAAGTGTTGGTTAACTTAACCCCATCCACTAGTCATATAAAAATGGTTAAGTGTCATTAGGCAAATCAAGTTACTTAACCTACCCAACCTTGTCATGTTTTGTTAAGTATCATTAGCCTAATCAAATTACTTAACCCATTTGTCCATGTCATATTTGGTTAAGAGTCATTAATCAAATTAACTTAACCCTATCATATGGCATTAATTACTTAATGCACCTTCACTTCTCACATTAGACTTTGTTGTGGTTACTAGTTAAGCCGGTCGGTTCCGCGTAGCTTTACACCACAACTTGGTCTAACCTCGGGTTCAAGCACAACATGACCAACTTCTCACATTGGGTCCTATTGTTTGCAACTACTAGTTAGGCCGGTCGGTTCCGGGTAGTTTTACGTTGCAAACTCAACCCAACCTCGAGTTGGCCACACTTATATTATCTAAGTGTCATGTCCATCATGTTTCCCAAAACATGTTACAAGTTTTCAAGCATTTGGGTAGACCTAACTTAATAGGTAAATTCCCAAAGGGTAGACCTAACTTAATAGTTAAATTCCCAAGCTTATGTTTTTATGCATACTTACATGTCAACTTCCATGTTATATTTCAAGTCATGTTTTCAAGTTGTATTTTCATGTCATTAGAAATTACCCATAACATAACCCAACGCTTTTAAACTCGCATATACGTTCGCAACAACGTAATGGATTAAAAGAAGAGACTTGGCAAAGGCATGACAAAAATGGATATTAAGCCACAAGTTAATCATGGTGGCAAATGAGGCACAAATGTGTTCATTAACTTGCATGTTACATTCTTAAGCCTCAAAACATGCATAAACCCAAACTTGGCACATAAGCAAATCATGGTGACAAAAGATTTGGAATGATGACTAGTAACTCGCATATATCATCATATAAGGGTTATGACTTCATATGCAAGTTGACATAAAGGTTATGAGGGTTCTCATGTTGCCTAATGCAACATTTCAACATAAAGGTTGTAGCTTTTAGCTCACAAGATCAAGATAATGACTTCATAAACTTGCATGACACGATATCATGTATCATACTCAATGATCAAACCCAAACTTGCAACATGAACATTTAACTTCATAGTTAATATCTAAGAGTAGGGAAAGGGCTTACATTGCTATGAAGGCACAAAAGATATGACAAAGCCCTTATGCAATCAAATAGACCCAAAATGCAAGCTCTAACATTAAAACCCTTGAGCCAAAATGATCAAAACCCTTGCTTTATGATGCAAAGATAGAAACTTGACTTGAATGCTAGCTAATGACACTCATACATGCTTGAAAACACTTGTATGCATGGAAAATCTCTCATAGAAACCATTTAGAAATTTTATGAAGAGAGTGGAGGCCATGAGAGGTAAAATTTTGCCATAGTTTAGTTGCATGAATGAATAATGAGGATTTAGGATAGGTTAGGGTCTTATTTATAGATTAGGCAAGTGTTTTAGGCCATAGGATTAAACCTAGATTCAATCCAAGCCATCAAAGCATGTCTTGGGGAAGACGTCAAGTGTAGGAACCATCTAGGGCCTTTAGATTAAAGATGAACCATGAGAACCATCCAAATGCAAAATCTGTATTTGAGCGAATCGGCCCACGGGTTGACAGCCAAACACCCTGGATTAACCCCTAGTCGACCCAGCGAGCTCGGGTCGACCTCAAAAATCGGTCGGTTCGGTTATTCCCCTCTCCCAATTCGCTGTTTTGAACATTTTTGCATATTTATTTATTTAATTTTCAATTATATATATATATATTAATATATATATATATATATATATATATATATATATATTTCTCTGTGCAACCCATTTCACTTAATTAAGTATACTTTAATTTGGGAATTTTTCGTGAAACTTCGCGAGGCCATATCTTGGTCTTACGGACTCCGATTTTGAAAATCGGACTCTATTTCGCGTATTTTTCCGAGACGAACGCAATGGCATAGCCCGTTTCCCTTGATTCAAATTTTACAGTTTAATTCTTCCTCCATTTATGTTATAACAGGTTATTGAAAATACGGGTTGTTACATTCTCCCCACCTTTTAGGATTTCGTCCCCGAAATCTCCAAGTTAGGAAGAACATATCCTACCATCCATCATCCATCTACTCAAAACATCATCCACAAGCAACCATTGTCCTTAGATGATTTCTAATGCTGTATGAAGATATGCAAAACGTGTGTGTACATGTTCCTTAGCTAATGCTAATGATCAGGCCTGAATAATCTTTCTAATGCAAAATATGTATAGTGCCATGAATCCAACATGTATGCAAATAGTCCTAGTCATATAGATACTATATGCGTGCACAATCATTCATTCATATGCAACAACCGCATGATAATACATTCGATTTCATCCATAAACAAGTATAAATACTCGTGCATATGCAATATGAAATGTGACCGAGTCGAGCTAGTATCTAATGTGTATTCGCGCATCCACGAGCAACCATTTGCAACCATATCAATCATAACATGTTTCAAATACATGTTTACATCCATAGGGTTCTACCTAGAATTCCCTGAAACAGGGTCGAGAAGATAAACAGGACAAACTCCTTACAGGGTTTGTAACGGAGAATAGGACCGAGAGGATGTCCACAAAAGATAGCCTACAAGTAAGCTCTACAGAAAACAGGGATCAAGGATATACTCCCAAAAAGAGATATCATGCGCGTATCTAGTCTTTGACCATCAAAGTCGTCTTTTAACTTCGCGATTTTGTAGCTTCTTATTCCTGTTTCCATAACATGAGCTGGAACTCATTTCTTCGTCGCCTCTCGTTCCACTTGCACTTATCATTTTCCTAGAATACTTGATGCAAACATGACTGCGCACTCATGATCTCATGCAAGCTTTCCAAAATTCACTAGTTAATCTTGGATCTCGTTTATATACTATAAGGCATTCCATGTAGAAGAACTTTCTCTTGAAAGTAAACAGATGTCAATCAGGTTATCATGCGCACTTACTAGGGTGATCTCTATAACCCATGCATAAATGAAGTAAACCATCCGTCTTATTGGCGAACACCACTCGATCGGGCTTCAAATTTCCAATAAAGGCGTCAAGGGATTCTAAGTAACTAGTCATGACAGAACCTCAAAAAGGTTACCCGATACTTCGAGGGCATTACCAAGGCTAGTCAAAAGGTCTAACTACCCTGCTATCAAAACCGAGAGTGGCACCTCCTACTGGATAACCACTTCATCCCTAGAATCCATCCATAGCTTATAAACATAAGCATTATTTCCAAACTCAACAGTTGGCATAGACATTCCCAAATCCAAACAAGTCATGTATAAATGTACTGATTCTCCAATAGGACTTTGAGACAAAAATGGGATTCTCTATTACGCTAGTACTTAAGGTGCAGAGACTCAACTATCGAAGCAAACTTAAATGATAGGAACAACGAAGTCCTAACGGGATGATAGAGAAGAAAAGCTAAACCTTTAACAAGATCGTTACCCTCCTTCCGAGGTACTCTCGAAATGAGAGCATACTACTGCCCTCCCAATGATCTTGTCCTTGTCACATAATACTTAACTATCCGCCCCGTTTTACCATGCCAAAGGTACTCTCTCGTCATGGGTTTCATTGTTCATCTTTCTCCCTCCTTTGAGGACTAAGCCATACCAACAAGTTGCTCATCCTTAAGCTCGTATCCTTTATCCTTCTTTCTCACGATCCTTTCTTATAATGCGGCCACTGGTCTCTCGAGAACCACCTCCATCGTATGGAAAGCACTTTCGTAGGTAGAAAAGACTAGTCGCAGTTAAAACTACTGTGATTACAGATGGAGGAAAGAAAGGAAAAGAGACTCAATTAAGGAAACAAGGATAGTGCTAATGGCCTTTGGGGAATAGCCTTTTTCTTTTAAAAGAAAATTTTCTTGAAAAATGCTTCTTTGTAAACGGTTTTTTTTTAATAGTTTTCAGAAGGTCTTTAAAAACTTTTTCCCAGTCTGGTAACCTTCTGCTCTGATACCACGAGTAACACCCCGCCTCCGCTAGGGTCACTCGCAAAGGAATGCACTAGCTTTAGAGGGGAATTATTGGTAAACATGCACAGAAATATCACAAGACAGAACATATAAAATAGCGGAAGTAAAATCAAACTTTCATAACATGAATAAATAAGGTCTAAAGCCTTTTACATCAGAGTACATCAAAACCTATCTTGCAATAGTAAAGAAGCATAAAGACATTTTCATAAATTATTCCCCAAGTAAAAACAGTAAAGTAGCCATTAGCCAAGAAAAGTCCAAGCCATCCATGATGACCTTCAAGCAGAAGAAGTCCGAACTAAACAACAGTGTTTCCTCCCTGTAACCTAGGGAGGAAACGGAAGAAAAGAGGCGAAACAAAACGGATCAGTCAAAAAGACTGAGTAAGCCCTATCTACTATTAGCATAAAAACTAGTAAAGTTAACTGACATGAGAAACTGAGATGAACATAAGCATGATAACAAGATAGATAAGCTAAATCAAAATAACAGGATGAACTACTGAACTCAGATAAACTAAGGTGTCAAGATAAATTACGATGTCAAGATAAAACAAGGTATCACATCGTCAGGTTTCTATCAAGTATAATATCCCCAAGATATCTGTCACGTATAACGCCACGTGATATCTATCCTGTATTTTAGCTCTGCACCTACCGTACTAGTATCCCCACCGTGTCATGTGTTAACCAAGAATGACCCTCACTCAAAAGTCGTGTAATGGTCCATGTCAACCTAATATATCGCATATATAGGTTACTCAACTTGTATGTTTTATTCCATGTAAATGTTCAGTCCCTTGCCGTAGACCATACGGGATTTCCCATGAGATTCTATATTACTTTAACATAGTTTCATGATCCTTAAGATCGGTTTGGACTGTTACCCTAAACCTAGCTAGGTTCTTCCAACATGAATTATTGTTTGTACAACTAGGACTTATGCTACCTAGGGCTGCTAGGGATTATGCTTACCTATTGCAAGTTTTCGTATCTCGATTTGGGTTCAACCACCTAGGGCCACTAGGGATTACGCTAACTGCCAACCGCGCCCTTTTTCCCACGCATTCATCGTGAATCGCTTTTCCATGACTGTATGCACATGTATCACATCGTGCCATCCGAGTCCTGTCACAGGGAAAATCAAGAAATACAGGACTCGGTCGGGAGCTTTCGATTTATCTGCCGATGCAGATGCTAAGGTCTGTTTTTCTTATACGTGGCTATGGTCCGACGAGACCACTCCCTCAACTAGTGAAAGACAAGACAGGATAAATCCTGTATGAGAACACAACACTGGCCAACCCACATCCAAGCCTTACCGCAACCATAAATAGATAGCAATTATGGTCTTTTGGGTGTTCTCTGCCTTTCCGTACGTACACGCTTGACCAAAGATGGTAGGTAGCCTGACGAAATGCTATCTAGGGTACGACCGTGTATCGTCGACTATCCCCTATCCATCCCCGTCTTTAGGTCGCTCGTATAGCAACCAAGGCATACTCTTGGTTCTTCTAACGCAGACCTTAACCTCTCATGAGCCTAGTATAATCACCTGGCAGCTCATAGAGGGATACCAAGAATATCCTCACGTTCCCGAAGCCGCTGCTTCGTTACCCAGTTCGCTGGAGCCTTTATCTAAATCAAATACTTGCTCCTACTCGTATACTTAAACGATGACCTACCGTATCAGGTTACTCATCTATCTATGAACTGGTCTAAATTTCCTTGACTAAGAATCATTACTTAGTTATTCTTCAACTAAGGTTTACCACTTAGCATTGTTCCCGTTATCCTTGTTAACTACGGTTATCCACCTAATCCTCAGAACTAGAGGTTTACATAATGGATTAAGTGTCACTTAAGTTCATGACTTAACCCGTCTACAAATCATGTCAAAATTGGCTAAGTATCCAAGTTCAAGGCTTAACCCTACAAACCATGCTCAAGTTGGTTAAGTATATTAAGCAATTCACAACTTAACCTCGTCCAATTATCATTCTAGATTGGTTAAGTATATATTAACTTGACCCTATCAATTTACTTAGTCAAATCGGTCAAGTGTATTCAAGCGATTCGTGGCTTAGCTTTATCATGTTTTCACGTTATATTGGTTAAGTATTGGTTAACTTAACCACAATAAATTAACGAGTTAGATTGGATAATTATAGGTCACTTAACCACATCAATTCATCATGTTTAGATTAGTTAAGTGTTTAACTTAACCCCATTAAACTACCAAGTGGGATTAATTAAGTCTAGGCTAACTTAACCCCATCCGATTTCCATGTTTAGACTAGTTGAGTCTAATCTTAACCCCATTCGTTAACCGTATTTTTCGGTTAAGCGTCATTAAGAAAACTTACTTAACCTTACCAAGTTATCGCGTTGGATTGATTAAGTGTTGGTTAACTTAACCCCATCCACTAGTCATATAAAAATGGTTAAATGTCATTAGGCAAATCAAGTTACTTAACCTACCCAACCTTGTCATGTTTTGTTAAGTATCATTAGCCTAATCAAATTACTTAACCCATTTGTCCATGTCATATTTGGTTAAGAGTCATTAATCAAATTAACTTAACCCTATCATGTGGCATTAATTACTAAATGCACCTTCATCTCTCACATTAGACTTTGTTGTGGTTACTAGTTAAGCCGGTCGGTTCCGGGTAGCTTTACACCACAACTTGGTCTAACCTCGGGTTCAAGCACAGCATGACCAACTTCTCACATTGGGTCCTATTGTTTGCAACTACTAGTTAGGCCGGTCGGTTCCGGGTAGTTTTACGTTGCAAACTCAACCCAACCTCGAGTTGGCCACACTTATATTATCTAAGTGTCATGTCCATCATGTTTCCCAAAACATGTTACAAGTTTTCAAGCATTTGGGTAGACCTAACTTAATAGGTAAATTCCCAAAGGGTAGACCTAACTTAATAGTTAAATTCCCAAGCTTATGTTTTTATGCATGCTTACATGTCAACTTCCATGTTATATTTCAAGTCATGTTTTCAAGTTGTATTTTCATGTCATTAGAAATTACCCATAACATAACCCAACGCTTTTAAACTCGCATATACGTTCGCGACAACGTAATGGATTAAAAGAAGAGACTTGGCAAAGGCATGACAAAAATGGATATTAAGCCACAAGTTAATCATGGTGGCAAATGAGGCACAAATGTGTTCATTAACTTGCATGTTACATTCTTAAGCCTCAAAACATGCATAAACCCAAACTTGGCACATAAGCGAATCATGGTGACAAAAGATATGGAATGATGACTAGTAACTCGCATATATCATCATATAAGGGTTATGACTTCATATGCAAGTTGACATAAAGGTTATGAGGGTTCTCATGTTGCCTAATGCAACATTTCAACATAAAGGTTGTAGCTTTTAGCTCACAAGATCAAGATAATGACTTCATAAACTTGCATGACATGATAGCATGTATCATACTCAATGATCAAACCCAAACTTGCAACATGAACATTTAACTTCATAGTTAATATCTAAGAGTAGGGAAAGGGCTTACATTGCTATGAAGGCACAAAAGATATGACAAAGCGCTTATGCAATCAAATAGACCCAAAATGCAAGCTCTAACATAAAAACCCTTGAGCCAAAATGATCAAAACCCTTGCTTTATGATGCAAAGATAGAAACTTGACTTGAATGCAAGCTAATGACACTCATACATGCTTGAAAACACTTGTATGCAAGGAAAATCTCTCATAGAAACCATTTAGAAATTTTATGAAGAGAGTGGAGGCCATGAGAGGTAAAATTTTGCCATAGTTTAGTTGCATGAATGAATAATGAGGATTTAGGATAGGTTAGGGTCTTATTTATAGATTAGGCAAGTGTTTTAGGCCATAGGATTAAACCTAGATTCAATCCAAGCCATCAAAGCATGTCTTGGGGAAGAAGTCAAGTGTAGGAACCATCTAGGGCCTTTAGATTAAAGATGAACCATGAGAACCATCCAAATGCAAAATCTGCATTTGAGCGAATCGGCCCACGGGTTGACAGCCAAACACCCTGGATTAACCCCTAGTCGACCCAGCGAGCTCGGGTCGACCTCAAAAATCGGCCGGTTCGGTTATTCCCCTCTCCCAATTCGCTGTTTTGAATATTTTTGCATATTTATTTATTTAATTTTCAATTATATATATATATATATATATCAATATATATATATTTCTCTGCGCAACCCATTTCACTTAATTAAGTATACTTTAATTTGGGAATTTTTCGTGAAACTTCGCGAGGCCATATCTTGGTCATACGGACTCCGATTTTCGAAAACTCGGACTATATTTCGCGTATTTTTCTGTGACGAACGCAATGGCATAGCCCGTTTCCCTTGATTCAGAATTTACAGTTTAATTCTGCCTCCATTTATGTTATAACAGGTTATTGAAAATACGGGTTGTTACAAAAAGATAATAATAGATTTTTATCGAAATGAACTAGTTTTGAACTAGAATTAAAAATCCATTTGTTTTTAAAATAAATAAATTGGATTTGAAATGGTTTTAAAAGTAACCAGAATTTCCAATAATTGAATTGGAATGGATTTGAATCGAAATTGTCTTTGGAATATTTCGATGTTGGATTTCGTGATTATACAGATATTGTTATCGAAATTTGAAAGATATATTTATATCGTTATTTCCAATACGATATTTGTTGGTCGTAGAATTTGATATTGAATATAAGCCGACATATTTTCTATTTAAAGCCTTGTATTTAATATCAAATGGGAATTGGGTTTATCATAAACTGTGTTTTAACGACATTTGTTCTTTAACCTGATTTACAGTGAAATGTGATTTGGAATTTATATTTTTTTTTTATTAAGATTTAAAGGAGGTTTTCCAAAGTAAAGTTTTTCCAATTTAATAAAATGAATTGGAATGGAATGGAATGTGATTTTGGGTTTATAGTGAACCGTGTTTTAATTGACATTGGTTCTTTAACCCAGTTAAAGACAGGATATGATTTTCCAAGTTAACTAATCATTAATATTGATTTTTGGGAAGATTAAAACCAAGTGGAGTTTTAATGAATCTTTAATTAGATTGAGATGATCGAGAATGGAGTATCACTAGTTTTGCTCCAGGCGATAGTTAAATCTTTAATTAGATTTGAACGTGAAATGGTAATTGAATTTACCGATAACACCATGGTGTTAGATATGAAGTATGACCAGTTTTACTTCATGGGATAAATAGGTTGGGATTGGGAAATAAAATAAATGATTGCTTCGGTGTGGTTCGCTAATCCCGATTAATTTGAATTGATATTCAAAGGAAGATTAAATAATAAATTTAAAGAATTTATCTTTGATAAAATTAATGGGAACCTTTCCCAAAGTATAAGAATAATTGAATAAAAGAATATTATGAATTGGACTGAGGTGTATGTTGTGTTTGTGTAACACTTGTTTAATATATACGTGAGTTATTCAACAGGGCCGGGTTTATCCCATTCTGAATAACTGATTCGACGAATAAGGGTAGCTAGTAGTTTTTGTTTTGCAGATTTATATTCACAGGATCTTGATTTACAGCTAAAGCGGTATTCGGAAAGCTCTGTATCCGTGTATCTGTTTTCAGTTGTACTTTGTATTGTTTTTCCGTTGCGATGTATGTAAATGTTATTTAAATCTCTGATATTTTCTGTGTAATATTAATTCATACTCTGTATATTCTGGTATTCTGATGGAATTGTTGTAATATACAATGAAACATTCTTCTGTTTGTGTTCTGATCTGTCTTGTCCTCAAAGTATCCGCTCTTTCCTTACCGGGGAAGTTACGGGTCTTCTGTAATGACACGGATTTATATCTTTCACAACACATGAATTTATTCTATTCAACACATGAATATTTTCTTCAGCACATGAATTTTCTTTTATTCAACACATGAATATATATTCTATTTATTTCATTTTACGACACGATCAATTTATTTCATTTCACATCACGATCAATATTCACACAAAATACAATCAAACAAGTCATCCATGGTCTGTGGACGACGGGGAGCAGTTCATATATGCAGTTACAAAATAAATAAATGTACAGAAAATTTAAAGTGAGAGAATTCTCACATTGGTTTTCATTTCTGAATTTCAGTTCCGTTTGAATTTAAATTCGCTTCCAATTCTGATTTAAAATGAATTCTGTATATTCATTTGAAATTTGAAATCAAATTTTCAAACTACTGTGCCATTTCAGGATCGTTATATAATTAAAATAAATTTATTCATTTTAACTTCGTCGAAAATATATTTACCATCATTATTATTTAAAATAGTTCATTTTAAATATTCAAAATTCATTAAAATAACCAAGATAAAAAATTTAAATTGGCTCAGATTTCCGGGTTATTACAATCTTTTATTATTACTATAAGTTTATAATGTCAAAACAATTTCAATCATAAATATCAATCATAGACGGCATGGGTACCATATATCATGTCGCCAACACTAGGATCTACAATCAAAACCGCAAAGTCACGTATTTGGAAGTTGTATTTCCATCTATGAAACGAGGCAAAAGATAGTCCTCACCGAATTCGAGACAATCTAGTCCATGTCTCAGTCTACAGCCGCAACTGCACCTAGGAGCCACAGGGCCAGTCCACACGTAGTGAATTAAAATAAAACCCTGAACATGCGTCTCTTTCTAGTTAGAGATGGTGTTAGTGACCTACCAACCCTGACATTTATATATTTTCACCTATGTGGTTGTTGGAATGCGAGGAGCCTTGGATATGGAGTCATTTGGCTCATTTACGCCCGCATAGGGGCAGCTAGTAGTTTTGGTTTTGCAGATTTATATTCACAGGATCCTGGTTTATAGCTGGAATGATATCCGGAAAGCTCTGTATCTGTATATCTCTTTCAGTTGTGTACTGTATTGTTTTTCCACTGCTATGTAATGTATTGTAATCTCTGATATTTTATGATGTATAATATTGATTCATACTCTGTATATTCTTATATTCTGATGGAATTGTTGTAAAATACAATGAAATGTTCTTTTGTTTTGTTTTGATTTGTAATTAGATTCAAATATTTTTGGTTTCGCTAAAATTCGTTTTATTTCGAATCCTGTACATTCATTTGAAAATTGAAATCGAATTTTCGAACTATCGCGCCATTTTCAATTCGTTTTATAATTAAAATAAAATATTTATATTCTAACGTCGATTCAAATAAATATATAAGATCTAATTCTATTCGAAATAAATTTCTCGTCGTTATTATTTATAATAATTCAACTTAAATAATCAAAATACGCTAAAATTGCCAAAAAAAAAATTAAATTGGCTCGGATTTCCGGGTTATTACAATGAATCTGATGTTGGTTTCAGCCTTCGGGATTAATACTTAGGGAATTGTTCTCTTACTAATTTACGGTTAGAGACTGATGGAAGGTGAATTGGGTTATTTTGAACTGTGTTTTTAATGACATTCGTTCTTTAACCCGATTTACGGTGAAATGTGATTTGGAATGTATAAATCTTTTTATTAAGATTTAACAGGAATTTTCCAAAGTAAAGTTTTCCAATTTAATATATATTAAATTGGAATTGAATGGAATTCGATTTGATAATAATCAAAATGAAATTCTATGGAGGAAGACTGTTAATACATATGGAATTTAAAAGGCGTTGCCGATATCCCATTTATATTATTGGTCGGATACGGAAATTGATATCGATTATGTATTGATTTGTTCTTCCATGAAGATTCCATAATTAATGGAATGTGATTTGGGTTTGTCATGAATGGTATCTTTAATAATACTATTCTTAGACCCAACGGAATTAAGAAAATTAGAAACTAATTGGGGATTAGTTAAGTTATATGGTTTCCTGGGTATTGATCTGATGTTGGTTTCGGCCTTTGGGGTTAATACTTAGGGAATTGTTCACTTGCTAATTAACGGTTAAAGCTGATGGAATAGAATGTGATTTTCGGTTTATCGTGAATCGTGTTTTAAATGACATTGGTTCTTTAACCTAGTTAAAGGCAGGATATGATTTCCCAAGTTAAACAATCGTTAAAAATTATTTTTCGGAAGATTAAAACCAAGTGGAGTTTTAACGCATCTTTAATTAGACTGAATTGATATCCAAAGGAAGATTAAAGAATAAATTTAAAGAATTTATCTTTGATAAAATTAATGGCAACCTTTCCCAAAGTATATGAATATTTGGATAAAGAAATATTCTAGATTGGAATGAGGCATATGTTGTGTTTTTATAGCACTTGTTTATTATATACGTGAGTTATTCAAAAAGACCGGGTTTATCCCATTCTGAATAACTGATTCGGCGATGTGTCGAGGATGATGACGATGGTTTAAGACCGAAGGTCTTCACACCTTTTGGGTGATTACTAATGCCTTGATTGGGCTGTACACCCAAGGCAAGGTAACAAGTGGTGATCGTCCAGATGTACTTGGAGATTGACCGGATATGCGAGGGCTTCTCCCATATATTGGACATATGGGGGAGGAATAAGGTGCCTCCGGTTTCGTTCAGACCCAGAACAAACTTATAAATGGATGTGTGTCTGACATTGGATTTCATTCTTTGTGATTGATAGACATCGGTTGCATAGCGTGAATTGGGTGTGTGGCATGTTGAGATGCAGATGATCAAGGCTTCTGTTGAAAAGCAGAGTCTTGTGGTTGATGAACAAAGCACAGCTTTAATATAGCATAGCTTTATGTAGCGCTGATTCGCGAGCCTCACACCCCGATGTGGACCAGAAATGGGAGAGGACTTCAGGGAGGACATGCGTTTCTTTCTAGCTAGGAGTTGTGTCAGCGTTTTGCATGCCCTGGAATTTTACTTATGTAGATGATGGATAAGAGGCGCCTCTATGATATCGGTCGATCCAGGGCCGATGGAGTCATTTGGCCCATTTACACTCCAGAGGGCAGGGAAACATAGTGTTCAGGCATTTTAATCCACATCGAGTGGATCAGCCCTGACGATCTAAGGCTTGCTTGCGCGCTTGCCTGAGACATGGTAGGCTAGATTGTCTCGAAGTGGTAAGGACAATCCCTCGCCTTGGTTCACAGATGGAAATCCAACTTCTAATACGAGATATTTGCGGTTTTGATTGTAGAGCCTAGTATTGGCGACGTGATATATGGTACCTATGCCATCTAGGATTAGTACATTTATATTTGAAGTTGTTTTATACACTATGCCCTTATAATAGTATCAAATGATTTGTTTTAACGTGCCAAGCATGTTTGGCTATTATAAGGGAAAACTCTATCTTCCGGCTTGCACACTGGTATTCTTAGAAGGAAAACTGTTCCATGTTATACGGTGTGGTCCCTTGATTTACCTAACTTTAAAATAAAGATTATTAACTATTTTAGTTCTCACACCAGTCACATGAATAACCTGGAGTTTATTGTTTTAACCTAAACTCTAGGTGCCCGTATTTTCCACACCGGCAGCTAGTAGTTTTGGTTTTGCAGATTTATATTCACAGGATCCTGGTTCACAGCTGTAATGATATTCGAAAAGCTCTGTATCCATATATTCTTTTTAGTTGTGTTTTGTATTATTTTTCTACTGCATTGTAATTTGAAAATCTCTGGTTTTTAGTAAATGTTTAATATTTATTCATACCCTGTATATTCTTGTATTTTGATGAAAATGTTGTAATAAGTAATGAAATGTTCTTCTGTTTTTGTTCTGAATCGTCTTATCCTCAAAGCAATCCAGGTTTTTCCTTCACGGGGAAGTTCGGGTCATCTCACAAATGATGATGGGAATGTTTCATATGATTGGATGGACTAGAAAGCCGCATCAGTAATGATACTTGTCCATAATCATAATGTTTCATATTCATTTATTTCATAGCATATAAGTATTTTATAACAATTCTGTCAAATTAATGTTCGTAATTCCAAGAGCGATATGAAGCACAACAAGCAAGAGTGACACAAGCAACTGGACGGGAGGAGATTGCGTTTGAAGAGTGGAATTGCATATATGGTTCCATTATTGCACTCCCTAGTCAAAATAGGGGTTCTGGTTTTGGCAATTTGCAGGTAAATCGTTTTAGTAACTTATATTTTAATTAAGTATAATAATATTCTGTATGTATATTGTGAACCTACACAATCAAACTATGAAACAAAATATTTTTTAGGAAAACAATTTAGCTAATAAAGTCCATGGATGAGATTTTGTGATAATATTGTGAACCTACACAATCGAACCATTTTACAATCGAAATTTTATAATATACAATATATACATAAACAATATATACAATATATGTAGTAGCTAATTAAATATACTTTTTTTGCTAAAGTTGTATACTTAAAGCAATATAATATAAAGGATATACATAAATAATACTTAAAAATCAATTTATGATTCATTTAACTTAGTAAATTCATGTTTGCAGATACATTCATTTCAAATTTCTACAATCATTTAACTTAGTTAATGATACCATTATTTGTGGTCCAAGTAATATTTAAACGCTACCATATTGTTTTGTTTCTTAATATTAACTTGAATTATTTTATGGGCTTTAATTTGCAGAGGGCTTATAGGAGATCCATCGATGAGGAGTAGAGAGCTTGAATGCAAAGTCAGTTGGATGGGCTCAATGTTTGGCGAGAGAGTTACTTGACGTAGCATATAGATGAGCGTATTGCTAAATACTATCAAGAGCATGGGTCAATTCTGGGGAGGGAGATGCAGAGAGTTCTGGTGATGACGATGATGCGTAGTTGGATTTTTCTATACGTATGATTTATGTACATATTATGATAGGTTCGATACTTAGTTGTTTGGTTGATAGGTTTGATACTTTGTAGTTGTTCGATGGGAGATTTTTGATAGCTTTGATATTTAGTAGTTTTTTCATGTATATTATGATGACTTATGTGCTTATTTAGTTTGGTGCATCTTGATAATTTGTTTGGTTAATGGTGGAATATGTTTTAACTGGTGATATGGTTATGTGGATATTGATTATTTGATTATATAGTTGATGATGGAATAGTACTATTGGTGAACAATGATGGAATAGTAATATTTGTGTTGGGTGGATGTTTTTGTGATTTGAGGGGGATGGAGTTGCTAGTTGGGAAAGTAAAAATAAATCAGTTTTGCAACGGATAGCAACGACAAATTGGTCCAGTTTTGTAATGGATTTTGGGCTTAATTTGCAACGGCTTGTAATGTACGCTCAGGGAACCAACTAACTCCACATTGACTGCCACGTAGACAGACTATCATTGTTAGTTGTTGCTAAATTGGTGACGAATCTATTGCTATTCCCGTTGTCGATACTGTTGGCAATGGGGCAAGTTGCAATGCCACATGGACAGCTTGACGTTGCTAAACTAGCAACGGAGCCGTAGCTGTTACTTTTGGCAACGAGGTAAATTACAATGACTTTTAACGACGACTTACAATGGTCATAGATACCTAAAATCGTTGTAATTTACCCTGTGTTTTTATAGTGAATCTTGATAAGTGTTAGATTTGAAATCTGACAAAGAAACCTTTTTTACCAATTCAAAACCTTTATCTACAATATTACCATATTTTAATCACATAAAAGTAGTTTCTAATAAATAAAGTTCATTTACAAATTCCTTTTTTTTGTTTGTAATATAAATCGAAATTTGAACTAGCAACTTAAAAAATAAAAATAAAACCCATATGAATTAGATGCATACACTTATTTTCCAATATATTATTTAATTTGAAATTAGCAACACATAATTTGATGTACTTAGAATTGAAATGCAACCACCAGAGAATTAAACTGAATAACTATTTCATTCAAGATATCATGTTCGTCACTGCTGATATACCACAAAACAATGTGAGCATTAGCGATGCATTGGTTAGCTAAATAAGTCGCAGTTCATCAGTTAATAATTTTCGTATAGTAGTAAAATCTTTATACTTGTAATTAGATAAACTGTAGTGGAGATATGTATTCTTGAAAGCATAAACATTTGATCTAACCGTGAACATTTTAAATTACCATTTATGTGACGATCCCAAAATCCGAGGGGCGGTATTAAGGATAATCATTGGAATATAACACATTAATCATCATAGCAGAGTACAGATAATAGCAAAAACAATAAATAGAATAATTTTACATGAATATGACAGTGGAATCACGACATGTAACAACATCAGAATAGCACAACGTAGGATATAACTTAGTAAATAAAAAGGGAAGTGATCAGTCATCATCGCCAGAGGAGGAATACATACATGCAGTGGGACATAATAAGGGTATCAGTCTACATCGCCGAAGGCGGTACATATACATACGAGAATAAATACTGAAAGTAAATCAGTCTGCATCGCCAGTGGCGGAATCATAATATAAGTACAATAATGGAGGAAAATGTCAAAGTTGTCTCTGTGAAGTCAGCCTCGCCATGAGCCAAAATGCACTCTATGCAACGGTGCAGAGCCAAAAACAACCTGTCACCTGTGAACTAGGATGCCCATGTGGAAATAAGGGCACCCGCGTTTGCAAAGTGAAACAAACAACGAGTCAGTCATGGGGACTGGTATGAGGAATCTATTTAACAGTTAAACAACAGTAATAAGCAAATCATAGGACCACGCCACTTTCGCGGAACGGGTTTACTCCAGTGATTGCTAGTGCATTTAAAACAAAGTAAATTCTTTTAAACCAACGCAATGCTTTTAAAAAGAATGAAGCCATTATAAGACTCAGGTCCCATCATACAATGCAACGCAAGCCGGAGGATAGAGTTTTACCTTATAATGGCCAAATATGCTTGATACGTATAAAGAAAAATCAATTGATAGTATTACTAGTGCATATATGTTTCAAAAACGAATAGCATTATAAATATCAATCATAGGCGACATGAGCGTCCCATGCCACTATGTCGCCATATATAAGTTACAATCGAATCCGTTATCTCGTATTGGAAATTGGATTTCCGTCATGAGTCGAGGCAAGGGGCAAGCTCCTCCTCGCTTCGAGACATTCTAGCAAAAGCCTCAGGACTACACACTCTGGGTAACCCTGGTTCCTCCAAGGCCGGTCCTCTCTTACGTTTGAGGATTAGTTATTCCTGAACACACGTTTCTCGGTCCTTATAGACCTATAATCGAGGCGCCTCGCATTCCAACAACCACATAGGTGAAAAATAGATATAAATGTCAAGGCTGGTAAGTCACTGACACCACCATAGCTAGAAAGAAACGTCATGATCTCCTTGGGTCCTTATCCCGTTTTTAACTCATACCGAGGTGTGAGGCTCGTGAATCCACGCTATACACAAAGCTAGGCCACGTAGACCATACTTTGATCATCATCCACAAGACTTTGCTTTGCAACAGAAGCCTTGATCACAGCATCTTGGCATGCCACATGGGCTATCCACTCCATACGATTGATTTCTATCGATATATAACCTCTGAGCTCGTACGTCTCAGAGAAGGGCGTTAAGCAAAAGAACAAATTCTCCGCCGCCAAACAGATATATATTTAACAGAGATCAATTAGTATAGAACAAAATCCAATGTTAGACACACAGTCCATTTACAAGTCCGTTCTGGGACTGAACGAAACCGGAGGCGTCAAATTCCTTGTATATCCGTCCAATCAACACATACGTTCAGATGGCTACTACTTCCGTTCCTTCACGGTAGCTACTCCAGTCAGGAACCTCAGCAGCGCCCATCCAACCAATACGAAGATCGTCGGTCTTGAATCGTCTTTGCATTTTCCAATTCGAATCGCTCGATAAATTATTTGAAATGAGAGTTAGCTCGGCCTTTTCAAATAATTCACGTTATTAGAATTTAAATCGATTATTCCCATGGTTATATTATTCGACATCCATCTTTCAGTTCTTTAGTGTTATTTTCGTGTCAAGCACATACAACCATCAAAAATCAAACAATTCAATCCCAATTGGTTTATTTGCAATCTATGTTGCTTATAATATTTTATAACGATTTTTCGCCATGTTTATTTATTTAAAAATGGCCATATTTAATTAAACGACGTTTCAGGTTATGCCATGGCACAGTTTTTCCCCTAATTTGTTTTACACATATCAGAAAATCTAACTGTTGGATTTCTACAAAGTCTATATCAGTGGGAAGATATTCCCAAAGCGAACCCAACGGTTCCAGTTTCGTGCGAATCCGACGGTCGGATCTTCCACACTAGTCATTTGAAGTTACGGTTTCAAAATTCGAACTGCAGCATCGTTATTCGATTTAATTTAATTATATTTATATTTATATATAAATATAAACGATTCTGGCGCTGTTTTTCTTCATATTTGAATTAAACATTCCGGACAATCCAACCGTTGGATTTTTACAAGGTTGGTCCCGTTGGGAAGATATTTCCAAGGCGAACCCAGCGGTTGCAGTTTCGGGAAAATCCGATGGTCGGATTTCTCATACTAATCGTTTCAAATTACGATTCCGAAACACGAACTGCACGGCTTCGATTCCTTTTAATTATATTTATATTTATATATATAAATATAGTTCATTCTATAATTCCAACTATAGTTCATTCTATATTTTCAACTTCGTTTTCACTTCAAATATTTCACTAACGCCTTAATATTTCGAAAAATTTCGCCATAACCTCATTTGTACGGGGAGGGGTTTGGAAATTTATTGGGCCGTGTTAGGTACCCAATAAATCCTAAAAAGCATCCACATATTTATAGTGATATATTCTGGTGTTTACGGGGGAGCATGTATAGATAATCACTCCAGAGAATAAATTCTCGTCACCCCGTTTCCATGTGGAAATAAATAGTCCATGTGCCGTATCTAATAACTAGAGAGATATGATTATTGTCAACTCGAGACCCGTGTGGGGTTTTTATTAATCTGGCGATTTATTGTTATATTTTATATAGTCCATATCAGTCATCAGTTCAACCTGTAGTATATAGTCATCGCCATACAAGCCTCTCGCTCGTATGGTAAATCTTCCACCTCGTCACACAAGCTCCAATTGCTTATGTGGAATATGATGAAGTATGCCTATCGTCAAGAAGTATGCCATGTAGTGTAGTTCAAAATTAATTGTTACTATCCTACGGCGATATTTATTATTTCACACAGAATAACCAGCACTCTGCATCCAATGGCATTCACAGGAGTTGATATAAAAATAAAATTTCGTAGCCAACTCATCAAGGCTTACCTATTTGTCGGGCACGCAAATAATTTCTTTACTCTACAGCTAATCCATTTTTTTCCTATTCAACACATACATATTTATGCAGAACAAAGCTAAACATAATATTTCTAGCAAACTATTATTTATCTCAACACGTGTGTATTTTTATCAAAGCGTATACATGATAAAAGAAATATTTTTATCATCAGAAATATTTATTCAACACGTGAATGTTTTTAACACTTCTTATTCACAATAAAATGTAGTTTTTATTGTCTATTCATTTTATTTTAAAATACGACAACATTCAACACATGAATTTCAACCAGACGAACAAATTTCAATTCAACACATGAATATTCTCTATTGTTTGTATATATATAAAAATGTGATTTTTATCGCTAAAACTATTTGTTTAAATTCAAATAATATTCAACACATGAATTTCAACTCAACGAATGAATTGCAACTCAACACATGAATATTCGCTATAGTTTGAATATATATAAAAATGTGATTTTTATCGCTAAAGCTGTTTGTTTAAATTCAAATAATATTCAACACATGAATTTCAACTCAACGAATGAATTGCAACTCAACAGTACATGAATATTCTCTATAGTTTGTATATATATATGTGATTTTTATCGCTAAAACTATTTGTTTAAATTCAAATAATATTCAACACATGAATTTCAACTCAACGAATGAATTGCAACTCAACACATGAATATTCGCTATAGTTTGAATATATATAAAAATGTGATTTTTATCGCCAAAGCTATTTGTTTAAATTCAAATAATATTCAACACATGAATTTCAACTCAACGAATGAATTGCAACTCAACACATGAATATTCTCTATAGTTTGTATATATATAAAAATGTGGTTTTTATCGCTAAAACTATTTGTTTAAATTCAAATAATATTCAACACATGAATTTCAACTCAACGATTGAATTGCAACTCAACACATGAATATTCGCTATAGTTTGAATATATATAAAAATGTGATTTTTTATCGCTAAAGCTATTTGTTTAAATTCAAATGATATTCAACACATGAATTTCAACTCAACGAATGAATTGCAACTCAACACATGAATATTCGGTTCAGCATATGTAATTTATTTCAACGAATGAAAATTATTCTAACACATGTATATTTCAGAAAATTTCGGCAACATAACGGCAGGGCAGTTAAAACCGGGACCGTCCCTAGTACGGCTCCTCGCTCTACCTTAAAACCTCGTGGTTTTTGACAATGGGGATCATGCATCTAGTTCGCACGCAAGCGACATGTTTTATTTTCAATTCCACAATCCTATTCTAATTTTTTCAACCATAAGAGGGTATTTTTCAACCACAAAGGTATTTTTCAACCACAATATCAACCACAAACAATTATTTCCAACCATTCGTCATACCATATAATATTACGTCAATCACAAGCAATAAATATCGTCCATGGTCTGTGGACGAGGGGAGTATATATATATATATATATATATATATAATATTATAATTCACTTGCATTTCATCACAATTCAAAGCATATATGTTTCATACAACGCTTGTATAATTTATACATCGCTAATATAACTTATAAAACACATGTACATGAGGTATACAATGCGTATATAATTTACACTTCGCTTATATAATTTATACAACGCGATTCCATTCACACAATTCAGTTTAAATTCCTCACATTGGTTATTGCAGTGCTAAAAATCATAGGAACATCAGAAAAATCCGCGGCTTCTTCTAGAATGTAGAGAGCCTCCTTGCGGTCACAGTGTCTCCTGTTTCATCAAATTTCGTTAAAGAACGAAAAAGATATTATTTTTCAAAGTTTTGCAATGCTTTATAGTGTTATTTTCATTTCAGAATAATGAAGGTCGTACCTTTATTTTTGATTCAAAACTAGGTTAGCAAAATTCGTGAAATCCGTCCATCGTTGCTTCGATTAGGTAGTGCCACGCTCTCGGGCTTGGAGAGACGGGCCTGCGCCTAGGAGCAGGGTCAGCTCGGTGGTCAGTGGGAGGCGGTGCGGCATCGGAAAGGCGGCAACTTTGTGGGGGTGGTTCAGGCGATACAGGCGATGGTGGCGGGTGAGGTTTGGTCGGATGTGAGGAGGTGAGGAAGGGTTGTCGAACGGCGGTGGTGGCACGACCTATAGGTGGCGGTCGCGGCAGAAAAGTCAAAGGGAAGTTTCGATCTTCCTGGATCGTCAATATCGTCTGAGACGGCTAGGGTTTCGTAGGTTTTTTTTTTAAAGAAAAAATCCTATTGGTCGAGACTTTATAGGAAATTTTAAATAGTGTTTTTGCAAACGAACTCGAAATCAAACCCAACGACTGTCGCCCCTAGCTAAATACCCCCATTCCGGACACAATGGGATATGTTTCGTTGGCCAATTCGACTGTTACAGTCAGTTATTTTTCAAATTAAAATATAAAACATTCAATATTTAATTTGAACGTACATTTCAATTTGCCAGGGCCACAAACTGAATCGAAAAATTCCAGAAAAATAAATCAAGCTTTGTTTTGACGATACGATTTTAACAAAACTAGTTTCGTCGAATTCTGAGCTCGTTTGAAAAACGGCCATTTTTAGGTCGACCCATTTTAATAGAAATTGACCAATCACATTTTCTTTTTCCCCGCTCACATACTAGCTTCAAAAATTATGAAATTTGAAACCTAGCAATAATTTGACATCCTGGACCCAACAAAAGTGGTTTCGTCAAATTCCGAGGTCGTATGCAAAATATCTATTTTCAAGGGCTATAAATGCTATATAGCGACCTTTCTGAAAATTCAATCGGCCATAACTTTTGATTCCCGTTATGAAACTTCGATTTTTCAGATTCGTTAGAAAGGTATTCATGAACAGATTTAAATATTTTCAGTTTCGCTAAAATCCGTTCTATTTTCCACCCGGTACAGTCAGACAAAGTTTGTATTCAAAATTTCAAACTGCCTTACTATACCCAATTCTTTATTTTATTGAAATATTCTATTTCAATTATTCAAATTCTTTGGTATTAACCAATTTTAAAAATTTTAAATTGGTTCACATTATCCGGGTTATTACAATCTCCCCCACTTAAAGCTTTTCGTCCTCGAAAAGGAAATAACAGCTAAGTAGGAAATAAAATGTAAATGCAAAGTATTGTAGAGGTACCTTGCACCGGAGTTAGTCAGAGATGTCCACTCTGCATTTGGAGTAGGCTTGTTTAATGCTTTCCTCAGTCTCCCAAGTATAGTCTCTAGGATCACTACTCCACTGCACCTTGACTAAATGAATCGTTTTGCTCCTTAGTTCTCTAGTTTCTTTGCCAACAATCTTTAACGGCTCTCTTCTGAGCGCTAATTCTGGAGTTATGTCTATATCCTGTTGCGCTGCTTCTTCTACAACAAGATCCGGATCATGAACATGTTTTCTGAGTTGAGACACGTGGAACACATCATGTACACCAGGCAACCAATCAGGTAATGAAACCCTATATGCAAGAGTTCCAATCCGTTCTAATATAGGAAAGGGACCAATAAATCTCGGTGCCAACTTCCCAGTTTTGCCAAATCTGATTACTCCCCGCATTGGAGAAACTCTTAAATAAACATAATCGCCAACGGCAAATGATAAATCCCTTCTCCTCGCATTAGCATAACTTTTCTGTCGGCTTTGTGCGGTTTTCAATCGCTTCTTAATAAAATCGACTTTATCCGATGCTTCTTGAATCATATCGGGCCCTAACACAAGTCTGTTTCCAGGTTCTACCCAACATGCAGGAGATATGCACGGTCTACCGTATAATGCTTCAAATGGGGACATTCCCAAACTTGCTTGATAGCTATTGTTGTAAGAGAATTCGGCTAGATGTAAGTGATCTTCCCATGAGCCTCCAAAATCGATAACGCAAGCCCGCAGTAAATCTTCTAGAATTCTATTCACCTGCTCAGTTTGGCCATCTGTCTTTGGGTGATGAGCGGTGCTTAGATTCAATTTGGTTCCCAATTCTGTTTGGAATGCTTCCCAGAATTTGCTAGTAAACAGGGGATCTCTATCACTGACTATATTGAGCGGCACTCAATGTAGTTTAACTATTTCTTTGAAGTAAATCTGTGCTAAACTTTGATTCGTTCTGTTGGATCGGACAGGTATGAAATGGGCAGTCTTCGTGAAGCGATCTACGATTACCCATATACTGTTGTTTCCTTTCTTAGTTCGAGGCAACCCATCAATGAAGTCCATCGAAATTTGCTCCCACTTCCATCCTGGAATTTCTAAAGGTTGTAATAGTCCAGCCAATTTCTGCTGATCACTTTTAACTAGCTGACAAGTGGAGCATCTACTAACATATATTGAAATATCTCTTTTCATCACCTTCCACCAGAATGTGCGATTGATATCGTTATACATTTTGCTCACACTGGGATGGATACCTAATTTGGACTTGTGGCATTCATCAAGTACTTCCCTTCTGAGCTCAGGAATTCCAGGCACACAAATTCGCCCTCGTAATCTTAAGACCCCTTGGCTATCAAGGCTAAAATCTGAGGGTTTTCCTTCTCAGACCCGCTGGCCAATCCTTTTAATAAATTCATCGTCTTTCTGTAGAATAATAATCTTGTCTTCTAAGGAAGAAGTAATGACAAAACTGGCGATGATTTCATTCTTTCTACAGAGCGCATCTGCGACAACATTGGCTTTCCCCGGAGTGTACAGGATCTCAAAATCGTATGCTGCAAGGAATTCTAACCAACGCTGTTGTCTCAAGTTTAGATCTTTCTGAGTGAATAGATATTTCAAGGATTGATGATCGGTAAATAGTTCGAACTTCTCACCCAATAAATAATGCCTCCAAATTCTTAAAGCAAACACGATAGCTAATAACTCAAGATCATGAGTTGCATAGTTTCTTTCATGCGGCTTCAGCTGACGGCTGGCATAAGCGACCACTTGGCCTTTATGCATTAATACTGCGCCTAGCCCTCTAATAGAAGCATATGTCCATACAGTCAAGTCTTGGTTGCCTTCTATAATTGTTAATACTGGAGCGGTTGTCAACTTCAGTTTCAACTCATGGAAAGCTTCTTCACATTCGGGAGTCCATTTGAATTTCTCATGCTTCTTTGTAAGCTTTGTCAATACACCTGATATCTTTGAAAAATCCTGAACGAATTTCCGATAGTAACTAGCCAATCCAAGGAAACTTCGAACTTCTGTGGGGGTCGTAGGATGTTTCCAGTTCTGAATCGCTGTAATTTTGCTTGCGACTACAGCAATCCCTTCTTTCGACACGACATGGCCTAAGAACTTAACTTCATCCTGCCAGAAGATACACTAAGAAAATTAACTTTCAAGACATTTCTCCTTAAAATTTTCAACACTTGTTCTAAATGTTTTGCATGCTCGCCTTCCGACTTGGAGTAGATTAAAATGTCATCGATGAAGACCAGAACAAATTTATTCAACACACCACGGAACACTCTATTCATAAGATCGACGAAGTATGCCGGAGCGTTACACAAGCCGAACGGCATTACTAACCATTCGTAGAATAAATCGGGACCCCTAAAGGCTGTCAAAGGAACACAGTCTTCTGCTATACGTAATTGGTGGAAACCTGTAGCTAGGTCCATTCTGGAGAATACTGTTGCTCCATTTAATTGATCTAACAGATCGTCTATACGAGGCAAGGGATATTTGTTCTTCAGTGTCTGCTTATTGAGATCTCGGTAATCAACACAAAGTCTTAGAGTACCGTCTGATTTCGGGACAAATACTATTGCTGCTCCCCAAGCTGAAAAGCTCGGCCTGATCAAACCTTTCCAAAGCAATTCTCGGGTTTGACTACCTAACTCTTCTTTTTCTTTCGGGGCCATTCTACTAATTGGATGTACTACTGGTCGGGCGTTAGGAATTAGATCTATTCTAAATTCAATTTCTCTTTGCGGCGATAAGTTTTCTACTTCCTCAAACACATCCGCATAGTTTTTAACGACCAATATCTTTTCTAATGAAGGGGGAGTAACTTCCAAAGAAGACCGAAATTTTGTTCTATTAATTTCTGAGCCATGGCATGGTATACATATAAGTCCAAGCTTCGTTTTGACTTTAACGATTCGTTCGGCACATCTATCTTTATCCTTATATTTGGTTAACCATTCCAAACCGAGAATAACATCGAGTTCTCATAAATTCATGACGATTAACCTATGGGGAAACTTGTAGAAAGAATAGGAGATAGGCACTCTGCAGTACGAACTGAGACTAACAGAACCTCCTGTCGGGTTTTGAACTTTAATTGGTACTTTAAACCTTCTTTGTTTCAATTTCAACTTGTAACAATGTTACCATAAATGAACCTACGTGATGCACCAGTATCAAAAAGTACAGAAACAGGAATATTTTTAATGGTAAGGGTACCTCCCAAGACGTCAGGTTTACCTAATCCATCGGTGGTAGCTGGCGGGGTCTTCCCGTCATACACATGAGCCACTTGTGCATTCTGCTTCAGAGGACAGTTACTGCTATAGTGCCCTTTCTTAAGGCAGTTGTAGCATTCGGTTGAGTCTGGATTTGCCTTTGGGTTCCTCGGGGCTTTGCACACATTAGAAAAATGACCTGGCTTCCCGCAGTTGTAGCAATTTCCTTTGGGGATCTTTCCAGGTTTCTGAGTAGCGGCCGCTGTAATGCTAGACTCTGGCTGATCTGCTGGAGCCTTGCGCTTATTTCCAGCTTGGCTTTTGGAGCGGTCTTGGCTGGCGTGCCTTTCATCCATATCTTCATAATTGTAAGCCATTTCTACCAATTCTGAGAAGGAAAGTTTGATGTTGCTCACGGCTGTGTCATGGTACTTGCGCTTTAGCCCAAATATAAATCTCTTGTTCTTTGCTTTGTTAGTCATAATAAGCTCTGGAGCATAGCGCGACAACTGGGTGAATTTATTGAGGTAATCCTAGATAGAGAGATCTCCTTGCCAGAGATTAGCAAACTGCTCTCGCATCCTCTCTAAAGCCTGTTCAGGTACAAACTTCTCGTTGAACATGGTTTTGAATTGCTCCCAGGTCCTCACAGTACCTGCTGCATCTTCTGAGGTGATGGCATCCCACCACAGCTCTGCTTCCTCCTGTAGGAGCCAAATACCTAGTCGTGCTTTGTTGTTGGTTCCCAAACCCATGCCTTCAAAGATCTTTTCACAGGTCTTCAACCAAGCTATAGCATCTGTCACTGTACCAGTGCCAGAAAAGGGTTTTCCCCCAAGGTTCCTATATCTCTTCGCTACTCTGTCTAGCTCGAAGTCCTCGGGTGCTGGTGGCTGAACAATAGGGCCTTCCACAACTACGGGGATATTCCCCCGTCCTCCTGCTACTCCTGCTCGGCCTCCACGGCCTTCTCTAGCTGCTGCTGCTTGTGTAGCCATCAAAGAGAGTACTGTATAAGCAAGAAAAGAGTCAAGCTCACAAATTTGATAATTTTCATTTATGATTAAGCAGGGGAACATAAGGAAAGGTAATGATGTACTGATCAAATTGTTTTGCTAATTTGCTTAGCTCATTCTAGGACATTGTTAATCCTATCTCTAATGAGCTACTCGCCTTAGAACACTACTGATTCTATTCTGACGAGGTGTTTAATGTGTTAGATCCCGGAACTAAGGTTAACCAAAGCTCTGATACCAACTGTGACGATCCCAAAATCCGAGGGGCGTTATTAAGGATAATCATTGGAATATAACACACTAATCATCATAGCAGAGTACAGATAATAGCAAAAACAATAAATAGAATAATTTTACATGAATATGACAGTGGAATCATGACATATAACAACATCAGAATAGCACAGCGTAGGATATAACTTAGTAAATGAAAGGGAAGTGATCAGTCATCATCGCCAGAGGCGGAATACATACATGCAGTGAGACATAATAAGGGTATCAGTCTACATCGCCGAAGGCGGTACAAATACATATGAGAAAAAATACTGAAAGTAAATCAGTCTGCATCGCCAGTGGCGGAATCATAATATAAGTATAATAATGGCGGAAAATGTCAAAGTCGTCTCTGTGAAGTCAGCCTCGCCATGAGCCAAAATGCACTCTATGCAACGGTGCAGAGACAAAAACAACCTGTCACCTGCGAACTAGGCTGCCCGTGTGGAAATAAGGGCACCCGCGTTTGCAAAGTAAAACAAACAACGAGTCATTCATAGGCACTGGTATGAGGAATCTATTTAACAGTTAAACAACAGTAATAAGCAAATCATAGGACCACGCCACTTTCGCGGAACGGGTTTACTCCAGTGATTGCTAGTGCATTTAAAACAAAGTAAATTCTTTTAAAACAACGCAATGCTTTTAAAAAGAATGAAGCCATTATAAGACTCAGGTCTCATCATACAATGCAACGTAAGCCGGAGGATAGAGTTTTACCTTATAATGGCCAAATATGCTTGATACGTATAAAGAAAAATCAATTGATATTATTACTAGTGCATATATGTTTCAAAAACTAATAGCATCATAAATATCAATCATAGGCGACATGAGCGTCCCATGCCACTATGTCGCCATATATAAGTTACAATTGAAACCGTTATCTCGTATTGGAAATTGGATTTCCGTCATGAGTCGAGGCAAGGGGCAAGCTCCTCTCCGCTTCGAGACATTCTAGCAAATGCCTCAAGACTACACACTCTGGGTAACCCTGGATCCTCCAAGGTCGGTCCTCTCTTACGTTTGAGGATTAGTTATTCCTGAACACACATTTCTCGGTCCTTACAGACCTATATTCGAGGCGCCTCGCATTCCAACAACCACATAGGTGAAAAATAGTTATAAATGTGAGGGCTGGTAAGTCACTGACACCACCATAGCTAGAAAGAAACGTCATGCTCTCCTTGGGTCCTTATCCCGTTTTTGACTCATACCGAGGTGTGAGGCTCGCGAATCCACGCTATACACAAAGCTAGGCCACATAGACCGTGCTTTGATCATCATCCACAAGACTTTGCTTTGCAACATAAGCCTTGATCACAGCATCTTGGCATGCCACATAGGCAATCCACTCCATACGATTGATTTCTATCGATATATAACCTCTGAGCTCGTACGTCTCAGAGAAAGGCGTTAAGCAAAAGAATAAATTGTCCGTCTCCAAATAGATATATATTTAACAGAGATCAATCAGTATAGAACAAAATCCAATGTCAGACACACAGTCCATTTACAAGTCCGTTCTGGGTCTGAACGAAACCGGAGGCGTCAAATTCCTCGTATATCCGTCCAATCAACACATACGTTCAGACGGCTACTACTTCCGTTCCTTCACGGTAGCTACTCTGGTCAGGAACCTCAGCAGCGCCCATCCAACCAATACGAAGAACGTCGGTCTTGAATCGTCTTTGCATTTTCCAATTCGAATCGCTCGATAAATTATTTGAAATGAGGGTTAGCTCGGCCTTTTCAAATAATTCACGTCATTAGAATTTAAATCGATTCTTCCCATGGTTATATTATTCGACATCCATCTTTCAGTTCTTTAGTGTTATTTTCGTGTCAAACACATACAACCATCAAATATCAAACAATTCAAGCCCAATTGGTTTATTTGCAATCTATGTTGCTTATAATATTTTATAACGATTTTTCGCCATTTTTATTTATTTAAAAATGGCCATATTTAATTAAACGACGTTTCAGGTTGTGCCGTGGCACTGGCGCTGTTTTTCCCCTAATTTATTTTACACATATCAGAAAATCTAACCGTTGGATTTCTACAAAGTCTATAGCAGTGGGAAGATATTCCCAAAGCGAACCTAACGGTTCCAGTTTCGTGAGAATCCGACGGTCGGATCTTCCACACTAGTCGTTTGAAGTTACAGTTTCAAAATTCGAACTGCAACGTCGTTATTCGATTTAATTTAATTATATTTATATTTATATATAAATATAAACGATTCTGGCGCTGTTTTTCTTCAGATTTGAACTAAACATTCCGTACAATCCAGCCGTTGGATTTTTACAAGGTTGGTGCCGTTGGGAAGATATTTCCAAGGCGAACCCAGCGGTTGCAGTTTCAGGAAAATCTGATGGTTGGATTTCTCGTACTAATTGTTTCAAATTACGATTCCGAAACACGAACTGCACGGCTTCGATTCCTTTTAATTATATTTATATTTATATATATAAATATAGTTCATTCTATAATTCCAACTATAGTTCATTCTATATTTTCAACTTCGTTTTCACTTCAAATATTTCACTAATGCCTTAATATTTCGAAAAATTTCGCCATAACCTCCTTTGTACGGGGAGGGGTTTGGAAATTTATTGGGCCATGTTAGGTACCCAATAAATCCAAAAAAGCATCCACATATTTATAGTGATATATTCTGGTGTTTACGGGGGAGCATGTAAAGATAATCACTCCAGAGAATAAATTCTCGTCACCCCGTTTCCGTGTGGAAATAAATAGTCCATATGTCGTATCTAATAACTAGAGAGACGTGATTATTGTTAACTCCAGACCCGTGTGGGTTTTTTATTAATCTGGTGATTTATCGTTATATTTTATATAGTCCATATCAGTCATCAGTTCAACCTGTAGTATATAGTCATCGCCATACAAGCCTCTCGCTCGTATGGTAAATCTTCCACCTCGTCACACAAGCTCCAATTGCTTATGTGGAATATGATGAAGTATGCCTATCGTCAAGAAGTATGCCATGTAGTGTAGTTCAAAATTAATTGTTACTATCCTACGGCGATATTTATTATTTCACACAGAATAACCAGCACTCCGCATCCAATGGCATTCACAGGAGTTGATATAAAAATAAAATTGCGCAGCCAACTCATCAAGGCTTACCTATTTGTCGGGCACGCAAATAATTTCTTTACTCTACAACTAATCCATTTTTTTCCTGTTCAACACATCCATATTTATGCAGAAAAAAGCTAATAATAATATTTCTAGCAAACTATTATTTATCTCAACACGTGTGTATTTATATCAAAGCGTATACATGATAAAAGTAATATTTTAATCATCAAAAATATTTATTCAACACGTGAATGTTTTTAACACTTCTTATTCGCAATAAAATGTAGTTTTTATCGTCTATTCATTTTATTTTAAAATACGATAACATTCAACACATGAATTTCAACTCGACGAACGAATTTCAATTCAATACATGAATATTCTCTATAGTTTGTATATATATAAAAATGTGATTTTTATCGCTAAAACTATTTGTTTAAATTCAAATAATATTCAACACATGAATTTCAACTCAACGAATGAATTGCAACTCAACACATGAATATTCGCTATAGTTTGAATATATATAAAAATGTGATTTTTATCGCTAAGGCTATTTGTTTAAATTCAAATAATATTCAACACATGAATTTCAACTCAACGAATGAATTGCAACTCAACACATGAATATTATCTATAGTTTGTATATATATAAAAATGTGATTTTTATCGCTAAAACTATTTGTTTAAATTCAAATAATATTCAACACATGAATTTAAACACAACGAATGAATTGCAACTCAACACATGAATATTCGCTATAGTTTGAATATATATAAAAAAATGATTTTTATCGCTGAAGCTATTTGTTTCAATTCAAATAATATTCAACACATGAATTTTAACTCAACGAATGAATTGCAACTCAACACATGAATATTCTCTATAGTTTGTATATATATAAAAATGTGATTTTTTTCGCTAAAACTATTTGTTTAAATTCAAATAATATTCAACACATGAATTTCAACTCAACGAATTAATTGCAACTCAACACATGAATATTCGCTATAGTTTGAATATATATAAAAATGTGATTTTTTATCGCTAAAGCTATTTGTTTAAATTCAAATAATATTCAACACATGAATTTCAACTCAACGAATGAATTGCAACTCAACACATGAATATTCGCTTCAGCATACGTAATTTATTTCAACGAATGAAAATTATTCTAACACATGTATATTTCAGAAAATTTCGGCAGCATAACGGCAGGGTAGTTAAAACCGGGACCGTCCCTAGTACGGCTCCTCGCTCTACCTTCAAACCTCGCGGTTTTTGACAATGGGGATCATGCATCTAGTTCGCACGAAGGCGGCATGTTTTATTTTCAATTCCACAATCCAATTCTAATTTGTTTCAACCATAAGAGGGTATTCTTCAACCACAAAGGAATTTTTCAACCACAATATCAACCACAAACAATTATTTCCAACCATTCGTCATACCATATAATATTACGTCAATCACAAGCAATAAATATCGTCCATGGTCTGTGGACGAGGGGAGTATATATATATATATATATATATATATATATATTATAATTCACTTGCATTTCATCATAGTTCAAAGCATATATATTTCATACAACGCTTGTATAATTTATACATCGCTAATATAACTTGTACAACACATGTACATGAGGTATACAATGCATATATAATTTACACTTCGCTTATATAATTTATACAACGCGATTCCATTCACACAATTCAGTTTAAATTCCTCACATTGGTTATTGCAATGCTAAAAATCGTAGGAAGATCAGAAAAATCCGCGGCTTCTTCTAGAATGTAGAGAGCCTCCTTGCGGTCACGGTGTCTCCTGTTTCATCAAATTTCGTTAAAGAACGAAAAAGATATTATTTTTCAAAGTTTTGCAACGCTTTATAGTGTTATTTTCATTTCAGAATAATAAAGGTCGTACCATTATTTTTGACTCAAAAATAGGTTAGCAAAATTCGTGAAATCCGTCGATCATTTCTTCGATCAGGTAGTGCCACGCTCTCGGGCTTGGAGAGACGTGCCTGCGCCTAGGAGAAGGGTCAGCTCGGTGGTCGGAGGGAGGCGGTGCGGCGTCGGAAAGGTGGCGATTTTGTGGGGGTGGTTCAGGCGATACAGGGGATGGTGGCTGGTGAGGTTTGGTCGGATTGAAGAGGGGAGGAAGGGCTGTCGAACGGCGGTGGTGGCGCAGCCTATAGGTGGCGGTGGCGGTGGAAAAGTCGAATGGATGTTTCGAGCTTCCTGGATCGTCGATATCGTCTGAGGAGGCTATGGTTTCGTAGGTTTTTATTTTTATTTTTTTTAAAGAAAAAATCCTATTGGTCGAGACTTTATAGGAAATTTTAAATAGTGTTTTTGCAAACGAACTCGAAATCAAACCCAACGACTGTCGCCTCTAGCTAAATACCCCCATTCCGGACACAATGGGATATGTTTCGCTGGCCAATTCGACTATTACAGTCGGTTATTTTTCAAATTAAAATATAAAACATTCAATATTTAATTTGAATGTACATTTCAATTTGCCAGGGCCACAAAATAAATCGAAAAATTCCAGAAAAATAAATCTAGCTTTGTTTTGACGATACGGTTTTAACAAAACCAGTTTCGTCGAATTCTGAGCTCGTTTGAAAAACGGCCATTTTTAGGTCGACCCATTTTAACAGAAATTGACCAATCAAATTTTCTTTTGCACCCGCTCGCATACTAGCTTCAAAAATTATGAAATTTGAAACCTAGCAATAATTTGACATCCCGGACCCAATAAAAGTGGTTTCGTCGAATTCCGAGGTCGTATGCAAAATATCTATTTTCAAGGGCTATATATGCTATATAGCGACCATTCTGAAAATTCAATTGGCCATAACTTTTGATTCCCGTTATGAAACTTTGATTTTTCAGATTCGTTAGAAAGGTATTCATAAATAGATTTAAATATTTTCAGTTTCGCTAAAATCCGTTCTATTTTCCACCCGGTACAGTCAGACAAAGTTTGTATTCAAAATTTCAAACTGCCTTACTATACCCAATTCTTTATTTTATTGAAATATGCTATTTCAATTATTCAAATTCTTTGGTATTAACCAATTTTAAAAATTTTAAATTGGTTCACATTTTCTGGGTTATTACAATTTACTCGTATTTTTATTAATAATTGGATTTGTAGCGCAAATTTTTTGTTCAACTTCCCAAAATACCCTAGACTTATATATAATATAACTAAAATTTGTTATTGATTAAAAATAAGACCTTGTATATAAACCTGCTTTACTAATTCAAAACGTTCGTTTTTATATATTAATAAACTTCATACCACTTAAAAATAGGATTAAGAAATAAAATTTATTTATAAATTTGTTTTGTATTAATTAATTAACGATAAAAATACAAACTAACAAAAATTTTGGAAAAATAATTCAGGTGTAAAACTTGTGCCTTAGGGCTCATAATCAGAATAGATACACAAACTTGTTTGTCAGATCAAGAAATTCCAAAGACAACCTTATTTGCAAATAATATATAATAAGTTCGTACCTCACAAAGGACAAAATTTAAAATATATTTACAAGTGAAGATTTTTGATTGTAAACTAGATTACGAACATCAAATGGCATTCCAAAAATAAAATTACAATTATGTTGATTTTTTAATTAGAATTATGCAGAAATTTTATAAGAGCAGTTTATATGCACATACGTTGCACATATCATAACATCTCATATGTCATTCATATGAGCATATCTATAATTTGTTTGAATGTTTGTTGAACAACGCCCAACAATTATGCATTTGTTGAATAAGTGTTCGATACACAAACGCGTACTAGAAAAGCTCCTAAATACCCAATAATTGAAAATGACATCTAAGTATGTCTCCATTGGGAAATATACGAGGAAGGTGACTTGTCCAGGCTCCTTCAACAAATTTGAAGGTTTGTAGTTACAAAGAAAAAAATGCATGCAGATCATTCAAAGTTTTTCTTTCTAGATATATTATTCAAAAATGGTACATAAATTTCAGTGAGTTATCCTAATTTAAATGTTGAAGAGGTCTTCATCTCTTTTTTTAAGGAGGGTGGATTGCCTTTTTGTCCCCCCCTTCACTTTTATTGTCATTTAATGGTTATATACCTACACATATGGTCTCTAAAGAAAATTTGTGTCACACTGTTCGAACAGAGTAAACATGAGTAAAAAGTAAGGGTGTGCATAAACCACAATGTAGTACGAAATCCGTATAGACCAAGTCGTAGAAATGGCACGGAAAATCTAACTAAGTCCTCTCTATAAAGCAAATATCCCAAACCAAACCAACCTGCAATGATGGGGTTCCGCTGTAATTTATAATGTTGATCCAACCGTATTAAATCCAATTATACTGAATGAATACTACACTAATAATCTTATGATAAAAATGTAGAGATTTTAATCTCAGAATGGAAGCAACGGACGCAATCTACGACACCAATTTGTGTTACAATGAACAACAATATGTGCAATTGTTACAAAGCCCAATCCGACTTGCACACAAGCGGATGCAGTATAGTATACAACAGGAAAAAACAATAAAAATAGAAAGGAAATTCGATTGAGGCATGCCTTAGCAATTTCCTTAGGACTTTTTAATTAGCCTTCTAGGATACAACAATTGAAGACGGCGCGAGACAGTGACGAGTATGTCAGTCCGAGTAGAGATTCAGCAACAATGATTTTTTCATTTTTTTTCGGGCAGAAGAATAGAAAGAATATTGATAAAATTGATGAGTAATGTCATCAAGATTCTTCATGCATTTATAATCTTTGAACCATTATAATTCAAATAGTCGCGTTTTTTTGACATTTGATTTTGAACAAAAACCGTCGCATCTATTTAAAACAAGCCGCACCTGTTTCTATTCATTTGTTTAACAGGCTGTAAAACTATTTGATTTCCGCTGGGCTGCGCCCATAGTCATTGCCGCATCCAAAAGAAAAACCCGCAAAATTGTTTAAGTTTTCGTAGCAAGAATAAGATTTCATTCTAGACCAAAGCCCAAGCCCAAGCCCGAATCCGACCCTGTTCGGTACGGGACGGGAGGGCGACGCGTGTGTGTGTGTTTGGATTATATGATATAGGTCCTACCCCTCGCACAAAATTACCTGACCCTAAGCCCTAATATAGGGAATGAGACATATATATATATACACATAGATATAATCTTCTTTTGGCCAATTTGGTACTAAAGTATATGTCATTCATCTCTTTGAATTCTAACAATCCCCCACATGAATGATAATATACTTTTCCCCCACACAAAGTGTAATATCTCAGACTACGTACGAAATAATGCTTTATCATGGATATGTAGATATTTCACTTGGAACTTTCCCTAGTTAAAACATATCGAATCTACACGGCTAATCGGTGAATTATTTCATCTTGAACCGTCAGCCTTTATTGTATATCCAAACAATATGCTTTACGAAGCAATGATTCCCTTCTCATCCAATCTCTTGGTTGAGTTCATCTTGGTCCTAAACACTTTCTGCTTCTGCAAGTGTTATTGAGAATTCAGGCCTCTTAAAATTCTCATAGAGCCGACCCAACTCACAGTAACGTAGGGGATCGCAACCATTAAGACTATCCTATATATACCCCACTTGTTAGTTTCAGGATATGGTCATCATCAAAAAACATAGTTTTAACCTTGTAATACTTCTGTAGACATGCATTTATAGTGTGCACCATAGGAATGGAGTAGGATTGTGTCCAAAAATGCATTAAGCCTTGAGTTATACATAATTGGTTTGCCTATTGATCCTACTCCGTGGGATCCCCAGTTTCTAGGATATGTTTCCGTATAAGGTAACTCTTGTTGGTTTAGGCTTTTAAGCCCATTCCCCTCGATGCGCTGTCAATTTTCTCTCTTGATAATGTAACACTCCGTACTTTCTATTAACGTTATAATAATAAATCCTATGATGCTTAATTTAAAATGTGAAAATTAAGGGAAACGGGCAACACCATTGTGTTCTTCTCGGAATTCTGGTTGAGATAGAGTCCGAGTTTGCATGAATTGGACTTGGTATGAAGAAGTTATGGCAGTTAGAAGTTTCAGAAATTCGAATAAATTCAAACAGCTCGAAAGAACAAGTTCAAAATTCAAACAGAAGCCAGAAGCGAGCTGGGCAGGAAAATTCCCGCCTAGGCAGGTCGACCAGGGGTCGACCCTGGTGTCGACCTCCCCACCTTGAGGTCGACCTGGGGGTCGACATTAGGGTCGACCTGGCCCCCTGCCAGATCTGAAATTTGAACGATTTCCGACTCACTGCTGAGTCACTATGGTTTCTAGATGGGCCTGATCTGGTCTGAGTGGCTATGATTAACCCTAGGTTCATCTGACGGCTATAATCAAACTGAAATTCTATATGAACAACTCAATGCCTAACCTAAAAAACACACAGAAAAATAAACCTAGAACTGAATTGCCGTCAATGGAAGACTTGGAGTAGCCATCACCCTTTTCAATTCAAAAGACGAGTTAAAAAGCTACATCTAAAATCAAACAACAATTAGTTTAATTCAACGATCTTCATCAAAACAGCGCATCTCCAATTTCAGAATTCAGATTTCATAATGCAAGAATTTCTTTTAGTTTGAAAGTTAGTTGTTACGCAGATTTAAACATTCCTTTCGATTGAATCATGACATGTTGTAATTGGAATATAGTACGATGCTTATGTATGAGATTTGATACTCGTTTATCTTAAAATATCGTGGAAATTAATCTTGTCTATATGTTTGTGGTGATGAACATGTTGTATAATTTATGTCTATATGCTTATGGCGATGAACATGTTGTATATCTCATGTCTATATGTTTGGGTGATGCACAACGTTATATGTTATTACGATTGAGTAAAGAACTTATTATGCCAACAAAATGGTAAAACATGTCATGCTGAAATTTTGGTGGTTATTTGCAAGTTAAGGATCTATATCACATGTTTACGTGTTAGATTTACATTTATGAATATTTAGAACTATGCCAAGTTGAATCTGTTTATGTTGTAAAAGTGGAATTGTAGTTCCCTTATGTTATTAACATAATGCAAAATTTTGATAAGAAAATGATTATGTTAGCTTTCTAATGTTTTGATATACATAAGATTATATGCCAAGTTGTAGGTTGAAACTGTGATTATATGTTAAACTTCATGTTAGACCTTTGTTAAGTTTACATGACCATTAGATTCAACTTAGTTACAAGTTCACCTTTGCCCAATTGATTTAATTTAATGATATACATCCATGCCAAATTACATGTGATAAGTTTAATGTATGCTATTTTATGTTTACGTCATGATCTTTGTTTATTACCCTTTTTATTTATGGGTTTGGGTTAATTTGCTAGGCCAACATTTTATGTGAGTTACGCATACGTTCCACGGGGGTAGCGATGGGAAATATGAAAATTTATGGCATAGATTTGTTCGTTTAATGGTATATTTGATATACCATTTATGTTGAGCATAATCATAGGATAATTATGCCATGATTAAATTAAATTTAATTCACATGAAGGAAATTTGACATATATAGAAAATATGAATTTAGAAAAGACGAATATGCCTAACCCGAGGTTAGACTTAGTTGTGGTGTAAATCTGCCCGGAACCAACCAGCATATCCAGTGACCACAACAAGACCTATCTAATGTGGGTGGTTAGTGCATCGAGCTAAAAAAGAACCCGAGGTTAGACTAAGTTGTGGTGTAAATCTGCCCGGAACGGACCGGCATATCCAGTGATCACGACAAGACCTATCTAATGTGAGTGGCTGGTGCTTTAATAAATTAAAGCTAAGTCAGGACTGGTAGGGTTAAGTAAATTAGGAAAAACACTTAAGCGATTCAACATGTTAATTAAAACAAATGGGCTGGATTAGGTAAACTTGGACACTTAACCAAATAAACATGTTGATTAGATAACCCTAGTGACGGGGACCCATTTCAGCAGTAACCCACATAGATGTATCATGGTACCTTGAACTTGGCAAGTGTGGCACGATTACTGGGCTGAACTATAAGCGGTCAAAAGGTCGCGGTTGGTGGGCCAGTGTAGGTTCCGATGGAGTATGGGCGTGCACATACTCCAGAGTGGAAAAATCAGGCACTGGGCATCAGTAGTGTACACTGTGCATCTTGAATCGTGTCTGGTTGCGACCAGAGGGACCGATACACCCCATGGTGGGACCAGCACAGGTGACTACAATCAAGCGGGGTCGAAGGACACAGGACATGAATATGTGCGAGTAGGAGCCGATCATTAAGGGGATCGTTTGTTGTAAACACATGGGCTGATTGAACCAATGGTTAAGTAGGTGCAGAGACTATAGAAACGGGTGCGATCACACGTCCCTCCTATCTTATATTACGGTATTGTTCTATGTTCTGTTATCACTGTCATGACCCCCTTTTCTTGTTCAATACTGGTAACCATTGAACTTACCAGACTTATTGTCTGAACCATTTTCTTTCGTCTTCTTTTCTTCCGCCCCCCCCCCCCCCTCAGGTCCACAGGGAGGAAATACTCCATCTTAATCAGACTCTTTACAAGCTTCAACAAAGTAGATGTATGACTTGGACTCTCTTGCATTAGTTATGACATTAGATATGATCCTTGGGGATTTATGCATTTTTACTTTTTGGTTTATGCTTCTTTATTGAATAATCAAGACAGAAATTTTGATGTAACATTGAACTACATATGAAATAAATATTTGGATTTTGCTGCTTAAATTTATCTATCTTGTAAATTTTTCTGTGTCTTGTACCTATAACTCTACACCAAAGTTAAGGTATTCCATTTGTGAGTGACCTTAATGGAGCTGGGGTGTTTCACTTGGTATTAAAGCAAAGGTTTACCAGATTAGATGAGAATTTTTGAAAAACTATCTTTCAAAAAGAAATATAAAGAAACATTTTGTCAGGAAAAGTGTTGTTTTTAATTTAAAAAGGCATAATCCCCAAAGCCATATGCACTATCTTTCTATCCTTCATTCTGAATCTTTTCTTTTTCGTTTCAGCATGTCTGGGAATCTTAACCTTCCAGAGGGTGTGCCAATACCTGGCTGGTTCAGGAGGTACTTAGAGGATAGGGCCAACGACGCAGACCCAGCAGATATCCCTCCTCCAGCTGTAGCGGTTCCTCCTCCTCCTCCTCCTCCTCGTGCAAATGCTTTCTCAAAGATCTGTAGAGATTTTAGGGCCATAGGTGGAAAGGATTTCAAGGGGACTGAATCATTCGTGGAAGCAAGGGACTGACTCAAAGAAATTGAGGATCTGTTCATCATCTTCGAGGTGGATGATAGACAAAAGATACAGTTGGCAGTGTGGTTTCTCAAAGACGAAGCTTCCTATTGGTTGGAAGTCACTAATGCTGAGAGACTGGTTGAAACATGGATGGATTTCAGAATAAGGTTTGAGATGAAATTCCTCTCACAAGCTGAACGAAGTTTACAGCTCGAAAAGTTCTTATCTCTTAAGCAAGGAAGTATGACGGTCAAGGAGTACGTCAATCAATTCAATCAGCTGGCCCGGTTTGGACTGAACTTAGTGAATACTCCTCATAAGAAGTCTCTCTGTTTTGTCAAGGGATTGAATGAGCCGCTTCACAGCTTGGCTATGACCCACATACCTATGGGGGCTACTTACGAAAGGTTAGTGGACATGGCACTCTTAAATGAGGAAGACAAGGGAAAGAATGAGGCAAAAGCAGAAGTGCCTTAAGATAAGAAGGGGGAAGAGTCACAGAACAAGAAGGCTGATCCAAAGAAAGGCGGGAAGAACCAAAAACCTCGTGAAAAGAGAAAGTGTAATTTCTGTGGCATTCCTGGACATCTGGTCAAAGACTACAGGAAGAAGAAAAGGAAGATGGGTGGCTGTTTCCACTATGGTGAGACAGGACGCATTGCTAGGGCCTACCCAAGGAAGCAAGGGCAGGGAGGTGGATCTTCTTCCGGAGGACAAGTCCACGCTCTCATGGCACCTCCGCAAGAATGAGGTAGAAATATTTATGTCGAAAGTTTAGTTTATCTTTTTGATCATCCTGTTCGTACGTTGTTTGATTCTGGTGCATCGCATTCATTTGTATCCGCTGATTTAGTTGAATCTCTGCACCTAGACACCAGTATAGTAGAGGATCCCTTGGTTGTTTCAAATCCAATTGGGGGCTCAGCTTATTTGTCAATGGTTTGTTTGGATTTGAAAATATCTATACTAAGTGTTGGGTTTAGATGCAATGCCTATGTTTTGGGCTTCACGGACTATGGGTTGATTCTAGGTATGGACTGTCTATCCAGTAATGGTACCGTCCTCGATTGTGAAAAGAGAGTGGTTAGACTCATGACTCGCCTCGGTAACACTCTCGAAATTTCTTCTAATCCCATGAACTCCGTCATGCTTAGTTATCTAGAATCACTTGATGCGTATGTCAAGAACTTGTAGTCTGTAAGAATAGTCCGTGAATATTTGGATGTGTTTGAAGAGGTAAAGGGCTTACCTCCGAAGCAGGAGATAGACTTCCGCATATACCTCGTTGATAATACAAAGCCTGTTGCTTTACCCTTTAGGCACATGACCCCAAGGGAAGAAAGGAGCTCAGCAAGCAAATCAAAGAGCTGCTCGAAAAGGGGTTCATAAGACGGAGTATTTCTAAATGGGGTGCTCTGGTAGTGTTCGCAACCAAAGCTGATGGTTCGTTTCACTTGTGCGTTGATTATTGGGAGCTAAACAAGCTGACCAAGAAGAATAGACACCCACTCCCAAGAATAGATGATTTGTTCGATCAGCTTGTAGGTGCATCAGTTTTCTCCAAATTAGATTTAGCTACCGGGTTTCATCAGCTAAGAGTGGCTGAAGACAGCATTAGTAAGACCGCATTCAGAACTCCCGATGGTTTATTCGAGTGGCTTGTCATGCCTTTCGGCTTGACAAACGCACCCGCTTACTTCGTTGATTTAATGAGAAGGGTGTTCCGAGAGTTCCTCAAAAAGTTTGTGGTGGTCTTCGTAGACGATATTTTGATCTTCTCAAAGAATGGGGAAGAGCATGCTCAGCATCTAAAAGAAGTCATGCATACTCTCTGTGTACATCAGTTGAAGGCGAAATTCTCCAAATGCCATTTCTGGAGAGAAGAAGTTAGGTTCCTTGGACATGTGGTGTCCAAAGATGGGATAGCTATGGACCCCACAAAAGTGGTTGCTGTGCAAGATTGTAAGGTTCCTCAAAACGCAACCGAAGTACGAAGCTTTCTTGGGCTAGCAGGCTTTTATCGAAAGTTCATCAAAGATTTTGCAAAAATCTCAGCTCCACTAACAAGATTGACAAAGAAAAACCTAGCTTTCAATTGGGACTTGGATAGCAACATTGCTTTCCAACATTTGAAAAGGGCTCTAACAACAACCCCAGTTCTGACATTGCCTAATGGAAGCAAGATCTTCACAGTATACACAGATGCATGCAGAACAGGACTAGGCGCTGTTCTGATGCAAGTAGGGAAGCTAGTGGCTTATGGTGGAAGACAGTTGAAAGTACATGAGAAAAAACTACCCAACCCCCTAGAGTTGTCAGCCATCGTTTTTTCCGTTAAGTCCTGGCGCCATTATCTCCTAGGTGAGAAATTTGAACTTTATACTCACCATAAATCGTTGAAATACCTATTCTTGCAGAAGGATCTCAATTTGAGGCAGCAAAGATGGATGGAGTTTCTTGCCTCATACAATTTTGAGATTTCCTACACTCTGGGCAAAGGCAATGCAGTAGCAGACGCCTTAAGTAGAAAGAAGCTAACCTTAAGCCCTCTCTTTGTGGTAAAGCAAAGCCTGGAGTTCATAGCAAGCTTTAACTTCCGACCCTTCACTGAATTTGTACCCGGCTTGCTAGCAACATTAGAAGCGTGACCAACTTTATTAGACTCAGTCGGAGCCACGCAAAGAGAAGACCCTCAGCTAGCTGAAGTAATGGACAAATTAATTAGGGGTGAGACTTCTAGTCACCTCAATAGATACTCCATGGATGCCAAGGGCTGGTTGAGACGAGATGGAAGACTATGTGTCCCACAGGAAAGGGGCTTGGTAAAGACGGTTCTAGAAGAGGCACACCATTCCAAGCTGACCATACACCCAGGCGGAGACAAAATGTATAATGATATCAAAAGAGTTTTCTTTTGGAATGGCATAAAGAAAGACGTAGCTGAATTTGTTTCTAAATATTTAATATGCCAATAAGTCAAAGCGGAGCAGAAGAAGCCTACTCCATCCTCTAGAGATCCCAGAGTGGAAATGGGATAGCATCTCAAAGGACTTTATAGATGGGTTGCCTAAGTCAAGAAGGGTCAATACTAGCTTTTGGGTAATAGTGGACTGGCTCACAAAAAGCGCCCACTTTATACCCGTCAAGAGTAGAAGGACGGCCTCATCTCTAGCATCCATATATCTTAAGGAGATAGTTCGACTCCATGGGATACCCTCCAGCATAGTGAGTGATCGAGACCCTATCTTCACGAGCGAGTTTTGGGAGAGCTTACAAGAGGCTGTAGGCACACAGTTATGCTTAAGCACAACCTATCACCCTCAAACTGATGGCCAGACGGAAAGAGTCAACAGAGTATTAGAAGACCTCTTGAGGTTATGTATTATTGACTTCAGAGACCTGGGAGGATCATCTACCTTTGGTGGAATTCTCTTACAACAATAGCTAACAAGCCACCATAGGCCTGGCACCATTCGAAGCTTTATATGGAAGACCGTGCAGGTCACCAACTTGCTGGTGGAAGTCAACAGACAAGCTCATACTTGGACCAGACATGATTAGGGAGACTTCAGGGAAAGTAGACTTGATACGAAGAAGAATGAAGACCGCCCAAGATAGACAGAAGTCCTATGCAGACAAAATAAGAACAGACCTTGAATTCAAAGTTGGAGATAAGGTGTTCCTTAAAGTATCTCCCTTGAGGAACGTTGTTCTTTTTGGATCCGCAGGAAAGTTAACACCAAGATTTGTAGGGCCGTTCCCTATCATTGAGAAGATTGGGAAGATGGCTTGTAGGATACAGCTGCCCGAAAAAATTATCGGGATTCACAATGTCTTTCATGTCTTTCACCTGTGGAAGTGCTTACACGATTCTACGGAAGTGGTAGAACCAAGTATGCTAAAAGAAGTTGGAGTTGAACGAGAAGCAACCGTGAGAAGAGTTCCAACCCACATCTTGGGAACAGAGGTCAGAAAACTACGCAACCGTAAAGTTAAGCTCATCAAAGTTTAATGGAGCGACGCCGAGGAAGACGCGACTTGGGAAACTGAGGACCGTATATTCACAACCTACCCTTTTCTTTTTGAGGGTACGTTTTTAATCTCTTTTTCCTCAAGTTTATGCTCGTATCTATCTTTTTAGGTATATCTCCTCGATCCTATCCTTTATCCCTAGGAAAGAACCTATTTTGATGTAAAAATATATTTGAAACATGTTATGATTGATGGTTGCAAGTGGTTGATAGTGGTTGCTAGTGGATGCATATACACACATTAGGTACTAGACCAGCTCAGTCACTTCCATATTGCATATGCATATATGTATTGGTTTATGGATTAAAACTTGATGGGTTGTCATATGGACGTTGCATTTGTATGAATGGTTGTGCACTCATGTAAGAAATTTAGAGTCGGAAAAATTGCATTCATATTGGAGTCATGGCACTAACATAATTTGCATTAAGGTGGTCAACTGAATTAGTAGACCGCCTGATTTTGCATTAGATAAGGACATATACACGCACAATGCATATGATCATGAAGCATTAGAAATCTTTTAAGGATAATGGACGCCTGTGTTTGATGGTTGAGTAGATGGGTGATTGAATGGTAGGATATAAGTTCTTCTCGACTTGATGATTTCGGGGACAAAATCCTAAAAGGAGAGGAGAATGTAACAGCACGTACTTTCTATTAACGTTATAATAATAAATCCCATGATACTTAATTTAAAATGTGAAAATTAAGGGAAACAGGCTACGCCATTGTGTTCGTCTCGGAATTCTATTTGAGATAGAGTCCGAGTTTGCATGAATTGGACTTCGTATGAAGAAGTTATGGCTGTTAGAAGTTTCAGAAATTCGAATAAATTAAAACAGCTTGAAAGAACAAGTTCAAAATTCAAATAGAAGCCAGAAGCAAGCTGGGCGGGAGTCGACCAGGGGGTCGACCCTAGTGTCGACCTCCCCCCTTGAGATCGACCTGGGGGTCGACCTGGTCCCCTGCCAGATCTGAAATTTGAACGATTTCTGACTCACTACTGAGTCACTAGGGCTTCTGGATGGGCCTGATCAGGTCTGAGTGGCTGTGATTAACCCTAGGTTCATCTGACGGATATAATCAAACTGAAATTCTATATAAATAACTCAATGCCTAACCTAAAAACACACAGAAAGATAAACCTAGAACTGAAATGCCGTCAATGGAAGACTTGGAGTAGTCGTCACCCTTTTCAATCCAAAAGACGAGTTAAAAAGCTACATCTAAAATCAAACTACAACTAGTTTAATTCAACGATCTTCATCAAAGGCGCGCATCTCCAATTTCAGAATTCAGATTTCAGAACGCAAGAATTTCTTTTAGTTTGTAAGTTAGTTGTTACGCAGATTTAAACATTCATTTCGATTGAATCATGACATGTTGTAATTGGAATATAGTACGATGCTTATGTATGAGATTTGATTCTCGTTTATTTTAAAATATCATGGAAATTAATCTTGTCTATATGTTTGTGGCGATGAACATTTTGTATATTTCTTGTATGTATGCTTATGGCGATGAACATGTTGTATATCTCATGTATATATGTTTGGGTAATGCACAACATTATACGTTATTACGATTGAGTAAAGAACTTGTTATGCCAACAAAATGGTAAAACATGTCATGTAGAAATTGTGGTGGTTATTTGCAAGTTTGGGATCTAAATCACATGTTTGCATGTTAGATTTACATTTATGAATATTTAGAACTATGCCAAGTTGAATCTATTTATGTTGTAAAAGTGGAATTGTAGTCCTCTTATGTTGTTAACATCATGCTAAATTTTGATAAGAAAATGATTATGATAGCTTTCTTATGTTTTGACATACCTAAAATTATATGCCAAGTTGTAGGTTGAAACTGTGATTATATGTTAAACTTTCATGCTAGACCTTTGCAAAGTTTACATGACCATTAGATTCAACTTAGTCACAAGTTCACCTTTGTCCAATTGATTACATTTAATGATATACATTCGTGCCAAGTTACATGTGATAAGTTTAGTGTATGTTATTTTATGTTTATGTCATGATCTTTGTTTATTACCCTTTTTGTTTATGGGTTTGGGCTAATTTGCTAGCCCAACATTTTATGTGATTTACGCATACGTTCCACGGTGGTAGCGATGGGAAATATGAAAATTTATGGCATAGATTTGTTCATTTAATGGTATATTTGATATACCATTTATGTTGAGCATAATCACAGGATAATTATGCCATGATTAAATTAAATTAAATTCACATGAAGGAAATTTGACATATATAGAAAATATGAATTTAGAAAAGACGAATATGCCTAACCCGAGGTTAGACTGAGTTGTGGTGTAAATCTGCCTGGAACCGACCGGCATATCCAGTGACCACAACAAGACCTGTCTAATGTGGGTGGTTAGTGCATCGAGCCGAAAAAGAACCCGAGGTTAGACTAAGTTGTGGGGTAAATCTGCCCGGAATGGACCGGCATATTCGGTGACCACAACAAGACCTGTCTAATGTGAGTGGTTGGTGCTTTAATAAATTAAAGCTAAGTCAGGACTAGTAGGGTTAAGTAAATTAGGAAAAACACTTAACCGATTCAACATGTTAATTAAAACGAATTGGCTGGGTTAGGTAAACTTGGACACTTAACCAAATAAACTTGTTGATTAGAAAACCCTAGTAATGGGAACCCATTTCAGCAGTAACCCACATAGATGTATCATGGTAACCTGAACTAGGTAGGGTGGGTCACGATTACTGGGCTGAACTATAAGCGGTCAAAACGTCGGCGGTTGGTGGGCCAGTGTAGGTTCCGACGGAGTAATGGTGTGCAAGTACTCCGGAGTGGAAAAATCAGGAACTGGGCATCAGTAGTGTACACTATGCATCTTGAATCGTGTCGGGTTGCCACCAGAGGGACCGATACACCCCATGGTGGGACCAACACAGGTAACTACAATCAAGCGGGGCCAAAGGACACAGGACATGAATACGTGCGAGTATGAGCGATCATTAAGGGGATCGTTTATTGTAAACACTTGGGCTAGTTTTATGGTTAAGTAGGTGCAGAGACTATAGTAATTGGTGCGATCACATATCCCTCCTATCTTATATTATGGTATTGTCCTATGTTCTGTTATCACTGTCGTGACCCCCTTTTCTTGTTTAATACTGGTAACCATTGAACTTACCAGACTTATTGTCTGACCCGTTTTCTTTCGTCTTCTTTTCTTCCTTTTTCCCATCCCTCAGGTCCACATGGAGGAAATACTCCAGCTCAATCAGACTCTTTACAAGCTTCAAGAAAGTAGATGTATGACTTGGACTCTCTTGTATTGGCTATGGCATTGGATATGATCCTTGGGGATTTATGCATTTTTACTTTTTGGTTTATGCTTCTTTATTTGTAAGAACCCGTAACTTCCCCATGAAGGAAAGCGCGGATACTTTGAGAACAACACACATCGGAACACAGACAGAAGAACATTTCATTGTTATTACAACAATTCCATCAGATACAAGAATATACAGAGTATAAATGAATAAATTACACTCAACAAACATCAGAGATTTAAATTACATTTAAATACATCGCAGCGGAAAATAATACAAAAGCACAACTAGAAGTAATGCACGGATACAGAGCTTTCTGAGCATCGTTCCAGCTGTAAATCAGGATCCTATGAATATAAATCTGCAAAACCAAAACTACTCGCTGCCCGTGTCGAAAATAGGGGCACCCAGAGTTTAGGTTAAAACAATAAACTCCAGGTCAGTCATGTGACTGGTGTGAGAACTAAAACAGTTATTTAAAACTTTACTTTAAAAGAGAGTAATTCAAAGGACCACGCCGTATAACACGGAACGGGTTTCCTCCCAAGAATACTAGTGCATATAACAAAACAACGCAATGCTTTTTTGGAAAAATGAAGCTATTATAAGACCCAGGTCCCATCACACACTGCAACACAAGCCGAAGGATAGGGTTTTCCCTTTATAATAGCCAAATAATGCTTGATACATTTAAAAACAAATCATTTGATACTATTATAAGTGTATAGTGTCAAAACAATTCAAATCATAAATATCAATCATAGGCGGCATAACTACCATCTATTATGTCACCATACTAGGCTCTACAAATAAAACCGAAACACACGTATTGGAAATTGGATTCCATCATGATTCGAGGCAAGAGGAAAGCTCCTCTCCGCGTTCGAGACACTCTAGCAAATGTGCCAGGACCCCACTCTGATCCATGGATCTTCAGGACCGGTCCTCTCTTACTTTTGAGGATTAGTTATTCCTGAATACACGTTTCCCGGTCCTTACAGACCTATATCCGAGGCGCCTCGCATTCCAACAACCACACAGGTGAAAAGTATATAAATTTCAGGGATGGTAGGTCACTGACACCACCCTAGCTAAAAAGAAACATCGTGCTCTCCCTGCAGTGACTATCCCGTTTTTGACTCATACCGAGGTGTGAGGCTCGCGAATTCACGTTATACACAAAGCTACGCCACACAGGCCGTGCTTTGATCATCAACCACAAGATTTTGCTTTTCAACAGAAGCCTTGATCAATTGCCACTTACGCGTGCCACACTGGCAATTCACTCCATGCGACTAATGTCCATCGATATACAACCTCTGAGCTCGTACATCTCAGAGAAGGGCGTTAAGAAAGAGAATAAATTCTCTGCCGCCAAACAGATGTATATTTAATAGAGATCAATCAACACAGAATAAAATCCAATGTCAGACACACAATCCATTTACAAGTTCGTTCTGGGTTTGAACGAAACCGGAGGCACTTTCCTCGCATATCCATCGATCTCCAAGTACGTCTGGACGATCACCAACTGTTCCCTCATCTTGGGTGTACATCCCAATCAAGATCATCAGTAATCACACAAACGATGTGAAGACTTCCGGTCTTCAACCACCGTCTTCATCTTCGACATCTCGTCGAATCGGTTATTCAAAATGGGTATAAACCCGGCCTTTCTGAATAACCCACGTATATGATAAACAAATGTTACACAAACACAACAGACGCCTCATTCCAATTCAGAATATTCTTTTATTCACAAAATCACATTCTTAGGGAAAGGTTCCCATTAATTTTATCCAAGATAAATTCTTCTAAATTTATTCTTTAATCTTCCTTTGGATATCATTTCAAACTAGTCAGGATTAACGAACCACACCGAAGTAATTATTTATTTTATTTCCCAATCCCAACCTATTCATTCCATGGAGCAAAACTGGTAATACTCCATATCTGTAACAACCCGGATTTTTGGAACAAAAAGAATATATTATTTTTGGTTATTTTAATGGATTTTGATATTTAAAATGATATATTTTAAATAATAACGATTAAAATCTATTTAATACGACGTTACAAATTATAATAATTCTATACTGAACTTTAAATAGCGCGGTAATTTCAGTTTTCAACTTTGAACTTTGGAAAATCTTATAAAATCAATATTAAATTGGAATTGGATAAAACTGGACACATTGGGACCGTATTGGAAATATTTATCCAAAGAATTTTAGAAATTAAAATTTTAGTTTTATTTTGTAAGTTATGAAAAATTCAAGTTTTTAGAAAAACGCTATAGAATTTAATAATATAATATTATTTAAAGGCCCAAAACGTTACTTTTTGCATATGATGGAATTTGGACTCGAAACTACTTCCATTGAGTCCAGAATGACGTTTACATAAACAGAAAGTATAACCATCGATATATTTTGAGTTTCGGAAAATTTTCATTATTTTATGTATTTTTAATATTAAAATATATGCGCCAAAAATGGAAATTTTGCAAACGGCCTCCGAATCCGGTGAAACCAGTTTCCATGGATCCGGAATATTTAAATATAGTTAAATTCCATATTTCATAAATTTTGGAGTCATTTTGTGGCAGTTATTGATTTTTTTTTTTGGAAATGGTCAATTTTAATAAATAAAAAAATTCACCAAATATTCATATGGACTCGAAATTTAACGAAACCAGTTTTGTTGGGTTTATAATGTCAAATATTATTTATGTTTAAATTTTCATTAATTTCGAAATTAGTATGTGAGCGTAGTAATTTTTAAACGGTCAAAAATGCAAGAAATTGAATTAAAGAATGAACATGGGCCTATTATCCAATAAGTGAAAATAAACAAGGGTTTTAAAACCCAATTACACCAGCCTATATATTATCTTATTTCAGCCATAACCTAGAGAACCAAACCATAACCACCTTCTTCCTCATTTCAATTTCAATGGCTTCTCCACCTAAAACCTTCTTTGCAAAAAGAACCCTCAAACTGAAAATTTTATTTCTCCCAAACCAAAGCAAAATAAATCAAACCCCTTCTGGGTATTGATCATCATCTTATTATCTACCTTCCACGAAAAATTCAGCGTCTAATGTCGCACGGATTCGCCGGAATCTCAGATCAACGACAAAACTGATAAAACGGAGCAGCAAACACAAATGAATTTTTTCCCGCAAATCAGAGAAGAACTGGACGAAGTCACCAACGAAAGTTGTTCGTATGCACGAGAGGAAGGTGCTGTAAAAATTTCAGGTAGAACAGAGCAAGGATGTGGCCTGTGGGGCCCGCAACCTGACGAACGGAAATCATCGATTTCCGGCCGTCGGCGGCGGCCTGGGGGGGGCCCACTTCCGGCGAAGCTTCGCCTCGTCGAGACGGTTCCGATGGTGGGTGGCGCCGGCGGTGCAGATTAACGGTGTGGCGGGAAAGTCCGGTCAAAGTTCTAAAAGCACTGCTTTGACCAGAAAATGAAGAGAGAGAAAAGGTTGATTATTTGATTAATTAATTAATCTAATATCCAATGTTCGAACGCGCATAACTTTTGCATACTAAGTCGAAATTCGACGATTTCAGGTTCGCTGCGATCGTGGTGACGAGAGGTTCGCGTGGACACTAATTTCGTCCAATTTGGAGACAGTCAAATTTTTAGGTATTTTCATGAATATAAATAATTATTTAAAATTATCCAAACTTCAGTAAATCATAACTTTTTGTAACGAACTCGAAATGACTCAAAACAGGGTTTGCCATGATCGGTATATTTTTAGCAATGCATAGACACCAATTTCGCTAAATTCTGAGGATGTTGAATTTTGGGCCAAAATTGGGTCCAAAACCACCCAATTGGACCCGATAAAGTCAAATCTCGGTGAGAACTCTTTTCTCACTCAATTTTTATGTTCAGTAATTATTTATTTTCTGAAATAAATATATTTTAAATGTCCGTGATGAATGTCTGAGAATTAATTCTGTGATATGCATGTTTGGTTGTAAATTGTTGCTATGGAATGCCTGATTTTTGTGTATTGATTCAATGTTTGAATTGAAATTCTGTAATTAACTAATTTATGATAATTCATTATGATAATTGGAATTTGCTACACTGCCATATATGAGTTACCTATCTCATATGTGTTGATTGGGCTGATATTTTCACACATCGCCCAAGTGCACAGTTAATAAATTATTCCTTAAATGTTGTTTAAATGTGATGTGGACATTATATGAGTGTTATTATGTGATGAATGTTATTGTTGGTTACATGTATGATTTAAAATCCATTATTTAATGGTATTTGATGTGAGTCTCATTCCAAGGTGGGAATTTCAAAAGTTTTCAAAAGAATTTACAATTAAAGAATTAAATGTAATTTTAATGCGTTTTAATATAATTTGATGTACACTAAACCGATTAGTTAAATTGCACTTTTTATACGTGAATGGATATTTCCATGAATTATATTTATTATACAATAAAGGAATGAAGATTTAAGATTTGAAATTTGAAATGGGACGTTTGGAATTTTTAATAATTATTATAATAAAATGAGTATTGCTTAACCCGAGGTTAGATTGAGTTGTGGTATAAGACTGCCCGGACCCGCCCGGCACATCCAGCAACCGCAACAATATATATCTAATGTGAGAGGTTAATGCAATAATCAATACTTAATTAACATATATAAATTGAAATTCAAAAGTTATACATTTTTGAAAATATAATATTGTAATAATAAATGCTGTATTAATGATTAAATTAATACAGAAAGTTTAAAATTTTAAAAATGACATTTTAAAAAATTATTGTAATATTAAATTGAACATTAAAAGAATAAATGAAACAATAAATGATTAATTTATTTTGAAAGCTTGCATTTTGAAAAGTTATTCTTTTATTAAAGATTAGAATGCTAAATAATGTTTGTTAATAAAAGTTATTCTTTTATTAAAGATTAGAAACGCTAACTAATGTTTGTTAATAAAAGTTATTCTTTTATTAAAGATTAGAAACGCTAAATAATGTTTGTTAATAAAAGTTATTCTTTTATTAAAGATTAGAAACGCTAAATAATGTTTCTTAATAAAAATTATTCTTTTATTAAAGATTAGAAACGCTAAATAATGTTTGTTAATAAAAGTTATTCTTTTATTAAAGATTAGAAACGCTAAATAATGTTTGTTAATAAAAGATATTCTTTTATTAAAGATTAGAAACGCTAAATAATGTTTGTTAATAAAAGTTATTCTTTTATTAAAGATTAGAACGCTAAATAATGTTTGTTAATAAAAGTTATTCTTTTATTAAAGATTAGAAACGCTAAATAATGTTTGTTAATAAAAGTTATTCTTTTGTTAAAGATTAGAACGCTAAATAATGTTTGTTAATAAAAGTTATTCTTTTGCTAAAGATTAGAAACGCTAAATAATGTTTGTTAATAAAAGTTATTTCTTTTATTAAAGATTAGAACACTATATAATGTTTTGTTAATAAAAGTTATTCTTTTATTAAAGTTAGGAACGCTAAAATATGTTGGCTTAGAATTTAATATTGAATATAGGTTGATATATTTTATTTAAAGTTTTATATTTAATATTAAATTAGATGCTAGGTTTGTCGTGAATGGTGTCTTAAATAACACTGTTCTTGAATCCTACTTAAGAAAGAATAAATCTTTTAATAAAGATTTAAAGAAGAGGTTTTTCAATTATTAAACAAAATTGAAAATTTATTTGGAAATTGATGGTGGGTTGATTGTGAATAATGTTTTAAATGACATTAGGTCTTGAAACCCAAATCAATAGTGAAATTATGATTTTTCATTCATTAATCTTTTAATTAAAGATTTAATGAAATTTTCTAGAGCGAAGTTTCCAATTTAATATAATTAATTTAAATTTAAAGAAATTGGATTTTGGGGTTTGTCGTGAACAATGTTTTAAGCAACATTTGTTCTTTATCCCAATTAAGATAAGATTAATTTCTTAAAGTTGAAAAATCATTAAATAATAATTTATGGATGGTTAATACCAAATAGAGTTTTAACGAACCTTTAATCAGAATTAAAGAGGAATAAAGAAATTGAATTTACTAAATTCAATAAGTGATCGAGAATGGAGTACCACCAGTTTTGCTCCATGCGTTAGTTAAATCTTTAATTAGATTTAAACGATAAACAGTAATTAAATTTACCGTAACATATTGGGTCTAGATATGGAGTACCATCAGTTTTACTCCATGGGTTAAATAGGTTGGGACTGGGCTAATGAAATAAATGATTTATTCGGTAAGACGTAAATTCCGACTAGATGGATAGGGCTTAATGTAGTTGAGAAAAGATTAAATCTTTTGAAACGATATCCAAAGGATTATTTAACTATATGTTTTAAAGGAATTTTATCTTTGATAAAATTAATGGGAAAATTTCCTAGAGAAAAGATCATTTAATCAAAAGAATATTCTTGATTTGGAATGAGGCGTTTTTTTTTGTGTTCCCTATAACACATGTTTTTAAATTGCGCGAATTATTCGGAAAGACCGGTTTAACCCATTCCGATTAATCCATACGACGATTAAAGATAGAAGACGAAGACTACGGTTGAAGACCGTGAAATATTCGAGTCGTGCGGATGATTATTGATATCTTGATTGGGCTGTACACCCAAGACGATGGAATAATTTGTAATCATCTAAACGAACTTGGATAGATTACCGGATTTGACTTTCGCTCAGACCCAGAGCATAAGTTTTAAATGGATTGTATGTCTAACGTTGTATTCCTTTTGTTGTGTTTGTTGAACTCTACTAAATATATATATCTGTTTGGTGGCAGAGAATTTATTCTCTTGCACAACACCCTTCTCTGAGACATACGAGCTTAGAGGGTATATATATTGGTAGATTGATCAACGATATGACAATGATGGACAATGTGGCATGCTAAGATAAAAATGATCAAGGCTTTTGTTAAAAAGCAGAGCCTTGTGGTATGACGTGACTTCGCGAGCCTCACACCCCGGTATGATGGTGAACTGATGGTTAGGTTAGTATACTTTCGATATTAGGATGGATTCGGCCGACCGGGATGAGCTGGGAAGTGGGTATATACCCTCGATTTCCAGAGGGATAGAGTAAGCGGTGTTTTCTCTCGCTGGGACGTAAGCCGCGGGTTACTTGATATCCCAAATGTGCGTATGTGTATCACGGTAAGCCGTGAAGTATTGCACTACGTGATAGATCTTTCGAATCAGGAGCCATCATGATGGAAATCCAACTTTCCAATACGAGCTTTTACGATTTTAGTTGTATAGCCTAGTATGGCGACATAGTAGGATGGGGTATTATGCCGTCTATGATTTATACATTTATTTTCGAAATTGATTTCTACATTATGCACTTATATAGTATAAAAGAGAACTTTAGCGTACCAAGCATGTTTGGCTATTATAAGGTAAAACTCTATCCTCCGGGTTGCGTTTGCATTGTGTGATGGGACCTGAGTCTTATAATAGCTTCATTTTTCTAAAAGCATTGCGATGTTTTATGCACTGGTATTCTTGGGAGGAAACCCGTTCCGCATTAGCAGCGTGGTCCCTTGATTTACCCAACTTTAAATTAAAATATTAATAACGGTTTTTGAGTTCTCATACCAGTCCCATGACTGACCTGGAGTTTATTGTTTTAACCTAAACTCTGGGTGCCCTTATTTTCCACATGGGCAGTTGGAGTTTTGGTTTTTGCAGATTTTCATTTATAAAAGGATTCTGGGTTGAAGCTTAAAGCTGTGTCCAGAGCATATTAGTCTCCCGCTGTATTATTTTGTATTATTATCTTTCCGCTGCAATGTATTATGTAATAACTCAAATTTTATATTTTCAAGTTGTAAAGTATTTATTCATGTACTCATATTCTTGTACTCTGATGTAATTGTTGTAATAAGCAATTGAAATGTTCTCTTGTTTGTGTTCTGATGTGTTCTGTTCTCAAAACAATCTTCATTCTAGTTCGGTTTAGGCCGGGCCGGACTGAGGGTCGTTTCAGTTGGTATCAGAGCTTTGGTTTTACAAAGCTCGAGAACAAAACATATTAGAACCGAACAAAAGAATTCATCAGAGATAGGATTAGTAATATCCTATAAGAATGACTCGTTAGAGATGGGATCAGCAGTATCCTAGGATGAGTCTAAAGAGTGCCATTTTGTTAAAACCAAAATTAGTTTTGAAAATCTATAACTTACTATACGTAATTGATTATTATATTTTGGACTATCAGGTATTAGTAGGCTTTGCATATGCGTCTGATCAACGTGTATTTGAAATCTCAATATACTGGGTAGATATAGAATCACACTCTAGTAGCCCGGAGATGACCCTGATGACACTAGTGATTGACATGTCAGCATCATTAGTTCATGTTCGTGTTTCGAAAGTGGGATTTCTATATATTTCCACATTGACTGGTATGAGAACCAAAACCTAGCTATTGTGTGACATGGCATCAAAAACATGATTTTTGAATATATATATGAAAGTTACGCATTTGAAAAATTAATCCACTAATTGATTGCTGGCTGTGCTGATTGCTTGTTGATTGAACCAATAAAATATTGAAATTGCATGCAAATATATACATATGAGTTGAACAGGTCATGGCAAGGCTAGAGCAGAGGAATAAAATTGTATGCCCGACAAATAGGTACATATTTACTTTATTTTGTGAGTTTTGATTTTATGAGCCGATTGGCTAGCCGCTTTGCATTCTCTTTCTTCTTTTCCCCCCTTCTGTTTTCTTTTTCTTTTTGGGGTGATGAGAGCCCTATGAGGCAGTTTGCGTTTTTCCAATACTCTCCGTACGAAGGAGACTCTGGCGAAATTTTTCTAGAATTTAGGGTGTTAGCCAAATTTTAGGAAAATTAATAAATTATTATAAGTTGAAAATTTGATGAACTTAAGCCATATTAAAATTATTGAAAGTTGAGTTGATTTATAAAATAATTTTTAACTCTATTCCTTTTCGAGGACGAAAAGATTTTAAGTGGGGGAGATTGTAACAACCTGGATTTTTGGAACAAAAAGAATATATTATTTTTGGTTATTTTAATGGATTTTGATATTTAAAATGATATATTTTAAATAATAACGATTAAAATCTATTTAATACGACGTTACAAATTATAATAATTCTATACTGAACTTTAAATAGCGCGGTAATTTCAGTTTTCAACTTTGAACTTTGGAAAATCTTATAAAATCAATATTAAATTGGAATTGGATAAAACTGGACACATTGGGACCGTATTGGAAATATTTATCCAAAGAATTTTAGAAATTAAATCTTCAGTTTTTATTTTGTAAGTTATGAAAAATTCAAGTTTTTAGAAAAACGCTATAGAATTTAATAATATAATATTATTTAAAGGCCCAAAACGTTACTTTTTGCATATGATCAAATTTGGACTCGAAACTACTTCCATTGAGTCCAGAATGACGTTTACATAAAGAAAAAGTATAACCATCGATATATTTTGAGTTTCGGAAAATTTTCATTATTTTATGTATTTTTAATATTAAAATATATGCGCCACAAATGGAAATTTTGCAAACGGCCTCCGAATCCGGTGAAACCAGTTTCCATGGATCCGGAATATTTAAATATAGTTAAATTCCAAATTTCATAATTTTTGGAGTCATTTTGTGGCAGTTATTGATTTTCTTTTTGGAAATGGTCAATTTTAATAAATAAAAAAATTCACCAAATATTCATATGGACTCGAAATTTAACGAAACCAGTTTTGTTGGGTTTGTAATGTCAAATATTATTTATGTTTAAATTTTCATTAATTTCGAAATTAGTATGTGAGCGTAGTAATTTTTAAACGGTCAAAAATGCAAGAAATTGAATTAAAGAATGAACATGGGCCTATTATCCAATAAGTGAAAATAAACAAGGGTTTTAAAACCCAATTACACCAGCCTATATATTATCTTATTTCAGCCATAACCTAGAGAAACAAACCATAACCACCTTCTTCCTCATTTCAATTTCAATGGCTTCTCCACCTAAAACCTTCTTTGCAAAAAGAACCCTCAAACTGAAAATTTTATTTCTCCCAAACAAAAACAAAATAAATCAAACCCCTTCTGGGTATTGATCATCATCTTATTATCTACCTTCAACGAAAAATTCAGCGTCTAATGTCGCACGGATTCGCCGGAATCTCAGATCAACGGCAAAACTGATAAAACGGAGCAGCAAACACAATTGAATTTTTTCCCGCAAATCAGAGAAGAACTGGACGAAGTCACCAACACGAAAGTTGTTCGTATGCGCGAGAGGAAGGTGCTGTAAAAATTTCAGGTAGAACAGAGCAAGGATGTGGCCTGTGGGGCCCGCAACCTGACGAACGGAAATCATCGATTTCCGGCCGTCGGCGGCGGCCTGGGGGGGGGGGGGGGGGGCACTTCCGGCGAAGCTTTGCCTCGTCGAGACGGTTCCGATGGTGGGTGGCGGCGGCGGTGCAGGTCAACGGTGTGGCGGGAAAGTCCGGTCAAAGTTTTAAAAGCACTGGTTTGACCAGAAAATGAAGAGAGAGAAAAGGTTGATTATTTGATTAATTAATTAATTAATCTAATATCCAATGTTCGAACGCGCATAACATTTGCATACTAAGTCGAAATTTGACGATTTCAGGTTCGCCGCGATCGTGGTGACGAGAGGTTCGCGTGGACACTAATTTCGTCCAATTTGGAGACAGTCAAATTTTTAGGTATTTTCATGAATATAAATAATTATTTAAAATTATCCAAACTTCAGTAAATCATAACTTTTTGTAACGAACTCGAAATGACTCAAAACAGGGTTTGCCATGATCGGTATATTTTTAGCAATGCATAGACACCAATTTCGCTAAATTCTGAGGATGTTGAATTTTGGGCCAAAATTGGGTCCAAAACCACCCAATTGGACCCGATAAAGTCAAATCTCGGTGAGAACTCTTTTCTCACTCAATTTTTATTTTCAGTAAATATTTATTTTCTGAAATAAATATATTTTAAATGTCCGTGATGAATGTCTGAGAATTAATTCTGTGATATGCATGTTTGGTTGTGAATTGTTGCTATGGAATGCCTGATTTTTGTGTATTGATTCAATGTTTGAATTGAAATTCTGTAATTAACTAATTTATGATAAATCATTATGATAATTGGAATTTGCTACACTGCCATATATGAGTTACCTGTCTCATATGTGTTGATTGGGCTGATATTTTCACACATCGCCCAAGTGCACAGTTAATAAATTATTCCTTAAATGTTGTTTAAATGTGATGTGGACATTATATGAATGTTATTATGTGATGAATGTTATTGTTGGTTACATGTATGATTTAAAATCCATTATTTAATGGTATTTGATGTGAGTCTCATTCCAAGGTGGGAATTTCAAAAGTTTTCAAAAGAATTTACAATTAAAGAATTAAATGTAATTTTAATGCGTTTTAATATAATTTGATGTACACTAAACCGATTAGTTAAATTGCGCTTTTTATACGTGAATGGATATTTCCATGAATTATATTTATTATACAATAAAGGAATGAAGATTTAAGATTTGAAATTTGAAATGGGACGTTTGGAATTTTTAATAATTATTATAATAAAATGAGTATTGCTTAACCCGAGGTTAGATTTAGTTGTGGTATAAGACTGCCCGGACCCGCCCGGCACATCCAGCAACCGCAACAATATATATCTAATGTGAGAGGTTTATGCAATAATCAATACTTAATTAACATATATAAATTGAAATTCAAAAGTTATACATTTTTGAAAATATAATATTGTAATAATAAATGCTGTATTAATGATTAAATTAATACAAAAAGTTTAAAATTTTAAAAATGACATTTTAAAAAATTATTGTAATATTAAATTGAACATTAAAAGAATAAATGAAGCAATAAATGATTAATTTATTTTGAAAGCTTGCATTTTGAAAAGTTATTCTTTTATTAAAGATTAGAATGCTAAATAATGTTTGTTAATAAAAGTTATTCTTTTATTAAAGATTAGAAACGCTAACTAATGTTTGTTAATAAAAGTTATTCTTTTATTAAAGATTAGAAACGCTAAAAAATGTTTGTTAATAAAAGTTATTCTTTTATTAAAGATTAGAAATGCTAAATAATGTTTGTTAATAAAAGTTATTCTTTTAATAAAGATTAGAAACGCTAAATAATGTTTGTTAATAAAAGTTATTCTTTTATTAAAGATTAGAAACGCTAAATAATGTTTGTTAATAAAAGTTATTCTTTTATTAAAGATTAGAAACGCTAAATAATGTTGTTAATAAAAGTTATTCTTTTATTAAAGATTAGAAACGCTAAATAATGTTTGTTAATAAAAGTTATTCTTTTATTAAAGATTAGAACGCTAAATAATGTTTGTTAATAAAAGTTATTCTTTTATTAAAGATTAGAAACGCTAAATAATGTTTGTTAATAAAAGTTATTCTTTTATTAAAGATTAGAACGCTAAATAATGTTTGTTAATAAAAGTTATTCTTTTATTAAAGATTAGAAATGCTAAATAATGTTTGTTAATAAAAGTTATTTCTTTTATTAAAGATTAGAACGCTATATAATGTTTTGTTAATAAAAGTTATTCTTTTATTAAAATTAGGAACGCTAAAATATGTTGGTTTAGAATTTAATATTGAATATAGGTCGATATATTTTATTCAAAGTTTTATATTTAATATTAAATAAGATGCTGGGTTTATCGTGAATGGTGTCTTAAATAACACTGTTCTTGAATCCTACTTAAGAAAGAATAAATCTTTTAATAAAGATTTAAATAAGAGGTTTTTCAATTATTAAACAAAATTGAAAATTTATTTGGAAATTGATGGTGGGTTGATTGTGAATAATGTTTTAAATGACATTAGGTCTTGAAACCCAAATCAATAGTGAAATTATGATTTTTCATTCATTAATCTTTTAATTAAAGATTTAATGAAATTTTCTAGAGCGAAGTTTCCAATTTAATACATTAAATTGAAATTTAAAGAAATTGGATTTTGGGGTTTGTCGTGAACAATGTTTTAAGCAACATTTGTTCTTTAACCCAATTAAGATAAGATTAATTTCTTAAAGTTGAAAAATCATTAAATAATAATTTATGGAAGGTTAATACCAAATAGAGTTTTAACGAACCTTTAATCAGAATTAAAGAGGAATAAAGAAATTGAATTTACTAAATTCAATAAGTGATCGAGAATGGAGTACCACCAGTTTTGCTCCATACGTTAGTTAAATCTTTAATTAGATTTAAACGATAAACAGTAATTAAATTTACCGTAACATATTGGGTCTAGATATGGAGTACCACCAGTTTTACTCCATGGGTTAAATAGGTTGGGACTGGGCTAATGAAATAAATGATTTATTCGGTAAGACGTAAATTCCGACTAGATGGATAGGGCTTAATGTAGTTGAGAAAAGATTAAATCTTTTGAAACGATATCCAAATGATTATTTAACTATATGTTTTAAAGGAATTTTATCTTTGATAAAATTAAGGGGAAAATTTCCTAGAGAAAAGATCATTTAATCAAAAGAATATTCTTGATTTGGAATGAGGCGTTTTTTTTGTGTTCCCTATAGCACATGTTTTTAAATTGCGCGAATTATTCGGAAAGACCGGTTTAACCCATTCTGATTAATCCATACGACGATTAAAGATAGAAGACGAAGACTACGGTTGAAGACCATGAAATATTCGGGTCGTGCGGATGATTATTGATATCTTGATTGGGCTGTACACCCAAGACGATGGAATAATTTGTAATCATCTAAACGAACTTGGATAGATTACCGGATTTGACTTTTGCTCAGACCCAGAGCATAAGTTTTAAATGGATTGTATGTCTGACGTTGTATTCCTTTTGTTGTGTTTGTTGAACTCTACTAAATATATATATCTTTGGTGGCAGAGAATTTATTCTCTTGCACAACACCCTTCTCTGAGACGTACGAGCTTAGAGGGTATATATATTGGTAGATTGATCAACGATATGACAATGATGGACAATGTGGCATGCTAAGATAAAAATGATCAAGGCTTTTGTTGAATAGCAAAGCCTTGTGGTATGACGTGACTTCGCGAGCCTCACACCTCGGTATGATGGTGAACTGATGGTTAAGTTAGTATACTTTCGATATTAGGATGGATTCGGTCGACCGGGATGAGCTGGGAAGTGGGTATATACCCTCGATTTCCAGAGGGATAGAGTAAGCGGTGTTTTCTCTCGCTGGGACGTAAGCCGCGGGTTACTTGATATCCCAAATGTGCTTATGTGTATCACGGTAAGCCGTGAAGTATTGCACTACGTGATAGATCTTTCGAATCAGGAGCCATCATGATGGAAATCCAACTTTCCAATACGAGCTTTTACGATTTTAGTTGTATAGCCTAGTATGGCGACATAGTAGGATGGGGTATTATGCAGTCTATGATTTATACATTTATTTTCGAAATTAATTTCTACACTATGCACTTATATAGTATAAAAGAGAACTTTAGCGTACCAAGCATGTTTGGCTATTATAAGGTAAAACTCTATCCTCCGGTTTGCGCTTGCATTGTGTGATGGGACCTGAGTCTTATAATAGCTTCATTTTTCTAAAAGCATTGCGATGTTTTATGCACTGGTATTCTTGGGAGGAAACCCGTACCGCATTAGCAGCGTGGTCCCTTGATTTACCCAACTTTTAATTAAAATATTAATAACGGTTTTTGAGTTCTCATACCAGTCCCATGACTGACCTGGAGTTTATTGTTTTAACCTAAACTCTGGGTGCCCTTATTTTCCACACGGGCAGTTGGAGTTTTGGTTTTTGCAGATTTTCATTTATAAAAGGATTCTGGGTTGAAGCTTAAAGCTGTGTCCAGAGCATATTAGTCTCCCGCTGTATTATTTTGTATTATTATCTTTCCGCTGCAATGTATTATGTAATAACTCAGATTTTATATTTTCAAGTTGTAAAGTATTTATTCATGTACTCATATTCTTGTACTCTGATGTTAGATTTCAAATTTTTAATATTCATTGGAAAGCTCTTTTCGATACGATCCCAACGGTTCCAGTTTTAGGAGAATCCGACGGTCGGATCTCCCGCAACGTCAATTCGAAGTCAATGGTCGAAATTTACGAACTGCCGCGGCGCGGCGCATTCTATTCAGGCCATTATATATAATATATATATTATATATATATATATATATATATATATATATATATATATATTTCGTCGATTTCCTTTTTAAAACGTAGTTTATAAATCGTTTTAAATTCGTTTTCAAAACCATTTCAACACTATAATCAATTTCAAATCGATTTGATTTCAATTCAATTCGAATTCATTTCAATTTTATTTAACTCGAATTCAAATTCGTTTCAATTCAATTCAAATTCTAATTCAATTCAATTCAATTCAATTCAATTCAATTTGAATTTACCTTCTATTTAATTCAATTCGAATTCATTTCAAATTGATTTCAATTCAATTTCAGTTCGTTTTAAATTTCATTCAAAACGATTTCAATTCTTTTGTAATTCAATTTCAGTTTAATTCAATTTGAATTCATTTTTATTCAATTCGAATTCAAATTCACTTTCTATTTAATTCGAATCGAATTCATTTTCTATTCGATTCGAATTCATTTCGAATTGATTCAATAAAATTTCAATTTGAATTTTAATCTAATTTAATTTGAATTTCATTTCAAAATATTAAATTTTGAAATCACTTTTCAATATTCATTATAAAACGAATAAAATCGATATACATATCGTTCACTTCAAAATAACGCATCTCTAATCAACACGGCTTTATATTTTTCAAAAACTTAATTATTCTATTCAACAAATGAATATTTATTCTATTCAACACATGAATCTATATTTCTTTCAACACATGACTAATCTCAACACATGAGTACTTTCCACACACGACTATTTTTATATTCAACACATGAATTTTCTTTTATAATATTCATTATTTTCCACATTGGAATGAGGCCCAATCAATTACCATATAACGTTAATTATATGGATACCATACAACACATGTATATAATAGCAACGATAAACAATCAACCATCATCAAAAGTGCACCACACAACTGCATAAGCATCAAATATAAATAATCAACACTTACACAGTCTGTCGACCAGTCGATCGACATACAATTAAATATTTGGGATTAGTGTACCCAAATATCATCCTAACACGCGTGTGGGGTTTCAAATCAACAAACACAGATTTTTATTTGTGCAGTTGCGCGATGTGTAAAATTTATCGACCCAATCAATATCAGTCAATCAGTGTATATAAACAAATCGGCCAATTTGTTTATAAATATTTATTTATTCACTTTCACGTTAAAAATTATATTTTTAACGATAACTAATTTGTTTCAACCATCTACATTTTATTATCGATTTCACATCAACAACACAAACAAATTTCACAACACATCAAACAAGCATACAAGCCGTCCATGGTCTGTGGACGACGGGTGTCGGGTGCTGCTAAGCACCGTCTGCATCCTAGTATATATATATAACTAAAAAAAGAAATTTGAGTGAGAAGTTCTCACCAATAACTATTCCAACTCCACGACACTTCATTTATAGAAATCTTCGTCGTTCTCGCCTTTTTGTCACTTTTGTTGCTCGTATTCTCTACATATATAAAAATCACATTTTTATATTGTTGCTATGTATATAAAAATTCTATTTTTACAACGCTACTATATAAATAAAAATTCAATTTTTACATCGCTACTATATAGATAAAAATTCTATTTTTACATCGCTACTATATAGATAAAAATTCTATTTTTTACATCGATATTATATAGATAAAAATTATATTTTTACATCGCTACAATATAGATAAAAATTATATTTTTACCACGCTTTTCTCTATATAAAGACTTCGCCTTTTCACATATAAAGATTTTATTTTTATTTCTTTAACTATATAAAAATTATATTTTTATACTTCTACGACATAAAAGATTATATATTTCACCTTCTACAATATAAAAGATTATATTTTTCATCTTCTACAATATAAAAGATCGCATCTTTATGATTTCTACTATATAAAAATCATATTTTTAACCTTCTACCATAATAAAGATTAAACCTTTAATATAAATACTATATAAACCTCAATTTTTATCAACTAACAATCCCTTCTTTTCATTGCTATATGTATAAAACTGATTTCATTTATTTAAAACTGCACTCACAAATCAAAATTGGTTTTATAAATAAATAAACAAATAAAAATCACCTTGGTTCGCTCGTTGGATGGCTTGGCCGGGGGGGGGGGGGGGGTTGTCGGTCTGTGGATAGAGGAGGGGGGTTGTCGGTCAGTGGATGAAGAAAGGAAGAGGAGGAAGAAGAGGAGAGGGAGGCGGCGGCGCCGTTGAGGGAGGGGAGGCGCGATGGAGGCGGCGGCGGTTTCCCTCCCCGTCGCTCGCTCCTCTTTCTTTTTTTTCTTTTAGTTGTCTGATTTAATCGGGGGAAGGGGGCCTGAAGTTAAAAGGAAGAGAGAAAGGGGGAATTTTATATTTATTTATTTTAATTTCAGAAAGTTGACTTTTTATTTCGACCTCGAAATGGGGCCCACTGCCTGTCGTTCATAGCTAATTACCCCCATTCCGAACACAATGGGATGTGTATCGTAAGATGATTCGATCGTTTCGATCAGTTTCCGTTAAAATCAACATATACTCTATATATTGAATTTGAACGCGCATTCCAATTTACCGGGGTCACATACAAACTCTAAAAATTCCATAAAAATAGTTTCTAGCCTTGTATTGACAATACGGTCCTAACAAAACTAGTTTCATCAAATTCTGAGACCGTTAGAAAAATGGTCATTTTCCAGTCGATTAAAATCAACTGAAACTGGTCAAACGCGTTTTCCTTTGCCACGCTCACATATTGATTCGAAAATTTTTGAAATTTGGAATCTAGCAATAACTTGACATCACAGACCCAACAAAATTGATTTCGTCAAAATCCGAGGTCGTTTGCAAAATTCCCATTTTTAAGGGCCTGAATTCCATAGCGACTATTCAGAATTTTCAACTAGACCTATCTTTTGATTCCCGCTATGAAATTTCGATTTTTCGGATTTGTTCGAAAGATATTCTGAATTAGATCCTATTATTTTTGGTTTCGCTAAAATCCGGTTTGTTTTGCACCCGGTACATTCAATTGATGTTTGAAATCGAATTATCGAACTACCGCGCCATTTTCAATTCTATTTATAATTATATATAATTATTTATATTCTAATGACGATGTATATAAATATATACGTTCGAATTATATTCAAAATAAATTTCTCGTTGATATTATTTAAAATAATTCATTTTAAATGTTCAAAATTCGTTAAAATTGCCAAAACAAAAATTTTAAACTGGCCCGCATTTCCGGGTTGTTACAATCTCCCCCACTTAAAACTTTTCATCCCCGAAAAGGAACAAAGTCGAAAGTGGTTTGATTAACCAAGTCTACGTTCGATCTAGCTTCCATTCTCCAACTTTTCAGTTTCTGAGAATTTTCAAATTCTTCAAAAATTTGGCTAACACCCGGAATTTTCAAAAAATTTCTCCATAACCTCCTTTGTACGGGGAGAGGTTTGTAAATTTATTGGGCCGTATTAGGTACCCAATAAATCCTAATAAGCATATACATATTTATAGTGATATATCCTGGTGTTTACAGGGGAGAGTGTATTGATAATAAATCCAGAGAATAAATTCTCGTCACCCTGTCAAAGCCTGAGGGAGTGTGTATTTTAAATGCTCCAGAGGATAAATCCTCGTCTCCTCGTCCCGTGTGGGAAATAAATAGTCCATGTGTCGTATCTAATAACTAGAGAGACGAGATTATTGTCAACTCTAGACCCGTGTGGGGTTTTTATTAATCTGGCAATTTTATCGTTACAATTTAAATAATCCATATCAGTCATCAGTTCAACCTGTAAACTATAGTCATCGCCATACAAGCCTCTCGCTCGTATGGTAAATCTTCCACCTCGTCACACAAGCTCCAAATGCTTATGTGGTAAATGACGAAGTATGCCTATCTTCCAGAAGTATGCCATGTAATGTAGTTCAAAATTAATTGTTACTATCCTATGGCGACATTTATTAATTACACACAGAATAACCAGCATTCCGTGTCCAATGGCACTCACAGGAGTTGATATAATAATAAAAGTGTGCATCCAACTCATTAAGATTTACCTATTTGTCGGGCACGCAAATAAAATCTTTACTCAACAGCTATCCAATTTCCTATTCAAACATATATAATGCACAAGTATATATTTCTAACTATTTTCAAATCAGTTCAATGTGTGATTTAATTGAATAAATTTGTTCTGGTTTTTATTGATGATACCCTAATCTTCTCTAAATGAAAGGCTGAAAAGGAACATAACAACGGAAGCCGAAAAGGAACGAAGCCGAAAGTTGTTTAACAAATCAACTCAACTTCCATTATTTTGACTATGGCTTAAATTCTTCAACTTTTCAGTTTCTAAGAACTTTTCAAATTCTTCAAAAATTTGGCTAATACCCTAAATTTTCGAAAAATTTCGCCATAACGTCCCCTGCACCGGGAGCACCGGGAAAATCCCGAAATCGCCATATAGGCCTTCTGATCTCAAAAAGAAAAAGAAAAAGCCAATCGGCTCATAAAATCATCATCACCCAAACAAAACAGTAAATTATAGTAAATATGTACCTATTTGTCGGGCAAACAAATTTTATTCTCTGGACCTGTTCAATGTAAGTACTTGTATATGCAAGCAAATGTGAACAATTTTCAATACAATTCAATATTTGATTCAATTAGGCTAAATAGTTCAAAATTATTAAACAAATAAACAAACAACACAAACATCAATCAATTAGTGAATTAGAGTTTCAAATTCATAATTTTGATATATATACAGAAAATCATGTTTTTGATGCCAATTCACAACAATGTATTCTAGCTATTATAGTTTTGGTTCTCACACCAGCCTAGTGGAAATATATAGATATCACACCTTCGTCACTCGAATATAAATACTGATAACGCTGCAGCCTTACCAGAATCATTCCCGGGCAACTAGAGTGTGATTCTATATCTATCTAGTATATTAAAACTTTGAATATACGTTCATGACGCGTGTATGCAAAACATTTATATACTCGATTGTCCATATTCAAAATAAATAAATTCAAATACGTATAAAGCGATTTAAATTTTCAAAATAAAATTGTTTTCATTTGGAAAATATACTCTTCACACTCGTTCTTGGATACTACTGATCCTATCTCTAACGAGTCATTCTAATTGGATATTACTAATCCAATATCTGATGAATTCTTTCATATGGTTCTAATGTGTCTTGTTCTCGAGCACTGTAAACCAAAGCTCTGATACCACTGTAAGAACCCGTAACTTCCCCGTGAAGGAAAGCGTGGATACTTTGAGAACAACACACATCGGAACACAGACAGAAGAACATTTCATTGTTATTACAACAATTCCATCATATACAAGAATATATATAGTATAAATGAATAAATTACATTCAACAAACATCAGAGATTTAAATTACATTTAAAAACATCGCAGCGGAAAATAATACAAAAGCACAACTAGAAGTAATACACGGATACAGAGCTTTCCAAGCATCGTTCCAGCTGTAAATCAGGATCCTGTGAATATAAATCTGCAAAACCAAAATTACTAGCTGCCCGTGTTGAAAATAGGGGCACCCAGAGTTTAGGTCAAAACAATAAACTCCAGGTCAGTCATGTGACTGGTGTGAGAACTAAAACAGTTATTTAAAACTTTACTTTAAAAGAGAGTAATTCAAGGGACCACGCCGTATAACACGGAACAGGTTTCCTCCCAAGAATACTAGTGCATATAACAAAACAACGCAATGCTTTTTGGAAAAAATGAAGCTATTATAAGACCCAGGTCCCATCACACAATGTAACGCAAGCCGGAGGATAGGGTTTTCCCTTATAATAGCCAAATAATGCTTGATACGTTTAAAAACAAATCATTTGATACTATTATAAGTGTATAGTGTCAAAACAATTCAAATCATAAATATCAATCATAGGCGGCATAGCTACCATCTACTATGTCGCCATACTAGGCTCTACAAATAAAACCAAAACACAAGTATTGGAAATTGGATTCCATCATGAGTCGAGGCAAGGGGCAAGCTCCTCTCCGCGTTCGAGACACTCTAGCAAATGTCCCAGGACCCCACTCTGATCCTTGGATCTTCAGGGCCGGTCCTCTCTTACTTTTGAGGATTAGTTATTCCTGAATACACGTTTCCCGGTCCTTACAGACCTATATCCGAGGCGCCTCGCATTCCAACAACCACATAGGTGATAATTATATAAATTTCAGGGCTGGTAGGTCACAGACACCACCCTAGCTAGAAAGAAACGTCGTGCTCTCCCTGCAGTCACTATCACGTTTTTGACTCATACCGAGGTGTGAGGCTCGCGACTTCACGTTATACACAAAGCTACGCCACACAGGCCATGCTTTGATCATCAACCACAAGACTTTGCTTTTCAACAGAAGCCTTGATCAATTGCCACTTACACGTGCCACACTGGCAATTCACTCCGTGCGAATGATGTCCATCGATATACAACCTCTGAGCTCGTACGTCTCATAGAAGGGCGTTAAGCAAGAGAATAAATTCTCTGCCGCCAAACAGATGTATATTTAATAGAGATCAATCAACACAGAATAAAATCCAATGTCAGACACACAATCCATTTACAAGTTCGTTCTGGGTCTGAATGAAACCGGAGGCACTTTCCTCGCATATCCATCGATCTCCAAGTACGTCTGGACGATCACCAATTGTTTCCCTCATCTTGGATGTACAGCCCAATCAAGATCATCAGTAATCACCCAAACGAAGTGAAGACTTCCGGTCCTTAACCACCGTCTTCATCTTCGACATCTCGTCGAATCGGTTATTCAGAATGGGTATAAACCCGGCCTTTCTGAATAACCCACGTATATGATAAACAAATGTTACACAAACACAACAGACGTCTCATTCCAATTCAGAATATTCTTTTATTCACAAAATCACATTTTTATGGAAAGGTTCCCATTAATTTTATCCAAGATAAATTCTTCTAAATTTATTCTTTAATCTTCCTTTGGATATCATTTCAAACTAGTCGGGATTAACGAACCACACCGAAGTAATTATTTATTTTATTTCCCAATCCCAACCTATTCATCCCATGGAGAAAACTGGTAATACTCCATATCTAACACCACAGTGTTATCGGTAAAATTAATTACCATTTCATGTTCAAATCAAATTAAAGATTTAATTATTGCATTGGAGGAAAACTTGTGGTACTCCATTCTCGATCACCTTTCAGATTTGATAATTTAAATTATCAATTCACATTTTAATCTAATTAAAGATTCACTAACACTCTACTTAGTTTTAATCTTTTCAAAAATCAACATCCTGTCATTAACTGGGTTAAAGAACCAATGCCATCTAAAATACGATTCACGACAAACCCAAATCACATTTTATATTAAATACAAGGCTCTGAATAGAAAATACACTGGCTTATATTCAATATCAAATTCTGAAACCAACAAATATCGTATTGGAAATAACGATATAAAATATATCTTTCAAATTCCCATAACAATATCTGTATAATCACGAAATCCAACATCGAAATATTCCGAAGATAATTTCAATTCAACTCCAGTCCAATACACGTATTGGGAATACTGATTATTTTTAAAATCACTTTCAAATTCAATTTATTTATTTCAAAAATAAATTGATTTTAATTCTAGTTCAAAACTAGTTCATTTCGATAAAAAATTATTTTTATCTTTTCAAATATGGAATTTTTCAGCTCAATTTTTCCCAAATCATTTCTTATGATTTTACACAAATTATAGATATTTTTAATAATTTTATCAAGGCAAGTACAGTCGATTTCCATCAACGGCCATCGAACTGCACTTACAGCGACCTTTTCCAAATTTGATTTGGACATAATTCCAAATCCAACAGTTAGATTTCAAATTTCTAATATTCATTGGAAAGCTCTTTTCGATACGAACCCAATGGTTCCGGTTTTAGGAGAATCTGACGGTCGGATCTACCGCAACGTCAATTCGAAGTCAATGGTTGAAATTCACGAACTACCGCGGCGCGCCGCGTTCTATTCAGACCATTATATATATAATATATATATATTATATACTTCGTCGATTTCCTTTTTAAAACGTATTTTATAAATCGTTTTAAACTCGTTTTCAAAACCATTTCAACACTATAATCAATTTCAAATCGATTTGATTTCAATTCAATTCGAATTCATTTCAATTTTATTTAATTCGAATACAAATTCGTTTCAATTCAATTCAAATTCTAATTCATTTCAATTCAATTCAATTTGAATTTACCTTCTATTTAATTCAATTCGAATTCATTTCAAATTGATTTCAATTCAATTTTAGTTCGTTTTAAATTTCATTCAAAACGATTTCAATTCGTTTTTAATTCAATTTCAATTTAATTCAATTTGAATTCATTTCTATTCAATTCGAATTCAAATTCACTTTCTATTTAATTCGAATCGAATTCATTTTCTATTCGATTCGAATTCATTTCAAATTGATTCAATAAAATTTCAATTTGAATTTTAATCTAATTTAATTTGAATTTCATTTCAAAATATTAAATTTTGAAATCACTTTTCAATATTCGTTATAAAACGAATAAAATCGATATAAATATCGTTCGCGTCAAAATAACGCATCTCTAATCAACACGGCTTTATATTTTTCAAAAACTTCTTTATTCTATTCAACAAATGAATATTTATTCTATTCAACACATGAATCTATAGTTCTTTCAAAACACGACTAATCTCAACACATGAGTATTGTCCACACATGACTATTTTTATATTCAACACATGAATTTTCTTTTATAATATTCATTATTTTCCCCATTGGAATGAGGCCCAATCAATTACCATATAACGTTAATTATATGGATTCCATACAACACATGTATATAATAGCAACGATAAACAATCAACCATCATCCAAATTGCACCACACAACTGCATAAGCATCAAATATAAATAATCAACGCTTACACAGTCTGTCGACCAATCGATTGACATACAATTAAATAATTGGGATTAGTGTACCCAAATATCATCCCAACACCCGTGTGGGGTTTCAAATCAACAAACACAGATTTTAATTTGTGTAGTTGGGCGATGTGTAAAATTAATCGACCCAATCAATATCAGTCAATCAGTGTATATAAACAAATTGGCCAATTTGTTTATAAATATTTATTTATTCACTTTCACGTTAAAAATTGTATTTTTAACGATAACTAATTTATTTCAACCATCTACATTTTATTTTCGATTTCACATCAACAACACAAACAAATTTCACAACACATCAAACAAGCATACAAGCCGTCCATGGTCTGTGGACGACGGGTGTCAGGTGCTGCTAAGCACCATCTGCATCCTAGTATATATATATATATATATATATATATATATATATATATATATATATATAACCAGAAATAGAAATTTGAGTGAGAAGTTCTGACCAATAGCTATTCCAACTCCACGACACTTCATTTATAGAAATCTTCGTCGTTCTCGCCTTTTTTCACTTTCGTTGCCCGTATTCTCTACATATATAAAAATCACATTTTTATATTGTTGTTATGTATATAAAAATTCCATTTTTACGTCGCTACTATATAGATAAAAATTCTATTTTTACATCGCTACTATATAGATAAAAATTCTATTTTTGCATCGCTACTATATAGATAAAAATTCTATTTTTACATCGCTACTATATAGATAAAAATTATATTTTTACATCGCTACTATATAGATAAAAATTATATTTTTACCACGCTATTCTCTATATAAAGACTTCGTCTTTTCACATATAAAGATTTTATTTTTATTTCTTTAACTATATAAAAATTATATTTTTATACTTCTACGACATAAAAGATTATATATTTCACCTTCTACAATATAAAAGATTATATTTTTCATCTTTTACAATATAAAAGATCGCATCTTTATGATTTCTACTATATAAAAATCATATTTTAACCTTCTACCATAATATAGATTAAACCTTTAATATAAATACAATATAAACCCCAATTTTCATCAACTAACAATCCCTTCTTTTCATTGCTATATGTATAAAACTGATTTCATTTATTTAAAACTGCGCTCACAAATCAAAATTGGTTTTATAAATAAATAAACAAATAAAAATCACCTTGGTTCGCACGTTGGAGGGCTTGGCGGCGGGGGAGGGGATGCTGTCGGTCAGTGGATGGAGGAGGGGTCTTCGAGTTGAGGCTGTACAAAGAGGAGAGGCGGAGCAGGGGAAGGAGCTGGGGGTCTCCGATGAACGGGCGGCCGTGGGGGTGTCGCGGTGGAGCGGCGCGAAGAGGGAGGGGTTAGGAGAAGAGAAGAAAGGAAGAGGAGGAAGAAGAGGAGAGGGAGGCGGGGCGGCAGCGCCGTTGAGCGGGTGCGCGATGGAGGCGGCGGCGGTTTCCCTCCCAGTCGCCCGCTCCTCTTTCTTTTTTTTTCTTTTCGTTTTCTGATTTAATCGGGGGGGGGGGGGGGGGGCTGAAGTTAAAAGGAAGAGAGAAAGGGGGAATTTTATATTTTATTTATTTATTTTAATTTCAGAAAGTTGACTTTTTATTTCGACCTCGAAACGAGGCCCACCGCCTATCGTCCATAGCTAATTACCCTCATTCCGAACACAATGGGATATGTATCGTAAGCTGATCGATCGTTTCGATCAATTTCCGTTAAAATCAACATATACTCTATATATTGAATTTGAACACGCATTTCAATTTACTGGGGTCACATACGAACTCTAAAAATTCCATAAAAATATTTTCTAGCTTCATATTGACAATACGGTCCTAACAAGACTAGTTTCGTCGAATTCTGAGACCGTTAGAAAAATGGCCATTTTCTGGTCGATTAAAATCAACTGAAACTGGTCAAACACGTTTTCCTTTGCCACGCTCACATATTGAATCAAAAAATTATGAAATTTGGAATATAGCAATAACTTGACATCACGGACCCAACAAAAGTGATTTCGTCGAAATCCGAGGTCGTTCGCAAAATTCCCATTTTTAAGAGCCTGAATTCCATAGCGACTATTCAGAATTTTCAACTGGACCAATCTTTTGATTCCCGCTATGAAATTTTGATTTTTCGGATTCGTTGGAAAGATATTCTCAATTAGATCCTATTATTTTTGGTTTCGCTAAAATCCGGTTTGTTTTGCACCCCATACATTCAATTGAAGTTTGAAATCGAATTATAGAACTACCGCGCCATTTTCAATTCTATTTATAATTATATATAATTATTTATATTCTAACGACAACGTATATAAATATATACGTTCGAATTATATTCAAAATAAATTTCTCGTCGATATTATTTAAAATAATTCATTTTAAATGTTCAAAATTAGTTAAAATTGCCAAAACTAAAATTTTAAACTGGCCCACATTTCCGGGTTGTTTCATTATTGAATAATCAACGCAGAAATTATGATGTAATGCTTTTGTGTTGAACTACGTATGAAATAAATATTTGGATTCTGCTGCTTAAATTTATCTATCTTGTAAATTTTTCTGTGCCTTGTACCTATAACTCTCCACCAAAGTTAAGGCATTCCCTTTGTGACCTTAATGGAGGTGGGGTGTTTTAGATAAACCTTTAGTAAAAAGATCAGCTAGGTTATCATTTGGTCTCACATAATCAATGGAAATAGTTCCATTTGAGAGTAACTACCTTACTGTGTTATAACATCTACGAATACGTCATGACTTTCCATTATACACAAAATTATGCACTTCACGTAGCGCTGCTTGGTTATCGTAGTGTATGCATATGGCCGGTACAGGTTTAGGCCAGAAATGGGATATCTAATCTGATAAACTCTGACTCCATAGGATCGAGCTATGCATGTCTGTTTAGTAGATTTCCTTGATATTACTGCATCTGCTAGGGTAAATACATTACCAATCGTTGATTTTGATTCCTCTGAATCAACAACCCAGTTTGCATCACTATATCCTTCTAATATGGCAGGATATTTTCCACAGTGTATGGAATAGTTTGAGGTATTTTTTAAATATCCTAGCACTCTCATTAGTGCTTTCCAGTGTTCCTTCCCTGGATTGCTTGTATACCTGCTTGACTTACTGCTTAAGCTATATCTGGTCTTGTGCAATTCATGAGATACATGAGACATCCTATTACAAAAGAGTATTCTAGTTGCATTACACTCTCATTAATGTTTTTATGAAGTACTTTAGATGGATTAAAAGGTGTTCGTACTCCTTTAATTCCAAGATTTTAATATTTTTCAACCACCTTTTCTACATAGTGTGACTGAGATAATTCAATTCCATTAAGTATTCTAAATATTTTGATTCCCAAAATAATGTCCTCAACTCCTAAATCTTTCATATCGAAATTGTTGACTAATATTTTCTTTATGGTCTCTATTACTTGGGTATTCGGACCAAAGATTAGCATATCGTCTACATACAGACAAATCATCACATATGCTTGTCCAACTTGTTTATAATAAACACACTTATCACATTCATTTATAAGAAAACCATTTTTCATCATGACACTATAAAATTTTACGTTCCATTGTTTTGGAGCTTGTTTTAGTCCATATAATGATTTTACTAATCTATAGACTTTATTTTGATTTACTTTTGAAATTAAACCTTCTGGCTGCTCCATGTAGATTTCCCCATCGAGATCGCCATTTAAGACTGACGTCTTTACATCCATTTGATGAATCTTTAAATTATAGATGGATGCAATTGCTACTAGCATTTTCATTTTGGTTATTCGAGTTCCTGGTGAATACATATCAAAAAAGTCTACACCTTCTTGACGATATCCTTTGGCTACTAATCTGGCTTTATATTTATAGATAGAGCCATCTTCTTTCATTTTCTTCTTGAAAATCTATTTGCGGCCAATTGGCTTTATTCCAAGTGGAATATCAATAATTTCCCAAGTTTTATTGCTTAAAGTTGAATAAATCTCACTTTAGATTGCTTCTTTCCAACATGCAGATTCAAAAGATGACATTGCTTCCTTGTACGTTTAAGGTTCGTGTTCTAACATATATGTTAAAAACTTCAGTCCAAATGTCTTTGAAGTCTAGCCCTTACACTTTTTTAGGGTTCTATTTCCTCAATTTCATGAATTTTCGTTTTCATGTGAATTGGTTGATTCTTCTCTTGTCCTTTTAGGTACATAAGCTCCTTCAATCCTTTTGCACGGAAACACATCTTCAAAGAATGAGGCATCTCTTGATTCCATGATTGTATTTATTTGAATGTCAGCTATATCAGACTTGAATACCAAAAATTTGTAGGCGCTAATACTTTGGGCAGGCCCTAAGTAGCAGTAGTCTACTATTTTTGGTCCAAGTTAGACTCTCCTTGGAGGCGGAACTGGGACATTTGCCAAGCACCCCCACACTTTGAGGTATTTAAAGCTTTGTTTATGTTCTTTCCATAACTCATATGGAATCAGTCCTGTTTTATTGTGAGGAACCTTGTTAAAATGTGGTTAAACATATTTAAGGCTTCCTCCTACAAGTTCATTGGCAGACCTGAGGTTAAAAGAATTTCGTTAATCATGTCTTTTAATGTTCTGTTCTTTCTCTCAGCAATACCATTTTGTTGTGGTGAATATGGAGCAGTTGTTTGATGAATTATACCATTTTCTAAACAGAATAATGGTGATTCAAACTCTCCACCTCGATCAGATCTTAGTATCTTGAACTTTTGATTAAGCTGATTTTTCTACTTCAGCCTTACATTTTACAAACGATGTGATTACTTCATCTTTACTATTTTAAATATATACATAGAAATATCGTATGTAATCATCAATAAATGTGATAAAATAATTTTTCTACCTCTTGTAGGTAAGTGTTTGAAATCACATAGGTCGGTATGAATCAATTGTAATGGTTCGGTACCTTTTTCAATAGTATGAAATGGTTTCTTAACCATTTTTGCTTCTACATAAGCTTCACATTTATATTTTTTATCTACCTGAAATTTTGGAATTAAATCCAGATTTGCAAGTTTTTTCATTTTTCGAAAGTTTATGTGTCCTGATCTTTCATGCCATAATAGAACATCATACTCGACAACATAAGAAACTTCCTTTTTATTCATTTCAGAATTATAGCATACATTATTATTCCGATTACGGCTACATTAGCCTTAGATAGGCCATCACACAAGTATCCTCTCCCTGTATAAACTCCAGCCTTGGACAGAACAACTTTACTATTTTAAGACCATTCAGAAGCCTTTCTTTGAGAGTATAGGTACAGAAATCAAGTTTTTTTGGATATCTAGAACATGAAGCACATCATTTAGTGTAATAATTATACCAGATTTGAACTTGAGGATTACTTTCCTGTTGCCCTCCATCATTGACACTGCCGACTTACCGATGTACCATTTTCTCCATGATCCAGTTTGTTGTATGTGGAGAACATGGACTTTTCAGAACACACATATCATGTAGCGCCTGTGTCAAACCACCATTGAGAAGGGTTCTGGACTAGAATTCATTCTGACACAACTTCTGAGAAGTTAGGCCCATCGATGTCCATGTTGTCCATGACATTTACATCCGAATTTTTTTTCTTGTGTTTGCAATCTTTTGCTTGATGACCAGTTTTTCCACAAACCCAACAATCGCCATTGAATTTCTTGGACTACTTCTGATCATGCTGGTTGTCTTTGGGTGCCTTCCTTTTCTTTTTACTTTTGTTAGGGTGCCCTTTTTTCTTTCACCCTTCTGCAAGAAAAGCCTCTTCGCTTTTTGGTTTAGTGACTCCGCGATTATCTGCCTCAATCTTCAATCTAACGATTAAGTTTGTAACGATATCTCCCACTTCTTATGCTTTAAATAGTTGTGGTAGTCTTTCCAAGATGGTGGAAACTTTCCAGTGATCGCCTCAACCAGAAAAGATACACCAACTTTGTGGCCTTCTACTTCCATTTCATGGATGATGATTTGAAGTTCATGTAGTTGTGTAGGGACAGATTTTGAATCTACCATTTTCTATTCCAAGAACTTGTCAACTATAAACTTTTCAGGCTCATGTTTTGTGTTTTGTACTTTGCGGTAAGCGCATTCGAAAGGGCTTTTGCAGTCTTGATTGGCTGATACACTTTTTTCTAAACATTGTCTAAACATTTCAGGATGTAATTCCTGCATAAGTAATCTGAGCGTCTCCATGCATCAATATTCAGAATCTTATCTGACTCCTTGGTTTTTCTTGGCGTAGGCGGCACTAGTTCATCTTCCTTAAGATACTTTTGCAGACCGATAGAAGTGAGATAAAAAAGCATCTGACTTTACCATGTCAAAAAATCATCACCCTCTCCCTTAAATAGGTCTGGTTTGTTCAAGTTGGCTGTCTTTATCAATATTTGTTCTGCTGCCATCTCCGTTTTCATGAAAACATACAAAAGTCTTTAAGATGCAGATGTTTTAATCTCAGAACAGAAGCAACAGACGCAATCAACGACACTAATTTGTGTTATAATGTACAACAATATGTGCAATTGTTACAAAGCCCAATCTGACTTGCACACAAGTGGATGCAGTATAGTATACAACAGGAAAAACAACAGAAATAGAAACGAAATTCGATTGAGACTTGCCTTAACAATTTCCTTAAGACTTTTTAATTAGACTCCCAGGATACAGCAATCGAAGACTGCACGAGACGGTGATGGGTATGTCAGTCTGAGCAGAGATTCGACATCAATCATTTTTTTTTTCGGCAGAGGAAGAGGAAGAAGATTGATAAAATTGGCGAGTAATGTGATCATGATTCTTCACGCATTTGTAATCTTCGAACCGTTATAATTCAAATAGTCGCGTTTGTTCGACGTTTGATTTCTAATTAAAACCATCGCATCTATATGAAACATGCCGCACTCATTTCTCTTCATCTGTTTAACGGGATGTAGACCTGTTTGATTGATTTCCGTTGGGCCGCGCCCATAGTCGTTGCCGCATCTAAAAGAAAAACCCGCAAAATTGTTTAAGTTTTTCATAGCAAAAATAAGATTTTATTCTAGACCCAAACCCATGCCCAAGCGCAAGCCCAAACCCAAACACGACCGGCCCGGTTTGGTTCGGTACAGGACGGGAGGGCGGCGCGCGTGTGTGGTTGGATCATATAATATTGGCCTCCCCCTCGCACAAAATTACTTGACCATAAGAGCCAATATTGGGAATGAGGAATAAATATATATACATAGATCTAATCTTCTTTTTGCCAATGTGGGACTAAAGTATATGTCATTCATCTCTTTGGATTCTAACAATCCCCCACATAAACGATAATATACTTTTCCCCTACACAATGTGTAACATCTCAGACTACGTATGGAATAATGCTTTGTCCTGGATAAGTAGATATTTCACTTTGAACTTTCCCTAGTTAATACTTATCGGATCTACTCGGCTAATCGGTGAATTATTTGATCTTGAACCGTTATCCTTCATTGTATATCCAAACAATAAGCTTTACGAAGCATTGATTCCCTTCTCATCCAATCTCTTGGTTGCGTTCATTTTGGTCCTGAACACTTTATGGTTCTGCAAGTGTTATAGAGAATTCAAGGATTTTAAAATTCTCGTAGTGCTGACCCATCTCACACTAACACAGGTGATCGCAACCATTAAGAGTATCCTACATATACCCCCCTTGTTATTTTTTAAGATATGGTTCTCATTAAAAAACATAGTTTTAACCTTGTAATACTTCTGTAGGCATGCATTTATAGTGTGTACCATAGGAATGGAGTAGGATTGTGTCCAAAAATGCATTATGTCTTGAGTTATTCATAACTGGTTTTCCTGTTGATACTAGTCTGTGGGATCTCCAGTTGCTTGGATAGGTTTCCGTATAAAATAACTCTTATTGTTTTAAACCCATTCCCCTCGATGCGCAGTCAATTTTCTCTCTTGATAAACCTTTACTAAACGGATCCGCTAGGTTATCATTTGTTCTCACATAATTTATGGAAATAGTTCCATTTGAGAGTAACTGGCTAATTGTGTTTTGGCATCTATGAATATGTTGTGACTTTCCATTAAACACAAAATTATGCACTCTACTTAGCGCTGCTTGATTATCATAGTGTATGCATATGGCCGATACATGTTTAGGCCAGAATGGGATATCTTCTAAAAAATGACGAAGCCATTCTGCTTCTTCGCCTGCATTATCTAATGTGATGAACTCTGATTCCATAGTGGATCGAGCTCTGAACGTCTGTTTAGTAGATTTCCTTGATATTGCTTCCCCTACTAGGATAAATACATAACCACTCTTTGATTTTGATTCCTCTGAATCAGGAATCCAGTTTGCATCACTATATCCTTCTAATATGGAAGGATATTTTCAACAATGTATAGAATAGTTTGAGGTATTTTTCAAATACCCTAGCACACTCATTAGTGCTTTCCAGTGCTCCTTCAATGGATTGCTTGTATACCTGCTTAATCGATTTACTGCATAAGCTATATCTGGTCTTGTGCAATTCATGAGATACATGAGACATCCTATTACACAAGAGTATTCTAGTTACATTACACTCTCATTAGTTTTTTTATACAGTACTTAAGATGGATTAAAAGGTGTTCGTACTCCTTTAATTCCAAAAAATTTAAATTGGTCAATCACTTAGTCTACATGGTGTGACTGAGACAATTCAATTCCATTAGGCGTTCTTATTATTTTGATTCCCAACATAATGTCTGCAATTCCTAAATCTTTCATATTAAAATTGTTGACTAATATTTTCTTTATGGTCTCTTTTACTTGGGTATTCGGACCGAAGATTAGCATATCGTCTACATACAGACAAATCATCACATATGATTGTCCAACTTGTTTATAATAAACACACTTATTGCATTTATTACACGAAAACAATTTTTCATCATGACACTATCAAATTTTACATGCCATTAATTTGGAGCTTGTTGTAGTCCATATAATGATTTCACTAATCTATGGAATTTATTTTCATTTCCTTTTGAAATGAAACCTTCTGGTTGCTCCATGTAGATTTCCTCATCAAGATCTCCATTTAAGAATGTTGTCTTTACATCCGTTTGATGAATCTCTAAATTATAGATGGATGCAATTGCTATTAGCATTCTTATTGAGGCTATTCGAGTTACTGGTGAATACGCATCAAAAAAGTATACACCTTCTTTTTGATGATATCCTTTGGCTACTAATCTGGCTTTACAATTATTGATAGAGCCATCTGCTTTCATTTTCTTCTTGAATATCCATTTACAACCAGTTGGTTTTATTCCAGTTGGAATATCAACAATTTCCTAAGTTTTATTGCTTATAATTAAATTAGTCTCACTTTGATTGCTTCTTTCCAACATGCAGATTCAGAAGATGACATTGCTTCCTTGTACGTTTGAGGTTCGTGTTCTAACATATATGTTAAAAACTCTGGACCAAATGTCTTGGAAGTTCAAGCCCTTACACTTCTTCTAGGTTCTATTTCCTCAATTTCACAATGATTTTCATCATCATGTGAACTGGTCGACTCTTCTCTTATCCTTTTAGGACATTAGCTCCTTCATTACTTTTGTGCGGAAACACATCTTCAAATAATGATGAATCTCTTGATTCTATGATTGTATTTATGTGAATATCAGCTATATCAGATTTGAATACCCAAAATCTATAGGTGCTACTATTTTGGGCAGGCTTTAGGTAGTTGCATTCTACTGTTTTTGCTCCAAGTTTGACCCTTTTAGGAGGCGGAACTGGGACTTTTGCCAAGCACCCCCACACTTTGAGGTATTTAAAGCTTGGTTTATGTCCTTTCCATAACTCATATGGAATCGTTCCTATTTTATTGTGAGGAACGTTGTTTAAAATGTGGTTAGACATATTTAAGGCTTCCCCCTAAAGTTCGTTGGTAGACCTGAGGTTACGAGCATTGCGTTATTAATGTCTTTTAACATTCTGTTCTTTCTCTCAGCAATACCATTTTGTCGTGGTGAATATGGAGCTGTTGTTTGATGAATTATACCATTTTCTGAATAGAATTGTTCGAATGGTGATTCATACTCTCCACCTCTATCTGATCATAGTATCTTGATCTTTTGATTAAGCTGATTTCCTACTTCAGCCTTATATTTGACAAACAATGCGATTTCTTCATCTTTACTGTTTAAAAGATATACATAGCAATATTGTGTATAATCATCAATAAATGTGGTAAAATACTTTTATCCACCTCTTGTAGGTAAGTTTTTGAAATCGTATAACTTAGTGTGAATCATTTGTAATGGTTCAATACTTTATTCAATAGTCTGAAATGGTTTCTTAACCATTTTTTCTTCTACACAAGTCTTTATATTTTTTATCTACTTGAAATTTTGGAATTAAATCCAGATTTGCAAGTTTTTTCATTTTTCGAAAGTTTATGTGTCCTAATCTTTCATGCCATAATAAAACATCATACTTGACAACATAAGAAACTTCCTTTTTTTTTCTAAAGTCAAGTATAGGAGCATCTAATAGAGTGAGAAAAGCAAGTAATGGACAATAAATAGAGGTAGGGCAGCCGCTCAGCCTTAGAAACGAAGACTGGTTCGCTCTCTCCTTTTCTCTCTGCTGAAAGAGTTAGGGTTGGTGTGGACATCAGCTCCAAAGCTGTTGACTTACTTGATGAGCCTACCAATTAATATACAACTACGCTACCTCTTCCTACGAATCCTTCACTTGCAACAAAAACAGAAAACCTCGGCCAAAAAGGCAACTTCTGATTGCGGAAAAGACTAATGACCATCAACGTACCATAGGCATCCCATCCCGGACCCCTAGGTACCCGACCTCGAGCCTTATCTTTGAAAGAAAAAAGGACAACCCTCGAAAAACTGACTAAGATCCCGCCCGCTTGAACTGACTGCTCCAGCCTTGGACAGAACAACTTTATCTGATTCAAAGACCACTCTGAAGCCTTTCTTCGACAGTATAGTTCCAGAAATCAAGTTTTTCCGAATATATGGAACATGAAGAAAATCATTTAGTGTAACAATTTTACCAGATGTGAACCTGAGGATTACTTTCCCGTTGCCCACAATCATTGACACCGCCGAGTTACCCATATACAATTTTTCTCCATGATCTAGTTTGTTGTATGTGGAGAACTTAGACTTTTCAGAACACACATGTTGTATAGAACCTATGTCAAACCCCCATTGAGAAGGATTCCGGACCAGATTGCATTCTGACACAACTCCTGAGAAGTTAGGCCCATCGATGTCAATGTCGTTCACCACATTTGCTTTCGAATTTTTCTGTTTCTTGTGTCTGCAATATTTTGCTTGATGACCAGTTTTGCCACAAACCTAACAATCGCCATTGAATTTCTTGGACTACTTCTGATCATGCTGCTTGTTTTCTGGCACTTTCCTTTTCTTTTTATTTTTTGGGTACCCTTTTTCCAACCAAAGCCTCTTCGCTTTTGGTTTAGTGACTCCCCAATTATCTTCCTTAATCTTCAATCTAACGATTAGGTCTTGTAAAGATATCTCCTTCTTCTTGTGCTTTAAATAGTTGCGGTAGCCTTTCCAAGATGGTGGAAACTTTCAAGTGATTGCCTCAAACAAAAAAGATTCACCAACTTCGTGGCCTTCTGCTTCCATTTCATGGATGATGATTTGAAGTTCATGTAGTGGCGTAGGAACAAGTTTTGAATCTACCATTTTGTATTCTATGAACTTGTCAACTCTAAACTTTTTTAGGCTCACGTTTTGTGTTTTGTAATTTGGGGTAAGAGCATTCCATAGGGCTATTGTTGTCTTGATTGGCTGATACACTTTGTACAAAACATTGTCTAAATAGTTCAGGATGTAATTCCAAGAAATCTAAGTGTCTCCACAAATCAATATTCAGAATCCTATCTGACTCCTTGGTTTTGCCTGGCGTAGGCAGCACTAGTTCGTCTTCCTTAAGATACTTTTGCAGACCGAGAGTCGTGAGGTAAAAAAGCATCCGACTATGCCATGTCAAAAAATCATCACCCTCTCCTTTAAACAGGTTTGGTTTGTTCAAGTTGGCTATCTTTATTGATATTTGTTCTGCTGTCATCTCCGTTTTCATGAAAATAGATAGAAGTCTTAAGATGTAGACGTTTTAATCTCAGAACAGAAGCAACAGATGCAATTAACGACACCAATTTGTGTTACAATGAACATCAATTTGTGCAATTTTAACAAAGCCCAATCTGACTTGCATATAACCGGATGCAATATAGTATACAACAGGAAAAAAATAGAAATAGAAAGGAAATTCAAATTGAGGCTTTCCTTAGCAATTTACTTAAGACTTTTTAATTAGCCTCCCAAGATACAAAAATCGAAGATTGCACGAGATAGTGATGAGTACCTCAGTCCGAGAAGAGATTCAGCAGCAATGATTTTTTTTTCGGGCAGAGGAAGAGGAAGAAGACTAATAAAATTGGTGAGTAATGTGATTAGGATTCTTCATGCATTTATAGTCTTCGAACAGTTGTAATTCAAATAGTCGCGTCTGTTTGACGTTTGATTTTGAATTAAAACCGCTGCATCCATTTAAAATAGGCTGCACCCATTTCTCTTCATCTGTTTAATGGGCTGTAAACCCGTTTGATTTTCGTTGGGTCGCGCCCACAGTCATTGCCGCATCCAAAAGAAAAACCCGCAAAATTGTTTATGTTTTTCGTAGCAAAAATAAGATTTCCTTCTAGACCCAAGCCCAATCCAAAACCAAAACCCGAACCCGACCCGGTCCGGTTCGGAACGAGACAGGCAGGTGGCGCGCGCATGTGTGTTTGGATCATATGATATAGATCCTCCCCCTCGCACAAAATTACCTGATCCTGAGGGACAATATAAGGAATGAGGAATATATATATATATATATATATATACATAGATCTAATCTTCTTTTTGCCAATGTGGGACTAAAGTATATGTCACTCTTCTCTTTGAATTCTAACAATCCCCCACTTGAATGATAATATACTTTTCCCCCACACAAAGTGTAATTTCTCAGACTACGTATGGGATAAAGCTTTATCGTGGATAAGAAGATATTTCACTTTGAACTTTCCCTAGGTAAAACTTATCGGATCTACTCGGGTAATCGGTGAATTTTTTCGTCTTGAACCGTCAGCCTTTATTGTGTATCCAAACAATAAGATTTACAAAGCATAGATTCCCTTCTCATCCAATCTCTTGGTTGTGTTCATTTTTGTCTTGAACACTTTCTGGATCTACGATTGTTACAGAGAATTCAAGCCTTTTAAAATTCTCATAGAGCCGACCGAGCTCACACTAACATAGGTCATCGCAACCATTAAGAGTATCCTACATATACCCCACATTTTCTATTTACAAGATATGGTCATCATTAAAAAACATAGTTTTAACCTTGTAATACTTTTGTAGGCGTGCATTTATAATGTGCACCATAGGAATGGAGTAGGATTATGTCCAAAAATGCATTACATCTTGAGTTATTCATGACTGGTTTGCCTATTGTTCCTAGTCCAAGGGATCTCTAGTTGCAAGGACAGGTTTCCGTGTAAGATAACCCTTTTTGGTTTAGGCTTTTAAACCCATTCCCCTCGATGCGCAGTCAAATTTCTCTCTTGATAAACCTTTAGCAAACAGATCCGCTAGGTTATCATTTGTTCTCACATAATCTATGGAAATAGTTCCATTTGAGAGTAACTTCCCAACATTGTTATGGCATTTACGAATATGTCGTGAATTTCCGTTATACACAAAATTATGCGCTCTACTTAGCGCTGCTTGGTTATCGTATTCATGCATATAGCCCGTACACGTTTAGGCCAGAATGGGATATCTTCTAAAAAATGACTAAGCCATTCTGCTTCTTTGCTAGCTTTATCTAATGCGATGAACTCTGATTCCATAGTGGATCATGCTATGAATGTCTGTTTAGTAGATTTCCATGATATTGCTGCCCCTGCTACGGTAAATACATATCCACTCATTGATTTTCATTCCTCTAAATCAGAAATCTAGTTTGCATCACTATATCCTTCTAATACGGCAGTATATTTTCCATAGTGTATAGAATAGTTTGAGGTATTTTTGTAGATATCCTAGCACTCTCATTAGTGCTTTCTAGTGTTCCTTCCCTGGATTGTTTGTATATCTGCTTTATCGACTTACGACATAAGCTATATCTGTTTTTGTGCAATCCATGAGATGCATGAGACATCCTATTACAAGAGAGTATTCTAGTTGCATTACACTCTCATTAGTGCTTTTATGAAGTACTTTAGATGAATTAAAAGGTGTTCGTACTCCTTTAGTTCCAAGATTTTTAAATTTGTCAATCACATAGTCTACATAGTGTGATTGAGATAATTCAATTCCATTAGGCGTTCTTATTATTTTGATTCCCAAAATAACGTCGCAACTCCTAAATATCAAAATTGTTGACTAATATTTTCTTTTTGGTCTCTACTACTCGGGTATTCAGACCAAAGATTAGCATATCGTCTACATACAGAAAAATCATCACATATGATTGTCCAACTTGTTTATAATAAACACACTTATCACATTTATTTATACGAAAAACCATTTTTCATCATGACACTATCAAATTTTGCGTGCCATTGTTTTGGAGCTTGTTTTAGTCCATATAATGATTTTACTAATCAACATACTTTATTTTCATTTCCTTTTGAAATGAAACCTACTTGTTGCTCCATGTAGACTTCCTCATCGAGGTCGCCATTTAAGAATGTTGTCTTTACATCCATTTGATGAATATCTAAGTTATAGATTGAAAGTTATAGATTGATGCATTTGCTATTAGCATTATTGAGGTTATTCGAGCTACTGGTGAATATGTATCAAAAAACTCTACACTTTCTTTTTGATGATATGCTTTGGCTACTAATCTGACTTTATACTTATCGATAGAGCCAACAGCTTTCATTTTATTCTTGAAAATTCATTTGCAGCCAATTGGTTTATTCCAGGTGGAACATCAACAATTTCTGAAGTTTTATTGCTTATATTTGAATCAATCTCACTTTGGATTGCTTCTTTCCGACATGAAATTTCAAAAGATGACATTGCTTCCTTGTACGTTTGAGGTTAATGTTCTAATATATAGGTTAAAAAACTCTGGACCAAATGTCTTGAAAGTTCTATCCCTTACACTTCTTCTAGGTTCTATTTCCTCAATATCATGATTAGTTTCGTCTTCATGTGAATTGTTCAATTCTTCTCTTGTCTTTTAAGGACAAAAGCTACTTCATTCCTTTTGTGTTAAAACATATCTTCAAGGAATGAGGCATCTATTGATTCCATGATTGTATTTACTTGAATATCAACTATATCAGACTTGAATACCAATAATCTATAGGCGCTACTATTTTGGGAGGCCCTAGGTAGTAGCAGTCTATTGTTTTTGATCTAAGTTTGACTCTCTTAGGAGGAGAAACTGTGACTTTTGCCAAGCATCTCTACACTTTGGGTTATTTAAATGGTTTATTTCCTTTCCATAACTCATATGGAATCGCTCCTATTTTATTGTGAGGAACCTTGTTTAAAATATGGTTAGACATATTTAAGGCTTCCCGTACAAGTTCATTAGTAGACCTGAGGCTATGAGCATTATGTTAATCATGTCATTTAACATTCTGCTCTTTCTCTCTGCAATACCAATTTGTTGTGGTGAATATTGAGCTGATGTTTGATGAATTATACTATTTTTTATAAAGAATTATTCAAATAGTGATTCATACTCTCCATCTCGATCAGATCTTAGTGTCTTGATATTTTGATTAAGCTGATTTTCTACTTCAGCCTTATGTTTTACAAACGATGCAATTGCTTCACCTTTACTGTTTAAAAGATATACATAGCATCGTGTATAATCATCAATAAATGTGATAAAATACTTTTTTCCACCCCTTGTAAGTAAGTTTTTGAAATCACATAAGTCAGTGTGAATCATTGGTAATGGTTCGGTACTTCTTTCAATAGTATGAAATGGTTTCTTAACCATTTTTGCTTCTACACAAGTCTTACATTTATATTTTTATCTACTTGAAATTTTGGAATTAAATCCAGATTTGCAAAAAAAATTCATCTTTCGAAAGTTTGTGTGTCCTAATCTTTCATGCCATAATAGAACATCATACTTGACAACATAAGAAACTTCTTTTTATTCATTTCATAATTACAACATACATTATTATTGCCGATTACGGCTACATAAGCTTTAAATAGGCCATCACACAAGTATCCTCTCCCTATATAAACTTCAACCTTGGATAGAACAACTTTATCTAATTCAAAGACCATTCAGAAGCCTTTCTTCAAGAGTATAGGTGCAGAAATCAAGTTTTTCTGGATATATGGAACATGAAGCACATCATTTAGTGTAACAGTTTTACCAGATGTCAACTTGAAGATTACTTTCCCGTTGCCCTCAATCATTGACACCGCCGAGTTACCCATGTACATTTTTTCTCCATGATCCAGTTTGTTGTATGTGGAGAACGTGGACTTTTCAAAACACATATGTCGTGTAGCGCCTGTGTCAAACCACCATTGAAAAGGATTGTGGACTAGATTGCATTCTGACACAACTCCTGAGAAGTTACCCCCATTAATGTCCATGTTGTCCACCCTATTTACATCCGAATTTTTCTATTTCTTGTGTCTGCCATCTTTTGCTTGATGATCAGTTTTGCCACAAACCCAACAATCGCCATTGAATTTCTTGGACTTCTTCTGATCATGCTGCTTGTTTTGTGGTGCCTTCCTTTTCTTTTTCTTTTTGTTAGGGTGCCCTTTTTTCTTTGACCCTTCTGCAACAAAAGCCTCTTCACTTTTTGGTTTAGTGACTCCGCGATTATCTGCCTTAATCTTCAATCTAACGATTAGGTCTTTTAAGGATATCTCCTTCTTCTTGTGATTTAAATAGCTGCAGTAGTATTTCCAAGATGGTGGCAACTTTCCAGTGATCACCTCAACCAGAAAAGATTCACCAACTTTGTGGCCTTCTACTTCCATTTAATGGATGATGATTTGAAGTTCATGTAGTTGAGTAGGGACAGGTTTTGAATCTACCATTTTGTATTCCATGAACTTGTCAACTATAATCATTTTTAGGCTCACGTTTTGTGTTTTGTACTTTGCGGTAAGCGCATTCCAGAGGGCTTTTGCAGTCTTGATTGGCTGATGAACTTTGTACAAAACTTTGTCTAAACAGTTCATGATGTAATTCCTGCACAAGAAATCTGACTATCTCCATGCATCAATATTCAGAATCTTATCTGACTCCTTGGTTTATCTTGGCATAGGCGGCATTGGTTCATCTTCCTCAAAGTACTTTAGTAGACCGAGTGTAGTGAAATAGTAACACCCCACGTCCATTAATGTAACTCACAAAGGGAACGCATTAACTTTCGTGGAGTGTATTTAGTGTATAGAACAGAATATAACAGGACAATATAAATAATGGTAATTGAAAAAATTAAAACAACTTTCATTGTGGTGGAGAAATAGTTTGATTACAACAACTTCATAAACCAAGTACACTTAATATACATCTTGATAAATTGTTTTAGGGTACATAAAATAGAAAGCATGAACCCCAATACATGTAGCCATAAAAGAGATGAGCTGAACTTTAGTTTCAGCAATCCAAGCACTTCCAAAAGAGAGAGAAAGAGATCCGAGTTCAAGCTCCACTAGTACTAGTCCCACCCTGAGAACCTAAGGGGGGAAGGAAGAAAAGAGGAGAAAACAAGGGGTCAGTCATAAAGTCTTGCGAGTATAATAACTTTAACAATATAATTATTAAAGTAACTAGGATAAGGCATAAACTAGTAAGATAAGATATGACCATGAAACAAGTGGGCATGATAAAGCAAATAAGAGGAATATTCTGGCGTTAATCTCGTTCCTAATCACTTTAGTATAATTACTATACTGCACCACCACTAGTCACCCTAAAAGTTGATCCCACCTACAGAACTTAATAATGATAATGGTAGTTTCGTGTACCCCTAGATGCCTTCATAGGCGCCGTCTGCCCCTATGTCCACTAGTTATACCCACTACCCCCATTCGATCGGCTCCCTAACTCGTAGATGCCCGTGCTGGTCCCACAGTGGGGTGTATCACTCCCCAAAATGGCAACCTGATACCACCAAAGATGCACGACTTATATCTACACGATGCAACAACGTCTTACCTACCAGCCCGGGCAAACGCACGCACATGACCTCGTTGGACTTGCGTTGCCACCGCTAACTCGTTTTAGCCTCTTACAATCAAATCCAGCAAGCGTGTCCCGTACTCGACTTGGGTCGAGCTCACAAAGATACTTAATGTTTTACTGGTTTGAAAAGGCTCCCCCATGCTTGACACAAGCCTTCCACCTATGCTTGGTCCCCACTAAGGTTTCCCCACTTAACCCCATTCTTATTCATGTCTTCTTAAATGTTTCAATCTTCGTTAAGTGCATCTAATCGTATTTCACATGCCACCCAAGGCACCCACTTAGCCCCCTATGTCCCACCACATGTTTATCTAGTTAAGTGTTACTTAATTCATTAGAACCGTAACCTTGTAAAGACCTCCCACATTAGGCTAACATTTGCGGTTGCTGTATTTGCCGGGCGGGTCCGGGCAGTCTTATACCGCAAACGAGCCTAACCTCATGTCTTTACAACTGTTACGCATTTAATTCGTTCCTTTGACCTCTTACATTAGACTGGCATTTTTGGCTGCTAGATTTGTCGGGCGGGTCCTGGCGGTCTTACATCACAAAAGTGTCTAACCTCATGAATTAGGCGGTTAATTATTACACATCTTTATTTAACCCCAAATTGGATTAATATCCCTATTCAAATTTGTCAATGAATTCCAAATTTATTTATGTCCATAATTGTATCTTAAAATTATGTCCATAAATACCAATCATGCCAATTAATGTCTCAAAATAATTATATGCATTTTAAGGCCATTTTATGCTGATTCACATTTTATGTATATTCTATATTATCGTCATCCCCACGCTATTCGTACGTTTTCATATGACATATGTTAGAATCGCAAATAGTCTAACTTATAAAAAGAAAAACAACATCACATAACACATAAAATAGATCTAAGGATCATGACATAAGATTACATAGCCAATAACTTACATATGAATTTCATTCAAACGAGCATATGATACAAAACTTGCATAGGTAATGGGCATAAACTTGCATAACTTATGTAATGGTATAGATCCAAACATAAAGGTGTGAACTTACATATGGATCTAAACATAAAGATGTAAACTTGCATATAGATTTAAACATAAAGATGTAAACTTGCATATAGATCTAAACATAAAGATGTAAACTTGCATATAGATCTAAACATAAAGATGTAAACTTGCATATGGGTCTAAACATAAAGATGTAAACTTGCATATGGATCTAGACATAAAGGTTAATGTCACATAAACTAGCATATGCATATACATGTCTCACATATTTTTTAACAACCCAAACTTGCATAAGATTCATACATGAATATATGATCCAATTATCACAAACTTGCATAAGGTATATGATTCAACTTGCATAAGATTCACATAAGAACTAACATATGATCCAACTTGAATAAGACTAACATATGATTCAACACCACAAGCATACATATAATTTACCTCACATGATTCAAAATCATATTCTCGTAATCCTAATTATATCATATCATAATTAAATTAATTAATTATTTTGTGAAAGCTATCATACTCACAATTAAAAAAGAATATTCTCGTCTTTCTAGGATCTGTATTCTGAAACAGAATTGCTCGCCTTTGGTGTAGACTAATTGTTATTTAGATTTGATTTGATTTTGATTCAAGCTTCTATCTTGCTTTAGGGTTGAAAGTGTATGGCGGCTACTCTAGGTTGTCCATTGACGGCATTGCAGCTCTTGTTATGAATTAACGTGATTAGGGTTAGGGGTTTAGGAGTGTTTTTATAGAAGTTTAATTTAATAAGAGCTGTCGGGTTAACCTAGGGATAACCAGAACCATCAGGACCGCTCAGATGCCACATTATCTCTTAGGGCAAATCGGGCCATGGGTTGATAGCCAAACACACTGGATCGACCCCTAGTCGACCCAACAGGGCTCGGGTTGACTCCAAAAATGGTGCGATTTAGCTATCCCCTCCCAATTAGCTATTTTGAACTTTTTTTTGAATATTTATATATATATATATATCTATATATATATTTCTCTCATATGCATAAAACTTCAAGGCTTAATAACTTCTTCATAAGTTATCCGTTTTATGCAAACCAAATGTCTATCTTGACCCAAAATTTTGAGACGAACATAATAGCGCAACCCATTTCACTTAATTCTTCTTCTAAAAATTTAGTATACTTTAATTTGTGAATTTTAATGTTATAAAATTACGGGGTGTTACATTCTCCCCTCCTTAAAGGATTTCGTCCTCGAAATCTCTAAGTTAAGAAGAATGTATCCTACCAACCAATCATCCATCTGCTCAACCATCATCCACAAGCATCCATTGTCCTTAAAGAAATTTCTAATGCTATATGAACTTATGCAAAAATGAGTGTATATGTTCCTTATCTAATGCAAAGATTAGGCGGTCCACTGTTTCAGCTGACCTCCTTAATGAAAATCATGATAGTGTCATGCGTCCATTATGTATGCGAAAGAATCCTATCGATACATATTATTTCTACATGTGTACACAACCATTCGTCAAAATGCAGCATCCATATGATAACACAACCATTATACATCCATTAATTTAGATATGCACACGCATTTATATGCAACATGAAGGTGATTGAGCCAATCTAGTGCCTATTGTGTGTATACATGCATCCACGAGCAACCACTAGCAACCACTTGCATCCGTTTGCATCCAACAAACATAACATGTCTCAAACACATGTTTTCAACCATAGGGTTCTTCCTAACTAAAGGTCGAAGATGTCACAGCAAAGATAATGCTAAAAGATAGGACAAGTGTCAACAAAGCGGTTGAAAAAGGAGAAATTAAAACATACCCTCAAAAAGGAAAGGGTACAGCGTATGCATTTTGTCTTCCGTCTTCCAAGTCACGTCTCTTTGATCATCTCCCCATTGCACTTTGACCAACTTGGCCTCTTTGTTGCGAAGCTTTTTGACATCCGATCCGAGAAAGCGTATAGGAGCTCGTCTGATCGTGGCATTGCGCTCTACTACCACTTCTTCGAGCGTGCTCGACTCTACCACTTCCACCGTTTCGTGTAAACACTTACGCAAATGCGAAACGTGAAACATGTCATGAACTCCGCTGAGCTTCTCTGGTAACTTTACTCTATACGCCATGTAATAACCCGAAAATTCTGAGCCAGTTTAAAATTTTTATTTTGGCAATTTTAGCTAATTTTGAATATTTAAAATGAATTATTTTAAATAATATCGAAGAGAAATTTATTTTGAATATAATTCGAACGTATATATTTATACGCGTCGTCGTTAGAATATAAATATTTATATATAATTATAAATAGAATTGAAAATGGCGCGGTAGTTCGATAAATCAATTTCAAACTTCAATTGAATGTACCGGGTGCAAAACAATCCGGATTTTAGTGAAACCAAAAATATTAGGATCTAATTGATAATATCTTTCCAACGAATCCAAAAAATCAAAATTTCATAGCGGGAATCAAAAGATATGCCCAGTTGAAAATTCTGAATAGTCGCTATGGAATTCAGGCCCTTAAAAATAGACATTTTTGCAAATGACCTCGGATTTCGACGAAACCACTTTTGTTGGGTCCGTGATGTCATGTTATTGCTAGATTCCAAATTTCATAATTTTTCGAATCAATATGTGAGCGTGGCAAAGGAAAACGCGTTTGACCAGTTTCAGTTGATTTTAATCGACTGGAAATTGGCCATTTTTCAAATGGTCTCAGAATTTGACGAAACTAGTTTTGTTAGGACCGTATCGCCAATACGAAGCTAGAAAATATTTTTCTGGAATTTTTCTAGTTAGTATGTGACCCCGGTAATTTGAAATGTACGTTTAAAATTCAATATAGTGATTTCAATGTAAATCTAACGGAAACTGATTGTAACGATCGAATCAGCTTGCGATACATATCCCATTGTGTTCGGAATGGGGGTAAAACGCTATGGACGACAGGCGGTGGGTTCGATTTCGGGGTCGTATGAAAAGTCAACCTAGGAGAGAGTAAATAAATTAATTAAATAATAAAGGATAAAAAAACCCTCTTCCTTTATCTCTGTCCCCCCTTCTTCGAAATCGAATTTCGTTTTACAGAAAAAAAAAGAAGGACGCGACGAGGCGGGGAGGAGCCGCCGCCCTCCCCAAGGACCACCGCGCCACATCCAAACCCCCCTCCTCTTCTCCCCCCTCCCTCCTTCCTTTCCTCTCCGATCAGTCGATCCCCAAACCGACGAGACGCCGCCGCCTCCCTCTGGACCCACACCCGACCACCGCACCCCCCTGTTGCTCCCTCACCTCCGTCGCCCTACCACCCGCCACCTACTCGCAGGCCGCGCCGCCTCATCGACCCCCCCTCGATTTTCCCCAATTCACATCGCACCCCCCCCCATACGCCACGTCAGAGCGCCCCCCCATGCGAACACCCTCCGTCCATCCCGGACCGCCACTTCGCCTCGTCAACGCCCAATGTAAGTTTTACTTTAATTGTTCAGCTTAATTCATTTAAAAATTTGATTTTTATTGAATTAAATAGCTTGCTCTTCATATATATAACTTCGTAAAGGAAATGCGATTTTTATTCCGGTAATTATACGATTTTTAGTGTTGAAAGGTGGTATAAAAATATGATTTTTATATTTTTAGAGTAATAAAAATATGATTTTTATATTTTTAAAGTATTAAAAATATAATCTTTACTATATAGAAGATGTAAAAATATGTTTTTTTTATGTAGGGAAGTAAAAATATAATTTTTACATGATAGGAATATTAAAAATAGCATCTATATATGTGTAGCAGAATATAAATATTTTTAAATATGAAAAGACGATATTTTTAGATATGAAAAGACGATATTTTGAGATGAGTAGTGAAGTAAAAACATGATTTTTACTTCGAGGAAAATATAATTTTTATATTATAGAAAGGCAAATCTATATTTTTGAAAAGGCGAAATCTTTTTATATAGCAGCGATGTAAAAATAGGATTTTTACATATTGAATAGCATAGAAAAAATTCGATTTTTATATATTGAATAGCATAGTAAAAATTCGATTTTTATATATTGAATAGCGAAGTAAAAATTCGATTTTTACTTATGTAGTGGCTACGGGCAACGAAGATGACAAAGATGCGATAACGATGAAGATTTCTATCAATGAAGAGTCGTGGAGTTGGATAGCTATCTGTGAGAATTTCTCACCTTTCAATTTCTTTTCTAGTTATATATATATATATATATATATATATATATATATATACTAGGATGCAGACGGTGCTTAGTAGCACCCGACACAATCGTCCACAGACCATGGACTTGTTTGTTTGGTTGCATAAATTAGTTAGATGATTTGATTTGAATTTGGTTGATTGGTGAATTTGATTGATGTGTGAATGGCGTAGGCCTTCACTAGTCCGGGGATAAGGCTAGGCCTCGTCCCGTTTCTAGTATCGTGCCGTTATGCCGCCGAAATTTTCTAAAATAAGTTAGAAAAATAAAGATAGCATTTTATTTAATAAATGAACTGCATAGAAATTCATATGTTGAAATCAAATGTTTTTATCATTAAAAATATAATTTTTAACGTGAAGTGAATAAATAAATATTCATTTACAAACCGGGCGGTTTGTTTATGTACACCTATTTGAACGACATTGATTGGGACGATAAATTTTACACATCGCCGAACTGCACAAATAAAAATCTGTGTTTGATTGCTTGAAACCCCACACGGGTGTTGGGATGAAATTTGAAGTTCACTCATCCTGATTGATTAAATATGTCGATCGATTGATTGACAGGCTGTTATAAGCGTTAGATATCTATATTTGATGCTTATACAGTGTAGTGCACTTTGGTTGATGGTTGATTATTTTTCAATGCTATTATGTATGAAAATCCATATAATTAATATTATATGGTGATTGATTGGGCCTCATTCCCATTTAGAAAATAAAGGATAATATAAAATAAAGGTTCATGTGTTGACTATACTCATCCGTTGAGATTAGTCATGTGTTGAACGAAATATTTTTATAATAAAATTTATATCTTTATCAATATAAAATAAAGGTTCATGTGTTGACTGTACTCATCCGTTGAGATTAGTCATGTGTTGAACGAAATATTTTAATAATAAAATTTATATCTTTATCAATATAAAATAAAGGTTAATGTGTTGACTGTACTCATCCGTTGAGATTAGTCATGTGTTGAACGAAATATTTTAATAATAAAATTTACATCTTTATCAATATAAAGTAAAGGTTCATGTGTTGACTGTACTCATCCGTTGAGATTAGTCATGTGTTGAACGAAATATTTTAATAATAAAATGTGACGGCCCGCCCCGCACCAACCGACATTTACTCCAAAAGTGCGTTGTACACATGTCCAGTTAGCACGGAACGGGTCGCCAGAAGGAGAAGGGAAGAAGGGAATGAACATACAAAAAACCTGTAGAATGTCTCACAGCGCATCGAACTAAAAATAATAATAACATACTCGACATAAAACAGGAGAGATAGTGCATAAGCTGAAAATCAGAACTAAACATCATAGCAGCGGAAATTCAGAATACAGCTTATTACAACTTTCAAACTGTCTCAAAGCAAAAGTAGGGTAAATGAGGTACACTACTAATGCCCAAGTAGCGACCACCAACGACACAGGGAGAATGTGTGTATATATATATATATATATATATATATATATATATATATATATATATATATATATATAATACGTTGAAGCCTCCTGCCCGCCTCCGGATCAGCTACTCGCGCATCACCAGCTAACCTGTCTCTAGTCTGCTCGTGTGAGCACCCAGAGTAATAAGAGGAGACATAAAACTCTGGGTCAGACATAAAGCCTGGTATGAGCGATAAGCATCTAAAGTGAACAATAACAGGTAGACTAAAACATACCTGAACCTTGACCTGCAACCAAAGAGTTAGCACTACATATTGTACAACACTCTAAGGCATCATATCAATCAATATAAAGATACGGAGGTGGGGGAGGTGTGCATGTCATATTGATGGCAAACAATCAAGCATAGCATCCATCCTCACATCTCTCACTCAGTGCGTAAAGTATACGATATTCACCACTTCGATCACCCAACATTCCTTGCTACGATCACTTTGCCCCATGAAGTCATAAATGGCTTCACTGCACTGATAACGTAGCCACTAATCCTTTGCTATGTCCACTTTGCCCCATGGAGTCACAAGAACCCCACTGCACTGGCTCATAGCCTTACCAATCCTTACTATGTCCACTCTGCCCCATGGAGTCACAAGAACCCCACTGCACTGGCTCATAGTCTTACTACGCATCACCTTGCCCCTCAGGTCGTAATGACCCTACTGCACTGATAACGTAGTCTTGCTACCATCACTTTGCCCCTCAGGTCATAACGACCCTACTGCACTGATAAGTAGCCCATCATTCCTTTTTAGTGGTGAATCGAAGTTATGAATGTCGACAACTCCTTAGCACACGTCCCGCAGCAAAGTCCAACCATGAAGTGAACTCATTGGTTCCCAACTGGTTCCGGGATCCTGAGCTCTAACTTCCATTTGGACTACCTTTGCATCTCAGGTTATTGGTCATCACCAGATCGGATCGGATCGGGTCGTCTTCAGCATTCATCATTGGATCGGGTCGCGCCTCCTACGTCGGATCGGGTCGCACTCCCCATCGTCTCGTGAATCCAGTCTCCATCGAATCGGGTCTCCACTTCTGGTCGGATCGTGAATACCCCATGCGGATCAGATCGCGTTCCTCCGTCGTCTCGTTGTGCATCGGATCGTGGATGTTGCCTTCCTCTAGTCGGATCGTGATACGAAGCACGAGTGGATCGGATCGGGTCGTAATGCTCATTGGCGATCCGGGTCGGAGTACTTTAGTTTGGCACGGCGTTGCATCGATTCGCTTCGTGGGCCTTGCACAGACGGTTCGGTTCGGAGGAAGTGACTCGACTCGTGGGGATGCCCCCACGATCCCATAGGGCGATCCGATCGTCCCTCAACCCCCTATGCGATCCGAACCCCTGCACCTTGTCCAGCGAGCTGTTTACGCCCCTCGACGGCGTTTTTGACCATTCCAACTATTCTAAACAGTCACATAGCATTTCATACAGTCATAGTAACATGCATAATCAACTACAGGCACCAAAACATCAATATGATAGGTAAAAATGGATCAAACATACCCAAAAAGCCCATATTTCCCCTTAAGCATATCTAGGTGAAACTAATGATAGGATTATCAAAACTTAACCAAATTAACCCAAATTTATATCAGAGGCCTAAAACATGATTCCGAATTTTATAAATATTTTTCCAAAATTTTATCATGTCTAAATTCGCTAATTAACACTAATAACCCCTAATTAACCATAATTAGTGCAAAACTATGCAAATCACTCACCTTACCCACATAATAAACTAAGATCTGAAATGATTCTCTGATTTGATGCGAATTTCAATGCCAAACAGCAGCTCCTTTGTTGATTTGGTGAAGATCCTTCTTGATTAGGGGTTGCTAAGCCAAATCCTTAACCTAAAGGTGATTTGGAGGTGATTTAGAGGTTGGAGGCCATTTTTAGGGTTCCTTGGTGATAAGTGGAGGCTAGAAAACTGAAATGGAATGATTCTCCATCTCATTTCAGCCCTTCCATAACCCTAATCCCGAAATGGGTTATGGGCCTACTCACTAATCACCCGATTTGGCCCGGTTAAGCAGTTTTTCACCCTCCAAACCTTGTTTCAGCCATATCTCCCAAACGGTAAGTCCGTTTGGCTATTATGACCACTCTACGGAAAGGTGAACCATCAAACGAATCAAATGGAAGTGGTTTCAGGTCAAAATTCCTTTTCAATCAAAAGTTATGGACAAAACAGTACCAACTAGGGCAAAATGGTCATTTAAAAATCGACAAAAATCATGAACATGGGAAATGACTCTAATAGATGTTTCCCAAAGTTACATGACCATACAACTTCATACGAGAAAGAAATAAATATTCTACGATCCTATGACATGTTGAATACGAGTCATTACACTCTCCTCCCCTTAAGAAATTTCGCCCTCGAAATTCCCTAATCCAAACATACACAAAGGTTCCCGCATGCCTATCAATCATAAAACAACCATCAAACATGCAAAACAAGTGAATAAGTCTATCCTAGCATGCGGAATAACTAAATCGCAAAATAAATCTTACCAGGCAAAGAGTTCTGGGTATGCCTTTCTAATGCTCTCCTCTGTCTCCCAAGTACAATCATTCTCATCCTCGCCCCACTGAACCTTGACTAGCTTCACCGCCTTCCTTCGAAGTTGCTTCGTATCGTGCCCCACAATACGAATCGGCTTGCGGTTTCCAACCGCCTCGGGTTCTACTTCGAAGTCCTCTATCTGATCAGGTGAAATAGTCATATCTGAGTCGTGAACGAACTTCCTTAGTTGGGAAACATGAAATACATTGTGAACTCCTGCCATTTTCTCTGGTAAGCCAACTCTATATGCCAAATTCCCGACTAGTTCAAGAACAGGGAATGGGCCAACGAATCTTGGTGCTAACTTGCCTCTCCTGCCAAATCGAATCACGCTCTTCAACGGAGAGATCTTTACAAACACCAAGTCACCAACGGAGAATTTCAAGTCTCTTCTCCTCTTATCAGCATAGCTTTTCTGTCTATCTTGAGCAACTTTCATTCGTTGTTGAATGATCTTAATCTTATCGGAAGTTTCCCTCACCACATCTGGTCCAAGCACAAACTTCTCGCCAGTCTCTATCCAACATGATGGTGAGTTGCACGGTCTTCCATACAAAGCTTCATATGGAGCCATACCGATACTGGATTGGTAGCTATTATTATATGCAAACTCTACTAGATGCAAATGGTCATCCCATGATCCACCAAAATCCAATATACAAGCTCTCAAGAGATCTTCTAATATACGATTCACCCTCTCTGTCTGACCGTCGGTCTGAGGATGATATGCGGTACTGAGATGTAATCTTGACCCTAGAGCCTCTTGTAAGCTCTTCCAAAACCCACTAGTGAACAACGGGTCTCGGTCACTCACAATGCTTTTGGGTACTCCATGAAATCTCACTACCCACTTCCTATACAATTCTGCCAACTTGGCTGCCATCCTGGTCGATTTGACTGGTATAAATCTTGCGCTTTTAGTCAATCGATCCACAATTACCCAAATGCTATCATATCCCGATCTAGTCATTGGTAAACCATCGATGAAATCCATCGAGACTTGCTCCCATTTCCATTCGGGAATTTCTAATGGTTGCAACAACCCACTAGGCTTCTTTTGCTCGGCTTTAACTAGCTGACAATTCATGCATTTGGATATAAACTTCCCAACGTCCCTTTTCATCCCTTCCCAGTAGTAAGTCTGTCTCATGTCTCGATACATCTTATTACCACCTGGATGTATAGTCAGTTTTGAGTGATGACATTCTCTAAGCACTTCATCTCTCAAACCATTCACGTTGGGCACAACTAACCTTCCATTCTTTCGAAGCCATCCTTCTCGATCAAGCCCATACACATTCATCTCCTCATCGATACCCATCTCTAACTTGGAGATGATTTCTAATAGATTAGGATCGTCCCTCTGGCTAGAACCAATCCGCTCTATCAAAGTGGGTCTGATCGTCAAACTAGCTAGCATAACTGGATATAATTCGCACCTTGGTCTGAAATCAAACCCCGCGATATACTCCAGTTGCTTCCATTCAAGAAACATTGCCCCTAAGCTGGCATGTCTCCTGCTCAAGGCATCGGCTACCGCATTACCTTTCCCGGGTGTATATGCGATATCAAAATCATACGAAGCCAAGAACTCTAACCATCTCTGCTGACGGAGATTCAGATCTTTCTGGGAGAAGAGGTACTTTAACGATTTATGATCAGTAAACAGCTCAAATCTTTCTCCTAAGAGATAATGTCTCCACATCTTCAGCGCAAACATGATCGCTGCTAATTCCAAATCATGGGTAGGGTACTTCTTCTCATGTGGCTTTAGCTGTCGACTAGCATAAGCTACAACCCTGCCTCCTTGCATCAACACAGCACCCAGTCCGGTACCACAAGCATCCGTGTATACCGTCATCTCTTCATTCCCCTTAGGAATGACTAGCACTGGCGCACGCGTCAATTTCTCCTTTAGACTCTTGAAGGCATCCTCACACACTCCGTCCCAGACGAAGGACTAATTCTTCTTAGTCAACTGAGTCAACGGTGCTGCAATCTTGGAGAAGTCCTGGATAAACTTACGATAATATCCAGCTAATCCCAAGAAACTTCTTACGTCCGTTACATTCTTGGGCGTAGGCCAATCCTGTACCGTAGCCACCTTCGCAGGGTCCATGGTAATACCATTCTCTGAAACAACATGACCTAAGAATCTTACTTCCCTTCTCCAAAAATGACACTTAGAGAATTTCGCTTTCAATTGGTGTTTCCTCAACACCTCCATCACTATCCTCAAGTGTCCCTTGTGTTCCTCTTCTGTCCTTGAGTAAACAAGGATGTCATCCACGAACACAAGAACAAACTTATTCAACTGATCTCTGAATACTCGATTCATAAGATCCACAAAATAGGCTGGTGCATTGGTCAACCCAAACGGCATGACCAACCACTCATAAAATCCAGACGGCGTCCTAAATGCCGTTTTCGAAACGCTCTCATCCGCCACTCTTAGCTGATGAAATCCTGTCGCGAGGTCCAACTGGGAGAACACTCTTGCTCCTTCCAGCTGATCAAACAAATCATCTATCCGCGGTAGAGGATACTTATTCTTCCTCGTCACCTTATTCAACTCGCGATAGTCCACACACAAACGAAGGGAACCATCTGCCATAGTGGCAAATACAACTAGTGCTCCCCACTCGGAGACACTCCTTCTAATCAATCCCTTCTTCAAAAGATTGCTGACTTGCACCCCGAGCTCTCGCTGCTCCCTTGGTGCCATACGACGAAGTGGCATCACTATAGGTCTGGCATCTTTCACTAAATCAATACGAAACTCAATCTCTCGGTGTGGTGGAAGCCCGGTCACCTCCTCGAAGACGTCCGGATACTGGCCAACCACGGGCACATCTGACAACTCATCCTGCGGGATGTCGAGGGAATTTACAAAACTAGCCATAACCCCATCACTAGGTAGACTACCAAACACTACCCTCCGCCCATCATCCGCCCTCACTGTCACCAAAAAGCCCTCACAGTCTACCACCACCCCGTATCTTCGGAGCCAGTCGACTCCCAATATAATGCCATACCCAGTAAAGCCCAAAACAAAGCAATCACATACAAACATACATCCATGACTCGATAAGAACAAATTCCTGCAAATCATACTAAGGCTAGTTGAACCACCAATCGGGTTCGTCACAATCAATGGTCTATCGACTATCTCGGGTTCCAGTCCCAACCTATCTACCAGGTCACCAGATATGAAGGAACGGGAAGCCCCAGTATCAAACAAAACTCGAACTGGTATATCATAAATAGAAAGCATACCTTGAATAACGACATTATTTCCTTTCTCCGCCGCAGTTGGGGCATTCGACGAAGAAGGAACAACATCAATAGCATATGCTTTCACAATCTTCTTCTCCTTAAGAGGTTGCGGACACTTATCTTTCTGATGTCCCACTTGGCCACAGTTGTAGCACTTCCTTTCCGCTGGCTTGGCCCGACATTCCTTAGCATAATGGCCTTTCTTTCCACAGCTGAAGCACTCAACATCCTTCTTGCTCTTTTTCTGGCCACCCTTTGATTGGTCCTGCTTCCTCTTATTCTGAGAGTTATTCTTGCCTCCACCGCCTGCTTGTGGCTTTGGCCCTTCTGCAGATGCAGCCTCAGTCTTTGACTCAGGGTAAAGACTCTCTGACCTCAAAGCTTTCCCCACGATCGATTCAAAAGTCTCATCAATGTGGTTAATAAGCCTTTCCCCCAAGTATCCATCCAGACCAGTAATGAACTTCTCATTCTTCTTCTCAGGAGTATCGATAAGAGACAGTCCATACTTCGACAAAGTGTCGAACTCAGCAATATAATCAGAAACTGCCCTGCCACCTTGCTTGAGTTCCAGGAACCTCTTGAACAACACCGACTTCTGGGCAGCTGGAATAAACTTCTCGCTAAAGCGAGCCTTGAACTGATCCCAAGTAACTTGATCCTCTGGAGTAGCTGTTCTGATAGCATTCCACCAATTCATCGCTCGCCCTTGCAGCTGACGAGACGCTAGGCTTCTCTTCACCGCATCCTCGAGACCTAAGTCATCAAAGATACGGTCACAGCTATCCATCCAGTCCTGAACATCCGTGGCCGACTCCGTCCCGTGGAACGGCTTCCCACCAAGATTAGTGTAATCCTTGCACAACTTGGCGAAATCGACCCTAGGCGCCTGCACTACTGGGCCAACACCAGCTCCAGGATTGGGAACTGCCCCTTGCACTTCTCTAAGCATGTCTCTCATGAGGTTGGTAAACATCGCCCTCATGTCAGCGGCATTCCCATTATTGGCCCCTCTACCGGTACCTCTAACATGTCGGCTCATCGTCAATCTGAAAAAGGAAAACGATTAACGACCCCATAGTGGTGCTAGTGCAGTGCGACTTCATCTTTATACTACTAATAGTATATATGTACATAGCTTTTGAAAACCAAAGTAATCACAAATACGCGCTCTCATATACGTACTATCTCTCCCTAGTGTCTTTCCCTATGTTAACTACGCAACCTGGCTCTGATACCAAGTGTGACGGCCCGCCCCGCACCAACCGACATTTACTCCAAAAGTGCGCTGTACACATGTCCAGTTAGCACGGAACGGGTCGCCAGAAGGAAAAGGGAAGAAGGAAATGAACATACAAAATATAATAATAACATACTCGACATAAAACAGGAGAGACAGTGCATAAGCTGAAAATCAGAACTAAACATCATAGCAGCGGAAATTCAGATTACAGCTTATTACAACTTTCAAACTGTCTCAAAGCAAAAGTAAGGTAAATGAGGTACACTACTAATGCCCAAGTAGCGACCACCAACGACACAGGGAGAATGTGTGTGTGTGTATATATATATATATATATATATATATATATATATAAATACGTTGAAGCCTCCTGCCCGCCTCCGGATCAGCTACTCGCGCATCACCAGCTAACCTGTCTCTAGTCTGCTCGTGTGAGCACCCGGAGTAATAAAAGGAGACATAAAACTCTGGGTCAGACATAAAGCCTGGTATGAGCGATAAGCATCTAAAGTGAACAATAACAGGTAGACTAAAACATACCTGAACCTTGACCTGCAACCAAAGAGTTAGCACTACATACTGTACAACACTCTAAGGCATCATATCAATCAATATAAAGATACGGAGGTGGGGGAGGTGTGCATGTCATATTGATGGCAAACAATCAAGCATAGCATCCATCCTCACATCTCTCACTCAGTGCGTAAAGTATACGATATTCACCACTTCGATCACCCAACATTCCTTGCTACGATCACTTTGCCCCATGAAGTCATAAATGGCTTCACTGCACTGATAACGTAGCCACTAATCCTTTGCTATGTCCACTTTGCACCATGGAGTCACAAGAACCCCACTGCACTGGCTCATAGCCTTACCAATCCTTACTATGTCCACTCTGCCTCATGGAGTCACAAGAACCCCACTGCACTGGCTCATAGTCTTACTACGCATCACCTTGCCCCTCAGGTCGTAATGACCCTACTGCATTGATAACATAGTCTTGGTACCATCACTTTGCCCCTCAGGTCATAACGACCCTACTGCACTGATAAGTTGCCCATCATCCCTTTTTAGTGGTGAATCGAAGTTATGAATGTCGACAACTCCTTAACACACGTCCCGCAGCAAAGTCCAACCATGAAGTGAACTCATTGGTTCCCAACTGGTTCCGGGATCCTGAGCTCTAACTTCCATTTGGACTACCTTTGCATCTCAGGTTATTGGTCATCACCAGATCGGATCGGATCGGGTCGTCTTCAGCATTCATCATTGGATCGGGTCGCGCCTCCTACGTCGGATCGGGTCGCACTCCCCATCGTCTCGTGAATCCAATCTCCATCGAATCGGGTCTCCACTACTGGTCGGATCGTGAATACCCCATACGGATCGGATCGCGCTCTTCCGTCGTCTCGTTGTGCATCGGATCGTGGATGTTGCCTTCCTCTAGTTGGATCGTGATGCGAAGCACGAGTGGATCGGATCGGGTCGTAATGCTCATTGGCGATCCGGGTCGGAGTACTTCAGTTTGGCACGACGCTGCATCGATTCGCTTCGTGGGCCTTGCACAGACGGTTCGGTTCGGAGGAAGTGACTCGACTCGTGGGGATGCCCCCATGATCCCATAGGGCGATCCGATCGTCCCTCAACCCCCTATGCGATCCGAACCCCTGCACCTTGTCCAGCGAGCTGTTTACGCCCCTCGACGGCGTTTTCGACCATTCCAACTATTCTAAACAGTCACATAGCATTTCATACAGTCATAGTAACATGCATAATCAACTACAGGCACCAAAACATCAATACGATAGGTAAAAATGGATCAAACATACCCAAAAATCCCATATTTCCCCTTAAGCATATCTAGGTGAAACTAATGATAGGATTATCAAAACTTAACCAAATTAACCCAAATTTATATCAGAGGCCTAAAACATCATTCCGAATTTTATAAATATTTTTCCAGAATTTTATCATGTCTAAATTCGCTAATTAACACTAATAACCCCTAATTAACCATAATTAGGGCAAAACTATGCAAATCACTCACCTTAGCCACAAAATAAACTAAGATCTGAATTGATTCTCTGATTTGATGCGAATTTCAATGCCAAACAGTAGCTCCTTTGTTGATTTGGTGAAGATCCTTCTTGATTAGGGGTTGCTAAGCCAAATCCTTAACCGAAAGGTGATTTGGAGGTGATTTAGAGGTTGGAGGCCATTTTTAGGGTTCCTTGGTGATAAGTGGAGGCTAGAAAACTGAAATGGAATGATTCTCCATCTCATTTCAGCCCTCCCATAACCCTAATCCCGAAATGGGTTATGGGCCTACTCACTAATCACCCGATTTGGCCCGGTTAATCAGTTTTTCACCATCCAAACCTTTTTTCAGCCATATCTCCCAAACGGTTAGTCCGTTTGGCTATTATGACCACTCTGCGGAAAGGTAAACCATCAAACGAATCAAATGGAAGTGGTTTTAGGTCAAAATTCCTTTTCAATCAAAAGTTATGGCCAAAATAGTACCAACTAGGGGCAAAATGGTCATTTAAAAATCGAGAAAAATCATGAACATGGGAAATGACTCTAGTAGATGTCTCCCAAAGTTACATGACCATACAACTTCATACGAGAAAGAAAGAAATATTCTACGATCCTATGACATGTAGAATACGGGTCATTACATAAAATTTACATCTTTATCAATATAAAATAAAGGTTCATGTGTTGACTGTACTCGTCCGTTGAGATTAGTCATGTGTTGAATGAAATATTTTGATAATAACAAATATTTTGATAATAGGAAATATTTGAAATAGAATATTTGAAATAGAAATACATTAAGCCGTGTTGATTAGATTGACGCCATTTTGACGTGAACGATATTTATATCGATTTTATTCATTTCGAAATGAATTGAATTGAAAACGATTTCGAAATGAATTGAATAGAAAATGAATTTGATTTCAATTGAATATATAACGGATATGAATCGAATAGAAAACCAATTCGAATATGAATCGAATAGAAAACCAATTTGAATTGAATCGAATAGAAAACCAATTTGAATTGGATCGAATAGAAAACCAATTTGAATTGAATCGAATAGAAAACCAATTTGAATTGAATTGAATAGAAAACGACTTTGGAATTGAATTGAAAACGAATTCAAATTGAATTGAAAGCGAATTGAAATGAATTCAAATTGAATTGAAATTTGAATTGAATAGAAATGAATTTTAAAACGAATTTATAAAGAAGAATTCAATTTTGATTTGAATTGGAATGGAAGTTGAAATTGCTTTTGAAACGAATTTAAAACTATTTACATAATTCGTTTTAAATAGAAATCGACGAAATATATATTATATATATTATATATATAATATAATGGCCTGAATAGAACGCGCCGCACCGCGGCAGTTCGTGAATTTCGACCATTTATTTCAAACGGACATTACGGGAGATCCGACCGTCGGATTCTCCTAAAACCAGAACCGTTGGGTTCGTATCGAAAAGAGATTTCTAACGAATATTAGAAATTCAAAATCTAACGGTTGGATTTGGAGATACGTCCAAATCAAATTCGAAAAAGGTCGCTATAGGTGCAGTTCGATGGCCGTTGTTGGAAATCGACTGTACGGGCCTTGATAAAATTATTAAAAATAGTAATAATTGGTGTAAAATCATAAGAAATGATTTGGGAAAAATTGGGGTGAAAAACTCCATATTTGAAAAGATAAAAAAAGATTTTTATCGAAATGAACTAGTTTGAACTCAATTTAAAACCCGGGTTTTTATTTTTAAATAAATAAATTAGATTTAAAAAGGGCTTTTAAATAATCAGCATTCCTAAAATATTTGATTTGAGTTGAACTAGAATTGATTTGTGGGTTTATCGTGAACTGTGTTTTAAACAACACTAGTTCTTTAACCCGATAACAAATAGAATGTGATTTGGGTTTGTCGTGAACTGTGTTTTAAATAACACCTAGTTCTTTAACCCAGTAAAAGGAGTTCTAACGAATCTGCAACTAGATTGAAATGTGAATCTATAATCTAAATTATCAAATTTAGAAATGAGCAGGAATGGAGTATTACCAGTTTTGCTCCAAAGCGATAGTTAAATCTTTAATTAGTTTTGAACGTGAAATGGTAATTAATTTTACCGATAACACACGGTGTTAGATATGGAGTATTACCAGTTTTGCTTCATGGGATGAATAGGTTGGTATTGGGAAATAAGATAAATAATTACTTGGTGTGGTTTGCTAATCTCGACTAGTTGGAAAAACCATAATTTGGTTTTAAATGACATCCAAAGGAAGATTACAGGATAAATTTTAAAGAATTTATCTTGGATAAAATTAATGGGAATCTTTCCCTAAGAATGTGAATTTAGAAACTAGCTGTACGTTGGCTAAGAAGAATGGTTTCCTGGGTATTGATCTGATGTTGGTTTCGGCCTTCGGGGTTAATGTTTGGGAAATTGTTCTCTTGCTAATTTGCGGTTTGTGACTAATGAATTGGAATGAGGCGTATGTTGTGTTTGTGTAACATTTGTTTTTAATATACGCGGATTGTTCGGAAAGTCCGGGTTTATACCCATTCTGAATAACCGATTCGACGATGAGTCGAAGATGAAGACGGTGGTCGAAGACCGGAAGTCTTCACATCGTTGGGATAATTACTGACGATCCTAATTGGGCAGTACACCCAAGAGGATGGAAATAGTTGGTGGTCGTCCAGACGTACTTGGAGATGGATGGATATGCGAGGAAAGTGCCTCCGGTTTCGTTCAGACCCAGAACGGACTTGTAAATGGATTGTGTGTCTGACATTGGATTTTATTCTGTGTTGATTGATTTCTGTTAAATATATATCTGTTTGGCGGCGGAGAATTTATTCTCTTGCTTAACGCCCTTCTCTGAGACGTACAAACTTAGAGGTTATATATCGATAGATATCAATCGCATAGCATGAATTGCCTGTGTGGCATACTGAGTTGCAATGATCAAGGCTTCTGTTGAAAAGCAAAGTCTTGTGGTTGACGATCAAAGCACGGCCTCTGTGGCGTAACTTTGTGTATAACGTGAATTCGCGAGCCTCACACCTCGGTATGAGTTAAAAACGGGATACGGGCAGTTGGGAGAGCATGACGTTTCTTTCTAGCTTTGGTGGTGTCAATGACTTACCAGTCCTGACATTTATATACTTTTCACCTTTGTGGTTGTTGGAATGAGGCGCCTCGATTATAGGTCTGTAAGGATCGGGAAACGTGTGTTCAGGAATTGCCAATCCTCAAACGTAAGAGAGGACCGGCCCAACCGATCCAAGTGGCTGCCCAGAGTGTGTAGTCCTGAGCATTTGCTAGAGTGTCTCAAAGCGGAGAGGAGCTTGCCCCTTGCCTCGACTCATGAAGGAAATCCAATTTCCGATACGTGTGATTCGGTTTTAATTGTAGAACAAGTATGGCGACATAGTAGATGGTAGCTATGCCACCTATGATTGATATTTATGATTGAAATGTCTTGACACTATACACTTACTATAGTATCAAATGATTTGTTTTAAACGTATCAAGCATGCTTTGGCTGTTATAAGGGAAAACCCTATCCTCCGGCTTGCGTTGCATTGTGTGATGGGACCTGGGTCTTATAACAGCTTCATTTTTCTTTATTTAGCATTGCGCTGTTGTTTTATGCATTAGTATTCTTGGGAGGAAACCCGTTCCGTGTTATACGGCGTGGTCCCTTGAATTACTCTCTTTTAAAGTAAAGCTTTAAATAACTGTTTTAGTTCTCACACCAGTCACATGACTGACCTGGAGTTTATTGTTTTAACCTAAACTCTGGGTGCCCCTATTTTCCGCACGGGCAGCTAGTAGTTTTGGTTTCGCAGATTTATATTCACAGGATCCTAGTTTACAGCTGGAATGATATCCGGAAAGCTCTGTATTCGTATATCACCTTCAGTTGTGCTTTGTATTATTTTCCGCTGCTATGTAATTTACTGTAATCTCTTATATTTATCGAATGTAATTTATTCATTTATACACTGTATATTCTTGTATCTGATGGAATTGTTGTAATAGCAATGAAATGTTCTTCCGTCTGTGTTCTGATTTGTCCTGTTCTCAAACGATCAGGGGTTTCGAACGGTCTAGATTGGTTTAACGACTGATTCGGATCGAGCGAAATTTATGGCCGTCACATTTGGTATCAGAGCTTTGGTTTACAGAGCTCGAGAACAAGACACATTAGAACCATACGAAAGAATTCATCAGATATTGGATTAGTAATATCCAATTAGAATGACTCGTTAGAGATAGGATCAGTAGTATCCTAGAACGATGTGAAGAGTATATTTTTTTTCAAATGAAAACAATTTTGTTTTGCAAATTTAAATCGTTTTTTGAATATTTTATTTGTATTGAATATGGACAATCCAATATATAAAGGTTTGTATATACGCGTCATGAACGTATATTCGAAGTTTTAATATACTGGATAGATATAGGATTACACTCTAGTCGCCCGGACATGGTCCTGATGATGAAGTATACCATCACCAGCATTTATTTTCGAGTGACGAAGGCGTGATTTTCTATATATTTCCATTAGACTGGTGTGAGAACCAAAACTAATATAGCTAGAACACATTGTTGTGAATTCGCATCAAAAACAGGATTTTTGTATATGTATCAAAAATTATGAATTTGAAACTCTAATTCACTAATTGATTGATGTTTGGGTTGTTTGTTTATTTGTTTGCTAATTCTTAGCCATTTAGCCTAATTGAATCACATATTGAATTATATTGAAAATTGGTTGCGTTTGCTTGCATATACATGTACTTACATTGAACAGGTCATAGCAAGGAGGCTAGAGCCGAGAATAAAATTTGTTTGCCCGACAAATAGGTACATGTTTACTACATAATTTACTGTTTTATTTGGGTGATGATGATTTTATGAGCCTATTTGGCTAGCCTCTTGGCTTTTTCTTTTTCTTTTTGAGATTAGAAGGACCGGGGAAGCTATTTGAAATTCCTCGATGCTCCCGGTGCAGGGGAGGTTATGGCGAAATTTTTCGAAAATTTACGGTGTTAGCCAAATTTTTGAAAATTTGGAAATTCTCAGAAACTGAAAAGTTGGAGAATGGAAGCCAGATCGAACGTAGAGTTGATTAATCAAACCACTTTCGACTTTGTTCCTTTTCGGGGACGAAAAGTTTTAAGTGGGGGAGATTGTAATAACCCGGAAATTCTGAGCCAGTTTAAAATTTTTATTTTGGTAATTTTAGCGAATTTTGAATATTTAAAATGAACTATTTTAAATAATATCGACTTATTTTGAATATAATTCGAACGTATATATTTATACGCGTCGTCGTTAGAATATAAATATTTATATATAATTATAAATAGAATTGAAAATGGCACGGTAGTTCGATAATTCGATTTCAAACTTCAATTGAATGTACCGGGTGCAAAACAATTCGGATTTTAGTGAAACCAAAAAAATTAGGATGTAATTGATAATATCTTTCCAACGAATCCAAAAAATCAAAATTTCATAGCGGGAATCAAAAGATATGCCCAGTTGAAAATTCTGAATAGTCGCTATGGAATTCAGGCCCTTAAAAATAGACATTTTTGCAAATGACCTCGGATTTCGACGAAACCACTTTTGTTGGGTCCATGATGTCATGTTATTGCTAGATTCCAAATTTCATAATTTTTCGAATCAATATGTGAGCGTGGCAAAGGAAAACGCGTTTGACTAGTTTTAGTTGATTTTAATCGACTGGAAAATGGCCATTTTTCAAACGGTCTCAGAATTTTACGAAACTAGTTTTGTTAGGACCGTATCGCCAATACAAAGCTAGAAAATATTTTTCTGGAATTTTTCTAGTTAGTATGTGACCCCGGTAATTTGAAATGTACGTTTAAAATTCAATATAGTGATTTAAATGTAAATCTAACGGAAACTGATTGTAACGATCGAATCAGCTTGCGATACATATCCCATTGTGTTTGGAATGGGGGTAAAACGCTATGGACGACAGGCGGTGGGTTCGATTTCGAGGTCGTATGAAAAGTCAACCTAGGAGAGAGAAATTAAATTAATTAAATAATAAAGGATAAAAAAAACCCTCTTCCTTTATCTCTGCCCCACTTCTTCGAAATCGAATTTCGTTTTACAGAAAAAAAAAAGAAGAAGGACGCGACGAGGCGGGGAGGAGCCGCCGCCCTCCCCAAGGACCACCGCGCCACATCCAAACCCCCCTCCTCTTCTCCCCCCTCCCTCCTTCCTTTCCTCTCCGACCAGTCGACCCCCAAACCGACGAGACGCCGCCGCCTCCCTCTGGACACACACCCGACCACCGCACCCCCTGTTGCTCCCCCACCTCCGTCACCCTACCACCTGCCACCTACTCGCAGGCCGCGCCGCCTCATCGACCCCCCCTCGGTTTTCCCCAATTCGCATCGCACCCCCCCCCCCCCCCCTCATCCGCCACGTCAGAGCAGCACCCCCCCTGCGAACACCCTCCGACCATCCCGGACCGCCACTTCGCCTCGTCAACGCCCAATGTAAGTTTTACTTTAATTGTTCAGCTTAATTCATTTAAAAATTTGATTTTTATTGAAGTAAATAGCTTGCTCTTCATATATATAACTTCGTAAAGGAAATGCGATTTTTATTCCGGTAATTATACGATTTCTAGTGTTGAAAGGTGGTATAAAAATATGATTTTTATATTTTTAAAGTAATAAAAATATGATTTTTATATTTTTAAAGTATTAAAAATAAAATCTTTACTATATAGAAGATGTAAAAATATGATTTTGTTTATGTAGAAAAGTAAAAATATAATTTTTACATGATAGGAATATTAAAAATAGCATCTATATATGTGTAGCAGAATATAAATATTTTTAAATATGAAAAGACGATATTTTTAGATATGAAAAGACGATATTTTGAGATGAGTAGTGAAGTAAAAATATGATTTTTACTTTGAGGAAAATATAATTTTTATATTATAGAAAGGCAAATCTATATTTTTTAAAAGGCGAAATCTTTTTATATAGCAGCGATGTAAAAATAGGATTTTTACATATTGAATAGCATAGAAAAATTCGATTTTTATATATTGAATAGCATAGTAAAAATTCGATTTTTATATATTGAATAGCGTAGTAAAAATTCGATTTTTACATATGTAGTGGCTACGGGCAACGAAGATGACAAAGATGCGATAACGATGAAGATTTCTATCAATGAAGAGTCGTGGAGTTGGATAGCTATCTGTGAGAATTTCTCACCTTTCAATTTCTTTTCTAGTTTTATATATATATATATATACATATATATATATATATATATACTAGGATGCAGACGGTGCTTAGTAGCACCCGACACAATCGTCCACAGACCATGGACTTGTTTGTTTGGTTGCATAAATTAGTTAGATGATTTGATTTGAATTTGGTTGATTGGTGAATTTGATTGATGTGTGAATGGCGTGGGCCTTCACTAGTCCGGGGATAAGGGTAGGCCTCATCCCGTTTCTAGTATCGTGCCGTTATGCCGCCGAAATTTTCTAAAATAAGTTAGAAAAATAAAGATAGCATTTTATTTAATAAATGAACTGCATAGAAATTCATATGTTGAAATCAAATGTTTTTATCATTAAAAATATAATTTTTAACGTGAAGTGAATAAATAAATATTCATTTACAAACCGGACGGTTTGTTTATGTACACCTATTTGAATGACATTGATTGGGACGATAAATTTTACACATCGCCCAACTGCACAAATAAAAATCTGTGTTTGATTGCTTGAAACCCCACACGGGTGTTGGGATGAAATTTGAAGTTCACTCATCCTGATTGATTAAATATGTCGATCGATTGATTGACAGGCTGTTATAAGCGTTAGATATCTATATTTAATGCTTATACAGTGTAGTGCACTTTGGTTGATGGTTGATTATTTTTCAATGCTATTATGTATGAAAATCCATATAATTAATATTATATGGTGATTGATTGGGCCTCATTCCCATTTAGAAAATAACGGATAATATAAAATAAAGGTTCATGTGTTGACTGTACTCATCCGTTGAGACTAGTCATGTGTTAAACGAAATATTTTTATAATAAAATTTATATCTTTATCAATATAAAATAAAGGTTCATGTGTTGACTGTACTCATCCGTTGAGATTAGTCATGTGTTGAACAAAATATTTTTATAATAAAATTTATATCTTTATCAATATAAAATAAAGGTTCATGTGTTGACTGTACTCATCCGATGAGATTAGTCATGTGTTGAACGAAATATTTTTATAATAAAATTTATATCTTTATCAATATAAAATAAAGGTTCATGTGTTGACTGTACTCATCCGTTGAGATTAGTCATGTGTTGAACGAAATATTTTTATAATAAAATTTATATCTTTATCAATATAAAATAAAGGTTCATGTGTTGACTGTACTCATCCGTTGAGATTAGTCATGTGTTGAACGAAATATTTTTATAATAAAATTTATATCTTTATCAATATAAAATAAAGGTTCATGTGTTGACTATACTCATCCATTGAGATTAGTCATGTGTTGAACGAAATATTTTAATAATAAAATTTATATCTTTATCAATATAAAATAAAGGTTCATGTGTTGACTGTACTCATCTGTTGAGATTAGTCATGTGTTGAACGAAATATTTTAATAATAAAATTTACATCTTTATCAATATAAAGTAAAGGTTCATGTGTTGACTGTACTCATCCGTTGAGATTAGTCATGTGTTGAACGAAATATTTTAATAATAAAATTTACATCTTTATCAATATAAAATAAAGGTTCATGTGTTGATTGTACTCATCCGTTGAGATTAGTCATGTGTTGAATGAAATATTTTGATAATAACAAATATTTTGATAATAGGAAATATTTGAAATAGAATATTTGAAATAGAAATACATTAAGCCGTGTTGATTAGATTGACGCCATTTTGACGTGAACGATATTTATATCGATTTTATTCATTTCGAAATGAATTGAATTGAAAACGATTTCAAAATGAATTGAATAGAAAACGAATTTGATTTCAATTGAATTTATAACGGATATGAATCGAATAGAAAACCAATTCGAATATGAATCGAATAGAAAGCCAATTTGAATTGAATCGAATAGAAAACCAATTTGAATTGGATCGAATAGAAAACCAATTTGAATTGAATCGAATAGAAAACCAATTTGAATTGAATTGAATAGAAAACGACTTTGGAATTGAATTGAATTGAAAACGAATTCAAATTGAATTGAAAGCGAATTGAAACGAATTCAAATTGAATTGAAATTTGAATTGAATAGAAATGAATTTTAAAACGAATTTATAAAGAAGAATTCAATTTTGATTTGAATTGAAATGGAAGTTGAAATTGCTTTTGAAACGAATTTAAAACTATTTACATAATTCGTTTTAAATAGAAATCGACGAAATATATATTATATATATTATATATATAAAATAATGGCCTGAATAGAACGCGCCGCACCGCGGCAGTTCGTGAATTTCGACCATTTATTTCAAACGGACATTACGGGAGATCCGACCGTCGGATTCTCCTAAAACCAGAACCGTTGGGTTCGTATCGAAAAGAGCTTTCTAACGAATATTAGAAATTCAAAATCTAACGGTTGGATTTGGAGATACGTCCAAATCAAATTCGAAAAAGGTCGCTATAGGTGCAGTTCGATGGCCGTTGTTGGAAATCGACTGTACGGGCCTTGATAAAATTATTAAAAATAGTAATAATTGGTGTAAAATCATAAGAAATGATTTGGGAAAAATTGGGGTGAAAAACTCCATATTTGAAAAGATAAAAAAAGATTTTTATCGAAATGAACTTGTTTGAACTTAATTTAAAACCTAGGTTTTTATTTTTAAATAAATAAATTAGATTTAAAAAGGGGTTTTAAATAATCAGCATTCCTAAAATATTTGATTTGAGTTGAACTAGAATTGATTTGTGGGTTTATCGTGAACTGTGTTTTAAACAACACTAGTTCTTTAACCCGATAACAAATAGAATGTGATTTGGGTTTGTCGTGAACTGTGTTTTAAATAACACCTAGTTCTTTAACCCAAAAAAGGAGTTCTAACGAATCTGCAATTAGATTGAAATGTGAATCTATAATCTAAATTATCAAATTTAGAAATGAGCGGGAATGGAGTATTACCAGTTTTGCTCCAAAGCGATAGTTAAATCTTTAATTAGTTTTGAACGTGAAATGGTAATTAATTTTACCGATAACACACGGTGTTAGATATGGAGTATTACCAGTTTTGCTTCATGGGATGAATAGGTTGGGATTGGGAAATAAGATAAATAATTACTTCGGTGTGGTTCGCTAATCTCGACTAGTTGGAAAAACCATAATTTGGTTTTAAATGACATCCAAAGGAAGATTACAGGATAAATTTTAAAGAATTTATCTTGGATAAAATTAATGGGAACCTTTCCCTAAGAATGTGAATTTAGAAACTAGCTGTAGGTTGGCTAAGAAGAATGGTTTCCTGGTTATTGATCTGATGTTGGTTTCGGCCTTCGGGGTTAATGTTTGGGAAATTGTTCTCTTGCTAATTTGCGGTTAGTGACTAATGAATTGGAATGAGGCGTATGTTGTGTTTGTGTAACATTTGTTTTTAATATACGCGGGTTGTTCAGAAAGTCCGGGTTTATACCCATTCTGAATAACCGATTCGACGATGAGTCGAAGATAAAGACGGTGGTCGAAGACCGGAAGTCTTCACATCGTTGGGATAATTACTGACGATCCTGATTGGGCAGTACACCCAAGAGGATGGAAATAGTTGGTGGTCGTCCAGACGTACTTGGAGATGGATGGATATGCGAGGAAAGTGCCTCCAGTTTCTTTCAGACCCAGAACGGACTTGTAAATGGATTGTGTGTCTGACATTGGATTTTATTCTGTGTTGATTGATTTCTGTTAAATATATATCTGTTTGGCGGCGGAGAATTTATTCTCTTGCTTAACGCCCTTCTCTGAGACGTACGAGCTTAGTGGTTATATATCGATAGATATCAATCGCATAGCATGAATTGCCTGTGTGGCATACTGAGTTGCAATGATCAAGGCTTCTATTGAAAAGCAAAGTCTTGTGGTTGATGATCAAAGCACGGCCTCTGTGGCGTAACTTTGTGTATAACGTGAATTCGCGAGCCTCACACCTCGGTATGAGTTAAAAACGGGATACGGGCCATTGGGAGAGCACGATGTTTCTTTCTAGATTTGGTGGTGTCAGTGACTTACCAGCCCTGACATTTATATACTTTTCACCTTTGTGGTTGTTGGAATGAGGCGCCTCGATTATAGGTCTGTAAGGACCGGGAAACGTGTGTTTAGGAATTGCCAATCCTCAAACGTAAGAGAGGACCGGCCCAACCGATCCAAGTGGTTGCCCAGAGTGTGTAGTCCTGAGCATTTGCTAGAGTGTCTCGAAGCGGAGAGGAGCTTGCCCCTTGCCTCGACTCATGACGGAAATCCAATTTCCAGTACGTGTGATTCGGTTTTAATTGTAGAACTAGTATGGCGACATAGTAGATCGTAGCTATGCCGCCTATGATTGATATTTATGATTGAAATGTCTTGACACTATACACTTACTATAGTATCAAATGATTTGTTTTAAACGTATCAAGCATGCTTTGGCTGTTATAAGGGAAAACCCTATCCTCCGGCTTGCGTTGCATTGTGTGATGGGACCTGGGTCTTACAACAGCTTCATTTTTCTTTATTTAGCATTGTGCTGTTGTTTTATGCACTAGTATTCTTGGGAGGAAACCCGTTCCGTGTTATACGGCGTGGTCCCTTGAATTACTCTCTTTTAAAGTAAAGCTTTAAATAACTGTTTTAGTTCTCACACCAGTCACATGACTGACCTGGAGTTTATTGTTTTAACCTAAACTCTGGGTGCCCCTATTTTCCGCACGGGCAGCTAGTAGTTTTGGTTTCGCAGATTTATATTCACAGGATCCTGGTTTACAGCTGGAATGATATCCGGAAAGCTCTGTATTCGTATATCACCTTCAGTTGTGCTTTGTATTATTTTCCGCTGCTATGTAATTTACTGTAATCTCTGATATTTATCGAATGTAATTTATTCATTTATACTCTGTATATTCTTGTATCTGATGGAATTGTTGTAATAGCAATGAAATGTTCTTCCGTCTGCGTTCTAATTTGTCCTATTCTCAAACGATCAGGGGTTTCGAACTGTCTAGATCGGTTTAACGACTGATTCGGATCGAGCGAAATTTATGGCCGTCACACGCCATCTGTCCAATCCTATCCGTAATTGGAAAGTGTCCTACGAACCTCGGTGCTAACTTTCCTACTCATCCAAAATGGACTACGTTTCTTAACGGTGACACCCTAACAAAAACCATGTCCCCAATATCGAATTCAAGATCGGTTCGTCTCCTATCAACATGTGACTTCTGTCGGTCCTGCACCATCTTCATTCACCGTCGAATCAGGTCTATTGTCTCCGAAGTCTCCCTAATCATGTCGGGTCCAAGCAAAACCTTATCAGTGGATTCCCACCAACATGTAGGTGATCGACACGGTCGTCCATAAAGAGCCTCAAAAGGTTCCATGCCAATGCTATCCTGAAAACTATTATTATAGGCGAACTCCACTAGTGGAAGGTGTTCTTCCCATGTTCCTCCAAAGTCTAGGATGCATAGTCTCAGAAGGTCTTCTAGAACCCAATTTACTCTCTCAGTCTGGCCGTCCATCTGAGGGTGATAAGCAGTACTTAAGCATAATTGCGTTCCAAAGGCCTCTAGTAAGCTTTTCCAAAATTCGCATATGAAAATGGGTTCTCTATCGCTCACAATGCTAGAGGGTATGCCATGCAAATGAACTATCTCTTGAAGGTAAACAGATGCTAACCACGCGGCGGTCCTTCTACTTTTAACGGGAATAAAATGGGCACTTTTGGTAAGTCTGTCTACAATTACCCAAATCCCCGTATTACCCTTCCTTGATCTTTGTTACCCATCTACAAAATCCATGGAAACGCTTTCCCATTTCCAAAGCGGAATCTCTAAGGGATGGAGCAAACCTCCAGGATTCTTTTGCTCTGCCTTGACTTGTTAGCATACTAAGCATCTAGCAACGAACTCGGCCATGTCCTTCTTCATTCCGGCCCAAAAGAAAACTTGCTTCATATCCCTATACATCTTATCACCACCGGGATGTATGGTCATCTTAGAGCGATGTGAGTCTTCAAGAATTGCCATCTTCAAACTCTCGTCTTGTGGTACACAAAGTCTTCCATCTCTACGTAGCCAACCTCCTTATATATAGCATATCTATCAAGATGACTCGAGGACTCCCTTCCTATAAGCTTGCCTACAATCTCAACCAACTGTGGGTCATTTAGCTGTGGCTCTCCCACTCGACCCAAAAGTGTAGGTTGCACCTCTAACGATGCCAACAATCTGGGTACATAATCGACAGAGGGTCTGAAGTCAAAGGAAGATATATACTCCAAACTCTGCCGCTGTACGAACAAAGGACTTAAAGTTAACTTCTTTCTACTTAAAGCGTCGGCTACAACATTTTACTTGCAAGGGGTATATGCTATCTCAAAATCGTAGGATACCAAAAACTCCATCCATCTTTGTTGCCTCAAGTTTAGGTCCTTCTGAAAGAATAAGTACTTTAGCGAATTATGCTCTGTTTACAAATAAAACCTCTCGCCAAGCAAATAATGATGCCATGAATTAAGCGCAAAAACTATGGTCGCCAACTCTAAGTCGTGGGTAGGGTAGTTTTTCTCGTGGGCTTTCAGCTGTCTTCCACCATAGCATATCACCCTTCCCTCTTGCATTAAAACTGAGCCAATCCCTATCCCGCAATCATCGGTATATACAGTGAATGTCTTACTCCTGTCTGGCAAAACTACAACTGGAGTTGTCATCAAAGCCCTCTTCAGACATTGGAAAGCATCGTCACAGTCAATGTCCTAAGTAAAAGTAAAATTCTTCTTCATTAATCAAGTGAGAGGGGCTGATATCTTCGCGAAGTCCTTAATGAACTTCCTATAATAGCCAGCCATCCCTAAAAAGCTTCTTACTTCTATTGCGTTCTTAGGAGTTTTCCAATCTTGGATTGCCACCACCTTGCCGGGATCCACAGCTATCCCTTCCTTAGAGGCCACGTGTCCTAAGAACCTCACTTCTTTTCTCCAAAAATGGCACTTGGAGAACTTAGCTTTTAGCTGATGCGCTCGTAAGGTCTCTAAGATTTCCCTAATATGTAGGGCAGCTCTTCTTCATTTTTAGAAAAAACCATAATATCATCTACAAAGACTACCAAAAACTTGTTTAGAAACTCCCTGAACACCCCACTCTTTAAGTCAACAAAGTATGCGGGTGCATTCGTCAAACCAAAAGGCATGACGAGCCACTTAAAGAAACCGTCAGAAGTTCTAAAGGCAGTCTTATCGATGCTATCTTCATCCACCATTAGCTGATGATACCCTATAGCTAAATCCAGTTGCGAGAAAACTGAAGCACCCACCAATGGATCGAATAAATCGTCTATCCTCGGCAATGGATGCCTGTTCTTCTTTGTTAGTTTATTCAACTCTCTATAGTCCATGCACAATCTAAGTGAACCATCGGCTTTTGTAGCAAAAACAACTGGAGCACCCCACTCTGAAATACTTCTTCTTGTGAACCCCTACTCGAGCAATTCTTTCACTGAGTTCTCTTCTCTCTCTCTCTCGGAGCCATGTGGCGCACTGATAATGCAACTGGCTTTGCATTATCTACTAGATATATTCGAAAGTCTATCTAGAGCCTCGGGGGTAAACCTCGAACTTCATTGAAGATGTCGCTATATTCATGGACTACACGAACAGATTTCAAATCATCATTGGATGCATCTAGGGATTCTAGGTAGCTAAGCATTACCGGACCTCTAGGGTCACAAGAATTATCAAGGGTCTTTCCACAACGAGTAAACAATCTAACTACCCTTCTTGCATAATCTAGGATGGCACCGTATCTAGTTAGCCAATCCATACCTAGATTCAAGTCGTAGCCCATTAAGTCGAAAACAAAGGCGTTGCATTCAAACCCAACGCCCAAGATAGACACTCTCAAATCCCGAAAAATCATAGAAAGATTAGCCGAACCACCAATAGGATTTGAGACTACTATGGGATCCGTAACTAGACTAGTATTTAGGTGCAGTGTTTCAGCTAACGAAGCAGGTACAAACAAGTGTGAAGCGCCAGAGTCAAACAAAGTACGAATAGGATGATCAAACAGAAAAACTAAACTTTCAACGGAAATGTTTCTACCTCTCTCCTGTCCTGGTGCCATGAGAGCCTGAATCTGCCCTCTCGCCTGCCCTGGTGCCATGAGAGCCTGAAGCTGCCCTACAGAAGTTCTTTGCCCTTGCCCCTGTTTCCTTGGGCAGTCCTTAACTAGATGACTTGCCTCTCCACAGTGGAACCAACCAGTCTTCTTTTTCCTATAGTTTTTGCTCAGATGGCCTGGTGTCCCACAATTAAAGCACTTCTTCTTTCCTTTGCCATTATTGTTCTTCCTGCCTTTCTTGTTTTGCTGTTGTGGCTTCTACTGGTCTTCTTTCTTCTCCGGTGCCTTATTAGCATTCACTCCTTTCTCTTCCTCATGCATAAGCGCCTTGTCAACCAGTTTCTCAAAGGTTGCCCCCATCGGAATGTGGGTCATAGCCAACCCAGCGGCTCATTTAGAGCTTTAACGAACCTTAGGGCCTTCTTCTCAGGTGTGTTTACCAATTCCAAGCCAAATATCGCCAAATGATTGAACTTGTTGACGTATTCCTTTACTGATAAATCCCCTTGCTTCAACGCTCAGAATCTTTCCATATATAAATTCTCTTCTGCTCGTGAGAGAAACTTCATTTCGAACCTACGCTTGAAATCCATCCATGTGTTCACCGAACGATCTCCGTTCGTGACCTCCCACCAAAATGAGGCTTCGTGTTTCATTAACCAAGCAAAAAATTGAACCTTCCTTTCGGCTTCTACTTCAAAAATACCAAATAGATCTTCCACCTCCTTAAGCCAATTTCGAGCTTTAACAAACTTCTTTGATCCATGAAAAGGTTTCCCGCCATTGCCCTAAAATCTTTGCATATCTTTGCAAAAGTGTCAACATGGGGAGGAGGAGGGGGAGCTTTTGCTGGGCCTGCGACATTGGCCCTAGCTTCCAGATACCTTCTAAACCACCCTTTGTATCAGTATCCCCTCGGGTATATCGGGTATTCCATACATGCTGAAAAGAAAATGAAGTGATTCAAAACGGAGAATTCGAAAGAAAGATATATGGCTCTTGGGATTATGTTTTTAAAACAAACTTTTCTCTTGAAAATACCTTCCTTAAAACATAATTTTGAAAGTATTTCTTTATAAAATGCTTTTTGAAAAATAGTTTTTCAAAATTCATATCTTGTCTGGTAACCTTCAGCTCTGATACCATGTGTAACACCCCATGTCCATTAATGTCACTCACAAAGGGAATGCATTAACTTCCATGGACCGTATTTAGTGTATAGAACAAAATGTAACAAGACAAATATAAATAATGGTACCTGAAAAATTTAAAACAACTCTTATTGCAGCGGAGAAATAGTTTGATCACAACAACTTCATAAACCAAGTACACTTAATATCCATCTTGATAAATTGTTTCAGAGTACATAAAATAAAAAGCATAAACTCCAACACATGTAGCCATAAAAGAGATGAGTTGAACTTTACTTTCAGCAATCAAACACTTCAAAATAGAGATAAAGAGATCTGAGATCATGCTCCACTAGTACTAGTCCCACCTTGAGAACCTGGGGGGGAGGGGGGTAAAAGAAGAAAAGAGGCGAAAACAAGGGGGTCGGACATAAAGTTTGGCGAGTATAATAACTTTAACAATATAATTATTAAAGTAACTAGGATAAGGCATAAACTGGTAAGATAAGATAGGACCATGAAACAAGTGGTCATGACAAAGAAAATAAGAGGAATATTCTGGCATTAATCTCGTTCCTAATCACTATAGGATAACTACTATACCACACCACCACTAGTCACCCTAAAAGTTGATCCCGCCTATAGAACTTAATATGATAATGGTAGTTTCGTGTACCCCTAGCTGCCTTCATAGGTGCTGTCTGCCCCTATCTCCACTAGTTGTACCCACTACCACCATTCGATCGGCTCCCTAACTCATAGATACCCGTGCTGGTCCCACAATAGGGTGTATCACTCCCAAACTGGCAACCTGATACCACCAAAGATGCACGGCTTATATCTACACGATGCAACAACGCCTTACCTACCAGCCCGGGCCCACACACGCACATGACCCCGTTGGACTTGCCTTGCCACCTCTAACCCGTTTTGACCTCTTACAATCAAATCCAGTAAGCGTGTCCCGTCCTCGGCTTTGGTCGAGCTCACAAAGATACTTAATGGGTTACTTGTTTGAAAAGGGGCCCCATGCTTGACATAAGCCTTCCACCTGTGCTTGGTCCCCACTAAGGTTTCCCTACTTAACCCCATTCTTATTCATGTCTTCTTACATGTTTCAATCTTGGTTAAGTGCATCTAATCATATTTCACATGCCACCCAAGGCACCCATTTAATTTCACATGCCACCGAAGGCACCCACTTAACCCCCCATGTTCCACCACATGTTTATTTGGTTAAGTGTTACTTAATTCATTAGAACCGTAACCTTGTAAAGACCTCCCACATTAGGCTGTCATTTGCGGTTGCTGGATATGCCGGGCGGGTCCAGGCAGTCTTATACCGCAAACGAGCCTAACCTCGTGTCTTTACAATTGTTACACATTTAATTCATGCCTTTGACCTCTCACATTAGACTGTCATTTGTGGCTGTTGGATTTGTCGGGCGGGTCCGGGCTGTCTTACACCACAAAAGAGTCTAACCTCGTGTCTTAGGCGGTTAATTATTACACAACTTTATTTACCCCCAAATTGGATTAATATCCTTATCCAAATTTGTCAATAAATTCCAAATTTATTTATGTCCATAATTGTCTCTTAAAATTATGTCCATAAATGACAATTATGCTAATTAATGTCTCAAATTAATTATATGCCTTTTAAGGCCATTTTATGCCAATTCACAATTTATGTATATTCAATATTATCCCATCATCCCCACGCTATTCGTACGTTTTCATATGACATATTTTAGACTCGCAAATAGTCTAACTTATAAAAAGAAAAACAACATCACATAACACATAAAATAGATCTAAGGATCATGACATAAGATTACATAGCCAATAACTTGCATATGAATTTCATTCAAACTAGCGTATGATACATAACTAGCATAGGTAATGGGCATAAACTTGCATAACTTATGTAATGCTATAGATCCAAACATAAAGGTGTGAACTTACATATGGATCTAAACATAAAGATGTAAACTTGCATATATATTTAAACATAAAGATGTAAACCTGTATATAGATCTAAACATAAAGATGTAAACTTGCATATACATCTAAACATAAAGATGTAAACTTGCATATGGGTCTAAATATAAAGAGGTAAACTTGCATATGGATCTAGACATAAAGGTTAATGTCACATAAACTAGCATATGCATATACATGTCTCAAATATATTTTAACAACACAAACTTACATAAGATTATTACACGAATATATGATCCAATCATCACAAACTTGCATAAGATATATGATTCAACATGCTTAAGATTCACATAAGAACTAACATATGATCCAACTTGCGTAAGACTAACATATGATTCAACACCACAAACATACATATAATTTATGTCACATGATTCAAAGTCATATTCTCATAATCATAATTATATCTTATCATAATTAAATTAATTAATTAATTTGTGAAAGATATCATACTCACAATTAAAAAGAATAGTCTTGTCTTTCTTGGATTTGTATTCTGAAACTGAATTGCTCGCCTTTGATGTAGACTAATCGTTATTTAGATTTGATTTGATTTTGATTCAATCTTCTGTCTTGCTTTAGGGTTGAAAGTGTATGGTGGCTACTCTAGGTTCTCCATTGATGGCATGGTGGCTCTTGTTATGATTTAATGTGATTAGGGTTAGGGGTTTAGTATTGTTTTTATAGAAGTTTAATTTAACAAGAGCCGTCGGATTAACCTAGGGGTAACCAAAACCATCAGGACCACTCAGGTGCCACATCAGCCCTTAGGGCGAATCGGGCTACGGGTTGACAGCCAAACACCCTGGATCGACCACTAGTCGACCCAGCAAAGCTTAAGTCGACTCCAAAAATGGTGCGGTTTGGCTACTCCCCCTCCCGATTCGTTGTTTTGAACTTTTTTTAGAATATATATATATATATATATATATATGTATATATATTTCTCATATGCATACAAACTTCAAGGCTTAATAACTTCTTCATAAGTTATCCGTTTTATGCAAACCAAACGTCTATCTTGACCCAAAATTTTGAGACAAACATAATAGCGCAACCCATTTCACTTAATTCTTCTTCTAAAAATTAAGTATAATTTAATTTGTGAATTTTAATGTTATAAAATTACGGGGTGTTACAGAGATAAAAAAGCATCTTACTTTGCCATGTTAGAAAATCATCTCCCTCTCCCTTAAATAGGTCTGGTTTGTTCAAGTTAGCTGTCTTTATCGATATTTGTTCTGCTGCCATCTCTGTTTTCATGAAAGCAGATAAAAGTCTTAAGATGTAGATGTTTTAAACAGAAGCAACATATGCAATCAACGACACTAATTTGTGTTATAATGAACAACAATATGTGCAATTGTTACAAACCGAATCTGACTTGCACACAAGCAGATGCAATATAGTATACAACAGTAAAAACAACAGAAATAGAAAGGAAATTCGATTGAGGCTTGCCTTAGCATTTTCCTTAAAAAAAATTAGTCGTCTCCCACGATACAGCAATCGAAGACTACAGGAGACGGTGATGAGTACATCAGTCTGAGTAGAGATTCGGCAGCAATGATTTTTTTTTGGTAGAGAAAGAGGAAGAATATTGATGAAATTGGTCAGTAATGTGATCAGGATTCTTCACGCATTTATAATCTTTGAACTGTTATAATTCAAATAATCGCGTCTGTTTAAAGTTTGATTTTGAATTAAAACAGTCGCATCTATTTAAAGAGGCCGCACTATTTCTCTTCATCTGTTTAACGGGTTGTAAACCATTTGATTTCCGTCAAGTCGCGCCCATAGTCATTGCTTCATCCAAAAGAAAAGCTCGCAAAATTGTTTAAGTTTTTCATAGCAAAAATAAGATTTTATTTTAGACCCAAGCCCAATCCCAAACCCAAACCCAACCCAGCCCGGATCGGTTAGGTACGAGACAGGCGGGCGGCGCGCATGTGTGTGTTTGGATCATATAATATAGGTCCTTCCCCTCGCACAAGATTACCTAACCCTAAGGGACAATATAGGGAATGAGGAATAAATATATATACATAGATCTAGTCATCTTTTTGCCAATGTGGGACAAAAGTATATGTCATTCATCTCTTTGAATTCTAACAATCCCCCTTGAATAATAATATACTTTTCCCCCACACAAAGTGTAACATATCAGACTACGTATGGAATAATGCTTTATCATGGATACGTAGATATTTCACTTTGAACTTTCCCTAGTTAAAACTTATCAGATCTACTTGGCTAATCAGTGAATTATTTCATCTTGAACCGTCATCCTTTATTGTATATCCAAACAATAAGCTTTACAAAGCATTGATTCCCTTCCCATCCAATCTCTTGGTTGTGTTCATTTTGGTCCTGAACACTTTCTGGTTCTGCGAGTGTTATAGAGAATTCAAGCCCTTTAAAATTCTCAAAGCCGACCTAGCTCACACTAACATAGGTGATCGCAACCATTAAGAGTATCCTACATATACCTCACTTGTTATTTCCAAGATATGGTCATCATTAAAATACATAGTTTTAACCATATAATACTTCTGCAGGCATGCATTTATAGTGTGCACCATAGAAATGGAGTAGGATTGTGTCCAAAAATGCATTACGTCTTGAGTTATTCATAATTGGTTTGCCTATTGATCCTAGTTTGTGGGAACTCCAGTTGCTAGGATAGGTTTCCATATAAGATAACTCTTGTTTGTTTAGACTTTTAAACCCATTCCCCTCGATGCATAGTCAATTCTCTCTTGATAAACCTTTAGTAAACGGATCCTCTAGGTTATCATTTGTTCTCACATAATCTATGGAAATAGTTCCATTTGAAAGTAACTGTCTAACTGTGTTATGGCATCTACGAATATGTCATGACTTTCCATTATACACAAAATCATGCGCTCTACTTAGCGCTGCTTGTTAATCGCAGTGCATGCATATGGCCGGTATAGGTTAGACCAGAATGGGATATCTTCTAAAAAATGACAAAGCCATTCTGCTTCTTTGCCAGCTTTATCTATTGCGATGAACTCAGATTCCATAGTGGATCGAGCTATGCATGTCTGTTTAGTAGATTTCCATGATAGTGCTGCCCCTGGTACGGTAAATACACAACCACTCGTTGATTTTGATTCCTTTAAATCAACAATCCACCATATCCTTGTAATACTGCAAGATATTTTCCATAACGTATAGAATAGTTTGAGGTATATTTCAAATATCCCAGAACTCTCATTAGTGCTTTCCAGTGTTCCTTCCCTGGATTGCTTTTATACATGCTTAATCGACTTACTGCATAAGCTACATCTGGTCTTGTGAAATTCATGAGATATATGAGACATCCTATTACACGAGAGTATTCTAGTTGCATTACACTCTCATTAATGTTTTTATGCAGTACTTTAGATGGATTAAAAGGTGTTCATACTCCTTTAATTCCAAGATTTTTAAATTTGTCAATCACTTTGTCTATATAGTGCGACTGAGACAATTCAATTCCATTAGGTGTTCTTATTGTTTTGATTCCCAAAATAACGTCTACAACTCCTAAATCTTTCATATCGAAATTGCTGACTGATATTTTCTTTATGGTCTATATTACTTGGGTATTCAGACCAAAGATTAGCATATCATCTACATACAGACAAATCATTATATATGGTTGTCCAACTTGTTTATAATAAACACACTTATCACATTCATTTATACGAAAACCATTTTTCATCATGACACTATCAAATTTTGCATGCCATTGTTCTGGAGCATGTTTTAGTCCATATAATGATTTAACTAATCCACAGACTTTATTTTCATTTCCTTTTGAAATGAAACCTCCGGGTTGCTCCATGTAGATTTCGTCATTGAGATCGCCATTTAAGAATGCTGTCTTTACATCCAGTTGATGAATCTCTAAATTATAGATGGATGTAAGTGATATTAGCATTCTCATTGAGGTTATTCGAGTTACTGGTGAATACGTATCAAAAAAGTATACGCCTTCTTTTTGACGATAATACTAATCTGGCTTTATATTTATCGATAGAGCCATCTGCTTTCATTTTCTTCTTAAAAATCCTTTTGCGGCCAACTGGTTTTATTACAGGTGGTATATCAACAATTTCCCAAGTTTTACTGCTTGGAATTGAATCAATGTCACTTTGGATTGCTTCTATCCAGCATGCAGATTCAGAAGATGACATTGCTTCCTTGTACCTTTGAGGTTCATGTTCTAACATATATGCTAAAAACTCTGGACCAAATGTCTTGGAAGTTCTAGCCCTTACACTTCTCCTAGGTTCTATTTTCTTAATTTCACGATGATTTTCATCTTCATGTGAATTGGTCGATTCTTCTCTTGTCTTTTTGGGACATCAGCTCCTTCATTCCTTTTGTGCAGAAACACATCTTCAAAGAATGCAACATCTCTTGATTTCGTGATTGTTTTTATTTGAATATGAGCTATATCGGACTTGATTACCAAAAATATGTAGGAGATAGTATTTTAGGCGGGCCCTAGATAGTAGCATTCTGCTATTTTTGGTCCGAGTTTGACTCTCTTAGGAGGTGGAACTGGTAATTTTGCCAAGTACCCCCACATTTTGAGGTATTTAAAGCTTGGTTTATGTCCTTTCCATATCTCATATAGAATTGCTCTTGTTTTATTCTGAGGAACCTTGTTTAGAATATGGTTAGACATATCTAAGGCTTCCCCCCACAAGTTCTTTGGTAGACCTGAGGTTAAGAGCATTGCGCTAATCATGTCTTTTAACGTACTGTTCTTTCTCTCAGCAATACCATTTTGTTGTGGTGAATATGGAGCTGTTGTTTGATGAATTATAACATTTTCTAAATAGAATCGTTCGAATGGTGATTTACACTCTCCACCTCAATCAGATCTTAGTATCTTGATCAGTTGACTAAGCTGATTTTTTACTTCATCCTTATATTTTACAAACGAGGCGATTGCTTCATCTTTATTGTTTAAAAGATTTCCATAGCCATTCGTGTATAATCATCAATAAATGTGATAAAATAATTTTTTCCACTTCTTGTAGGTAAGTTTTTGGAATCACGTAAGTCTGTATGAATCATTTATATTGGTTCAATACTTCTTTCAATAGTATGAAATGGTTTATTAAACAATTTTGCTTCTACACAAGTCTCACATTTATATTTTTTATCTACTTGAAATTTTGCAATTAAATCAAGATTTGTAAGTTTTTTCATTTTTCGATAGTTTATATGTCCTAATCTTTCATGCCATAATAGAACATCATACTCAACAACATAAAAAACTTCTTTTTTATTCATTTCAGAATTACAACATACATTATTATTGCCAATTACGAGTACATTAGCCTTAAATAGGCCATTACACAAGTATCCTCTCCCTATATAAACTCCAGCCTTGGACAAAACAACTTTATCTGATTCAAAGACAATTCCAAAGCCTTTCTTCGAGAGCATAGGTATGGAAATTAAGTTTTTCCGGATATCTGGAACATTAAGCACATCATTTAGTGTAACAATTTTACCAGATGTGAACTTGAGATTACTTTCCCGTTTCCCTCAATCATTGACATCGCCGAGTTTCATGTGTATAATTTTTCTCCATTATCCAATTTGTTGTTTGTGGAGAACATGGACTTTTCAGAACACATTCCATATAGTGCCTATGTCAAACCAACATTGTGAAGGATTCTGGACTAGATTGCATTCTGACATAACTCTTAAGAAGTTAGGCCCATAGATGTCCTTGCTGTCCACCACATTTGCATCCGAATTTTTCTGTTTCTTGTGTCTGCAATCTTTTGCTTGATGACCAGTTTTGCCACAAACCTAACAATCGCTATTGAATTTCTTGGGCTGCTTCTGATCATGCTTCTTGTTTTCTGGCGCCTTCCTTTTCTTTTTGTTTTTTTATTGTGCCCTTTTTTCTTTGACCCTTCTGCAACAAAAGCCTCTTTTCTTTTTGGATTAGTGACTCCGCGATTATCTGCCTCAATCTTCAGTCTAACGATTATGTCTTATAAGGATATCTTCTTCTTTGCGGTAGTCTTTCCAAGAACGTAGCAACTTTCCAGTGATCGCCTCAACCAGAAAAGATTCACCAACGTTGTGGCCTTCTGCTTCCATTTCATGGATGATGATTTGAAGTACATGTAGTTGCGTAGGAACAGGTTTTGAATCATTTTGTATTCCATGAACTTGTCAACTATAAACCTTGTCAGGCTAACGTTTTGTATTTTGTACTTTGCGGTAAGCGCATTCCAGAGGGCTTTTGCATTCTTGATTGGCTGATACACTTTGTGCAAAACTTTGTCTAAACAGTTCAGGATTTAATTCCTACACAACAAATCTGAGTGTCTCCATGCATCAATATTTGGAATCTTATCTGACTCCTTGTTTTTTCCAGGCATAGGCGACACTGGTTCATCTTCCTCAAGATACTTTTGCAGATCGAGAGTAGTGAGACAAAAAAGCATCTATGTTTGCCATGTCAAAAAATCATCACCCTTTCCCTTAAACAGGTCTGGTTTGTTCATGTTGGCTGTCTTTATCGATATTTGTGCTAATGCCATCTCTGTTTTCATGAAAACAGACAAATTCTTAATATGTAGATATTTTATACTCAGAACAGAAGCAACAGACGTAATCAGTGACACCAATTTGTGTTACAATGAACAACAATATGTGCAATTGTTACAAACCCCAATCCGACTTGCACACAAGCAGATGCAGTATAGTATGCAACAGGAAAAATAGTAGAAATAAAAAGGAAATTCGACTGAGGCTTGCCATAGCAATTTCCTTATGACTTTTTAATTTGCCTCCTAGGATACATCAATCGAAGACTACACGAGACAGTGATGAGTACGTCGGTCCGAGTGGAGATTCGCAGCAATGATTTTTTTTTTTGGGAAGAGGAAGAGAAAGAAGATTGATAAAATTGGTGAGTAAAATGATCAGGATTATTCACGCATTTATAGTCTCCGAACAGTTATAATTCCAATAGTTGCGTCTATTGACGTTTTATTTTGAATTAAAACCGTCGCATCTATTTAAAATAGACCGCACTTGTTTCTCTTCATATGTTTAACGGGCCATAAACCCTTTTGATTTCTGTTGGGCCATGCCCATAGTCATTCCCGCATCTAAAAGAAAAATCTACAAAATTGTTTAAGTTTTTCATAGAAAAAAATAGATTTTATTCTAGACCAAGACCAAGCCCAAGCCTAACCCAAACCCGAACCCGACCTGGTTCGGTTCGGTATGGAACGGGTAGGAGGCGCACACGTGTTTGTTTGGATAATTGATATAGGTCCTCCCCCCCACCCCCACAAAATTACCTGACCCTAAGGGCCAATATAGAGAATGAGGAATATACATATATACAAAGATCTAATCTTCTTTTTGCCAATGTGGGACTAAAGTATATGTCATTCATCTCTTTGAATTCTAACAATCCCCCATCTGAATGATAATATACTTTTCCCTCATACAAATTATAATATCTTAGACTATATATGGAATAATGCTTTATCGTGGATAAGTAGATTTTTCACTTTGAACTTTCCATAGTTAAAGCTCATCGGATCTGCTCGGCTAATCGGAGAATTATTTCATCTTGAACCATCATCCTTTATTATACATCCAAACAATAAGCTTTACGAAGCATTGATTCCCTTCTCATCCAATCTCTTGGTTGTGTTCATTTTGGTCCTGAACATTTTCTGGTTCTGCGAGAGTTATAGAGAATTCAAGCCTTTTAAATTTCTCATAGAGCCGACCCAGCTCACACTAACATAGGTGATCGCAACCATTAAGAGTATCCTACATATACCCCACTTGTTATTTTCAAGATATGGTCATCATTAAAAAACATAGTTTTAACCTTGTAAGTCTTTTGTAGGCATGCACTCATAGTGGGCACCATAGGAATGGATTAGGATTTTGTCCAAAAATGCATTACGTCTTGAGTTATTCATAACTAGTTTGCCTGTTGATCCTTGTCCATGGGATCTCTAGTTACTAGGATAGGTTTCCGTATAAGATAACTCTTGTTTTTTTATAATTTTAAACCCATTCTCCTCGATGCGCAGTCAATTCTCTCTTGATAAACCTTTAGTAAACGGATCCGCTAGGTTACCATTTGTTCTCACATAATCTATGGAAATAGTTCCATTTGAGAGTAACTGCCTAACTGTGTTATGGCATCTACGAATATGTCGTGACTTTCCATTTTACACAAAATTATGCGCTCTACTGTGCGCTGCTTGGTTATCGCAGTGTATGCATATGGCTGATACAGATTAGACCAGAATGGGATATCTTCTAAAAATGACAAAGCCATTCTGCTTCTTCGCCGGCTTTATCTAATGCAATGAAATCTGATTCCATAGTGGATCAAGCTATGAACGTCTGTTTAGTAGATTTCTATGATAGTGCTACCCCTGCTAAGGTAAATACATAACCACTCATTGATTTTGATTCCTTTGAATCAACAATCCAATTTGCGTCACTATATCCTTCTAATAGGGAAGGATATTTTCCATGGATATCTCATTCGTATCCATCTTCTCTTGTTTTCCCAAGCCTCTAGTGAGTTATAGACGGAGTTAGAAAAGAGAAAATGACCATCATACATGATTGAGTTGCGAAAACTTCTGGATAAGTATCCTACTGAGATATTTTCTCCTTGCTGCTATATTATTACTGAATTCTTTTTGGTTAAAGAATCTCTTTCTAGTTGCTTAAGATAACTCTCTTCAAATTAGGATTGATGCGTTCATAGATAACAATCTCGTAAAGCAGATTACTTCAAAGAAGAGGTTTGATTAAATATTTCTTATCTTTCTTTGCAAAATAACTTAATAAGAATATACCATCGAATTTAGCAAAGTTATCACCACCTTCATCCATATACAATTCATATACAACAATTTGTTAAAAATGTAGGGAGAGAATACATGAGAGTGAGTCCTATTTAGTTAGTTACAACGAGTACCTAAGGATAGCGAATATTTAGAATGTTACTTCGAGTGAAACGAAACAAAGACCTAAAAGAGAACTTTTTCGCTTAACACATGCGAACAATCAAACTAGAGCACTAAGGTATCTATACAAATAGACAAAATTGAATATTTTGGCCTAACCCTTACACCAGTTCACCGGAAGTGAGGTGCGTAGCACAAGAAAAGCCAGTAGCAACTAAGGTTGATATAACTATTGATACTACAAAGGAGACAGGTTCTATTATGGTTCGCACCTCCATAGAAATTCCAATAGAGTTCTCCCCACCTTACTGTTGACTTTGCACCAATATGAGCGCAGTTCAGCTATAAGTTAGTTAAGTAGGGAGTCTCACCATGCCACAATTAATATACTGGCTTCTTCACACCCGCATATTTCTCTATGAACTCAACCACAAGAGTTCGTGAACAATGGGATATGTCTACCGGGAACAAATTATGTTACGGGCAAGGCATGGTCAAGCTATCAAATATAGGGATATTCTTGAAGGAAAATAATCAACTTATATACGCCTTATTCCTTAAAATTTAACGAATTCTTGTTAGTAATCATACCACTTATTCTGAAAAGAAGATAGTCGGGCTTGGGCAAGATGTATTGTTAGGGCTCAATTAATATACTGGCCTCTACCTAGAGCATCGCAATTAATATACTTGGTCTTGTTGAATTGGTCTACCCCATTACCTTATTGTTTAGTTAGAACCAGAATCCCTATACCTAAAGCAATATATAAAACAAGTTTAGAATTTTATTCAAAGAGTAAACCTGAGCCTAGAGTCCATGTCCCTTTAGCTGGTGGAGCTGGTTGTACTATTAAGCCTCACATCAATGACTCTAGCTGCAACAAACAGTCGTCTCTTACTGTTTGAAGCTGTATTAAGAGGACAAAAGCTCCTGTAAGAGATTTGACTAACCATTTTTTCACCGGCAATAATCCATTTGAGAACATGTATTAAGATTTTTCGTATGATGCGAAGTGCCGTCTCACTCAGTAAAAAAACGAAATTGACGAAGGTTATTCAACGAGTAGTTTTTTTTTTTACTTTTTTACTATTTATTATTCCTATGAAAGGAATGGATTCTACATGGCACGGGGCGGTTGTGACTACGTAAGCTGGTGTACAGGTTCATAAAGTCTGCAGCTATAAGCAACAATTTGTTATACGGTCGCCGAATTTGTTCAAACAAACAACCCTTTTTGAGTATAGTAGGTTCGGCGAGATAATAGGAAGACTCGAAATGACAAGATTCTTTTCTTAATCTATAAATGGAGGTTTTTGACTTCATTCCTTCACTCCACTCTCATCCTTTATCTTATCTTCTATCCCCTAACCCTAGTCATGGATATGAATCCAGTGTTCAACAGGCTCTCTGCCATTCCGGCCGAAATTGCACAAGTGCAATATGATCTCGAAAGGCCCTATAGACAGCGACATTACTTCTATATGAGAAGAAGAATTGATGAGGATCGTTTCAGGAGGCAAAGGCTCATTTCCGCTACCTATGGGCGTATAGACTTTCTCTAGGAGAGGGAGAGAGCTCTTGAGGTAGAGCGACAGGCTCTCATAGTCCAGGTAATTGAATATGAGCACGGAGGAAACTTCAAAAGGAGACTACTACTGTTATCAATTAGTTAAGTAGATGCAGGATGGTGTGTTATGTTTTGAGTATGTGTTTTAGTATTTTTTTTAATGCTTCCGGCTTGTAATGTTTAATTAATGGAATCCTATTTATGTATGCTACTTCGATTCAGATGTGTTTAGCATAACTAGACTTCTTTGTTATGCCAGCTCTTTCTTTAGACAGGTCGGCAATTAATATACTAGGGTCTCCATTCTCTCGTTTCAAGCTTGATCGGTGCAGATCGCTCTATGAAACTCTTAGAAGGATGTTGCTCCTGACTGGATTCTAATAAACTTTTTATTCTAGCTATAGCACTAGGTATTGCATTTTCTCAGGGGAAAGTCTGACCTCGGAAATGGGAAGATCAGATCTGAACTATATGCTACAATATTTCTTCACATGTGTTAAGCATAACGCATCCTATTTCCGTATACTAAACTAACTTTACCCAGAATGTGTTAAGCATTGCATCCGGCTTTTAGTCAATGATTCAATCACAAATACCAATCCGAATCGTTCCCATTGCACAGACTACACGACGATGGACTTACTTTGTGATTGAACTAGAAAGAGTAGCCAATCAATGATTCAATCACAGGAATATGCTATGCCAGCTGGTAACCCAACCATGCAAATCTCTCGGGGCTTGGGCAGAAGAATAGATTGCACTCATCCCAAGGCATGTTAGCCATGTACGGATTTGCTTATAGTTCAAACCCGCTCTTTCATCATGAATGAGTTGCGAACACAAACGGAGATACTAGTCTCGTACGAGACGTCTTTTATATTGTCTCTATTAGGAGATCGATGCCTAGGATTATTCCAAAACTCATACTAAATTGATTGGAGACCGATCCAGTATATTAATTCAAGGAGGCGTCCAAACTAAGGGATGTGGAGCACCTCGAAAGACCAAATGGCGTATTAATACCATGAAGTGAGATAAGGAGCTAGTGGACCCAGACCTGTTAAACAGTTTAGTTGGCTTAACTTGTTCTAGTCCTTGGACTCATGGATGGAGTAATCCAATATATAGGGAAGCCCAAATGGGAAGATCTTTCTTTCGCTTACAATCCCAGTTCTAAAAGAAACCAATTGATTGAGCCCCACTCATATTCAAAAGGCGCCTAGGTTACGAAGTAAGGTCTCTCGTCCTCAACTTAGAATGACTGATCTTCATGATTTTGAATAGATTTCAAGTGGCCTCTACTTGTAATGCATGGAAAGCCTCATTGAACCGGTTCATTCATTGGGGCCTTGTGGGATGACTATTAGTGTTGGATCTCGAAGCAACTTCTTATTTTTAGGCTTCTGAGGCATCCAAACCAGGGAAAGCCGGAGAGAGGCGCTATATATTAACATTCGGGAGCAGGCTCCTGGAACACTTCCCGTTCAACCTATCCTATTAAGTTGACTACTTCGCTTAAAACTGGTATTCTCAGTTTACTTGCTTTAAGAATATGTTTCTCAGCAGGAGTTAGATCTTCCACAACACCACAACCTGGAACAGCAGGTGCAGAAGCTCTCACTTCGGAAAGCCTCACATAATGAACCATGCCTACTGCGTAGTCTTTCCCGTATTGGAATACAAGTAGTTACCTCTGGTCTTGCATACCCGCAGGTGTCCCTGCCCGCTCCAGCTCAATCGAGTGAGACTTCTACTTTGTAGCAGTAAGAAATCAATTGATTTCTTATGGTTATGGTAGTAGATTCGCATCACCTTAGCTAAACCAGTCAACAAACATTCTCTCTCTTTTTCACCAAATGAATTAACATGGCACTAGGTTTCGGAGAAGTGTCAATAGTAAGTACTCATACTCGTTGCAATAGTAGTGGTTTCCATAGTAGTGAAAATAGCACATGGTTGTGAGTCATATAACTAGTAGTAGTTCTAATGGCACTTGGTTTCGGAGAATAAGCCATAGTAAGTCACCTCCTGTTGCTTAGCATGGTTCGGTAATTTGACTGAACTAGCAAAGGTTGAGTCATGCTATTGGCACAATGGTTTTCCTAACAATAGAAACATGGCTTAACCTAGATAGCGAGCACTTTACGATTCAATCCGTAGAGCCTCCCTTAGCTACCTTGCTACGCACCTTGAAAGGAACAATATAAAGAACAGGTCACGTCACCATTCTTTTGTTCGTCTCTGAAGTTCCTAGTGCGAATATAAGTCAATTCTGGTGAAACTGAACAATAAGGCCCTAAGTTAAGTAGTGAGAAGGACTTAGACAGATTGTATCGAATACTTAGACAATCGGGAGAAGGTAGCAGGCCTGGTAGCACAGTTGTCGACTACACTAGCTTCGCAATGAAACTTCCCAACAGGACAGGGGAAAGAAGTATTATAATTCTGGGTACTGGCCACGAAAGAGAAGAAAGTAGCAGTTTAGTTAACCTAATGTGGTTGAGTTAAAGAAAGAATGGGGGGGGCAGTGAACTCTTATAGAGAGATGCGACTTGTGCCGGTACGTCTTTGAACAAGAAGGTACTACTTTGGTCGTAAGACCGAAGGAAGGTATACTTCGACCAACCGAGAGGGGACCGATCCAAACTATTCAAAATGATAGGGGTTGTTTTGTTGTTTGAGTAGTTGGTACAAAACTGGACATTTCGTCAAGGCATTTTGGTTAAAGTACCAAGTTCTCCTCCCACTCCCCCAATATACAGGGCATGTCAGATCCCAATTACTATACTAGGTTGAAACTCCCATTTAGATCTTATTTATTAATTCTAGTAAGTTAGTCAAACAAAGCAAGAAATTTTCCAGTATAAACATTGGCATAACTTGACCTCTTTGTTTTACTCAACTTATGAATTCTCAAAAATAGAAATAGGTTTTTAGAAGGAGACAACGGGCAGTAGAACTCGCCTAGCCAAGAAGTTTGGTCCCCCAATATAATATACAGGGTCCCCTCTAGTATCGGAGCACCTTTTATCAACAGTGAATACTAACTACGGGATTTTTAATTAATACTGAGAGTTCTATTTATTATCTCCCCATTCAGGCTTTTTCCCGATCACGAGGATAGAAATGTCAAGTTAATAGGCCACCCTCGCTTTCTTCAGTATGAAAGGTGTATTATGCACCAGCGATCACTACCTCGGTTAGTTAACTAAGTTTACTTCTCTTTTTCATTTGGGAGGTGACATTCTACATGAACCAGGAACGAAACTGACAGCTTTGGTTCTTCTATTAAGAGTCTATAGATTGCGAATCTGGACCTCTAATCTATAGGGTGTCCCATAATTTATGTAGCAAAAAGCGCATAGAAATTCGTCACAAACAGCTTGTTTAACCGATGCCGAAGCTCCTGTAAACCAAGTGAGAAAATCCAATTTTCTCTCTCTACGACTTAATCAAATCACTTTGGGAGTACCTAGAGGAGGAATACTTTGCTGGTGGATCTATGAGATCTATCAAAAGTGGCGGGGAGCTTTTCTTTACCTGGATGATAAGTCAATCCAATATGAAATAGCGCACTTTGCATACGCCGGGCCACAAGCTCTTTCCTTAGGCAACCAAAGATAGAGGTTATACTAGAGTGTCGGTTATTTATATCAATTAGTCTATCTATTTATTATGTCAATCTGGGAACATACAAGGACAAAGGGCACAACAACCTGCCAATATTATTACCCAATCGTCGTAGTCGACTAGAACATTTCCTTAAACTCTGACATGTGAAATATCTTTCTTTTTCTTTGATCGAGTGTAAGAATCGAGATTGCTGGCAGGATTTTTGAAAGGGCAAGCCCCCTGCTTTGTTTCCTAGTGTACTGATTGGTATAACCCGACAGGTCATTTTTATTATACAAGGTATTGGTATAAGAATTGAGTAGTGGTTTACTGAACTGTTGGCACAAAGATCTGTCTTCTCCATAATTGCTATAATTGAAAAAAAATTCTCGCTACGCGCCTAGTGTTTGAGTTGTTTTTGCACTTGATCTGGGAATAAGTTCCTTTGCGCTACCTTCAACCGATGATATTGATTATTTAAGGGTGTTTTGGCTTGCAATAGACGGTCCTGATCGAGCAAGACGTAGTCCTATCTATCTACCTCTCCAGACACAATATCTTTAGTACCTATGATGGTGACTACATCTGCTGGCATGTGATGTTCGGACATATAATCGAGTCCTTATGAATGGGTAGAACCAGGTGCTCTTATTTTACAATGGTAGGGACGATTTCTTCCATTACTGACAAGAAAGATACCAAATTCTCCTTTTGGTGCTTCAACTGCGGTATAGATAGAAGGAGCTGGTACGGAAAAACCTTCTGTATAAGGTTCGAAATGGTGAATTAAGGTAGAGTAGACCAATGATCCTCTAGTCATTTGGCCAGCTATGGAAAGAAAAGGCTTGCATCTGCTCTCCCTAAACTATAACCAGTCCCAGCTCTCTCCAAATCTAACGTGGTAGTTTCCCATCATAAGGCTTTCTATCCATAGATTGAGCCACCAAGGATCCCATTCGTTCAGAACATAGCATCCTTGGTTCAACATTATAGCACATAGGCTTTGGCGCTACTACAGCGCTTCGCTAACCTCACTTCGGTTGCACCACCTCGTTATGAGAATGACGCTTCGATAACACGTTGCATTGTCAGCTTTGCTACCGACGCCTCATCTTAAGTGCTTCGCTACTGAGGCGACCTCGGGTCCACCTAGTATAAGCATAGGCGACCTAGAGGTCAAGTATACTTTGACCGGAGGTAGCGTAGCTCCGGGAGGCGACAACTAACAAGGGAGGGACGCTGCATACAACTAACGCAGTGAGGTAGTGTAGCTCTAACATCCAGTGTATTAATTGGGACAGGAGCACCAGTATATTAATTGGGAAGGCTGAGGGAGTGAAGTAGACATTTTGAAATGATAACATCGAAGATATTTTCATCTACACGGTCGTGGTAGTCCCGGACTGCGTTCCGGAGTTACCTACTTGACAGATGGGGCGGACACTCTCGGCTCGGTGGCAGGCACTCTCTTCAACCCCACATTACTTTGATAGTTATGGGGCGCTGTGTACTTACAACCTCTACGAGTTGCTTGCAAGTGAATGGGGCCGGTGCGTGGCGAACGGAACTCATGCGCCCGAATGAAGCGACCGGGAGCTCTCTAAGAGAGAGCTCGCCTCAACCCCCTACTAAATAGGAAGAGGGGTACTTTACTAATAGGGGGCAATTGTGTCGCACCTGACTGTGAAGGACCTCTTGATACCTTATGTTCACTTCGTAACTAGTGGTCGGCTTCCCATCACGGAAGCCTTTTCCCATTGCGCGGAGCCCCAACGAGGAAGGTTTTAGTGGTTTGGGGTCAATAATGCGCTTGAAGCACCTCTTTTTGTGCAATGGGAAGAAGCTAAAAAAAAGGCAACCACAAGCGACCTCTTCCAGAGGTCCAGTTCCTTGGGTCCGAGTTAATATACTTGATAAAAGACCTCTAATTAAGATACTGGGGTGCCCAGTATATTAATTGCGGGATCGATCCAAACTATTCTTACTCTGGGCCAAGTATATTAATCCGGGCCCCATATATTCATTGGCGACCCCGATCAGTTGGGGGGAGCAGTATATTAATTGGACCGATCAGACCTTAGACAACTAACAAGGTGACCAACGGGAGGCTAGTATTTTAATTGCGGGGTGCTGTTGTTTCTAAAGGCTGCCCTCTCCCGACTAGATTTTGGTCCTGGGTTCCCGTAGTTCCTATGCCGCCGCGTTTCCCGGTTCTTTTTCTTTTAATGCTTCGACCCAAAGCGATTGCTTGACGCCTTTTCAGTGGATAAGATGGCCGCGCTCCAGCTTAATCAAGAATGGGACGGTAGTGGTTCACCGGCAAGCTCGTTCTAATCTTGGAAGCAGTACATTGGAATCCTGAAGCACCACCCCGAACGTTACCGCGCGTGCGCCTGCGGTGCGGTAAGGCACCACCCTGTTGTGCCTACAGCCAACTCCGGCGTGTCAGCTTAGTTATCCTCATCAAGCCACAACCTTGATGTCTAGCTTCCCAACTGTTAGACGGTTCCTTTTCCCACTGATCAATGAAGCCGGGAGAAGTCAGCGAGTTCTTCCGAAGAACCGGAAGTGAAGCGCCATGCTAGGGCAAAGTGGTGCAAACCGGAAATGAAACTGCTCTGAAGAAAGATATTGTGGTTCGCAATGCTTCTACACGCCCAACAAGATGCGCCAACCCCGGGATGCTTTACTGCTAACCCTACGACGGTTCCGAGATGGAGCTTAACCTGAGTCTCGGTTAAGAACGGCGATGATCTACGTTTCACACGGCGCACGATTCCATGGATAGTTTCATTCGACATCGTGATGGAGGACATAGCTTACGATCATCGGCTTTGATCATGCCACTAGGCACAATGATCCAAACACTTTGTCGAATCTCTTCGATACAGATACAGTAACGATCATAGCAATATCCTCTGGTACCTACTGGCACGTCAGGATCCGATTGGTCATGAATATCGTAAGGTGCTGCTCTTCGCGAATCCCAACATACCCCAGGTTAGGATGGGTAGGCCCACCACCTCCCTCGCCTGGGCCGAGTCAGTGAGGGGAACCTGTCGGGCTCCCCCCCCCCCAAAAAAAACTGTACGTGGGAGTTTCCCTTCATACGGCTCGAATCATTCTCAGATGCCTCGAGAGGCATCCTTTCCTTAATTCTCGGGTGCGCATGCAACCGAGCACCGGCCGCAACAGCGAGGAACTCTTTATTGCCAATAGAGTCAGACAAAGAGCGTCATAATTCTTTTTCTTGTAATGGTTGAGGAGTTTCTTTATCTTAGGGTGCGGGACGCTCGCGGAGTCCGTGTCTTCCGTACTACCACAGGTCGTTCTTGGGCAGATCCTGCTCCTAAACATAAGGGAGGGGAAGGGGGCCGGGCCTATTAAAGAGGCGACCTCTTCCAGAGGTCTAGTTCGTTAGGTCCGAATTAATATACTTGATAAACAAACCTCTTGTGAGCTTCATGCTAGTATATTAATTAGGGCCGGAAAATCGCCAGTGTATTAACTGTGGCGGGACGCTGTTCGATTCTCGATGGGATAAGTGAAGGCGAGCACTAGTGAGCTTCACCAGTATATTAAGAAGTTGAGCCCCTTAATTCCCATTCTATTCTCAGTATAAACATTGGTCTTAAACCACTAACATCCAGTATATTAACCTATTTTCATTTGACGTTCCGGGGTGCCCGATTCGATCGACGAATTCGGCGAGCTGATCTGCCCAGGAGAAAGCCCATTCAGTCACATTTTCGGTGCAGGTCTCGTGACCTATAGCTCGGCCTTTGCGCTTTTTGAAATGTCCTCTACCCACATCTCTATGTGCTATGTGCCCGCAGCACTTCTATATGGAGAAAGATGGGCTTACCATGTTCCATCAATAGCACCTAACGTATGTCGATTTTGGCAGACCGTGCTCCACCCCGGTGAACTCATGCGGTTCCGATATGCCCAGAGGCCAGAGGCGAATCTGTTCACGTTCCTACTGACCAACACCATTCAAAGGCGGATGGCCCACCTCGCCTAGAATAGAAATCTTTGACTGGGCTTACACACATTGGCTCACTTACGCTGTCCCCCTTCAGCTCACCCTAGCCTTGTCCAGTATATTAATTGGTCTCAAAGGCTTCACACAAAATCTTCACTGATAACATATGCATGCTTGAGTAGGGTCAGGCAGAACCGTTGTTGCCTGATAGGAACTTCAACCCATATTTCTATCAATGTCTTCATGTCGCACGACCTCTTAACATTACACCACTGAATCCCCAATCCTTTGCTTACTGTGCAGTGACAGTACCGATATCCACTAATCGTTGTTTCTAGATACGGTTGCCGGTTGACATCTCTTCTAATTCATCGATATGAGAAGCAAATTTTTATGTGGAGGAATCAATATCTCAACATAAGCCAAGAGGCAGATCTTGTTCCACTCCACCAGGTCGTATGAAACTGGCATGCATCATGGCTCCCGAGACTCTTTCATAGAATTCCAACAATTTCTCCCGCTCCTCAAAAGCCCAAAGGAACGGAGTTGATGCTCCCACATCCATAGCATGAGTAGTTGAAGCAAATGAATGATTTGAAATTCGAGTTATTTCATGGAATAAAACTCGTATATATTGAGCTCGTAATGGTACCTAACAATTAAAAAGTCTCTCTACGGCTGAAGAATGAGCGTGTTCTTGGACCATCATAGAAACATAGATAGGGTCAACGACGGAACAAACAATGAAACTTTACGACAACTTTTTTGTACACGTTCACTTGCATCACATACAAAAGTGCTCTCTGAACCGTGCAATAAGGTCACCCATAACACGACTCTCCCATAGGAGTTACCTGCCTCCCCCGGCCATGATATTGGAAGAATGCGTAACTACTTATTATAATAGTCATCGAAAGCAGGGCGCCTTTTGAATATGAGTGGGGCTCTCGGGCGCCTAAGTGGGGCGCGTTCGTGGAGCCAAAAGGAAGAGGAGCGGTGCTGTCATCTATCTCGACCAGTTTCCCGAGGCGATCGAAGTGAGATCAAGACTGACTCAGAGTATCACTGGCGTGGTTTCCCCAATTAATATACTAGACGCCAATAAAGAAGTCATCCTTGACTTAACGATTGACCATTCCTTCCCCCCTTAACTATTATAGATCGCCGCCTCTATTCGCCATTCGAAGTCGCTACACACCTCTTCCTTCCATTTTTGATAACATACCAAGCCGCCCTCCTTTCCAAGAAAAAAGAAGAAAGACTTCTTCTGTGATATTGTCGGCCCCAAGGGCTTAACCCATTCTCCAGTCTCTAGCACTGCTCAAGTGTGCGACTCCATATAAGGACCTCCTTCCCGCTCTGCCCACTCTCCATTCACACGGTTCTCAAAGCGGAGGAAGGGTGGGCAGCAAGTACCACGAGCCCTCTATCCCACACATCTATCAAGAAGCAAGTGCAGTTCACCAGTTCCACCGAATGCTCCTATCTCTTGGCAAAGATTGTGTGAGTGTGCAGTTATGCTTTAGATACTTCGCCATGGTCCTATTCCCTTTTCCGGTGCACTCGCTATGTATCGCCGACACACAAGGAAGGACGCGTGGGAAGGAAGCAGCCCTAGCCTCTGTCCGGCCGATCATTCCGCAGGCATCTCGCATTCATGCCCCAGTTTGACTGCCGCTCGGTGATGTAGTTGTAGATACGTGAGTCTTAGTGGGGTCATTGGCTCCACCTGTTATCTCTTTCTATGACATGTTGTTGTCATCACCATATTCAATATGTCACTTAGTCATATCTACTGCCTCACTGCGGGTCAGAACCTCCGAAAGAAACGAAGGACTTTATTCAGTGACCCCGCGATCGCCCTCTAAATGATCAAAATAAGGTAAAGCTTGAAGATAAGTTTTGTACTCTATTAATTTCTCAGTCCCTCTAGTCGGGTTGGCGCCGGCCGGTCGTTCGGCCGGATCCCCCTGAAAACCATACGTGCGAGTCTCCCCGCATGCGACTCACGCCATTCGAGGTAGCCCAGCATTCATTCGAAAATCCTTTTTCAAATTGAGACTGCTCGACCTCGGAAGCGAATTTACGTGTAGGCAGCGCTGAGAGACATTATTAAGTATTACAAAAGCTACCGTTGATTCTATCTATTAATTGATCCATTGGTCCCTCCCTTTCCAAAAATGAATGAGCCGCTCGCCTTCCATTTTTGTCAAATGACCCGGCCTCCCCTGGCTCTTCCATTGTCCTGGAATAGTTCGGATCGCTCATCCTGGTTGTCCCCGAACTCTCACCAATTAATATACTAAAGCGGAGCGAACTGGACCTCTGGAAGAGGTCGCCTCACTAGAGCTCGCCTCCCGGTGCTCCCCCGGCGCAGGCCTACCACGCTTCGCGCCTGCAGCATTTTCGCTAGACAGTCTTCGCCAGTAGTGCCATCCTCCCCGCAGGCTGTCTGTATGGGTGGGTTGTCCCTTGCTGCTACGTTCTGTTAGGCGCTATGGATTGCAGGAAATAAAGTGCTTGACTTGGACAGCAGGAGGGTTACACGTTCCGTTGTGCTGAGATGTGAGGTGCAGGTGGTGATGATCACCCGGGGGTATGCGCTAGCGCACTTGACGGGCACTCCAGGACCCGCCAATGCTCGTGAAAACCCAGGTCTCCCTTTTTGGTTGTCTTTTAGTCGCCCCTCACTTCGCTCGAGGGAAACAACCGGGAGGCGACCTCTAGGCAGGCGACCGAAGGAAGGGACGAGGCGACCTCTAGTGAGCTTCTCCCTTGCGGGAGCCCAATATATTAAATGGCGGAGGGAGGGAAAAGATAGGAGCTGCTCCTGATCGAAACCCGGAAGCAGTAGCAAAGCTAGCTGCGGGAGTCGCAGGAAAGGCGACCGGAGGAAGCATAGCTGAGGGAGACGACCGAAGGTCTAGTCTAGGGAGGTATACTTCGAGGAGGAAATTAATATACTAGCATGAGGCGAGCGTAAGTGAGCAATTAATCCACGCTAGTATATTAATTGGAACTCCCAGTATAAGTAGTCTAACCTTATATTAATTAGGTCCACTTTCACTAGTATATTAATTGGCTGAGGTAGCGTAGCTCTCACAAGGGAGGGACCTATTCTAGAGATCGCCTCCATTCATTCGACCGGATGTGTGGATAACGAGGCCACCTTCACAACCTTCTTCCTTCTATCCCGTTAGGGCATTTCGCTTGAGTTGGTCAACCAATAGCTTGGATTGCCCGGTGCTCATGACGCGCTACGGAACCCCCAGCCTGCCGGGGGACCGAGCAGGGCATAACTAGCGGCATAGGCGCCTACTCAGCGTCGGCGGCTTCGTGCCACACTAGAGTGATCCAATATGTGTTTCCGCACATTCCACCACTTCTCTGTTCATTTCCAATACTGATCGACAATTCCATTAGGTGTTCTTATTATTTTGATTCCCAAAATAATTTCTGCAACTCCTAAATCTTATGTATCAAAATTGCTGACTAATATTTTCTTTATGGTATATATTACTCGGGTATTCGGACCAAAGATTAGCATATCGTCTACATACAGACAAATAATCACATATGATTGAGCTTGTTTATAATAAACACACTTATCACATTCATTTATACAAAAACCATTTTTCATCATTACACTATCAAATTTTGCATGCCATTATTTTTTAGCTTTATTTAGTCCATATAGCGATTTTACTAATCTACAGATTTTATTTTCATTTCCTTTTGGAATGAAACCTTCTAGTTGCTCCATGTAGACTTTCTCATCGAGATCACCATTTAAGAATGTTGTCTTTACATCCATTTGATGAATCTCTAAATTGTAGATGGATGTAATTTCTATTAGCATTCTTATTGTGGTTATTTGAATTACTGGTGAATACGTATCAAAAAAGTCTACACCTTCTTTTTGATGATATCTTTTGGCCACTAATCTGGCTTTATATTTATCGATAGAGCCATCTGCTTTCATTTTCTTATTGAAAATCCATTTGCAGCCAATTGGTTTTATTCCAAGTAGAATATCAAAAATTTCCCAAGTTTAATTGCTTAGAAATGAATCAATCTCACTTTGGATTGCTTCTTTCCAACATGCAGATTCAGAAGATGACATTGCTTCCTTGTACGTTTGAGGTTCGTGTTCTAACATATATGTTAAAAACTCCAAACCAAATGTCTTGGAAGTTTTAGCCCTTACACTTCTAGGTTCTATTTGCTCAATTTCACGATGATTTTCATCTTTATGTGAATTGGTCGATTCTTCTCTTGTCCTTTTAGTGACATAAGCTCCTTCATTCCTTCTGTGCGGAAACACATCTTCAAAGAATGAGGCATCTCTTGATTCCATGATTGTATTTATTTGAATACCAGCTATATTATACTTGAATACCAAAAATCATTAAGCGCTACTATTTTGGGCTGGCTCAAGGTAGTATCAGTATGTTGTTTTTGGTCCAAGTTTGACACTCTTAGGAAGCGAAACCGGGACTTTTGCCAATTACCCTCACACTTTGAGGTATTTAAAGCTTGGTTTATGTCCTTTCCATAACTCATATGGAATTGCTCCTGTTTAATTATGTGGAACCTTGTTTAAAATATGGTTAGACACATTTAAGACTTCCCCCCATAAGTTCATTGGTAGACCAGAGGTTATGATCATTGCGTTAATCATGTCATTTAACGTTCTATTCTTTCTCTCAGCAATACCATTTTGTTGTGGTGAATATGGTGTAGTTGTTTGATGAGTTGTACCATTTTCTAAACTGAATTGTTTGAATGGTGATTTACAATCTCCACCTTGATTAGATCTTAGTATCTTGATCTTTTGACTAAGCTGATTTTCTACTTCATCCTTATATTTTACAAATAATGCGATTGCTTCATCTTTACTATTAAAAGATATACATAGCAATATCATGTATAATCATCAATAAATGCGATAAATACTTTTTTCCACTTCTTGTGGGTAAGTTTTTGAAATCACATAAGTCAGTATGAATCATTTGTAATGGTTCAGTACTTCTTTCAATAGTATGAAATGGTTTCTCAACTGTTTTTGCTTCTACACAAGTCTCACAGTTATATTTTTTATCTACTTGAAATTTTGGAATTAAATCCAGATTTGTAAATTTTTCATTTTTTGATAGTTTATGTGTCCTAATCTTTCATGCCATAATAGAACATTAAAATCGACAACATAAGAAACATCCTTTTCATTCATTTCTGAATTACAACATATATTATTATTGCCGATTACGGCTACGTTAGCCTTAAATAGGCTATCACACAAGTATCCTCTCCCTATATAAACTCCAGCCTTGGACAGAACAACTTTATCTAATTCAAAGGCCATTCAGATGCCTTTCTTGGAGAGAATAGGTCTAGAAATCAAGTTTTTCCGAATATCTAGAACATGAAGCACATCATTTAGTGTAACAGTTTTACCAGATGTGAACTTGAGGATTACTTTCCCGTGGCCCTCATTCATTGACACCGCCGAGTTTCCCATGTACAATTTTTCTCCACGATCCAATTTGTTGTATGTGGAGAACATGGACTTTTCAGAACACACATGTCGTGTAGCACCGGTGTCAAACCACCATTGAGAAGGATTCCGGACTAGATTGCATTCTAACACAACTCCTGAAAAGTTAGGCCCATCGATGTTCATGTTGTCCACCACATTTACATCCGAATTTTTCTGTTTCTTGTGTCTGCCATTTTTTGCTTGATGACCAGTTTTGCCACAAACCCAACAATCGCCATTGAATGTCATGGATTGCTTCTGATCATGCTGCTTATTTTCTAGCGCCTTCGTTTTCTTTTTATTTTGTTAGGGCGCCCTTTTTTCTTTGATGCTTCTGCAATAAAAGCCTCTTCGCTTTTTGGTTTAGGGACTCCACGACTGTCTGCCTCAATCTTCAATCTAACGATTAGGTCTTGTAAGGATATCTCCTTCTTCTTATGCTTTAAATAGTTGCTGTAGTCTTTCCAAGATGGTGGCTACTTTCAAGTGATCTCCTCAACCAGAAAAAATTCACCAACTTCGTGGCCTTCTGCTTCCATTTCATGGATGATGATTGGAAGTTCATGTAGTTTCATAGGAACAGGTTTTGAATCTACCATTTTTTATTCCATGAACTTGTCGACTCTAAAAATTTTCAAGCACATGTTTTAAGTTTTGTACGTTGCATTAAGCGCATTCCAGAGGACTTTTCCAGTCTTGATTGGCTGATACACTTTGTACAAAACTTTGTCTAAACAGTTCAGGATGTAATTCCTGCACAAAAAAATCTGAGTGTCTCCATGCATCAATATTAGGAATCTTATTTGACTGCTTGGCTTTGCCTGGCATAGGAGGCACTGTTTCATCTTCCTCAAGATACTTTTGCAGACCGAGATTAGTGAGATAAAAAAGCATCTGACTTTGCCATGTCAAAAAATCTTCACCCTCTCCCTTAAACAGTTCTGGTTTCTTCAAGTTGGTTGTCTTTATCGATATTTGTTCTATTGCCATCTATGTTTTCATGAAAACAGACAAAAGTCTTAACATGTAGATGTTTTAATCTCAGAGCAGAAGCAACAGAGGCAATCAACGACACCAATTTTTGTTACAGTGAACAACAGTATGTGCAATTGATACAAAGCCCAATCCGACTTGCACACAAGCGGATGCAATATAGTATATAACAAGAATAACAATAGAAATAGAAAGGAAATTCGATTGGGGCTTGCTTTGGAAATTTCCTTAAGACTATTTAATTAGCTTTCCAGGATACAACAATGGAAGACTGCAGGAGACATTGATGAGTAAATCAGGATTCTTTACGTATTTATAGTCTTCGAACCGTTATAATTCAAATAGTCGCGTCTGTTTGATGTTTTATTTTGAATTAAAACCATCGCATCTATTTAAAACAGGCCGCACCCGTTTCTCTTTATATGTTTAACGGGTTGTAAACCCATTTGATTTCCGTTAGGCCGCGCCCATAGTCATTGCCGCATCCAAAAGAAAAACCTGCAAAATTGTTTAAGTTTATCATAGAAAAAATAAGATTTTATTTTAGACCCAAGTCCAACCCAAGCCCAAACCCGAACTCGGCCCGGTTCGGTTCGGGACGGGACGGACGGGCGACGCACGCGTGTGTTTTTGGATCATATGATATAGGTCCTCCCCCACGCAGAAAATTACCTGATCCTAAGGGCCAATATAGGGAATGAGGAATAGATATATATACATAGATCTAATCTTCTTTTTGCTAATGTGGGACTAAAGTATATGTCATTCATCCTTTTGAATTCTAACAATCCCCCACATGAATGATAATATACTATTCCCACACACAAAGTGTAATATCTCAGACTACGTATGGAATAACGCTTTATTGTGGATAAGTAGACATTTCACTTTGAACTTTCCCTAGTTAAAACTTATCGGATCAACTCAGCTAATCAGTGAATTATTTCATCTTGAACCGTCAGCCTTTATTGTATATCCAAATAATAAGCTTTACGAAGCATTGATTCCCTTCTCATCCAATCTCTTGGTTGTGTTCATTTTGGTCCTGAACACTTTCTGGTTCTGCGAGTGTTACATAGAATTCAAGCCTTTTAAAATTCTCATAGAGCCGACCCAGCTAACACTAGCATAGGTGATCGCAACCATTAAGAGTATCCTATATATACCGCACTTGTTATTTTCAAGATATGGACATCATTAAAAAAAACATGGTTTTAACCTTGTAATACTTCTGTAGGCAGGCATTTATAGTGTGCACCATAGGAATGGAGTATGATTGTGTCAGAAAATGCATTACATCTTGAGTTATTCATAACTAGTTTACCTATCACTACACGAAAAACTGCATAAAGCAGTGGCAGTATTCGCTTTCTAATCCGTTGCTAAACAGGCCTTAGAGACGGATTTCCTACATAATGGGGTGGTCCGTAAAAACCACGACGGTATCTGTGTCAGATTTTTGAGACGAAATTTAGCATGATTTTACCGATAGTTTTTCGTCATTTTACTAATTATATAATAAAAATATAATTTTAATTATTAATTTAATTTTAATTTATTTACTAACTATTTACCGATGGATAAGTAATTTATAATAAATTTTTATGTATAAAGACGTTGGTAAACCCTTACTAATTTCCAAGGGATTAGCCACGGATTTTAATGTATGTAATATTTAATCTAGCATCATCTGTTAGTAATCTGTCACTGTTCCCCTTCAAATCTGAAAACATATATTTTTATATACATAGATATACACATTCATATATATATATATATATATATATGTATATGTATGTATACACACACACATACATACACACACAAACATAAATAAATACATACATACATGTATATTTATTGAACTAATATCAATCAACTATGAACGCTGAAATAAATAACATATCCAAAAATACAAAGATAAATTTGCAGTAATGATTTATTTCTTAGCTTGGTACATTCAACTTTGATAACTAAAATATTGTCTTGAACTTTTTAATACATTGATAATAAACATTTAAGAAAAAGTAGTTTGATCAATAATCACCTTACATTACACTTAACGTTAGAACCATCCAAAGAAGATGTTCTTTGACTCGAGATCCTGCATCTGTGGTCAATCTCTATAACTACAAATGAAAGAACACGAATTAATTATTGCCATTCTCTTTTGGGATAGGTCCACGATACTATAGAACTGCCTTAAGGCACTTCACTATATAAAAAGTATCTGAACAAAAGCAATACAAACAAAAGTCAAATATGAAGAACAATAGTGTACCAAAGAGGGAAGCATAGAAAAAAATTGTTCAAATTGGAAGAACAGTAATATCGTACCCAAAAATAGGAGATTAGAAGGTTCAAAACTTCCACTCATATGAAGTATAGAGAACGCTACATGTTCTAATCAAATTTAACTATAAATGAAGGATTAATTGCAAAACAATAAAGATTTCCATATAAGATATACCTTGGGAGATAAACAAACTTTGGCTCATAGTCCAATGGAGTCTCCTTCTCTTCCAGTTCCCGTTGAGAGATTATTACAGAAGATCCAAACTGAAAAACACACGGAAGTTGCATATTACAAAGCAACTATGTCATGATAACCTGTTTAGTAACTGCTTAACTGAATAATTATCACACCTTAATGAATGCTACTGTAATTTTTAGGATGCTTATTTCATATTGTTGGTTTAACCTTCAAAAAAATAAAATAGAAATAAATAACAAGATATTCAGTCATTATTCACACAGCTGTAGTGTAGTGGATTTCTTGCATGGATGATTCCTTTTTGGCTCTCAAGTGTTGAATCCAAATTACAACGAGGAATAAAATACATGAACAGAGATCCAACTCTGATTTACATGTATAAAATCTATTACTCCTCCTCAGTTTCCAATTTACAAGAAGAAGATTTATTATTCAATTCAAGTCTACTTGAAAGGAAAGTTTTAATAATTATTTCATGCAACAGATAGCTAGAACAACAGTAAATTAAATGATTCTACATATGAAGCGTAATCACTTAACTGAATATTAACCTATCACATATTTTGTTACATTTTGTCAAATTACCAGCATAGATTGCAACTAGTAAATAACATTAATTAGTCATGGGAGGGAAACACAAGTACAAGTTTCACTGTAAATGCATTTATGTTGTGTCTTCTTCCTCAATGACTCATCGTATGGTACATGCTTCCACGTGTACCTTATGTGTTCCTACAATGTTCCAAACAGTGAACATGGCTTGTGTCGCAAATTTTACCTAGGATTGTTGAGCAGTAATTACACATTTAAGATTCATTTACCTTTTTATACAATTAGTACCAACCAGCACCCAAGCAGCACCAGACAACCTCAAGCATATCTCCATCCATGCTGGTGGTTTTAGATCTGGCATAGTCGCAAGTAGCTGCAGACAAAATGCCGATGGCGAGGAAAGAGAGAATCAGAGAGGCCACTGCGAGAACGACAGGGATGGGAGTTTGTTCATAATAGAGATCTGGGAAACAAGGAGCGATGAACGTAGAAATAAACATCATTCAAGAAAGAGCGGATTTGGAAGTTGTTAGGGTTAGGAAAAAAGAGCTAGATCTATAATAGCAGAAGCTACTTTAGAAGAGAGGAAGGAATAGACAATCGGGACGCAGTTAAGGAATGAAGGTGTAAGAGGAAATCAAAGCAAAGAGGTAGAGAAAGATGGAGAAAAGGAGGAGCCTCACCATTAGATAAAGAGCTCGCTGTCTTTTCCCTACTTTTTCTATCTTAAAAGAAAGGAAGATGAGATGGATAATCGAGGAGTTGGGTTTCTTTTTAATCGAGGGAAATAAAGGAGGGTAGTGCGGCAAAAAAAATTGTTTCGAAGGGAAATGTTGAATTGGGAATTTCAGCTTGAGGGAAAATTTCACAACTTGGAGCCAATGAGTACTTGTACAAAGTAAATATATATTGGACAAAACCTCAAAATGCATATAGAAGTAATAACTTACAACATACTTTATATATTTTTCAAAATTTTAATTTTTTTTTCATTTATTAGTTTTGTAAAATTGAAATATGATGTTAAGTTTAAATTAATCTAAAGTATTAATTTCTTTCAAATTTTATTAAAATTTCAAAATTTTCTTTAAGAATTTTAAGAATATTTCAAAATTTATTTTACCAAATTTCAAATGTTAAGAATTTCTAAGATTTAAATTATAATTTTCAACTGTAATTAGTGAATAATAAAATAAATACGTGCTAAAATTAAAACAACCAAAAATTACTAACCGGTTATTAATATTTAGAATTCAATATTACTTCCTAATAAATTTTCAATTATTATTTACTACATCTTAATTAAAATTTAATTATTATTATAGAACGTAAATTATTATTTATTATTACCTATGAATCATTAATTAAAACAAATTAATTATTGAACATGTTACTAATTATTAAGAAATAAACTAAAGTATATCTTAAAAAATAATATATCCCTTGCAAATCCGTTGGAATTCTACTGCAAAATAGCTTCGATAAATATTCGTCAGTATTCTATTTGGATATGCAACGGAAAATAGCGGTAGAAATTTTTTGTCGGTAATTTGACGCATTTTGCAACGGCTTAGTGAGGGATAACTGAAGATGACGGTAATAAATAAAAGAAAAAAGTTGAAAAAACAAAAAACTATCCCTTGCAAATCACATGGAAATCCATCCCAAATTAGCGACGAAAATTTCCGCTTCTAAATATTTGATGCTGAACTAGTGTTTTCTTGTAGTGTATTGATTCTACTCCATCGGATCTCCAGTTGCTAGGATAAGTTTTCATATAAGATAACTCTTGTTGGTTTAGGCTGTTAAACCTATTCCCCTCGATGCACAGTCAGTTTTCTCTCTTGATAAACCTTTAGTAAAGGGATCCACTAGCGGTTATCATTTGTTCTCACATAATATATGGAAACAATTCCATTTGAGAGTAACTACCTAACTGTGTTATGGCGCCTACGAATATATCGTGAATTTCCATTATACACCAAATTATGTGCTCTACTTAGCGCTGGTTGGTTATCGCAGTGTATGCATATGGCCGGTACATGTTTAGGCCAAAATGGGATTTCTTCTAAAAAATGATGTAGCCATTCTACTTCTTCGCCCGCTTTATCTAAAGCAATGAACTTCGATTCCATAATGGATCGAGCTATGCAAGTCTGTTTAGAAAATTTCCATGACATTGCTGCCCCTGCTAGGGTAAATACATAACCATTCATTGACTTTGATTCCTCTGAATCAGCAATCCAGTTTGCATTATTATATCCTTCTAGTACGGCAGGATATTTTCCATAGTGTATGGAATAGTTCGTGGTATTTTTCAAATATCATAGCACTCTCATTCGTGCTTTCCAGTGTTCCTTCCCTGGATTGCTTGTATACCTCCTTAATCGAGTTACTGCACAAGCTATATCCGGTCTTGTGCAATTCATGAGACATCCTATTACACGAGAGTATTCAATTTGCATTACACTCTCATTAGTGTTTTTATGCAGTACTTAATATAGATTAAAAGGTGATCGTACTCCTTTAATTCCAAGATTTTTAAATTTGTCAATCACTTTGTCTTTATAGTGTGAATGAGATAATTCAATTCTATTAGGTGTTCTTATTATTTTGATTCCCAAAATAACGCCTGCAACTCCTAAATTTTTCATATCGAAATTGTTGATCATTATTTTCTTTATGGTCTCTATTACTCGGGTATTCAGACCAAAGATTAGCATATCGTCTACATACAGACAAATCATCACATACGATTGTCCAACTTGTTTATAATAAACACATTTATCACATTCATTTATACGGAAACCATTTTTCATCATGACACTACCAAATTTTGAGTGTCATTGTTTTGGAGCTTGTTTTAGCCTATATAATGATTTTACTAATCTACAGGCTTTGTTTTCATTTCCTTTTGAATTGAAACCATTTGGTTGCACCATGTAGATTTCCTCATCGAGATCTCCATTCAAAAATACTATCTTTAGATCCATTTGATAAATTTCTAAATTATAGATGGATGCAATTGCTATTAGCATTCTTATTGCAGTTATTCGTGTTACTAGTGAATATGTATCAAAAAAGCCCATGCCTAATCTGGCTTTATCTTTATCGATAGAGCCATCTAATTTCATTTTCTTCTTGAAAATCCATTTGCAGCCAATTGGTTTTATTCCAGGTGGAATATCAACAATTTCCCAAGTTTTATTGCTTAGAATTGAATCAATCTCACTTTGGATTGCTTCTTTCCAACATGCAGAATCATAAGATGACATTGCTTCCTTGTATGTTTGAGGTTCATGTTCTAACATATATGTTAAAAAATCCGGACTAAATGTATTAGAAGTTCTAGCCCTTACACTTCTTTTTGGTTCTATATCCTCAATTTCACGATGATTTTCTTCTTCATGTGATTTTTTCGATTCTTCTCTCGTCCTTTTAGGGACATAAGTTCCTTAATTCCTTTTACCCCGAAACACATCTTCAAAGAATGAGGCATCTCTTGATTCCATGATTGTATTTATTTGAATATCAGCTATATCAGACTTGAGTGCCAAAAATCTGTAGGTGCTACTATTTTGGCTGGCCCCAGGTTGTAGAAGTCTACTGTTTTTGGTCCAAGTTTGACTCTCTTAGAAGGCGAACTAGAACTTTTGCCAAGCACCCCCACACTTTGAGGTATTTAAAGCTTGGTTTATGTCATTTCCATAACTCATATGGAATTGCTCCAGTTTTATTGTGAGGATGCTTATTTAAAATATGGTTAGACATATTTAAGGCTTCCCCCCACAAATTCTTTGGTAGGCCAGAGGTTATGAGCATTGCGTTAATCATGTCTTTTAACGTTCTGTTTTTTCTCTCAGCAATACCATTTTGTTGTGGTGAATATGGAGTTGCTGTTTGATGAATTATTCCGTTTTCTACACAGAATTGTTCAAATGGTGATTCATACTCTCCACCTCGATCAGATCTTAGTATTTGATCTTTTTATTTAGCTGATTTTCTACTTCAGCATTATATTTTACAAATGATGTAATTGTGTCTTCTTTACTATTTAAATGATATACATAGCATTATTGTGTATAATCACCAATAAGTGCGATAAGATACTTTTTTCCTCCTCTTGTGGGTAAGTTTATAAAATCACACATGTCAGTATGAATCATTTGTAATGGTTCAGTACTTCTTTCAGTAGCCTGAAATGGTTTCTTAACCATTTTTTCTTTTACACATATCTCACATTTAAATTCTTTTATCTACTTTAAATTTTGGAATTAAATTCGAATTTGTAAGTTTTTCCATTTTTTTAAAATTTATGTGTCTTAATCTTCCATGCCATAATAGAACGTCAAACTCGACAACATAAGAAACTTACTTTTTATTCATTTTAGAATTACAATACACATTATTATTGCCGATTAGGGCTACATTAGCCTTAAATAGGCCATCACACAAGTATCCCCTCCCTATATAGTCTCCAGCCTTGGATAGAACAACTTTATCTAATTCAAAGACCATTCTGAAGCCTTTCTTTGAGAGTATAGGTACAGAAATTAATTTTTTTTAGATATCTAGAACATGAAGCACATCATTTAGAGTAACAGTTTTACTAGATGTGAACTTGAGGATTACTTTCCCGTTGCCCTCAATCATTGACAATGCCGAGTTACCCATGTACAATTTTTTTTCCATGATCCGGTTTGTTGTATGTGGAGAACATGGACTTTTTAGAACACACATGTCATGTAGCGGCTATGTCAAACCACCATTGAGAAGGATTCTGCACTAGATTGTATTCTAAAACGACTCCAGAAAAGTTAGGCCCATCGATGTCCATGTTGTCCACCACATTTGCTTCCGAATTTTTTTGTTTCTTGTGCCTGTAATCTTTTGCTTGATGGCAAGTTTTTCCATAAACCCAGTAATCGCCATTGAATTTCTTGGATTGCTTCTGATTATGCTACTTGTTTTCTGGTGCCTTCCTTTTCTTTTGGTTTTTATTAGGGTGCCCTTTTTTCTTTGACCCTTCTGCAACAAAAGCCTCTTCGCTTTTCGGTTTAGTGACTCCGCGATTACCTGCCTCAATCTTCAATCTAACGATTAGGTCTTGTAAGGATATCTCCTTCTTCTTGTGCTTCAAATAATTGCGGTAGTCCTTCCAAGATGGTGGCAACTTTCTAGTGATTTCGTCAACCAGAAAAGATTCACCAACTCCTTGGCCTTCTGCTTCCATTTCATGGATGATAATTTGAAGTTCATGTAGTTGCGTAGGAATAGGTTTTGAATCTACCATTTTGTATTCCATGAACTTGTCTACTATAAACTTCTTCAGCGCACGTTTTGTTTTTTGTACTTTGTGGTAAGCACATTCCAAAGGGCTTTTGCAGTCTTGAATGGGTGATACATTCTGTACAAAACTTTTTCTAAACAGTTCAGGATTTAATTCCTGCACAAAAATCTGAGTCCCTCATCAACATCCGGAATCTTATTTGAATCCTTGGTTTTGCCTAGTGTATGCAGCACTGGTTCATCTTCCTCAAGATATTTTTGTAGACCGAGAGTAGTGAGATAAAAAAACATCCGACTTTGCAATGTCAAAAAATCATCACCTTCTCCTTAAACAAGTCTGGTTTGTTCATAGTTGGTTGTCTTTATCGAAATGTGTTCTGCTGCCATCTCTCTTTTCAAGAAAACAATAAAGTCTTAAGATGTTAATTCGTAACAATAGACAATAGAAGTAACAATCACACATGTTACTAACAAACGCATAAATAGCAACACTATTAAGTGTTAGAATTTTATCTTGCATACAAGACGATTGATTCAGTGGAATAAAAACAACAATGGGTTGTAATGAAGTATAATATAAACTGGAAGCACAACAAGCGACAATAAAAGAATAGATAAATCGACAGAGGCTTGACGTACCAATTTCCTTAAGACTTTATTTGGAGTCTCGCAGGATACAACAGACGAAACTGCTCGTGTATGTGATGATTACGCCAGTCTGAGTGTAGAGATTCGGCAGCAATAGAGGATTCTTTTTTGACAGAGGAAGAAGACTAAAAATTCGTTAAAAATGTGATCAGGATTCTCCACTAATTTATAATCTTCGAACAGTCATAAGAACAACAGTCGCATATGTTTATCATTTGAATTCAAACATAACGGGTCGCACCCGTGCCTCTTCATCTGCTAGCAGGCTATAAAAACTTTTGATTCCTAATGGGTTGCATCCATATACATTGATGCATCAAGTTACAAAACCAACAAAAATTGATTATGTTTTTCGTAGAAAAAATAAGATTTCATTCCAATCCTGAACCCGACCTGGCCCTGTTCGGTTCGGTATGGGATGGGCAGGCAGCGCGTACATGTGTATTAGGTTCCTATGATATAGGTCCTCACCCTCGCACAAAATTACCTGACCCTAAGGGCCAATATAGGGAATGAGGAATAGATATATATACATAAATCTTATCTACTTTTTTCCAATGTAGGACTAAAGTTTATGTAATTCATCTCTTTGAATTCTAACACCCTTAATTGAAATATATAGTATCAACATTGTAATCTTCTTCTTTTTCTTTTCAGATTTTGGTTGTATTACTGGTAACATATTTTGTTAAATCTATCGTATATCCTGATCACGCTAATACTCAATTTGTTTAATTCATAACTTGTGTCTCTAAGCTATTTACATTCTTTTTTTTCGTTTCTTTTTAATTCGTAAAGTAAATTAATTATCAACCAGCACATTTTTATGTAATTTCACTTTCAAGGGTGGAAATGGATTTTAAGTAGATGACTTTAGAAAGATGAAACATTATATGCATGTTGTCATGGTTTATCATAACATTGTTTTAAAGACCAACCGAACCGCCTGTATTGATATTAAAAACCCTGAACCGCACAAAAGTTCGGCCCGGAGCTCAATAGAGCCGCTTTTTCCCAAAACCGAAGTGAACCGCGGTTTAACCTTAATAAACTGGTTTTATACGGTTTACTTGCCTATAAACAAGGAAACATAAAACATTAATTTCAAACAGTCGGCCATGCAAAATAAACAGCGCCACATGTTTTACATTTGACCAAGCATCAGCGTGTACATATAATGAGAAGGTGTGAAGGCCTTCCAACATTTCTGCGATATGGGATATATATTATGCATAAATGTTCGTGTTTTTATTGACTGCTTAGATGAGCAACATAATTCCTTTTACTATCTTTCCAAATACTATATTTTTTACATTAATAAGCTAATTTTAATTATATTTTATGTGTGCATGACTTTTACGGTTCGACCGGTCGGACCATCAAAACCCTCGACCACGAAGCGCCATGGTTTGATGGTATGTTCGGTCTTTAAAACTATGCATAATAAACAAAATCATTGAATTTATACCCAATTTTTATAGTTCCATCATGCCAACGACACGTTGATTAACTTAAACGTTGATTAACAGGTGGTATCTTTGAAAATAAACCGTGATGTATTCAAGGTTTTAAATCTCGGATATCAATTGCGTTTTGTCTCGGGGATTTTAGAGACTTGATCTCGTGTCGGGAAGATCTCGGACGGCATGAGTCCAAGACGAGGGTTCGTCTCGGATTTCCGTCTCGGGTCTGAAAGTTCGTATCGGAACAATCTCGAGGTACATGATTTATTAAAAAATGATATTCTTACAAAATGATTTTACGAATGCTATTAGAAACATAGTAACTTGAACTTGAATTGCAAAATCACTTTATTATTCTTAATTCACAAAAGACTATTCATATTCCAAATCATAATATGCTAAAACAAAAATATTACATAATGCAAATAGATTAGTGCTTAAAACATACAATCCATGAAAATGAATCACTGTTAGAAATAAAACATTAAAAATACAACATAAGTAGATCATAAAATACATATTTCATAGGTAACATGTATGTGAAAAAGACTAATTTGAAAATTATAAGCATTGTAGAACATACGTGAACATACATTTGGTCTTTTGACATGCAAAATGTAAAATAGTGGGAGATTATATGGCTAAATTTGAGTTTTTTAATTATTGTTCTAGTTCAGGCCCAGATTTAAATCTTGACGAAAAAACCGGGATCTCGAACGATATTCTAGTATCTCGTATCAGTCGATATATTGTTCGTTAGTGGAATATCTGGGGTGCTATTTTCGAGGTTTGAAATAGTGAGCGTATTTATCACGTAGCATGTTACATAGAGTGCTTATGTAATACCCACTAAGTATCTAATTTCAAAATAAAATAAAATAAACAAATAAATAGTGATTTTGAAAATGAGATTACTAAATGATGCTCATAAGAGATTAATTGAAACGTTCAATGTGTTATTTGTTTTATAAACGTTTTTATTTCCTTTCGTATATAAAGTTTCGCATTTTCTATTTAAAAAAAAGTTTCATATTTTACAAAATGACCTTCATTTATATTAAAAAAATAGCGAGTTCTAATATGAGGCTATAATCAGAATAACATTCATATGAGATCAACTAAAATCTTACGTGTCATTCTATTTCAAAGAATTTGAATTTCTTGTGTACTATATTCATATCTATAGAGCATCTCCAACAAATTTGTAATCTAAAATTATAAATTAATCAATTACAAAATGTAATAACACAATCTGAGAAACAAAATACGAGTCAGGTTCATGTCCAACAAGCGCATAAGCTCAATAGGCCCGGTCAAAAGAAGAATAAAAAACTTCAGGCACCTATTGAACAGGTGCCTAAGCTCAGGAGTCTATTGAACAAGCGCTGAAACACACACACACACACACACACACACACACACATATATATATATATATGTATATGCGCTGGTTGAACAGGCGCTACACCCCTGGCTCATGTTAAGCCAGCGTCTCTCTTGATTACGTTTTGTTAACCAAAAACGCTGAATTTTGGATCAACCGAAATTTCTACGCTCTGTTGTATTGGGAAGATTGCAATAAGTATTTGTTCCACATCGGCAAATATTATGATGTATCTTTTTCTATATATTAATGCTTGAAATGCGATATCGTGAAACAAAACAACTTGGGCTTGAGATGGACTCAATGGCTTGGGCTCAAAGGGTTTGAGGCCTATAAAATAATATTATGGGTCAAAGATGGACACTTGGGCATTTGCAGCACGGGCACGAAAGTTTTTGAGTCTACTGCTGCTTGCAATACTAACAATGCTGGAAATGATAACAAACCCTATGGAAAACCCAAAAGAGATAACAAATGGCAAAGGCAACGGTGACTACTACTTCTGCGGCAAAAACGAATATTACAAACACGACTTCAAATTTTCCAAAAGGAAGAAAAAGGAGCAAGGACAGAATAATAACCAGGGAAAAAAGAACAATCAAGGTACTTCCAACAAGGCAAACGAGGTTGAACAAAAAGAAATAGAAATCATTGCCATGGTTTCAAAATTGAACATCGATATGACCACAAAACTAAACAAGGCATATACTACCAAAGATAATGATTGGTGGTATGACTTTAGTGCTTCTATTCATGTATGCAATAATTAGTCGTTGTTCAAATCATATGCTTCAACTGTCATTGGAAAAGGAACCATAGAATTGGAGTTCACTTCTGGCTAAAGGATTGTTCTTATTAATGTTTTACATGTTCCAGAAATCAGAAAAAATTCTGTTTTTTGCAAGTCTCCTATGTAATAAGGGTGTTGAGGGAGTTCTAGATGGTAATAGTCTTATTCTGTCCAAATGCGGTATGTTTGTTGGGAAAGGATATATTTGTAATGGTTTGTTTAAATTAAGTATTAATAAGATGAACGAATTTTCTTATGTTGTTGATTCATTTCATTTATAGCATAATAAATTAACACATCTAAATTGTAAAAATTTACAATTGATGTCTAAAGAAGTAATGATTTCATATGATAATGTAAACCAATCTAAATGTGAAATTTGTATTGAAGCAAAGATGTGCAAAACGCCGTTTCCAAAATCTGCAAGGAATACAAAACTACTTGAATTAATACATTCAGACATTTGTGAATTAAATCGTATATTGACTAGAGGTGGAAATAGATACTTTATCATGTTTATAGATGATTATTCTAGATACACACACGTCTATTTAATGAGATCAAAAGAACAATCTTTCGAAATGTTTAAGCATTCCAAAACCAATATTGAGAATCAAAAGGAAAATACGATTAAGGTGCTGCGAAGTGATAGAGGTGGGGAATATTTTTCCTTGCAATTTTCATCCTTTTGTGAATAACATGGAATTATTCATCAGTCAAGCGCACCTTATATCCGCAAATGGACTGGCAGAGAACATTTGTTGAAATGACCAATGCTCTGATTTTAATAGCTAAACAACATGTCAATTTGTAGGGAGAAGACCTCTTAATGGCATGTCATTTTCATAACATAATTCCATCAAAGAAAACTAAGACTTCTCCTTACAAGTTATGGAAAGGAAGAAAACCAAACTTGAAATATCTAAGGGTTTGGGGATGTTTAGCTTTTTATAAGGTCACATACCCGAAAAGGATAAAGCTTAGACCAAGAGCATTGAAAAGTATATTTGTAGGATATGATGAAAATTCTAATGCATACAGATTATTGGATATAGAATCTAATGTAACTGTGGAATCAAGAGATGTAGAATTCATCAAAAATAAATTTTTATATGATTCCATGATAGTTTTGGATCCTACACAAATCATTCACAAAAGAAATGATGAAAACATTGAATATATTTCTCCAAATAAAATGAGGCTCCAAAACGTTCTTGATGAACCTAGAAGAAGCCAAAGACTATGGAAAACCAAAAGATTAAATACTGATTTTTCATCAGATGACATAGATAACCTTGTTGTTGGTGATAGGGATAAATTACTCGATGAGACAATTTATATTTTGAATAACGAATAAGATCCTAAAACTTTTGAAAAAGCTATTACTTCAATGGATGCTTCTTTCTAGAAAGAAGCAATATAAGATGAGATGGATTCAATTCTGTCTAACAATACTTGAGTTCTAACAGATTTACCAATCGGATCCAAGCCAACTGGAAGTAAATGGGTGTTTCAAAAGATATATAATACGAATGGGTTCATTCAAATTTTTATGGTAAGGCTTGCAGCTAAAGGATTAAGGCAAAAGTAAGGCATCAGTTACTTTGATACATATGCTCTATTTGCTAGACTAACATCAATAAAATTCTTTTTGCTCTTGAGTCTATTTATGGATTGTATGTACATCAAATGAATGTCCAGAATGCTTTTCTTAATGGAGAATTACACGAAGAGGTGTACATTGAACAACCCAAAGGATATGACAGTCAAGTTGGGCCTAATCTCGTGTCATAGTATACTAATTAAAATGACCCATGACACCTAGACCCCTCACATTAAATGGGATTACTTATAGATGCTTGATATGTCAGTCGGTTCCAGATAGTCTTTTTTATAAGTAATGGTTAACCTTATGTCTAGGTGTTATTAATATATCTAAAGCCATTAACGCATGCAAACAAACAAATACCTATATGTACATTTAAATTCCTAATTAAATCGTATTTATTACACACTTAATACATATTCGTATTACGTTGTTTACGATGTATATAGGCTTAATTAAGTGAATGAAATTAATGTCCTAACCATATTTGAAATTTCAATCCCTATTTTAATTAAAGGTGTTTAACAACCCAAATTTTAACAACCCGTTAAAACAAGAAATCAAGGCAGAATTAAATTTTAAAATCAGAAATAAGGGAAACGGGTTGCGCCGTTGCGTTCGTCTCCGAAAAATACGCGAAATAGACTCCGAGTTTTCGAAAATTGGAGTCCGTATGACCAAGATATGGCCAAAACAAGATTTCAGCAGACTTTCTGGCAGACTACCCGTGTCGACTGTAGTGTCGACACCCAAGTCGACCTGCCCCCCTGTGTCGACTGTAGTGTCGACTCCCCCTTTATACAGGTTGACCTGGTCAGCCTAGGGTGGCCCAGAACCCATTTTTGAGGCCCGGGACGAGTTTTGATGGTCCGGATGGGTTTTAGGGTTAATCCGATGGCTGAAATGAATTGCTACACCTATAAAATAACAACTAGACCTAGCCTAACTCACACAAATTCATATCACACCAAAATGCTGCTAAAATCCCTCTTGAGCCATGGCCTCCACCTCCAAATTAAAGCTTAAGCGTCCAAACTTGATTCAAAACAAAGATCAATGCTTCTACAACAAATTCAAGAGAATAGATCAATGACGCTGCAACGTTCTACGACAATTTCAGTTCTAAATTTGCTAGCCATGCTCTGTAAGTTCTAGTTGCTTTCCGATTTAAATATTTAATTATAATGTGGCCATGAATTAAAGTGGAATTGGATTAAGTATGTTTATCGATCCAGATCTATTCTTGTTTCTTCTTGGATCTTGGAAACTTTTCTATTTTCACTCTCATGTCTAGCTCATGCTCTATTAAGCCTGTTGTAATCTTAATATGCCTATGATGATGTTTTCACTCCGATCTTATTTTGGTGCAAAATTCTACCTTTCCCCTATTTGTTTTCTTTTGATGAACCTTGGTCAATTTCGGACCTAGGCCTAAACTGCGATTTGCGTGCGATTGAATGCGGGGGAAATATTGGGATATCGCCTTGTTGGATATATGTGTTTGGTAGAATCGAAGGCATAATATGAAAAATGGATACTTGGGTATTATTGCCATTAACACGAAATTTGAATTTGGGTATTATCATTATAATTAAAGTTTTGCTGGCTTGGGTAAATTGGGGTAAACATGGAATACATGTAGTTGGTATGAAACTTGACCTATGTAAAATATGGCAAGAATATTGATACATATATTTGGCAAAAAATTGATCTATGTGAACTGGGCATAGCTTTGTAAACATGTAAACTATGAATCTTGATATATGCATAAAAAGGCATGAAACTTGGTATATATATAAATTATCTAAGATTAAGCATATATAAATTTGGCATACATGTAAACAGGCATGAATTGAACATATGTAAATTTGTTATGAACTGGACATATGTAAAACTGACATGTAATCTAGAACTTGGGTGTAATGACCCGCATTCTACGCATCATAGGATCGTAGAATATTTATTTCTGTCACATACGAAGTCGTATGGTCATGTAACTTTGGGAGACGACTATTGGGGTCATTTCCCATGTTCATGATTTTTCCCGATTTTTAAATGACCATTTTACCCCTAGTTGGCACTGTTTTTGCCATAACTTTTGACTGGAAAGGAATTTTGACCTGAAACCACTTCCATTGGCTTTGGATGATGGTTTCTCTTTCCGTAGAGTGGTCACATTAGCCAAACGGACTTACCGTTTGGGAGATATGGCTGAAACAAGTTTCAGATGGTTAAAAACAGCTTAATTGGGCTTAACCGGGTGATTAGCAGCTAGGCCCAAGGGGAATTTCGGGTTTAGGAGCATATGGAGGCTGATTAGGGTTAGAAAACATTTCTTTATACATTTTTCAGCCGCCACTTTCATTTCTCTTGACATAGCCATGGCCTCCACTCTCTAAATCTCTCTAAAACACCCAAAAATCACTTCCTAATCAAGGATTAAGGCTTAGAGGCATCAAATTAAGAAGAAAAGCACCAAAGCAAGGTTGGAGCTGCTGTTGGACATCAGTACTCGCCCAAATCAGAGGAGTTTCAGTCCTGAGGATTTTGTTTGTGGCCAAGGTGAGTGATTTGCATAGTTTTTGCACTAATTACGGTGATTAGGGGTAATTAGTGAAGATTAGCGAATTTATACGTAAATAAATTCTGGAAAAATTCTTAAAATTCTAAAATAATGTTTTAAGGCTCTGTTAGAAATTTGGGTTAATTTCGATGTGTTTTGCTAATCATACGCTTAAACATGATTAAGAGGGATTATGGGAAAATGTGAGGTTTTAGTCACTTTTGATTCTTTTTGATTCATTTAAATTGTTGTTTGCTGTTTGTGGTTGCTATTACATGTTGCTATGACTCTATGGTATGTTTCATGATTGATTAGAATAGTTAAATTGCTCGAAAACGTCGTCGAATGGCGTAGAAAGCTCGCTGGAAAGTTGCAGAAGTGTGCAGGTTCCGAACCGGTTCGGATCGGAGAAAAGGGGTCGGATCGGACTAGGGAACTGACCAAGGGAATCCGAACTGGATGGGGACTCGCCACTGGAAGAAGTTTGGCAGGAAGGAAGGCCATTGCTTAGAGTTGGAGTTGGACAGAAGATCGGATCGGAGTGATGGAGCAGATCGGATCGGAACTATGGAGCGGATCGGATCGGAAGCATAATAGAGGCCAGATCGGATCGACTCACGAATGGGAGGCTACGACTGGAGCAAGACGAAGGGATCGGATCGGATCGGAGTAGATGGGAAACGAGGAAGCCGGTCGAAGGAGGAGCATGAACTCGAAGGGAAGCAGCAACCCGACCCGACCCGGAGAAGGACACCGACCCGACCCGGAGTGAAGAAACCCGAACCGAACAGACAAGGGCAATGATCACCGAACCGAACCGAACAGACGAGAGCAATGATCACCGAACCGAACCGAATTCTAGGACTGTTACTGCGTGACAACTCTTCTGAAGACCCACTCCAATTCGACCAAAACCCGAGATGCAAAGGAAGTCCAGATGAGAAGTTAGAGCTCAAGATTTAGATGGGAATCAATGAGTTCGCTTCATGGTTGGGCTTTGCTGCGGGACGCGTGCCAAGGAGTTATCGACGTCTATAGCTTTGAACCACTATGGTAGGAGGTACGAAGGCGGATTCAGGGCCACTATGGCATCGGTAGAACCAAGGGCTAAGACCAATGAAGTGGGTCATTGAAATGTTTGGTCATGACTCCAAGTGTTTGGCTTGGTCATAGCAGGGTTTCTACAAGTCGGAATTCGTCGTTACCTCAGTTTGTCTAGTGTTCCAAAGTGGTAGATGTCGTACGCTTTACGCACTGAGTGAGAGATGTGAGGATGGTTGCTATGGATGATTTGTTTGCTATCGTTGCGACATACACACCCCACCCTCCCGTATTCTTACACTATTTACTATTGGCACCTTGGAGTATTGTACGGTATGTGGTACTAACTCTTTGGTTGCAGGTCCAGGTTCAGGTATGGTTTAGTATACCTGTTATTATTCTGTTTAGATGCTTATCGCTCATACCAGGCTTTATGTCTGACCCAGAGTTTTATGTCTCTTCTTATTACTCTGGGTGCTCACACGAGCAGACTAGAGACAGGTTAGCTGGTGATGCACGGGTAGATGATCCGGAGACGAGCAGGAGGCTTCCACGTAATATACGTATATAGTATTCTCCCTGTGTTGTTGAAGATCACTGCTTGGGCATTGTTGGTGTATCTTCTACTTCAGCTTTCTTTTGTTTAGAGACAGTAAATTTGGAAAATTGTAATAAGCTGTATATGGATTTCCGCTGCTTTGAGATTGATGTTGGTTTTAGTTATCAGCTTATGCACTGTCTCGCCTGTTTTATGTCAAGTATGTTATTATTATATTTTATTCCATGCGCTGTGAGACATTCTACATGTCCTTTGATTAGTTCGTTCCCTTCTTTCCTTTCTTCTGACGACCGTCTTGTGCTAGTCGGGCATGTGTACAGCGCACTTTTGGAAGAAATGCAGGCTGGTGCGAGGCGGGCCGTCACATTGGGCATATGTCAATTATGTGAGATTTGTAGTTGAAACACATATGATAATTTATGACTTGGTAAAGAGCTAATATGAACACGCCTAAGTGGGTTTTGGGTAGTTGGCATGTAATAGCCTTAAAAGAGGGATAAATAAAAATTGAGATAAGTTGCCTTTAGTGGCATAAGATAAATTTTGGTAAAATTGGTATGATTTTACATACCATTAATTAATGGACATAATTGAGTCAATTATGGACATCGTTAAATTAGGAATTAATTGATAATTTGAATAGGGAAATAAATTCAAATTGGGGTAAAAGATTATAAGTGATAATCGATGCTTAGGACACGAGGTTGGACTCATTTGTGACGTAAACCTGCCCAGACCCGCCCGACAAATCCAGTAGTCACAAATGGTAGCCCAATGTGAGAGGTCCTAGGCCCAAATTAAAAGTGTAACAGTTGTAAAGACACGAGGCTAGACTCTTTTATGGTGTAAGACTTCCCAGACCCGCTCGGCGAATCCAGCTGCCATAAATGTCAGTCTAATGTGAGAGGTCTTTATAAGGTTATGGCCTTAATGAATTAAGAAATACTTAACCAGATAAACATGTGGTGGGACATGGAGGGTTAAGTGGGTGACATGTGGGTGACATGTGGAAATACGAATAGTAATACTTAACCAACATAACATGATAATTAGACCAGTGGGTAGGGTTAAGTAAACTAAGAACACTTAACCAATATGGTATGAACGGGTGGGTTAAGTAATATGATTAGGCTAATGACACTTAACCAATATGGTATGAGTGGGTGGGTTAAGTAACATGATTAGGCTAATGACACTTAACCAATATGGTATGAATGGGTGGGTTAAGTAATGTGACCAGACAAATGACACTTAACTGCTATGACATGAATGGTTGAGTTAAGTAAATCTAAATTAATGCCTAAGTGGGAATGATAACTTATGGAATAAAGTAAGTTAGGCGGAATAATAGATAAGATGAGATAACTTATGTAATAAGGAAAGATGTGCTTCATTGTAGATTAAGCAATATGTAAAGACAAGAATGAATTTACAAGTGAAGGCGACATAAGTTATATTATAAAAAGGAACAAAACATTGGTTAGGTAGGATAACCCTCTGAGTATCAATCTGATGTTGATTCCGGTTTTCGGGGTTGGTATTTAGGGAATTATCCTCTCTCTCCAGTGTGTTTGTAAGTTAAGGGGTACTTGGTTGTAAAGATTGAATAAGAACATGTTATTGTACCATAACAAGGGTTAATGTATGAATCATAGGAATAACATGTTGTGGGCTTATTAATGGACTTAATATAGTTCAAGTTAAGAATTGAATTAATAAGCAAGTTTAAGGTTGGTATAAATGGAAATAACCAAGTTAAATGGTAAGACTGATGAGGTAGCACAAGCGCATAGTTAATGGATAGACATAGGGTCTAATGGCAGATAAAGCCAAGGCGCTTGGTTGAACCCAGACGTTGGGGGTAATATGAATGACATGTAAAATATAACCTATAAGCACTTAACCAAGACAAAGCATGTATTAAGACATGAGGACGATGTAGGGGTTAAGTGGGGGATATGGGTAACATGTAAGACATAACTGGTGTATACTTAACCAAAATTTAAGCATGTAAGTGGACATGAATAAGAAGGGGTTAAATAAGGATTACTAGAGGGGACCAAGCATAGGAGGGAAGCTTGCGTCGGGGGACCCTTTTCAGACCAGTATCCCATTACGTATCTTTGTGAGCTCGACCCATGTTGAGGACGGGACACACATACTGGGTTTGATTGTAAGAGGTCAAAACGGGTTAGCGGTGGCAAAGCAAGTCCAACGGGTTTCATATGCATGTGTGGACCCGAGCTGGTAGGTAAGACGTTGTTGCATCGTGTAGGTATAAGCCGTGCATCCTCAAGTTGTATCGGGTTGCCACTTTAGGGAGTGATACACCCCACTGTGGGGCTAGCACGGGTATCTACGAGTTAGGGAGCCGATCGCATGGGGTTGGTGGGTACACCTAGTGGAGATAGGAGCAGACGGCACCTATGTAGTCAGCTAGGGGTACATAAGACTAATATTATGAATTCTAAGTAGTGGGTGGGATCACCTTATTATATAACACGGGCTACTAGTTGGGATACTAGTAGGGGTAAGGATCCCTGTTACAGGGGACACAAGTTGGAGTACTAGTAGGAATACGAAACATTCCATGTAAGACACTTGTAAAGATGCTAGTTAGGTGGTGCAGAGCAAGTAGATCTCATAGAAATATTTTAATGGCGAAGCAGAGGAATCCTGATATGTTTGATAGGAATCTTACGAAATTATACTTTGTTTATCTTGAATGGGAATCTTGCGATGTTACTTGACCAAAAATCACATCATGTTATCCTTAGTTATCTTGCCTACTGCTTATCTTGTCATCATGCTTATGTTTACTTTCAGTTTACTCATGCCATATTATCTTTACCTATTTTTATGCTGAAAGTCACTAGGACTTACTCAGTCTTTATGACTAACCCGTTTTGTTTCGCCTCTTTTTCTTCTGTTTCACTCCCCCAAGGTTCACAGGGTGGGAATACAACTTAGCTCGGACCTTATCAAGCTCCAAGGCTCTTTCATGCAAGGCTTGGATTTTTTCTTGGCTATGGCTTGCTTTGCTTTATTGGGGAATACTATAACTTATTTTTTATGCTTCTTTGTTTTGAGCAAGACCGATATTTTAACTATGTAATTGGGTATTGGAAGTTGATGGGCTTTTCTTGTAAACACTCATATTTAATAAATGATTTGAAATACTTCCACTTTACTTTCCGCTGTTTTATATATGTCTGTCTTGTAATATTTCTGTTCCAGTACCCATAATGCTCCATTGAAGTTAAGGCATTCCCTTTGTGAGTGACCTTAACGGATGTGGGGTGTTACATTTGGTATTAGAGCAGAAGGTTACCAGACTGGGCAAAAGTTTTCAAAAACCTTCTGAAACTAGTTTTCAAAACGTTTACAAAGAAGCAAATTTTCAAGAAAACTTTGTTTTGATTAAAAGGCATTTTCCCCAAAGCCATATGCACTATCTTTTGATTCTCTCTTGAAATCTCTTCTCTCTCTTTTCACCATAGTTTCGTAGGCATCCGACATATGTCGAAGGGCAAAGAAGTGCCCAACCTCCATCTGTAGCCGCAATAGTTTTACTTGCGACTAATCGTATTTCAAGCTGTGTAGAATTGCCGTGCATTGGAGGCAGCTTCGAGGGACTTGTGAACAAACTATACAAGGACAGTAAGAACAAGAAACTAGTTGTTATGGCTTAATCCACGAAGGAGGAAAAAGGTGAAAGGAAAGAGGCTAAAGTGAAAGAATAGTAGAACCCATGACAAGAGAGAGTATCTTTAGTATGGTAAAAAGGGACGTGTAGTTAGGTATAGGACAAGGCCAAGGGCAAAAAGGAAATATCGTCGAGAGGGCAATTGTATACCTAAGAGAGGCGGTAACGTTCTGTTAAAAGTTTAGCTTTCTTTTCTATCATCCCACTAGAACTTTGTTTTTGTACATCGCATCCTTTTAATTCTGCTTCGATAGTTGAGTCTCTGCACCTTAGTACTAGCGTAGTAGAGGATCCCATTTTTGTCTCAAATCCTGTTGGGGAATCAGCTCATTTATTTATGACTTGTTAGGATTTGAGAATGTCTATGCTAAGTGTTGAGTTTAGAAGGAATGCTCATGTTTTTGGTGAGCTATGGGTTGATTATAGGGATGAAGTGGTTATCCGATAAGGGTGCCATTCTCGGTTTCGAAAGGAGGGCGGTTAGACTTTTGACTTGCCTCGGTAATACCCTCGACGTCGCGTGTAACCTTTAGGGTTATATTAGGATTAGTTATGTAACAACCCGAAAATCTGGGCCAGTTTAAAATTTTTATTTTGGAAATTTTAACGAATTTTGAATATTTAAAATAGATTATTTTAAATAATATCGACGAGAAATTTATTTTGAATATAATTAGAACGTATATATTATACGCGTCGTCGTTAGAATATAAATATTTATATATAATTATAAATAGAATTGAAAATGGCGTGGTAGTTCGATAATTCGATTTCAAACTTCAATTGAATGTACTAGGTGTAAAACAATCCGGATTTTAGTGAAACCAAAAATAATAGGATCTAATTGATGATAACTTTCCAACGAATCCGAAAAATCAAAATTTCATAACGGGAATCAAAAGATATGTCCAGTTGAAAATTCTGAATAGTCGCTATGGAATTCAGGCCCTTAAAAAGGGGAATTTTGCAAACGACCTTGGATTTCGACGAAACCACTTTTGTTGGGTCCGTGATGTCAAATTATTGCTAGGTTTCAAATTTCATAATTTTTCGAATCAATAGGTGAGCGTGGCAAAGGAAAACGTGTTTGACCACTTTCAGTTGATTTTAATCGACTGGAAAATGGTCATTTTTCCAACGATCTCAGAATTCGACAAAACTAGTTTTGTTAGGACCGTATCGTCAATACGAGGCTAGAAAACATTTTTTAGTAATTTTTCGAGTTAGTATGTGACCCCGGTAAATTGAAATGCGCGTTCAAATTCAATATATAGAGTTATGTGTTGATTTTGACGAAAACTGATCGACACGATCGAATCAGCTTACGATACATATCCCATTGTGTTCGGAATGGGGGTAATTAGCTATGGACGACAGACGATGGGCCTCGTTTAGAGGTCGTATGTAAAAGACAACTTTTTGAAATTAAATAATAAAATAAAAACTTTCTCTCCCCTTTAAACCCGTTGCCCCCCCTTTTGTTTCGATTCATTCGTTCAAAAATAAAAAAAATAAAAAAAAGAAGAAGAAGACGAGGCGGGGAGGAGCCGCCGCCCTCCCCAATGACAACCGCGCCACCTCCAAACCCCCCCTCCTCGATCGATGCGTCGCAGCCCCCCCCCCCCCCCACCCAGCTGTCGCTCGAATCCAAACCCCCCTTCCTCTTACAGCCGACCACCGCGAAGCCCCCAAACTCGAACCGCCTCCTCCTCCATCCCCTGACCGACGCGAAGAGGGCCCCCCTCTCCAGTTTTCGTCTGTAAGTTTTTTTTTAATTTTATTTTATTTATTTTTCAATTTTCATATATCGTTCTATTTGATTTTAAAACTGATTTTTTATTTGATTTGAAAACTGAAATCTATTTGATTTTAAATTTGATTTTTAAAGTAAAAAAGAGGAGGTTTTTAATTAGCTAAAGATACGATTTTTAATTGTTTGAAAATATAATTTTTATCGTATGTAAAGATAGAAAATATAATTTTCATATTAAATAGATAATAAAAATATAATCTTTCATATTGTAGAAGGAAAAAAATATGATTTTTACATAATGGGAACTATAAAAATATAATCTTTATATGATAGAGAATCTGAAAATATCATCTTTGTATATGTAGCGAAATAAAAATCTGATTTTTATTATATACACGTTGAAATAAAGAGGTGATTTTTATAGTGATGAAATCTTTATATTTGAAAAGGCGAAATCTTTTTTTATATAGTAGCGTTGTAATAATAGAATTTTTATCAATATAGTAGCGTTGTAAAAATAGGATTTTTATATATTGAATAGGAAAGTAAAAATTCGATTTTTATATATTGAATAGCAAAGTAAAAATTCGATTTTTATATATTGAATAGCGAAGTAAAAATTCGATTTTTTACATATGTAGAGAATACGGGCAGCGAAAGCGACAAAAGGCGAGAATGGCGACGATTTCTCTAAATGAAGTGTCGTGAAGTTTGGATAGCTATTGGTGAGAATTTCTCACTCTTCAATTTCCTTTCTAGTTATATATATATACTAGGATACAGACGGTGCTTAGTAGCACCCGACACAATCGTCCACGGACAATGGACTTGTTTGTTTGATTGCAAAAATTAGTTAGATTATTTGATTGAATTGAATTGTTTGGTGAAATGAAATTAATTTGATTGATGTGTGAATGGCGTGGGCCGTCACTAGACCGGGGATAAGGCTAGGCCTCGTCCCGTTTCTAGTATCGTGCCGTTATGCCGCCGAAATTTTCTAAAATAAGTTAGAAAAATAAAGAAATCATTTTATTGAATAAATGAACTGAATAGAACATTCATAGGTTGAATAAAATAATTTGGTCATTAAAATATATAATTTTTAACGTGAAAGTGAATAAATAAATATCTATAAACAAATCGGCCGATTTGTTTATATACACTGATTGGACTGATATTGATTGGGTCGATAAATTTTACACATCGCCCAACTGCACAAATAAAATCTGTGTTTGTTGATTTGAAACCCCACACGGGTGTTGGAATGAAATTTGAAGTTCACTAATCCTGATTGATTAAATATGTCGATCGATTGATTGACAGGCTGTTATAAGCGTTAGATATCTATATTTGATGCTTATACAGTGTAGTGCACGTTGGTTGATGGTTGATTATTTTTCAATGCTATGTATACGTGTGATGTATGAAAATCCATATAATTAACATTATATGGTGATTGATTGGGCCTTATTCCAATTTAAAAAAAATAAAGAATAATATAAAACAATGGTTCATGTGTTGACTGTACTCATCCGTTGAGATTAGTCATGTGTTGAACGAAATATTTTAATAATAAAATTTACATCTTTATCAATATAAAATAAAGGTTCATGTGTTGACAGTACTCATCCGTTGAGATTAGTCATGTGTTGAACGAAATATTTTGATAATAAGAAATATTTGAAATAGAATATTTGAAATAGAATATTTGAAATAGAAATATTTGAAATATAATATTTTGATAATAAGAAATATTTGAAATAGAATATTTTAAATACGAAATATTTTGATAATAAGAAATATTTGAAAAAGAAATATTTGGAATAGAATATTTGAAAATAGAAGTATATGAAGCCGTGTTGATTAGATTGACGCCATTTTGACGTGAACGATATTTATATCGATTTTATTCATTTTAAAATGAATATTGAAAAGTGATTTCGAAATCGAATAGAAAACCAATTTGAATTAAATCGAATAGAAAACCAGTTTGAATTGAATCGAATAGAAAACCAATTTGAATTATATCGAATAGAAAACCAATTTGAATTGAATCGGATAGAAAACCAATTTGAATTGAATAGAATAGAAAACAAATTTGAATTGAATCGAATAGAAAACCAATTTGAATTGAATAGAATAGAAAACCGATTTGAATTGAATAGAATAGAAAACAAATTTGAATTGACTTGATTAGAAAACAAAATGAATTTGATTTGAATAGAAAACAAAACGAATTTGATTTGATTTGAATAGAAAACGAATTTGAATTGAATTAAAAAGAAAACGAAAATGAATTTGAATTAAATTGAAAAGAAAATGAATTCGAATCGAATTATAATCGATTTGAATTGAAATCAAATAGAAATGAAAGTAAAAAGGATTTATGATAGAAAATTCAATTTTGATTTGAATTTGAAATAAAGGTTGAAATTGTTTTTGAAACGAATTCCAAACTATTTATAAAATTCATTTTTAAATAGAAATCGATGAAATATATATTATATATATTATATAATGGCCTGAATAGAACGCGCCGCGGCGCGGCAGTTCGCGAATTTCGACCATTTATTTCAAACGGACATTACGGGAGATCCGACCGTCGGATTCTCCTAAAACCGGAACCGTTGGGTTCGTATCGGAAAGAGCTTTCTAACTAATATTAGAAATTTGAAATCTAACGGTTGGATTTGGAGATACGTCCAAATCAAATTTGAAAAGGGTCGTTGTAAGTGCAGTTCGATGGCCGTTGATGGAAATCGACTGTATGGGCCTTGATAAAATTATTAAAAATAGTAATAATTTGTATAAAATCATAAGAAATGATTTGGGAAAAATGGGGATGAAAAACTCCATATTCGAAAAGATAAAAATAGATTTTTATCGAAATGAACTAGTTTTGAACTAAAATTAAAACCCATTTATTTTTAAATAAATAAATTGGATTTGAAATGGGTTGTAAATAGAATTGATTTGCGGGTTTATCGTGAACGGTGTTTTAAATAACATTAGTTCTTTAACCCGATAAAAAATAGAATGTGATTTGGGTTCATCGTGAACTGTGTTTTAAATGACATTAGTTCTTTAACCCAGTAAAAGGAGTTAATGATTTTGCAATTAGATTGAAATGTGAATTGATAATCTAACTTATCAAATTTAGAAAATGAGAGAGAATGGAGTATCACCAATTTTGCTCCAAGCGATAGTTAAATTTTTAATTAGATTTGAACGTGAAATGGTAATTAATTTTACCGATAACACCGTGGTATTAGATATGGAGTATTACCAGTTTTTCTTCATGGGATGAAAAGGTTGGGATTGGGAAATAAAATAAATAATTATTTCAGAGTGGTTCGCTAATCTCGACTAGTTTGGAAAACCATAATCTGGTTTGATATGACATCCAGTGGAAGATTAAGAATAAATTTTAAAGAATTTATTTTGGATAAAATTAATGGGAACCTTTCCCTAAGAATATGAAATTTAGAAACTAGATGTAGGTTAGTTAAGAAGAATGGTTTCCTGGATATTGATCTGATGTTGATTTCGGCCTTCGGGGTTAATATTTGGGAAATTTTTCTCTTGCGAATTTGCAGTTAGTGGCTGCTGAATTGGAATGAGGCGTATGTTGTGTTTGTGTAACATTTGTTTTTAATATACGCGGGTTGTTCGGAAAGACCGGGTTTACACCCATTCTGAATAACCGATTCGACGACAAGTCGAAGATGAAGACGGTGGTTGAAGACCGGAAGTCTTCAAATCGTTTGGGTGATTACTGATGATCTTGATTGGGCTGTACACCCAAGATGAGGGAATCAGTTGGTGGTCGTCCAGACGTACTTGGAGATCGATGGATATGCGAGGAAAGTGCCTCCGGTTTCGTTCAGACCCAGAACGAACTTGTAAATGGATTGTGTGTCTAACATTGTATTTTATTCTGTGTTGATTGATTTCTGTTAAATATATATCTGTTTGGCGGCGGAGAATTTATTCTCTTGCTTAACGCCCTTCTCTGAGACGTACGAGCTTAGAGGTTATATATCGATAGATATCAATTGCATGGCATGAATTGCCTGTGTGACACGTTGAGATGCAACGATCAAGGCTTCTGTTGAAAAGCAAAGTCTTGTGGTTGATGTTCAAAGCACGGCCTTCATGGCAGCTTTGTGTATAACGTGAATTCGCGAGCCTCACATCTCGGTATGAGTTAAAAACGGGATGCGGACCGCTGGGAGAGCACGATGTTTCTTTCTAGCTTTGTGGTGTCAGTGACTTACCAGCCCTGACATTTATATACTTTTCAACTATGTGGTTGTTGGATACGAGGCGCCTCGATTATAGGTCTGTAAGGACCGGGAAACGTGTGTTCAGGCATAATTAATCCTCTAACGTAAGTGAGGACCGGCCCAGCCGCATCCGGGGTTGCCCAGAGTGTGTAGTCCCGAGGCATTTTCTAGAGTGTCTCGAAGCGGAGAGGAGCTTGCCCCTTGCCTCGACTCATGACGGAAATCCAATTTCCAATACGAGATATTTCGGCTTTATTTGTAGAGCCTAGTATGGCGACATAGTAGCATGGGATGCTATGCCATCTATGATTTATATTTATGATTGAAATTGTTTTGACACTATACACTTATTATAGTATCAAATGATTTGTTTTAAACGTACCAAGCATGTTTGGCTATTATAAGGTAAAACCCTATCCTCCGGCTTGCGTTGCATTGTGTGATGGGACCGGGGTCTTATAATAGCTTCATTTTTTCGAAAAAGCATTGCGTTGTTTATTTTATGCACTGGTATTCTTGGGAGGAAACCCGTTCTGTGTTATACGGCGTGGTCCCTTGAATTACTATCTTTCAAAGTAAAGCTTTAAATAACTGTTTTAGTTCTCACACCAGTCACATGACTGACATGGAGTTTATTGCTTTAACCTAAACTCTGGGTGCCCCTATTTTCTACACGGGCAGCTAGTAGTTTTGGTTTTGCAGATTTATATTCACAGGATCCTGATTTACAGCTGGAACGATGCTCGGAAAGCTCTGTATCCATGTATTACTTTCAGTTGTGTTTTGTATTATTTTTCAGCTGCAATACTGTATTTAAATCTCTGATATTCTTTGTTGTATAATATTTATTCATACTCTGTATAATCTTGTATTCTGATGGAATTGTTGTAATAACAATGAAATGTTCTTCCGTCTGCGTTCTGTTTTGTCCTGTTCTCAAACGAACAGGGGTTTCGAACGGTCTAGATCGGTTTAACAACTGATTCGGATCGAGCGAAATTCCCGGCCATCACAAGTTACCTAGAATCTCTTGATACATTAGTTGATCTGCTCGAGTAGTATTCGCCACTAAGGCGGATGGGTCATTTCGCTTATGCATGAGTTGTAGAGAGTCACCTAAGTAAGTACATTGGGAAACATGGTTGACATTGTTTATTTTCGAGAGATAATTCATCTATGTGGAATACTTTCTAGTAAGTGAACGAGATCCAAGATTTACTAGTAAATTTTGGAGAGTTTTGTGAAACCATGAGTACGATGTTATGTGTAAGCCGAGTATACAAAAAGGAGAATAAGTGAAAGTGGAACGAGAGGCAATAGTGAAATGGGTTCCAACTCATATTTTGGAAACAAGAATTAAGAAGCTAAGAAATTATGAAGTTAAAGATAGTCAAAGCACAATGGAGTTAAGCTCAAGGGAATGTGGCTTAGAAGATTGAAGACTATATTCATGCATCATATCTCTTTTTAAGAGTATATCCTTGATTCCATTTTCCTATAGAGCTTACTTGCATGCTATCTTTTGTGTATATCCTCTCGGTCCTATTCTCAATCCAATTTCTGTTGCAAACCCCATAGGGAGTATGACTCATTTGTTAGTTTTACATGTCGGGGCTTGAGGGTTTCCGTTGGGTTGATTAAACCTTTTGGGTTTTATAGGATATGGGTTGGTTTTAGGAAGGGATTTCTTGTGACCTAAAAGGAGTCCATCATGCTTAGTTTCCTAGAATCACATATATATTGGTTGGGTTGAGAATTTCTTTGGGTGTCAATCTGATGTTGATTTCGGTCTTCAGGGCTAGTGCTTAGGGAATTCTTCTCCTAATCAGTATATATGTGACGTAGATTTCCAGCTTTGATGGGCGCAGAAATTTTACTTGCTTCTATCATTCGACTATATCTTTAGGTAGGAACAATTGGGTGTAAACATGTGTTTGAAACATGTTATGATTGATGGTTGCAAGTGGTTGCTCGTGGATGCATATACACGCACATTAGGCACTAGATCGGCTCAGTCACCTTTCATATTGCATATGCATGAGTGTTTACACTTATTTATGGATGAAATTGAATGTGTTATCATGTGGATGTTGCATATGGATGGATGTTTGTGCACACATATAGTGTTTACGTGACTAGGATTATTTGCATACATGTGGATTCATGGCACTTAACATATTTTGCATTAGAAAGATCAATCAGGCATGATCATTTGCATTAGATAAGGAACATATACACACACTTTCTGCATATGTTCATATAGCATTAGAAATCTTTTTAAGGACAATGATTGCTTGTGGATGATGTTTAGAGTAGATGGATGATGGATGGTAGGATACGTTCTTCCTATCTTGGAGATTTCAGGGACGAAATCCTTTAAGGAGGGAAGAATTTAACAACCCGAATTTTAACAACCCCTTAAAACAAGAAATCAAGGAAGAATTAAATTTTAAAATCAGAATTAAGGGAAACGAGTTGTGCCATTGCATTCATCTCGAAAAAATACGCAAAATAGAGTCCGAGTTTTCGAAAATCAGAGTCCGTATGACCAAGATATGGCCAAAACAAGATTTCAGCAGACTTTCTGGCAGACTACCCGTGTCGACTGTAGTGTCGACACCCAAGTCGACCTGCCCCCCCTGTGTCGACTGTAGTGTCGACTCCCCCTCTGTACAGGTCGACCTGGTCGGCCCGGGGTGGCCCAGAACCCATTTTTGAGGCCCGAGACGAGTTTTGATGGTCCGGATGGGTTTTAGGGTTAATCCGATGGCTGAAATGAATTGCTACACCTATAAAATAACACCTAACCTAGCCAAACTCACACAAATTCATATGACACCAAAATGCTGCTAAAATCCCTCTTGAGCCATGGCCGCCGCATCCAAATTAAAGCTTAAGCGTCCAAGCTTGATTCAAAACAAAGATCAATGCTTCTACAACAAATTCAAGAGAATAGATCAATGACGCTGCAACGTTCTACGACAATTTCAGTTCTTAATTTGCTAGCCATGCTCTGTAAGTTCTAGTTGCTTTCCGATTTAAATATTTAATTATAATGTGGCCATGAATTAAAGTGGAATTGGATTAAGTATGTTTATCGATCCAGATCTATTCTTATTTCTTCTTGGATCTTGGAAACTTTTCTATTTTCACTCTCATGTCTAGTTCATGCTCTATTAAGCCTGTTGTAATCTTAATATGCTTGTGATGATGTTTTCTCTCCGATCTTATTTTGGTGCAAAATTCTACCTTTCCCCTATTTGTTTTCTTTTGATGAACCTTGGTCAATTTCGGACCTAGGCCTAAACTGCGATTTGCGTGCGATTGAATGCGGGGGAAATATTGGGATATTGCCTTGTTGGATATATGTGTTTGGTAGAATCGAAGGCATAATATGAAAACTGGATACTTGGGTATTATTGCCATTAACACGAAATTTGAATTTGGGTATTATCATTATAATTAAAGTTTTGCTGGCTTGGGTAAATTGGGGTAAACATGGAATACATGTAGTTGGTATGAAACTTGACCTATGTAAAATATGGCAAGAATATTGATACATATATTTGCCTAAAAATTGATCTATGTGAATTGGGCATAGCTTTGTAAACATGTAAACTATGAATCTTGATATATGCATAAAAAGGCATAAAACTCGGTATATATGTAAATTGTCTAAGATTAAGCATATATAAATTTGGCATACATGTAAACAGGCATGAATTGAACATATGTAAATTTGGTATGAACTGGACATATGTAAAACTGACATGTAATCTAGAACTTGGGCATATGTTAATTATGTGAGATTTGTAGTTGAAACACATATGATAATTTATGAACTGGTAAAGAGCTAATATGAACACGCCTAAGTGGGTTTTGGGTAGTTGGCACGTAATAGCCTTAAAAGAGGGATAAATTTAAATTGAGATAAGTTGCCTTTAATGGCATAAGATAAATTGTGGTAAAATTGGTATGATTTTACATACCATTAATTGATGAACATTATTGAGTCAATTATGAACATCGTTAAATTAGGAATTAATTGATAATTTGAACAGGGAAATAAATTCAAATTGGGCTAAAAGATTATAAGTGATAATCGATGCTTAGGACACGAGGTTGGACTCATTTGTGACGTAAACCTGCCCGGACCCGCCCGGCAAATCCAGTAGTCACAAATGGTAGCCGAGTGTGAGAGGTCCTAGGCCCAAATTAAAAGCGTAACAGTTGTAAAGACATGAGGTTAGACTCTTTTATGGTGTAAGACTGCCCAGACCCGCCCGGCGAATCCAGCTGCCATAAATGTCAGTCTAATGTGAGAGGTCTTTATAAGGTTACGGCCTTAATGAATTAAGAAATACTTAACCAGATAAACATGTGGTGGGACATGGGGGTTAAGTGGGTGACATGTGGGTGACATGTGGAAATACGAATAGTAATATTTAACCAACATAACATGGTAAGTAGACCAGTGGGTAGGGTTAAGTAAACTAAGAACACTTAACCAATATGGTATGAATAGGTGGGTTAAGTAATATGATTAGGCTAATGACACTTAACCAATATGGTATGACTGGGTGGGTTAAGTAACATGATTAGGCTAATGACACTTAACCAATATGGTATGAATGGGTGGGTTAAGTAATGTGACCAGACTAATGACACTTAACTGCTTTGACATGAATGGTTGAGTTAAGTAAATCTTAATTAATGCCTAAGTGGGAATGATAACTTATGGAATAAAGTAAGTTAGGTGGAACAATAGATAAGATGAGATAACTTATGTAATAAGGAAAGATGTGCTTCATTGTAGATTAAGCAATATGTAAAGACAAGAATGAATTTACAAGTGAAGGCGACATAAGTTATATTATAAAAAGGAACAAAACATTGGTTAGGTTGGATAACCCTCTGAGTATCAATCTGATGTTGATTCCGGTCTTCGGGGTTGGTATTTAGGGAATTATCCTCTCTCTCTCTCCAATGTGTTTGTAAGTTAAGGGGTACTTGGTTGTAAAGATTGAATAAGAACATGTTATTGTACCATAACAAGGGTTAATGTATGAATCATAGGAATAACATGTTGTGGGCTTATTAATGGACATAGTGTAGTTCAAGTTAAGAATTGAATTAATATGCAAGTTGAAGGTTGGTATAAATGGAAACAACCAAGTTAAATGATAAGACTGATGAGGTAGCACAAGCGCATAGTTAATGGATAGACATAGGGTCTAATGGCAGATAATGCCAAGGCGCTTGGTTAAACCCAGACATTGGGGGTAATATGAATGACATGTAAAATATAACCTATAAGCACTTAACCAAGATAAAGCATGTATTAAGACATGAGGACGATGTAGGGGTTAAATGGGGGATATGGGTAACATGTAAGACATAACTGGTGTATACTTAACCAAAATTTAAGCATGTAAGTGGACATGAATAAGAAGGGGTTAAGTAAGGATTACTAGAGGGGACCAAGCATAGGAGGGAAGCTTGCGTCGGGGGACCCTTTTCAGACCAGTAGCCCATTAAGTATCTTTGTGAGCTCGACCCATGTCGAGGACGGGACACGCATACTGGGTTTGATTGTAAGAGGTCAAAACGGGTAAGCGGTGGCAACGCAAGTCCAACGGGTTTCATATGCGTGTGTGGACCCGGTCTGGTAGGTAAGACGTTGTTGCATCGTGTAGGTATAAGTCGTGCATCCTCAAGTTGTATCGGGTTGCCACTTTGGGGAGTGATACACCCCACTGTGGGGCCAACACAGGTATCTACGAGTTAGGGAGCCGATCGCATGGGGTTGGTGGGTACACCTAGTGGAGATAGGAGCAGACGACACCTATGTAGTCAGCTAGGGGTACGTAAGACTAATATTATGAATTCTAAGTAGTGGGTGGGATCACCTTATTATATAACACGGGCTACTAGTTGGGACACTAGTAGGGGGTAAGGATCCCAGGTTACAGGGGACACTAGTTGGAGTACTAGTAGGAATACGAAACATTCCATGTAAGACACTTGTAAAGATGCTAGTTAGGTGGTGCAGAGCTAGTAGATTTCATAGAAATATTTTAATGGCGAAGCAGAGGAATCCTGATATGTTTGATAGGAATCTTACAAAATTATACTTAGTTTATCTTGAATGGGAACCTTGCAATGTTACTTGACAAAAATCACAGCATGTTATCCTTAGTTATCTTCCCTGCTGCTTATCTTGTCATCATGTTTATGTTGACTTTCAGTTTACTCATGCCATATTATCTTTACCTATTTTTATCCTGAAAGTCACTAGGACTTACTCAGTCTTTATAACTGACCCGTTTTGTTTCGCCTCTTTCTCTTCCGTTCCCCCCCATCCCCCCAGGTTCGTAGGGTGGGAATACAGCTTAGCTCAGACCTTATCAAGCTCAAGGCTCTTTCATGCAAGGCTTTGATTTTTTCTTGGCTATGGCTTGCTTTGCTTTATTGGGGAATACTACAACTTATTTTTATGCTTCTTTGTTTTGAGCAAGACAGATATTTTAACTATGTAATTGGGTATTGGAATTGATGGGCTTTTCTTGTAAACACTCATATTTAATAAATGATTCGAAATAATTCCACTTTACTTTCCGCTGTTTTATATATGTCTGTCTTGTAATATTTCTGTTCCATTACCCATAATGCTCCATTGAAGTTAAGGCATTCCCTTTGTGAGTGACCTCAACGGAAGTGGGGTGTTACAAGGTGTACAAGTTATTTCCCATGTTCCCTTCAATCATGGCATAAATACACCTATTATCATGTAACTATCAAAATAAGAAAACAATAATAGCAACACAGAACTTGTAACCTAGATTTACTTAATTATCTCAATAATAAAAGATAAAGAAGTGCCATATACCTAATACCTACACATATATATATATATGCATATATATATATATATATATATATATATATATATATAATTCCTATTTTGAACGAATTCACTTTTATGCATGACTACAACAAAACCTTAATACTGGGACATCTTGTAAATAGTAAGTTCAAAAACTCTATTCAAAAAATAGATATTTAAACCTATTCAATTAACAATTCCACCCAAATCTTAACCTTTTACACAAAACAAAATGTATGAATTTACAACCAAAAAAAATGAATCCGACCGATATAGAGAATCATGCAACACTAATCGTGCCTGTTTTTTGTTATTTCAATAATCCATTACCACATATATAAATAGATTTATAATTTCTTTGTACAAACATAAAACAAATGGAAGATTTGAGGAATTTGAGGTAGTTTTCTTTTCGTAATAACTCAAATATTCCTAGGCACAATAATCCAACTTTAAACTAGCAAATAATAAAAAATAGTAAGTCAAATGAATTCCACTCACATTGATATAAGAATGAGCAAGAACAGGATTGAGTAGAACAAGTTTTGGATTTTGCCTTCATAAACAATCGTACTCCAACCTTTCATATATATATATATATATATATATATATATATATGTAAGAGTAACATATTATAATCTTATATAAATCTAAATTCTAGAATAAATCTAAATCTATATTAGAATAGAATATAAGAGATGGAATGGGTTAGGAATACAGAAGAATAACCTATATGTTTTTCTTTTCCAAAATTAGCAATGGTAGAAAGGCATCATGAAGGCATAGAGAAGAATAGATGTACTGTTTTTAGTGGGGGATTAGCGTCATATTTATAATTGACATCATGTATATGGGTCATTAGATTCAATTGATTTAATCTAAGCAATCCATTTGATGAAAAATATAAATAAACCCTCCCTTAAAAACACCTTCACTGGACACCTTATAAGAGGGCGGTCGACCCCTGCTGTTGGCACCCCTCCTAGAGGTATTGTTGACCCCCTTCTGGGGTAGATCCTAGTAGATTATTTCTCCTATATGTTTCTTTTTTATTAATTACTGAATTGATTAGATTGCTTGATTACCTTATATTGATTATTCTTTTCCTTGTTGTATATAAATATATACACACAAATTCGAGTTCAATAAGGAATATTATTTTCATGCGTATCTAGATTAACCGTATTTGTATATGTATTATTTGAAATTCAAACCTTATGTGTTAATATATATGCACAACTTGTTTTATTAATATCTTTGACATACAGACTCCATTTTCAGTAAATAAAATATGAAAACGAATGAGAATCTCGCCACGAATGCTACTACAATACTTTCGTGGCCCAATTCCTAATTGTTCAAATTTTGATTTTTAGGCCATTAGTTTACTCTTTATTATTATTGTTTATTTTAAATTAAATTAACTTTTTTTCCCAATTTTGGTTTATTTTATGCGGTACTACATGCACAACCCGAATTCTTGAAGAATTTCTTGAATGTTTTCTTGATTAGAAAAACCGAAGACATGCACTGATGTTTAGATGCAGTCAATTTCTTGTGCAGGAAGAGGCAGGAATGCATCTGTGTTCAAGTATGATGGTGAGGCACTGATAATGAAATGTCTTCTTCTCCTATGATGATATTAGTCTGAGGAGAATAACATACAACTTATAAGAGATTTAAATCTGAAAAATTGCGATAGAGAAGTAGATATGAATGTTGTTAAGAACTCGGTAGTGGTCAGATAGATCCATTAATAAAATGGCTCAACATGTCTCCTTTTGACGTCTTGAACTTGTTGATAGAGGAAATCAATCAATTAGGTGCTTTGCATGCCAAAAGGTTTACAAGAAATTCCCCTGAAATGACATAAGCCAATCAAATATTAATATGCATTGAAGTAGTGCATCCTCCTAACCGAAGTGCATTTTTAGGGATGCAGTCTGATAACTTAAATGAATTAGAGTAATGCATCTCTTTGAACCTAAACGAATTCAAATGAATGCATATCACTTAATCGAAATACATTCCAAGGAATGCAGGTACGTAAACATTCTAAGGACTGCATCTCACTTAACTGAAATGTATTACAAGGAATACACTGTCTGATATCTTGAAGAATTTCTTGTTTTCATGAATGATTTCTTGATTCGAAAAATCAAAAGACATGCATTGGTAATCATATGCATTCACTTTCTTAAGCACAATGAGGAAACAATACAACTATGAACAGAAATGATGGCGAGACACTAAAAATTGTGAAATGTCTTCCTCTTCTTCTCTTATGATGATATTACTCATAGGAGAACAACATATAACAGATTTAAATTATAAAAGTAGCAATACAGAAGTAGATCTAAATGTTTTTAAAAACTCGGTGGTGGTCGGACAGATCCATTAATAAAGCGGCTCAATGGGTCACCTTTTTATGTCTTGAACTTGTTGAAGGAGGAAATCAATGCATATCACTTAAACAAAATGCTTCTAAGGAATAGTTAGTAATATTATTTTTTTGTAAGAAATTATGCTAGAAAATCCAACATCTTCACATTCATCATGTTCAGAAATGAAGAAATTTGAACAAAACTTACTTGGTATTCCGGTCTCAGATAATGCTGCAAAAATCGCTACTATGCTTGGTAAACTAATAAGAATTCACGTGCCGATATCATATATAAGTTGGGAAAATTACCTAGAATATGCAAGGATAACGTTTGGAATGAATTGGTGGTAAGTATATATATATTTTTTGAACCAATTTTAATTATAAATCCAGTATACATTACAAAATAGGCATTTTTATTAAAACTAATCTAGTTAATTGTTGTACATTTACATTCTGATTACAACTGCAGTCTGCCTCACGCATTAGCAACAATAACAATCTGCATAAGCTTATATCTCAGTTGCTACAGTTATAGTCTGATTGATCCATTAATTTTACCAGAAAATTTACGCACTCTATCCGCTTTCAAAGGAAATGTTTTTAAAGAGAATGACTGAGGTTTTTAGGAGACATAAGAATCGCTTTAGAGTAACTTATTATGACAATTTCAACAATGATGAAGAACAGAAGAAAAATTGTCCACCTACAATTGCTCAAGAAGATTGGGATGTGTTCATAAAAAATGGAGCAATGCTTGAAGCGAGCAGCAGAAGGGAATCTGGTAAAAAGAATAGATCATTACTTAGTTATAGTCACCATGAAAGACGTAAAAGGCATGCTAAAATAGAACAAGAAATGATAATTTATATTCATTTTCTTTCAAGATTGGTAAAAATCATAACTAACATATTTTATATTTTTTGGGTCGTTGCAATTCATCAACGGATATCAATCTTTGTCAAGTATGGGAGAAGATGCGCTCAAAAAAGGATGGTAGCATATTAGATGCCACCTCTTCGTACTTCGTAAGTTCAATTATAGAATGTAAAATTTGGGGGAAATATAAAATATTGTTAGGAAAAGTACATGTTAATTTTTTGTTTGATTTTCTTTAATCAAATATATATAATTATATGTGTGGAATACATAAAATGATCAATATAAAGCTGAAAATGTCATATGAGGTTGAAAATGCACCTTTGTTCCATTGTTCTCTTTCTTGACTTTGTGTTGTTTTCTTCTAACAAATACTAACTTGCATATTCTTTAAACTTTCCTTGTTCATATAAGTATAATCATATTTCATGATCGAACTATGAAAGAGAACGAAAAGATCAATGATCGTGATGAAGAAAATTTGACAATGGATAAAGATATCTTATCACAAGTTCTTGGAAAGGATGCAAGGGATAAGATCCCCATGTTAGGACCGTCATACCAAAGACTAAAGTTAATTCTTGTTATTGCACAGAAACAACTTAAACATGATAATGGAGATAATGATGAATTGAAAATGCGGGTAGAAAGTTTGGCGGGTACAGTGTGAAATTTGTTTGGGACAATGGAGCTTTTGATCAACATTGTGGGAAACATCGAATAGAGAATTCGCGCATTGGTCAATTCTATTGATGGAGGATGCGTCACACAATTCAATACTCTTAAAATGTTGCTCCTCACTTCCATAATTTCACTATTACAAAAGTTAGCATATTCGACACTAATTTGTGTGTGTTGCATGAAAAGTGTGGCGAAAGCTATGCTTTCTTTGATCTTCTACAACAATATTCACATGTTGTTGCATTAGACTTGAATACACTATTGCGGTTGGAATTCTTGTTCTATGGCGTGCAATACTAGTTCAAACCACAGCTTTACATAAATACAAGCCAGGTCCGTGATTTGCGTTATCAGTTAAACAAACAAATAACTGTGGATGTTGATTAATCTGACAGTTCAAACCGATCCCTGCTTCACTTATGTGAAAATTTGGCACAATGTTTTCCCAATCGCGAAATATCTCCCCCTAAAACAAAATTATCCCTTACTCTTCCCTCTGTACTCTTCTCTCTCCATGAAATCCGTCCACAAAAACCTCTGATTGCTAGTCTAGCTCCGATTACAAACTATAAACCTCCAATTGTACAAACTTTACACCTCCGATTTGGATCATTTAGGACAATTACAAGTAGTTGGGGCTTCCTCATTTCAGTTTTATTTAGAAGAGTTCATCTCTAACTTATTTTGGTCTACTTTCAAGTCTCTATGTGATTTGGGTATACCAATTGCCTTAAATTAGAGTTTTGCTTCTCATTTTAATTTGAATGCTTATATATTTGGGGTTTTTAATCTGAAAATTTCATGATTTTTATACTTGAAGTGTAGTATTTATATGTTTTCATGTCTTGAAATTGTGCAAGTTTTGTATTTTTAGGTTTGCCAAAACATTGATGTATCGGTAAATAATGCCTATTTCGAAAAGTGAAAACAAAATTTAGAGGACAAAAGAAATCCAATTTAAATGTTTAAATGTCTATTTTTATTTGTAGTTAAATAATGCTTATTTCTTCTTTACATTATATGACTATGAAGATACCCTAGGAATGGGTAATCTAGGACTGTCAAACCCAACCTCACCAGAATCTCCTATTGATTTTTATATAGAGATGCAAGGAAGGCACTACAATGATTTGCGTGAGCAGGAACTAGAGCAAGAAGAACTCTGAAGACAAAGGCGAGAACAAGAATGATGTGAAAAATGGCAATACGATGGCATAGTCTTGTTGCCTTGTGTCGTCAGCATTAAAACAATCAAATGGTTAACGAACATCAAGTTAACTCACCAATCATAATGTATGAGTGTGGGTATGCTGCTGTAGAAGATTTTATTTTGATTGGATTTAACATTGGTCATCATTTTTTTAGATGTCGTATTTATCCCATACGGTGTACCTTTTGGCAGTGGATTGACCATCAGTTTGCAAGTCGAGTAACTGAGTACGCAAATGAATTACAACATCAACTTACAATGCTGCAAAATCAATTTATTGGTTTCTGAACTGACATTAGTAGACTTAACGACCAGCTTCAAGGGCTAAACATTAGAAGACAAAATTAAATTTTTATATCGTTCTTTGTATTAGGTAGAACTATATCATCTTTTTATCACTTGTATAGTCTTTGTATCTGTACTATTTTGTTTTGGTCGGCCATGTAATGTTCCGAATTTGTGTTCAGTATCCTTAGATGCTTGTTTTATGTGTTCTCTTGATAATTCAGTTCCAAAAGATAGTGATAATTCATATCAAAACATTTGTTGATTTGGCCACACACTGATTTCACCACACTAATTATGTATATTTGTAAATTATTAAGTTATTTTGTTTTTCTAATTTAATCAAACCTTACAGGGTAGCCCCTGTTCGTGTCTTGAAACTGCTAGTGCTATCAAATTTAGTTTTACTAGGCTGTGGTTATACTGTGGCAATAGATGGTGAGTATTACATATGGACATGACTTCTGAGATCGAGTGTAGAATATGTAAAAGGGGTAAAAGCTTTTCTAAGAAATGCATTTCCCATTTATAAAGTAGGTGATGAGATGAAGTTCCCCTGCAAAAAATGTACAAAACATAATTGGTATTGTGAAAATGTCATATACGATCATCTATTATTAATGGCCCTTCATCAGTACATACCAGGTAGATTTGTGAGGTTTCACAGACGAAATTTATAGGTTTTTATAACCATATGGACTGTGAAATGGAGATGGATTTTGAGGATAATTTAGATGCGACATTCAAATGTGCGGGTTACAAATTTGATCAAAATCCCGGGGACTTTGAAATAGAACCAAATATTGAGGATGAGAAATTTTATCGGCATGTTAAAGAAGGAAAAAAAACCATTATATCCTGGCTACACTAAATTTTCTTGACTATGTTTCTTGATTATGCTTTATCATTGAAAGCATGCTTATGGAATTAACGAGTCTGTGTTTGGGGAATTACTAAAGCTTATAAAAGAAGCCTTTCCTGATGCCCAACTGTCTTTGTTTTCCTATGCTGCAAAGAGTGTCATTAAGAATTTAGGTCATGATTACCATAAAATACATGTCTGCCCAAACCATTGCATGTTATATTGGGCAAAGAATAAAAATAAAGAGGCTTGTGCCATTTTTGGTTTTTTGAGGTAGGCTGTAAAAGAAAAAGAAGACATCGTTGATAATAATGATTCACCAAAGTTGATTCCCAAAGTGTCGGCAAATGTTATGAGGTACTTTCCACTGAGACCATGGTTATAAAGGATGTTTATGTGCAAAGAATTTTCCAAACTTATGAGATGGCTTCAAGTGGAATGAGAAGAAGATGGAAAACAAAGACATCCGGCTGATGGTGTGGCATGGAAAATGATGGATGCTTGTTATCCGTATTTTTCATTAGAATATCTTAATGTTAGATTGGGTCTAGCATCTGATGGATTTAATCCATATCATTCAATGAATTCAAGTTATAGCACATGGCCACTTGTGTTGGTAAACTACAATCTTCCTTCTTAGTTATGTATGAAACTAGAGAATTTGGTTCTTTCAACATTAATATTTGGCCATGATTCTCCAAAGAACAGTATTGACGTATATATGCAGCCTTTAATTACGGAATTGAAAGCATTATAGAATGTTGGCGTTGAAACTTATGATTCCTTGACTGATGGTAATTTTAATTTACGTGCAAGCGTCTTATGGACCATTAGTGATTTTCCGTGTTGTCAGGTCGGAGAACTTAGGGGAAACTAGCGTGTCTAGTATGCCAATATGAAACTTCTTCAAATTATTTGTAGCATAGCAAAAAAATGTGTTATATGCACTATAGAAAGTTTCTTGATCTGACACATAAGTGGAGGCTGGATAAGCGGAGAATTAATGGCGAAACTAAAATAGGGAGCATTCCAGAAATATTATTAGGAATAGATGTTGAAGAATTATTGTAGGGGTTCAAAATCAGTTTGGGAATAAGACCAAGTAATCGGGTAAAAGTGATGGTCTTTTTTTAAAAAAAAAAAAATCAATACTTTTTGACTTACCATATTGGTGTCATAATCCCCTTCGACATAACCTAGATGCCATGCACATAGAGAAGAATATATGCGAAAAAATATTAAATACTTTACTTAGTATAGGTCACATGTCGAAGGATTACCTAAATGCTCATTTGGATTTACACGAACTGGGCATAAGGAAGGCCCTTTATCATGTTGAATGTGGTGATGGAAAGAAAGTTGAAATTAGAGCTGCAATATTTGATATGACAAATAAGAAAAAAGAACTTTTGCTCTATATTGAAGAACGCAAACAACCCCACGGTTGTGCTTCGAATGTTAGTTGGTACATGCACATTAAAGAGTGAAAGGTTGTGGGACATAAGAGCCATGATGCTCATTTCATACTCCATTATTTGTTACAATTTGCCAAAAGACAGCGTCAAAACCCAAGGTTGCATTATTAATGATCAGATTTTGTACATTCCTTAGAGGACTATGAAGCAAGGTTATCTACATAAGGCTGTAAAAAGAATTTATCGAGATACTTTTTCATTTTGAAATGATTTTTCCATAGTCTTTTTTCGATACAATGGTACACTTGCCTATTCATTTATGCAGAGAAATCGAAAATGGTAGGCCTGAACACCTTAGATGCATGTATCCAATGGAACGATATCTAGGAAAGTTGAAATTTTATATGTGAAGTAGAAACATAACAGAAGGTTCGGTTATAGAGGGTTACTTGGCAGAAGAGTGTGTAACCTTCTGTTCAAGATTTTTAAGCATTGATGGAGGAACACAAAACATGTCGATTGATTTAGAAGATGTCCAATAGATTTGGAATACATATTAGAACAAAGAAGAATAATGATGGAAAGATGTTCAATTTGAAAGATGCAGATTAAAAGGCAACGCATCGCTGTATTCTGTTCAATTCCGGTAATAAAGAAATTGAGAGTTTGATCGAATAATTTCTTAAGTTCCTATATCATTTTCCTTAACTATAAATTAATATCTGCATTTCGTAGTTTTTTGACCTTAATTTTTATTTAGGGTTCATCGAGCTATTGTGGATGGTCTTGCAAATCCAATAAGTTACAAGAGGGAACGAGAACATTTTGAAGAGTTTTGGAATTGGCTAAAAGAAGAGGTTCTTAAAAAGGACAATATTTCAAGAGATTTAGTGTTTGCGTTAGGTCCTAATCGAGTAGCTAGGAAGTTTACCGGTTATATAGTAATTGGTTATAGATTCCATACAAAATTTAGAGATTCTCGATGTACCACACAAAATAGTGGTGTATCTTTGACTGCCAAAACCACCATCTTTGCAAGTTCGAAAGACCAAAACCAAATAGTGGGTGATCTCAATTACTACAGATCAATCAAAGAAATTTTTGAGCTTGATTATTAGGGAGCTTTCATAGTGGTCCTTTTTTGGGTGTTGTTGGTACCAAGAGGAAAAAGATTCATATGGTCTTACTCGAGTAAAATTTACTAAGTGCCATAAAATTAATCTGTATGTCCAGTCTTCGCAAGTGTAGCAAGTATTCTATATGGAAGATGCAGTTGAAAAGAACAGTCATTACGTTATTAAAAAATTGCTTAGAGATTAGTGTTGTACTGAAAATCAGAATGCAATGGAAGAAGACATGAGCAATCTGCATTCACATGATATTGGCATAGGTGGTGAACTAGAACTAGAAGTTGTTGATGGGGGCTGGATTAGGGATGATGTCCCCATATTCAACTAGAAACAGAACTAGAAGCAGAAGTTCCTGATATTGTTTCGTACGTTAAGGCAAAAAAATTCCTCTTTCTTATTGCTTTATTTTGGTCTAATCTATTGTGTAATTAATGTTGTATTTGGCACTTTTTGTTTTAGCTGTGAATTATTATCTTTGGTAAAAGTATCTGGCACTCTTTTCACATAATGCAATCTATATCGTTCACATGTTTTATGATTTAATTTCTTTCTTTACTGTCATCTAAATTTGTTATAGTCCAAAATGTTAATTGTTGTTCTTTGTCCACTTTAACATGCATGTACCTTGTTCCAATGTATTCATTTTGTACCTGATGGATGAACTTATAAATATCCGGCTGCATCATGACGGAGAGTTCCGAAGGACATGTTACATGGGAGGAAAATCCTTCTTAGTCACAAATGATGTAGACCACTTTTCTTACAGTGTGTTTATGGAATTTGATAAAGATTACCTCCATTACACTTAAATAGGAGGAGTCTATGTCAGCAAAGGAAAGAGGGGTGGCCGGCATCTACTATTGAATGACAAGGAAGTAAACGAATACATACATGGCTGCAATAAGGAAGAAGAAGTGTGTGACGGCCCGCCCCGCACCAACCGACATTTACTCCAAAAGTGCGCTGTACACATGTCCAGTTAGCACGGAACGGGTCGTCAAGAAGGAAAAAGGAAGAAGGAAATGAACATACAAAGGACCTGTAGAATGTCTCACAGCGCATAGAACAAAATATAATAATAACATACTTGACATAAAATAGGCGAGACAGTGCATAAGCTGAAAATCGGAACTAAACATCATAGCAGCGGAAATCCAAAATATAGCTTATTACAACTTTCAAACTGTCTCAAAGCAAAAGCAAGATAAAGGAGGTACACTACTAATGCCCAATTAGCGACCACCAATGACACAGGGAGAATATATATATCATATGTGGAAGCCTCCTGCCCGCCTCCGAATCAGCTACTCGCGCATCACCAGCTAACCTGTCTCTAGTTTGCTCGTGTGAGCACCCAGAGTAATAAGAGGAGACATAAAACTCTGGGTCAAACATAAAGCCTGGTATGAGCGATAAGCATCTAAAGTGAATAATAACAGGTAGACTAAAACATACCTGAACCTGGACCTGCAACCAAAGAGTTAGCACTACATACTGTACAACACACTAAGGTATCATATCAAACGGTGTAAAGATACGGAGGTGGGGGAGGTGTACATGTCATAGTGATGGCAAACAATCAAACATAGCATCCATCCTCACATCTCTCACTCAGTGCGTAAAGCATACGATATTCACCACTTCGATCACCCAACATACCTTGCTACGATCACTTTGCCCCATGAAGTCATAAATGGCTTCACTGCACTGATAACGTAGCAACAAATCCTTCGCTATGTCCACTTTGCCCCATGGAGTCACAAGAACCCCACTGCGCTGGCTCATAGCCTTACTAATCCTTACTATGTCCACTCTGCCCCATGGAGTCACAATGACCCACTGCACTGGCTTATAGTCTTACTACGCATCACTTTGCCCCTCGGGTCATAATGACCCTACTGCACTGATAACGTAGTCTTGCTACCATCACCTTGCCCCTCAGGTCGTAATGACCCTACTGCACTGATAAGTAGCCATCATTCATTTTTAGTGGTGAATCGAAGTTATGAACGTCGACAACTCCTTAGCACACGCCCCGCAGCAAAGTCCAACCATGAAGTGAATTCATCGGTTCCCAACTGGATCCTGAGCTCTAACTTCCCATATTGGACTACCTTTGCATCTCGGGTTATTGGTCAATACTGGGTCGGGTCGGGTTCCTCTTCAAGCAATCGGTTCGGGTCGGGTGTCCTCCATCGGGTCGGGTCGGGTCCTCTTCTGGTACGGTTCGGGTCGGGTGTTTCTCCTCGGGTCGGGTCGGGTCGGGTGCCATCCCCTTCCAGTTCGTGCTTCCGCTCCGATCCGCCTCCTCATCCTTTACGTGCTCCAATCCGATCCATCTTCCTCTATCCGCTCTGATCCCTCCTCCTTAATCCGATCCGATCCCAGTTCAGTTAGCATGGCCTTCCTTTTTGCCAATTTTCCCAAGTGTCAGGTTCCGATCCGATCGAATCCCTTGCCCATTTCAACATATCTGATCCGAGCCCCATATCCGATCCGATCTGAACCCTGCACTGTTTTCTGAAACTGTTCCAGCAAGTGTTTACGCCATTCGACGACGTTTTCGACCATTCTAACTATTGAAATCAATCACAAAGGATATCATACAGTCATAGCAACATGCATAATCAACCACAAACATCAAAACATGAACATGATAGGTTAAAATGGATCAAACATACCCCAAAACCCCATATTTCCCCTTAAGCATGTTTAGGTAAAACTAATGATAGGATTAGCAAAACTTAACCAAATTAATCCAAATTCATATCAGAGGTCTAAAACATCATTTAAGAATTTATGAACATTTTTCCTGAATTTTATCATGCTTAAATTCGCTAATTAACACTAATTACCCTTAACTAGCCATAATTAGTGTAAAACTATGCAAATCACTCACCTTAGCCACAAATAAACTAAGATCTGAAATAAATCTCTGATTCGATGTGAATCTTAATGCTAAACAACAGCTCCAATGTTGCTTTGGTGTAGATCTTCCTTGATTAGAGGTTGTTAAGCCAAATCCTTGACCAAAAGGTGATTTGGAGGTGATTTAGAGGTTAGAGGCCATTTTTAGGGTTCCTTGGTGATAAGTGGAGGCTAGAAAACTGAAATGGAATGATTCTCTATCTCATTTCAGCCTTCCCATAACCCTAATCCCGAAATGGGTTATGGGCCTACTCACTAATTACCCGATTTGGCCCGGTTAAGCAGTTTTTCACCCTCCAAACCTTATTTCAGCCATATCTCCCAAACGGTAAGTCCGTTTGGCTATTACGACCACACTACGGAAAGGTAAACCATCAAACAAATCTAATGGAAGTGGTTTCAGGTCATAATTCCTTTCCAATCAAAAGTTATGGCCAAAACAAGATCAACTAGGGGAAAAATGGTCATTTAAAAATCGATAAAAATCATAAGCATGGGAAATGACTCTAATGGATGTTTGCCAAAATTACATGACCATACGACTTCATATGAGAAAGAAATATATATTCTACGATCCCCAGATGCGTAGAATACGGGTCGTTACACTCTCCCCCCTTAAGAAATTTCGCCCCCGAAATTCCCTAATCAAAACACACACAAAGGTCCCGCATGCCTATCAATCATAAAACAACAATCAAACATGCAAACAAGCAAAACAAGTCTACCCTAGCATGCGAAGAACTAAATTGTAAGGTAAATCTTACCAGGCAAAGAGTTCTGGATATGTCTTCCTAATGCCCTCCTATGTCTCCCAAGTACAATCATTCTCGTCCTCGCCCCACTGAACCTTGACTAGCTTCACCGCCTTTCTTCGAAGTTGCTTCGTATCGTGCCCCACAATACGAATCGGCTTGCGGTTCCCAACCGCCTCGGGTTTTACTTCGAAGTCCTCTAACTGATCAGTTGAAACAGTCTTATCTGAGTCGTGAACGAACTTTCTCAATTGGGAAACATGAAATACATCGTGAACTCCCGCCATCTTCTCTGGTAAGCCAACTCTATACGCCAAATTCACGACTAGCTCAAGAACAGGGAATGGGCCAACAAATCTTGGTGCCAACTTAACTCTCCTGCCAAATCGTATCACGCTCTTCAACGGAGAGATATTAACAAACACCAAGTCACCAACGGAGAATTTTAAGTCTCTTCTCCTCTTATCAGCATAGCTCTTCTGCCTAACTTGAGCAGCTTTCATTCCTTGTTGAATGATCTTGATCTTATCGGAAGTTTCCCTCACCACATCTAGTCCAAGCACAAACTTCTCGCCAGTCTCTATCCAACATGATGGTGAGTTGCACGGTCTTCCATACAATGCTTCAAACGGAGCCATACCGATACTGGATTGGTAGCTATTATTATATGCAAACTCTAATAGATGCAAATGGTCATCCCATGATCCACCAAAATCCAATATACAGGCTCTCAAGAGATCTTCCAATATACAATTCACCCTCTCCGTCTGACCATCGGTCTGAGGATGATATGCGGTACTGAAATGTAATCCTGACCCTAGAGCCTCTTGTAAGCTCTTCCAAAACCCACTAGTAAATAACGGGTCTCCGTCACTCACAATGCTTTTGGGTACTCCATGAAATCTCACTACCCATTTCATATACAATTCTGCCAACTTGGCTGCCGTCCTGGTCGATTTAACTGGTATAAATCTTGCACTCTTAGTCAATCGATCCACAATTACCCAAATGCTGTCATATCCTGATCTAGTCCTTCTTAAACCATCAATGAAATCCATCGAGACTTGCTCCCATTTCCATTCGGGAATTTCTAATGGTTGCAACAACCGACTAGGCTTCTTTTGCTCGGCTTTAACTAGTTAGCAATTCCTGCATTTGGATATAAACTTCCCAACGTCTCTCTTCATCCCTTCCCAGTAGTAAGTCTGCTTCATATCTCGATACATCTTATTACCACAGGGGTGTATAGTCAGTTTTGTGTGATGACATTCTCTAAGCACTTCATCTCTCAAATCATTCACGTTAGGTACAACTAGTCTTCCATTCTTCCGAAGCCATCCATCTCGATCAAGCCCATACACATTCATCTCCTCATCGATACCCATCTCTAACTTGGAGACGATTTCCAATAGATTAGGATCGTCCCTCTGACTAGAACCAATCCACTCTATCAAAGTGGGTCTGATCGTCAAACTAGCTAGCATGACGGGATCCAATTCGCACTTTGGTCTGAAATCGAACCCCGTGATATACTCCAGTTGCTTCCACTCAAGAAACATTGTTCCTAAGCTGGCATGTCTCCTACTAAAGGCATCGGCTACCGCATTTCCTTTCCCAGGTGTGTATGCGATATCAAAATCATAAGAAGCCAAGAACTCTAACCATCTCTGTTGACGGAGATTCAGATCTTTCTGAGAGAAGAGATACTTTAACGATTTATGATCGATAAACAACTCGAATCTTTCTCCTAAGAGATAATGTCTCCACATCTTCAATGCGAACACAATCGCTGCTAGTTCCAAATCATGGGTAGGATACTTCTTCTCATGCGGCTTTAGCTGTCGACTAGCATAAGCTACAACCCTACCTCCTTGCATCAACACAGCACCTAATCCGGTACCACAAGCATCAGTGTATACCGTCATCTCTTCATTCCCCTTAGAAATGACTAATACTGGCGCACGCGTCAACTTCTCTTTTAGACTCTTGAAGGCATCCTCACACACTCCATCCCAGACGAAGGACTGATTGTTTTTAGTCAATTGAGTCAACGGTGCTTCTATCTTGGAGAAGTCCTGTATAAACTAACAATAATATCCAGCTAATCCCAAGAAACTTCTTACATCTGTTGCATTCTTGGGCGTAGGCCAATCCTGTACCGTAGCCACCTTCGCAGGGTCCATGGCAATACCACTCTCTGAAACAACATGACCCAAGAATCTCACTTCCCTTCTCCAGAAATGACACTTAGAGAATTTCGCTTTCAATTGGTGTTTCCTCAACACCTCCATCACTATCCTCAAGTGTCCGTTGTGTTCCTCCTCTGCCCTTGAATAAACAAGGATATCGTCCACGAACACAAGAACAAACTTATTCAACTGATCTCTGAATACTCGATTCATAAGATCCACAAAATAGGCTGGTGCATTGGTCAACCCAAATGGCATGACCAACCACTCATAAACTCCAGACGGCGTCCTGAATGTCGTTTTCGGAACACTCTCATCTGCTACTCGAAGATGATGAAATCCTGTCGCGAGGTCCAACTGGGAGAACACTCTTTCTCCTTCCAGTTGATCAAACAAATCATCTATCCGTGGTAGAGGATACTTATTCTTCCTCGTCACCTTATTCAACTCGCGATAGTCCACACACAAACGAAGGGAACAATCTTCCTTAGTGGCAAACACAACTGGTGCTCCCCACTCGGAGACACTCCTTCTAATAAATCCCTTCTTCAAAAGATTGCTGACTTGCACCCCGAGCTCTCGCTGCTCCCTTGGTGCCATACGACGAAGTGGCATCACTATAGGTCTGGCATCTTTCACTAAATCAATACGGAACTCAATCTCTCGGTGTGGTGGAAGCCCGGTCACCTCCTCGAAGACGTCCGGATACTGGCCAACCACTGGCACATCTGACAACTCATCCTGCGGGATGTCGAGGGAATTTACAAAACTAGCCATAACCCCATCATTAGGTAGGCTACCAAACACTACCCTTCGCCCATCATCCGCCCTCACTATCACCAAAAAGCCCTCACAGTCTACCACCACCCCGTATCTTTGGAGCCAATCGACTCCCGATATAATGCCATACCTAGTAAAGCCCAAAACAAAGCAATCACAAACATACATCCATGACTCGATAAGACCAAATTCCTGCAAATCATACTAAGGCTAGTCGAACCACCAATCGGGTTCGTCACAACCAATGGTCTATCAACTATCTCGGGTTCCAGTCCCAACCTATCTTCCAGGTCACTAGATATGAAGGAACGGGAAGCCCCAGTATCAAACAAAACTCGAACTGGTATATCATAAATAGAAAGCATACCTTGAATAACAACATTCTTTCCTTTCTCCGCCGCAGTTGAGGCATTCGACGAAGAAGGAACAACATCAATAGCATATGCTTTCACAATCTGCTTCTCCTTAAGAGGTTGCGGACACTTATCCTTGAAATGTCCCACTTGACCACAGGTGAAGCACTTCTTATCCGCTGGCTTGGCCCGACAATCTTTAGCATAATGGCCCTTCTTACCACAACTGAAGCACTCAACATCCTTCTTGCTCTTTTTCTGGCCACCCTTAGATTGGTCCTGCTTCCTCTTATTCTGAGAGTTATTCTTGCATCCACCGCCTGTTTGTGGCTTTGGCCCTTCTGCAGATGCAGCCTCAGTCTTTGACTTAGGGTAAAGACTCTCTGATCTCAAAGCTTTTCCCACAATCGATTCAAAAGTCTCATCGATGTGAGCCTTTCCCCCAAGTATCCATCCAACCCTGTAACGAACTTCTCATTCTTCTTCTCAAGAGTATCAATAAGAGATAGTCCATACTTCGACAAAGTGTCGAACTCAGCAATATAATCAGAAATTGCCCTTCCGTTCTGCTTGAGTTCCAAGAACTTCTTGAACAACACTGACTTCTGGGCAGCTGGAATAAACTTCTCGCTAAAGCGAGCCTTGAACTGATCCTAAGTAACCTGATCTTCTAGAGTAGCTGTTCTAATGGCATTCCACCAATTCATCGCTCGCCCTTGCAGCTGACGAGACGCTAGCCTTCTCTTCATCGAATCCTCAAGACACAAGTCATCGAAGATACGATCACAGCTATCCATCCAATCTTGAACATCTGTGGCTGACTCCGTCCCGTGGAACGGCTTCCCACCAAGGTTAGTGTAATCCTTGCACAACTTGGCGAAATCGACCCTAGGCGCCTGCACTACTGGGCCAACACCAACTCCGGGATTGGGAACTGCCCCTTGCACTTCTCTAAGTATGTCTCTCATGAGGTTAATAAACATCGCCATTATGTCAGCGGCATTCTCCTGGTTGGTCCCTCTACCAGCACCCCTCGTGTCTCGGCTCATCGTCAATCTGAAAAAGGGAAACGATTAACGACCCCATAGTGGTGCTAGTGCAGTGCGACTTCATCTTTATACTACTAATAGTGTATATATATATATATATAGCTTTTGAAAACCAAAGTAATCACAAATACGCGCTGTCATATACGTACTATCTCTCCTTGGTGTCTTTCCCTAGGTTAACTACGCAACCTAGAGCTCTGATACCAAGTGTGACGGCCCGCCCCGCACCAACCGACATTTACTCCAAAAGTGCGCTGTACACATGTCCAGTTAGCACGGAACGGGTCGTCAAGAAGGAAAAAGGAAGAAGGAAATGAACATACAAAGGACCTGTAGAATGTCTCACAGCGCATAGAATAAAATATAATAATAACATACTTGACATAAAATAGGCGAGACAGTGCATAAGCTGAAAATCAGAACTAAACATCATAGCAGCGGAAATCCAAAATACAGCTTATTACAACTTTCAAACTGTCTCAAAGCAAAAGAAAGATAAAGGAGGTACACTACTAATGCCCAAGTAGCGACCACCAACGACACAGGGAGAATATATATATCATACGTGGAAGCCTCCTACCCGCCTCCGAATCATCTACTCGCGCATCACCAGCTAACCTGTCTCTAGTCTTCTCGTGTGAGCACCCAGAGTAATAAGAGGAGACATAAAACTCTGGGTCAGACATAAAGCCTGGTATGAGCGATAAGCATCTAAAGTGAATAATAACAGGTAGACTAAAACAAACCTGAACCTGGACCTGCAACCAAAGAGTTAGCACTACATACTGTACAACACTCTAAGGTATCATATCAAACGGTGTAAAGATACGGAGGTGGGGGAGGTGTGCATGTCATAGTGATGGAAAACAATCAAACATAGCATCCATCCTCACATCTCTCAGTCAGTGCGTAGAACATACGATATTCACCACTTCGATCACCCAACATACCTTGCTACGATCACTTTGCCCTATGAAGCCATAAATGGCTTCACTGCACTGATAACGTAGCCACAAATCCTTCGCTATGTCCATTTTGCCCCATGGAGTCACAACCACAACACTGGCTCATAGCCTTACTAATCCTTACTATGTCCACTCTGCCCCCATGGAGTCGCAATGATCCCACTGCACTGGCTCATAGTCTTACTACGCATCACTTTGCCCCTCGGGTCATAATGACCCTACTGCACTGATAATGTAGTCTTACTACCATCACCTTGCCCCTCAGGTCGTAATGACCCTACTGCACTGATAAGTAACCATCATTCATTTTTAGTGGTGAATCGAAGTTATGAACGTCGACAACTCCTTAGCACATGCCCCACAGCAAAGTCCAACCATGAAGTGAACTCATCGGTTCCCAACTGGATCCTGAGCTCTAACTTCCCATATTGGACTACCTTTGCATCTCGGGTTATTGGTCAATACTAGGTCGGGACGGGTTCCTCTTCAAGCCATCGGTTCGGGTCGGGTGTCCTCCATCGGTTCAAGTCGGGTCTTCTTCTGGTACGGTTCAGGTCGGGTGATTCTCCTCGGGTCGGGTCGGGTGCCATCCCCTTCCAGTTCGTGCTTCCGCTACGATCCGCCTCCTCATCCTTCACGTGCTCCAATCCGATCCATCTTCCTCTATCCGCTTAGATCCCTCCTCCTTAATCCGATCTGATCCCAGTTCAGTTAGCGTGGCCTTCCTTTTTTCCAATTTTCCCAAGTGTCAGGTTCCGATCCGATCGAATCCCTTGCCCAGTTCAACATATCCGATCCGAGCCCCATATCCGATCCGATCCGAACCCTGCACTGTTTTCTGAAACTGTTCCAGCAAGTGTTTACGCCATTCAACGACGTTTTCGACCATTCTAACTATTGAAATCAATTACAAAGCATATCATATAGTCATAGCAAAATGCATAATCAACCACAAACATCAAAACATCAATATGATAGGTTAAATTGGATCAAACATACCCCAAAACACCATATTTCCCCTTAAGCAAGTTTAGGTAAAACTAATGATAGGATTAGCAAAACTTAACCAAATTAACCCAAATTCATATCAGAGGTCTAAAACATCATTTAAGAATTTATGAACATTTTTCCTGAATTTTATCATGCTTAAATTCGCTAATTAACACTAATTACCCTTAATTAGTCATAATTAGTGTAAAACTATGCAAATCACTCACCTTAGCCACAAATAAACTAAGATCTGAAATAAATCTCTGATTCGATGTGAATCTTAATGCTAAACAACAGCTCCAATGTTGCTTTGGTGTAGATCTTCCTTGATTAGAGGTTGTTAAGCCAAATCCTTGACCAAAAGGTGATTTGGAGGTGATTTAGTGGTTAGAGGCCATTTTTAGGGTTCCTTGGTGATAAGTGGAGGCTAGAAAACTGAAATGGAATGATTCTCTATCTCATTTCAGCCTTCTCATAACCCTAATCCCGAAAAGGGTTATGGGCCTACTAACTAATCACCCGATTTGGCCCGGTTAAGCAGTTTTTCACCCTCCAAACCTTATTTCAGCCATATCTCCCAAACGTTAATTCTGTTTGGCTATTATGACCACTCTACGGAAAGGTAAACCATCAAACGAATCTAATGGAAGTGGTTTTAGATTAGAATTCCTTTCCAACCAAAAGTTATGGCCAAAATAAGATCAACTAGGGGCAAAATGGTCATTTAAAAATCGACAAAAATCATAAGCATGGGAAATGACTCTAATTGATGTTTCCCAAAGTTACATGACCATACGACTTCATATGAGAAAGAAATAAATATTCTACGATCCCCCGATGCGTAGAATACGGGTCGTTCCAAAGTGGGTTTTTACATTGACAACACTGCTGACAAAGATAGTGAGCAGCTGATGCAACAGCAACCACATGTAACCATACGGCCAACGAATAACATAATTCAAAGTATATATGTATATGTAATATAGATCCATTCTTGTGTGTGTATATATATATGTGTGTGTGTGTGTGTGTGTGTGTGTGTGTGTGTGTGTGTGTGTGACGACCTCAAACCCCATACGACGGTGGCAAGGGTATTCTTTGGAATATAACACATAAACAGATAACAATAGAACAGAAATAAATAAAGCACCAGATAATGTACAATAGAATACACTGGTTAAACATAATCATCAGAGTTACACAGTATACAGGATCATACGTAGTACAAAATACACTTCAGCTATACAAAAATGTCTACAGCGGAAAATAAAACATAATATGTACAACGGAGCTGAACAGCATAAAAAGAGATAAATGATATAATCCATCTTCAGCTCCAGCTATCCAGAAAGAGCCTACTAAAACCTGAATACAAGGTTGCCCGTGTGGAAAAAGGGGCACCCGAGTTTGCAAGTGAAACAAACTATGAGTCAGTCATGGGACTGGTATGAGAAATCTTCTTAAACATATTTTACAATGTGGTCAATCACAGGACCACACCACTTTCGCGGAACGGGTTTACTCCATTGGATTGCCAGTGCTTTAAGACAAGTAAATCTTTTAAACCTCGCAATGCTTTTTATAAAAATGAAGCCATTATAAGACTCAGTTCCCATCGCACAAGGCAACACAAACCGGAGGATAGAGTTTTACCTTATAATGGCCAAAATATGCTTGACACGAGCAAAACAAATCATTTGATATTATTGCTAGTGTTTATATGTTTCAAAAACAATTTCAATCATAACTATCAATCATAGACGGCAAGGGTACCATATATTATGTCGCCATATATAAGTATACAATCAAAACCGCACGGTGTCGTATTTGGAAATTTGATTTCCATCATGAATCAAGGTAAAAGATAGCCCTTACCGAATTCGAGACTGTCTGGCTCGAGCCTCAGGATCAGAGCTCAAGTAACCATTGGATCGTCAGGGTCGGTCCACCGATGTAGATTAAAATGCCTTAACACTGCGTTTCCCCGCCATTTAGGGCGTAAATGAGTCCTATAAACCCATCGGCCCACATAGTTACCGATATATCTGAGGCGCCTCGCAATCCAACAACCCCACAGGTGAAAATAATATAAATGTCAGGGCTGGTAGGTCACTGACACCACCCTAGCTAGAAGGAAACGCATGCCCTCCTTGATGTCCTCTCCCGTTTCTGGTTCATACCGGGTTGTGAGGCTCGCGAAACAACGCTATACACAAAGCTATGCCATACAGGCTGTGCTTTGATCATCAACCAAAAGACTTTGCGTTTCAATAGAAGCCTTGGTCATCTGCCACTTAGGCGTGACACACAGGAAATTCACTCTATGCGACTGATTTCTATCGATATATAACCTTTGAGCTCGTACGTCTCAGTGAAGGGTGTTAAGCAAGAGAATAAATTCTCCGCCGCCAAAAAGATATATATTTAATATAGATCATTAAGCACAGAACAAAATCCAATGTCAGACACACAGTACTGTTACAAGTTCGTTCTGGGTCTGAACGAAACCAAAGGCACTTAATACCTCGCACATCCATACAATCAACAAGTATGTCCAGACGGCTACTACTTCAGCCCCTTCAAGGTAGCTACTCCTATTATAAGCATTAGTAGCACCCCTCCATTCGACATGAAGATCGTCGGTCTTGCGCCCTTCATATCGTCGACTTCTAACCGTCGACCAATTATTTGAAATGAGAATTAACTCGGCCTTTTCAAATAATTCACGTATATTTAGAATTTTAAATCAATTCATTTCAATGGTTAAATTATTCGACATCAATAATTCTGTTCTTTAATATAATTTTCATGCCAAACACATTCAACCATCAAATATCAAATAAACCAAGCAAATTAAGTTTATTTCCATTCCATATCGTTTATAATATTTTATCACAATTTATCGCTATTTTTATTTATTTAAAAATAGCCAATTCACTCAAACGACGCTTGAGGCGATAATGCGGCCGTGGCGCTGTTTTTCTTCAGATTTGATTTACACATATCTGAAAATCTAACCGTTGGATCTTTACAAATTTTATATCATTAGTAAGATCTTTTCAAGACGAATCCAACGGTTCCAGTTGTGTGAAAATCTGACAGTCGGATCTCCCGGTACAATAGTTTGAAGTTACGATTTCAAAATACGAATTGCAGCGTCATTATTCGATTTATTTTAATTATATATATATATATATATATATATATATATATATATATAGAATCAATTCCGGCGCTGTTTTTCTTCAGATTTGAATTAAACATTCCAGACAATCCAACCGTTGGATCTTTACAAAGTTGGTGTCGTTGGAAAGATATTTCCAAAGCGAACCCAACGGTTTCGGTTTCGGGAAAATTCAATGGTTGGATCTCCCACACTAATTGTTTGAAATCACAGTTTTTGTAACACCCCAGCTCCTCTAGGGTCACTCACATAGGGAATGCACTAATTTTGGTGTAGTATTATCTAGGTAAACATACACAGAGAAATCACAAGGCAGAACATAAATAAAGCAGCGGTAGAAATTAAAAACCAACTTTTTATTACTTTCAAGAAAAAGAGTCAAAACCTCCAATATCCAAGGTACAAATTATTCCATTACATCAAGTTCCAAATAAAGAAGCATAAACTTAAAACAAAGGTAAATTATTCCCCATAAATAGCAGAAGCAACCATAGCATACCGCAAGACCAAACTATATATGAGCAGTCAGAAAGCAAGCTAAATCCAAGCTAAGAGCTAGTGTTTCCTCCCTGAGAACCTGGGGGGGGGGGGAGGGGGACGAAAGAAAAAGAGGCGAAAGAAAAAGGGTCAGTCATAAAGACTGGTAAGCCCTAGTGACTTTCAGTATGAAAACTAGTAAAGGTAACATGAATGTGAAAGCTGGAATTAAACATAAGGATGATAACAGAACTGGTAGGATAATTAAGATAACAAGATAAGTCAAGTCTAGCATTGCATATTCAAGGTTCGCCGCACCAACTGTACTAGTGTTCTAACCCATGTCAAGAATTAATCATGAAATGATCCCTTGGTCCAGTATCATGAAGTGACCCATTACGGGGTCCTACGGTACGATCAACTAATCGATCGGCTCCCTATAAGTCCTAGCTCGCCATGTGTCTGTGTCATATGTCCCTATCCTGAAATGTAGTTACCTGTGCTAGGTCCACCATAGGGTGTATCAAGTCCTATAGTGCCAACCACCGACACGAATCAAGCACGCACAGTGTAAATCTACGAGTGCCCAAAGCCTGCTTTTTCAACTCCAGACTACTTGCACGACCATAGTCCGCCTGAACCTACAATGTTGCACCTACTCAGCCGTCGTTCTGGTCGCTTACAATCAGCCCAGTAATCGTGCCCCACCCTGCCTAGTCCCAGGGTATCGTGATACATCTAAGTGGGTTACTGCTGAAAAGGACCGCGTAACTAGGGTTTCTAATGGGTTAAGTTTTGTCATTCAAATTCGTGACTTAACCCTATCCAAATCATGTATCAAGTTGGTCAAGTGTGTTCAAGCGGTTCATGCCTTAACCCTATCAAATTATCACCTTAAGTTGGTTAAGTATATTCAAATGGTTCATGACTTAACCCTATCATGTCGCATTAATTCATTAGTGTACCTCAACCTCTCACATTAGACTAATTGTTGTGGTTACTGGATTTGTCGGGCGGTTCCGGGAAGATTTACACCACAACATAGTCTAACCTCGGGTTTTACGTGCGATATGACCAACTACCCACATTGGATCCTATTGTTTGCAGCCACTGGATTTGCCGAGCGGTTCCGGGCAGATTTACACTACCAACTCAACCCAACCTCCAGTTGGTCGTTTTCAAGTTTATCTAATTGTCATGCCCACGTTCAAGTTTTCATGTCAAAATTCATGTCATATCTTGTCCAGGTCATGTCCATATCCAGGTTCAAGTTACAATAACGTTCATGTTCAAGTTCAAAGTCAATTCATGTTTTACCTAGTCTACCCAAATCGTATTCCCATCGCACGTAAGCTCGAATCGATACAAATAAATCTAATTATAGAATAACTTACAAAGGGACGGGTATAAGGTGGCAAAAGTGATTACTAGCATAGCATGGTATGACTTGATAAAAGATTATAACATTACTGGCATATGGAATATTGGCTTCAAACATAAAGATTCCATATCTAGCAAAATACGGTACTAGTCAAGATAACAGTTGTCATAAGGTGATAGTATAGTCATGGTAATGATTGACATAAGGTGATAGCATAGTCATGGTAACGATTAACATAAGGTGATAGTCATAAACTTATGACTAATAGCAGATTCAACATGACAATATGAGGGGTTTTCTTTTTGATTTACAACATGAATAGGCCCCAAATCAATGTCATAACATATCCAAAAGTCAAGATCCAAGATGAACAAGAATGGATGTAAAACAATCATCATACATAGGTCCAATTTCAATTTACATCATATTCATATTACATTTATAGTTTAAATCTAAAAATAACTGGGTCTTACAGATCGTGGTTCGAGAATAAGAAAAGAGAGTCGATGTTGAATCTTTATATGCTTAGTCAAGTCCTAATAGAAATCCCCAAATCAGCAATTCTCTTGACGCAGTATCAACATAGAAGAAGCAGTCCCTTTCTCAAACTTTTGAACCAGAATTAGAGATGCATAAGGTCAGAAAGAATTTTGTGTAGAGAGACTGGTGTTAGGGCTGTATTTATAGGGTCAGGTCAACGAATGTGGACAGAAACGAGGCCAGAAACATCAAAGTGAATCCAGCTCCAAAAATGGTCTCGGGCACCAGGTCGACACTATGGTCGACCTAGTCCTGGGTAAGTCGACTACATAGTCGACCCCCAGGTTGACCTGGTCCTGGGCGTGAAATTTCCCGCCTAACCCATTTTGAGGTTTGAATTTCGAATTTTGAATTTGAATTGAGCTGTTTTGAACTTGAAAACTTCTGAATACTTCGAATGGTTATAACTTCGTCATACGGGCTCTGATTTTTGAAAACTCAAACTCGTTTCCAAGCAGAATTTTGAGACGAACGCAATGGAGTAACCCGTTTCACTTGATTCTTAATTTAAAAATTAATTCTGCCTTGATTTATGGTTATTACACGTTATAAAAACACGGGTTGTTACATTCTCCCCCCTTAAAGGATTTCGTCCCCGAAATCTCTAAGTTAGGGAGGATGTGTCCTACCATCCATCATCCATCTACGTAAAGCATCATCCACAGGCAACCATTGTCCTTAAAAGATTTCTAGTGCTGTATGAACATATGCAGAAAGTGTGCGTATATGTACTTATCTAATGCAAAAGATCAGGCAGTTACTGATTCAGTAAACCTCCTTAATGCAAAATATGTTAGTGTCATGAATCCAACATGTATTGAAATTCCTAACATAGTTTATAATCTCTACATGAGTGCACAAACATTCATCCATATGCAACATCCAAGTGATAGCATAACAAGTTCCATCCATGTACAAGTATAAGCACTCATGCATATGTAAAATGAAAATGTGACTGAGTCGATCTAGTGCCTAATGTGTGTCATGCATCCACTAGCATCCACTTGCAACCACTTGCAACCATTTGCAAACATCAACCATAACATGTTTCAATCACATGTTTACATCCATATGGTTCTACCTAAGGTTCTCAAATTAAGATCGAGAAGATAACAAGACAAACGTAGATAGTAGAAGCATGATACGAAAGGTTTCAAGTTTATTGGAAAAAGAGATCGAGAATGTACCCTCAAAAAGAAATGGGTAAAGCACGCGTATCTTCTCTTCGGTTTCCCAAGTTGCATCTTCTTGGGCTTCACTCCACTGCACTTTAACTAATTTGACTTCTCGATTCCTTAGCTTCTTAATCTCCGTTCCTAAGATACGAATCATAACTCGCCTCAATGTTTCTTCTTTTTCCACTTCTACGTCTTCAAGGAAGCTTGGCTCAACCACTTCAACTGACTCATGCAAGCATTTCCGGAGATGCGAGACGTGAAAGACATTGTGTACTCCATTCAGTTTCTCGGGTAAGTCTACCTTATAGGCCATCCGTCCAATCCTCTCAGTGATAGGGAATGGTCCTACGAACCTTGGTGCTAGCTTTCCAACTGCTCCAAAACGAACTATATTGCGTAATGGAGAAACTTTTATAAAGACCATATCTTCGACTTCGAACTCTAGGTCTGTCCTTCTCTGGTCCGCTTAAGATTCCTGTCTATCTTGGGCCGTTTTCATCCGTCTTCGTATCAACTCAATCTTCTCAGAAGTGTCCCTTATCATGTCAGGCCCAAGTATAAGTCTGTCTGTCGTCTCCCACCAACAAGTTGGCTATTTGCACGGTCTTCCATACAGGGCTTCGAATGGTGCCATTCCGATCCTAGCTTGGTAACTATTGTTATATGCAAACTCCACGAGAGGAAGATGGTCTTCCCAAGTGCCACCAAAGTCAAGAATGCATAGCCTCAGGAGATCTTCTAATACCCTATTTACCCTTTTGGTTTTTCCTTCCGTCTGTGCGTGATAGGCCGTGCTCAAGTTCAGTCGTGTTCCCATTGCTTCTTGTAGACTATACCGAAACTGGCTAGTGAAAATCGGTTCACGATCACTAACTATACTAGAAGGAACTCCATGAAACCATACTATCTCTCGAATGTAAATAGATGCTAGCCCTAATGCGGTCCTCTTGCTTTTCACTGGAATGAAGTGAGCATTTTTCGTGAGTCTATCAACTATGACCCATATGCTAGTATGTCCCTTCCTTGACCTAGGCAGTCCATCCACGAAATCCATTGAGATACTCTCCCATTTCCATTGTGGAACCTCCAAAGGATGTAATAGCCCACCAGGGTTCTTCGACTCGGCCTTTATCTGTTGGCACACCATGCACTTCGAAACGAACTCTGCCACATCCTTTTTCATTCCAGCCCAAAAGAAAATGCATTTCATATTCCTGTACATCTTATCCCCTCTGGGATGTGTAGTCATACTTGAGTGATGCGCCTCTTCGAGAACTTTCCTTACTAAGTCTCCCACTTGTGGGACACATAGCCTTCCATCGCGCCTTAGCCATCCCTTGTCATCTATGGCATACCTACTGAGTTACTCGACGTTTCACCCCTAATCAGCTTGTCCATGATTTCGATTATCTGTGGGTCTTCCTTCTGTGAAGTCCCTACTTGATCTAGAAGTGTAGGTCTTAACTCAAGAGATGCAAACGTAGCAGTCAATGACTCTACAGCAGGTGTAAAATCAAAGGTTGCTATAATCTCAAGGCTTTTCCTTTCAACAAACAAGGGGCTCAAAGTCAACCTTTTTCTACTTAGCGCGTCTGCCACCACATTACCCTTGCCAGGGGTATAAGCTATATTGAAGTCATATGATACCAAGAACTCCATCCACTGCTGTTGCCTCAAATTCAAGTCTTTCTATGAGAAGAGGTACTTAAGCGATTTGTGGTCGGTATACAGCTCGAAACTCTCCTCTAGAAGATAATGGCGCCAAGCTTTAAGTCCAAAAACAATCGCGGCCAACTCCAAGTCATGCGTGGGATAGTTTTTCTCATGAACTTTAAGTTGTCTACCCCTGTAGCATATTACTCTTCCTTCTTGCATTAGGACAGTACCTAACCCCGTGCCGCACGCATCTGTGTACACGGTAAACATCTTACCTCCATCGGGTAATGCCAAAACTGGAGTTGTGGTGAGGGCTCTCTTGAGTCTCTGAAAAGCAACGTCACACTCTGTCCCATACAAAAGCTAGGTTCTTCTTTGTTAACTTAGTAAGAGGGGCTGAAATCTTAGCGAAGTCCTGAATGAACTTCCTGTAGTAGCCCGCCAAACCGAGAAAGCTCCTCACCTCCGTTGCATTCTTAGAAATTTTCCAGTCCTGCACCGCAACTACCTTTGCAGGGTCCACGGCTATGCCTTGCTTAGAAATTATATGTCCAAGGAATCGAACTTCCTTCCTCCAAAAATGGCATTTGGAGAACTTAACCTTTAACTGGTGTGCTCTAAGTGTTTTCATGACTTCCTTGAGATGTCTAGCATGCTCTTCTTCATCTTTTGAGAAGATCAAAATATCATCCACGAAAACTACCACAAACTTGTTAAGGAACTCCCGAAACACCCTACTCATCAAATCTACAAAGTATGCGGGTGCATTCGTTAATCCAAACGTCATAAAGAGCCATTCGAAGACTGGAGTCTTAAACGCAGTTTTGTCAATGCTATCCTCTGCCACTCTAAGCTGATGGAATCCTATGGCTAGATCGAGCTGAGAGAAACAGATGCTCCCACAAGCTGGTCAAACAAATCGTCGATTCTTGGTAGTGGGTGCCAATTCTTCTTTGTCAGCTTGTTTAACTCACGATAATCTACGCATAGACAAAGCGATCCATCCGCCTTAGTAGCGAATACCACCGGAGCACCCCATTCAGAAATGCTTCGCCTTATGAAATTTTTCTCAAGCAACTCATTAACTTGTTTACTTGCCTCTCTTCTTTCTCACGGGGCCATGTGCCTAATGGGCAATGAAACTGGCTTGGCATTATCAACAAGATAAATTCGGAAGTCTATCTCGTGTTTAGGAGGTAACCCCCTCACTTCATCAAAGACATCTGGATATTCTCGGACCACTCTTACAGATTGCAAATTATCGTCGGACGAGTCAAGGGATTCAAGATAACACAACATGACCGGACCCTTAGGGTTACAAGAAATTTCAAGGGTATTACCAAGGCGAGTCATGAGCCTCACTGTCCTTTGTTCACAATCAAGAATGGCTCCATAATTGGACAGCCAATCCATACCTAGGATCAAAGCATATCCCATAAATCCAAGAACTTAAGCATTACACATGAATTCTATGCTTAAGATAGAGATCTTCAAATCCATACAAATCATCGATAAATGGGCGGAGCCCCTAATTGGATTTGAAACTATAATAGGATCCTCAACCAGGCTAGTACTTAGGTGCAGATTTTCAACAATATCAGAAGAAATAAAAGTATGCGATGCGCCAGAGTCAAATAAGGTTCGAACAGGAAAGTCAGAAATGTAAACTAGGTTGTCTACAGAAATATTACTACCTCGGTCAAGAGCTGGAGTGGTATTGAGAGCATGCAACTGCCCTCCAGAAGGTCCTGCTCGCCGGGTCTGCCCTTGCCCCTGCCCTTGCTTCTTATGGCAATCCTTGCTGATGTGTCCAGTATCTCCACAATGAAAGCATTCACCCAACTTCCTCTTCTTCTTTCTACAGTCTTTAGCTAGACGTCCAGTAATACCACAAAAGTTGCACTTCCTCTTCTCACGTGGTTTGTTGTTGCCCTTGTTATTCTTGTTATTCTTGTTATTCTTGTTGTTTCCCTTCTTGAAGTCAACTTTCTTATCCTGGGTCTCATTAGGCTTAACCTCCTTCTTGCTATTCTTGTCTTCCTCATGAAGTAGAGCCATATCCACCAAGCTTTCAAAGGTTGCCCCCATGGGTATATGAGTTAGGGCCAAGCTATGTAGTGGCTCGTTCAATCCTCAAGCAAAGCGTACAGCCTTTTTCTGGGCTGTGTTCACCATATCCAAACCGAACCGAGCAAGTTGATTAAACTTATTCACGAATTCCCTAACAGACATGTCCCCTTGCTTTAGTGCTAGGAACCTCTCCATCTGAAGGTTCTCTTCTGCTGATGATTAGAATTTAAGCCCAAATGTCTCTCTAAAGTCTGCCCAAGTCTCAACTGTCCTGGTAGCGTTGGTGACTTCCCACCAAAATGCAGCTTCATCTTTAAACAACCATGCTTCCAACTGAACTTTCCTATGGTCCTCCATATCAAAGATAATGAACAAGTCTTCTGTCTCCTTTAGCCAGTTTCATGCCTCAACAAAGGTTTCAGTTCCAACGAAGTTCTTGCTGCCCATTTCTTTAAAGTCTTTGCATATTTTGGCAAAGGCGGTACCAGGAGGAGGAACCGCGACCACTGGGGGAGGAGGAGGAGGGATGTCAGTCGTGCCCGCGTCGTTGGCCCTGGCTTCTAAGTACCTACGGAACCATCCAGGCACGGGTATTCCCTCAGGCAGGTTAAGATCAGCCATGCTGAAAAACAAAAAGAAAAGATTCAAACAGGGAAACAAAGGAAAGTGCTAATGGCTTCTTGGGGAATAGACTTTTTAAACATAAAACTTTTCTTGAAAAATGCTTCTTTATAAACGGTTTTAAAAATAGTTTCGGAAGGTTTTTAAAACTTTTGCCCAGCCTGGTAACCTTCTGCTCTGATGCCAAATGTAACACCCCACCTCCACTAGGGTCACTCACAAAGGGAATGCACTAGTTTTGGTGGAGTATTATCTAGGTAAACATACACAGAGATATCACAAGGCAGAACATAAATAAAGCAGCAGTAGAAATTAAAAGCCAACTTTTTATTACTTTCAAGAAAAAGAGTCAAAACCTCATATATCCAAGGTACAAATTATTCCATTACATCAAGTTCCAAATAAAGAAGCATAAACTTAAAACAAAAGTAAATTATTCCCCATAAATAGCAGAAGCAGCCGTAGCATAGCCCAAGACCAAACCGTACATGAGCTGTCAGATAGCAAGCTAAATCCAAGCTAAGAGCTAGTGTTTCCTCCCTGAGAACCTGGGGGGAAAACGAAAGAAAAAGAGGCAAAAGAAAAAGAGTCAGTCATAAAGACTGGTAAGCCCTAGTGACTTTCAGTATGAAAACTAGTAAAGGTAACATGATATGTGAAAACTGGAATTAAACATAAGGATGATAACAGAACTGGTAAGATAATTAAGATAACAAGATAAGTCAAGTCTAGCATCGCATATTCAAGGTTCGCTGCACCAACTGTACTAGTGTTCTAACCCATGTCAAGTATTAATCATGAAATGATCCCTTGGCCCAGTATCATGAAGTGACCCATTACGGGGTCCTACGGTACGATCTACTAATCGATCGGCTCCCTACAAGTCATAGCTCGTCATGTATCTGTGTCATACGGTCCTATCCTGAAATGTAGTTTCCTGTGCTAGGTCCACCATAGGGTGTATCAAGTCCTATGGTGCCAACCACCGACACGAATCAAGCACGCACAGTGTAAATCTACGGGTGCCCAATGCCTCTTTTTCAACTCCGGACTACGTGCACGACCATAGTCCGCCTGAACTTACAATGGCACACCTACTCAGCCGTCGTTTTTGTAGCTTATAATCAGCCCAGTAATCGTGTCCCACCCTGCCTAGTCACAGGGTATCGTGATACATCTAAGTGGGTTACTGCTGAAAAGGACCGCGTAACTAGGGTTTCTAATGGCTTAAGTGTTGTCATTCAAATTCGTAACTTAACACTATCCAAATTATGTATCAAGTTGGTTAAGTATGTTCAAGCAGTCCATGGCTTAACCCTATCAAATCATCGTGTCAAGTTGGTTAAGTATATTCAAGTGGTTCATGACTTAACCCTATCATGTGGCATTAATTCATTAGTGCACCTTAACCTCTCACATTATACTAACTATTGTGGTTACTGGATTTGCCGGGCGGTTCCGGGCAGATTTACACCACAACATAGTCTAACCTCGGGTTTTACGTGCGATATGACCAACTACCCACATTGGATCCTATTGTTTGAAGCCAATGGATTTGTCGGGCGGTTCCGGGCAGATTTACACTGCAAACTCAACCCAACCTCGAGTTGGCCATTTTCAAGTTTATCTAATTGTCATGCCCACATTCAAGTTTTCATGTCAAAATTCATGTCATATCGTGTCCAGTTCATGTCCATATCCAGGTTCAAGTTATAATAACTTTCATGTTCAAGTTCAAAGTCAATTCATGTTTTACCTAGTCTACCCAAATCGTATTCCCATCGCACATAAGCTCGAATCGATACAAATAAATCTAATTAGAGAATAACACACAAAGGGATGGGTATAAGGTGGCAAAAGTGATTACTAGCATAACATGGTATGACTTGATAAAAGATTATAACATTACTGGCATATGGAATATTGGCCTCAAACATAAAGATTCCAAATCTAGCAAAATAAGGTACTAGTCAAGATAACAGTTGTCATAAGGTGATAGTATAGTCATGGTAATGATTGACATAAGGAGATAGCATAGTCATGGTAACGATTAACATAAGGTGATAGTCATAAACTTGTGACTAATAGCGGATTCAACATGATAATATGAGGGGTTTTCTTTTTGATTTACAACATGAATAGGCCCCAAATCAATGTCATAACATATCCAAAAGTCAAGATCCAAGATGAACAAGAATGGATGTAAAACAGTCATCATACATAGGTCCAATTTCAATTTACATCATATTCATATTACATTTACAGTTTAAATCTAAAAATAATTGGGGCTTACATATCGTGGTTCGAGAATAAGAAAAGAGAGTCGATGTTGAATCTTTATATGCTTTGTCAAGTCCTAATAGAAATCCCCAAATCAGCAATTCTCTTAACGCAGTCTCAATGTAGAAGAAGCAGTCCCTTTCTCAAACTTTTTCAACCAGAATTAGAGCAGCATAAGGTCAGAAAGAATTTTGTGTAGAGAGACTAGTGTTAGGGCTGTATTTATAGGGTCAGGTCAACGAATGTGGACAGAAACGAGGCCGGAAACATCAAAGTGAATCCAGCTCCAAAAATGGTCTCGGGCACCAGGTCGACCCCCAGGTCGACACTATGGTCGACCTGGTCCTAGGTAGGTCGACTACATAGTCGACCCCCAGGTCGACCTGGTCCTGGGCGCGAAATTTCCCGCCCATCCCATTCTGAGGTTTGAATTTCGAATTTTGAATTCGAATTGAGCTGTTTTGAACTTGAAAACTTCGAGTGGTCATAACTTGGTCATACGGGCTCCGATTTTCGAAAACTCAGACTCGTTTCCAAGCAGAATTTCGAGACGAACACAATGGCGTAACCCGTTTCCCTTGATTCTTATCTTAAAAATTAATTATGCCTTGATTTATGGTTATTACACGTTATAAAAACACGGGTTATTACAGTTTCAAAATACGAGCTACAACTTCGTTATTCGATTTATTTTAATTGTATTTGTATATATATAAATATAATCCATTCTTCGATTTCAAAACCATATTCACTTCATATATTTTATAAAAATGATATTTTTTTTCCCACAGATATTTATTTCCCCACATCGCTATTTTTAACATTTCATATATATAAAATAATAATGTGATTTTTATTGTTAAAACAATTTATTTCAAAACACAGTTATTTTATAGAGTTCATACATAAGTTAAAAATGTTATTTTTATCTTTCAAAGAATTTATTCAACACATGAATTTCTATTCAACACATGAATATGGTTTCAATACATGAATACGGTTTCAACACTTGAATGTTTTCTATAGTTCATATATATATAATAAAAATGTGATTTTTATTGTTAAAACAAATTATTTTAAAACACAAACAATTTATATAGTCTATATATGTGATAAAATGTTATTTTTCTCTTTCAAAATTTTTTTTTCAACACATGAATATGGTTTCAATACATGAATACGATTTCAACTCATGAATATTATTGAAAATTTCGGCAGCATAACGGCAGGGTAGTTAAAACCGACACCGTCTCTAGTACGGCTCCTCGCTCTACCTTAAAACCTCGCGGTTTTTGACAATGGGGATTTTCAATATCTAGTTCGTACGTAGACGAATTTTCTCATATACTAATCCTATTGGGATTTCAACCACAATCAATCATTTCAAATCAATCATTCATGATATTCACCAAATTTCACATCAACCAATAATCCAAACAATATCACAACCAATATATTTATATCGTCCATGGTTTGTGGACGAGGGGAGTATATATATAGATATACGTATATAACTATATTTCAATTCATTTCAATGTATATATCCTTTTTACAATGCATATATAACTTATACATCGAACGTACAACTTATACAATGCTTATACATGAGGTATACAACGCTTATATAACTCATACATCGACTATATAATTTATACATCGTTGTTTCCATATTGTTTATAATTCAAAAATATCACATTGAGTTCCACTCCAACAAAAATGGTAAAAGGCTCAGAAAAATATCCGTTCTCTTCTAGAATGTAGAAGACGTCCGCACGAGTCCACTATCTCTTGTTTCACTGGATTTCAACCACATAGCAAAATGATACGATTTGTATAAGTTAATCGTACTTTGCAACGCTTTATAGTGTTAAAACCATTTTAAAATTTCAAAGCCGTACCTTTCAGCAATTTCTTCAAAACTAGGTCATGGGTTTTGTCGAATCCGTGATGCAAGGTCGAGATCAGCCGGCACCACGTGAAAGAGGATGGAGAGGCGCGCGTCTCGATGTAGGTGGGGTCCAGATCGATGGCCCATAGCGATCCCGGTGGCGCTCCGAAGTGTTGAACTTTGAGGGGGTGAAACTCGATGTTGGGGCGACGAGGGGTGGTGAAGTCGGTGTTGATTTGAAGAGGGGGAAGAGATCTTCGAAATGTTCAACTGCGGCGAGGGTCAATGATGAAGGAATCGATCGGATATCAGGAGAGAAGGGGAGGAAGGGTAGCCTCCGTTGACTGCGAGGTTACCGGGGGAGGGGATTGATTTTTTTTTTAATTTAATTTCATGAAAGGAAATTCCTATTGGCCCATCTATATATTTAAAATTTTAAACGTATTGCCACATCCGAGCTCTAATCCAAACCCAACGACTGTCTCCCCTAGCTAAATACCCCTATTCCGAATACAATGGGATATGTTTCGTAGGCGTATTTAACTGTTTCAGTCAGTTTTCCTTCAAATTAAAATATAAAACATTCAATATTTGTTTTGAATGTACATTTCAATTTGCCGGGGCCACATACTGATCCCAAAAATTCCAAAAAAATAAATCTAGCTATGTTTAGACGAAACGGTCGTAACAAAACTAGTTTTGTCGAATTCTAAAACTGTTTGAAAAATGGCCATTTTCTGGTCTATCCAATTTAACTAAAATCAACCAAACACATTTTCTTTTTCCACGCTCACATATTAACTTCAAAAATTATGGAATTTGAAACCTAGCAATAATTTGATATCTCGGATCCAACAAAAGTGGTTTCGTCGAATTCTGAGGTCGTTTGCAAATGGCTATTATCACGAGCTATATAAATTTTATAGTGACCTTTCTGGAAATTCATCTGGCCATAACTTTTGATTCTCGCTACGAAAATTCAATTTTCCAGATTCGTTAGAAAGATATTCATAAACAGATTTTTTTTGGTTTCACTAAAATCCGTTTTATTTTGCACCCAGTATAGTCTGTCAAAGTTTGAATTCAAATTCGGAAACTGCCGCGCCATTTCAGGCTTTGTTTATAATTTAAAATAATTATATTTATTTCCAAACATCGATTCAAAAATACTTTTCGTCCTTATTATTTAAAATAATTATTTATATATTTAAAATCCACGAAAATAGCGAAATTAAAAATTTTAAACTGGTTCAGATTTTCCGGGTTGTTACAATCTCCCCCACTTAAAACTTTTCGTCCCTGAAAAGGAACGAAGTCGAAAGTTGTTTAATTAATCAACTCAACTTTCTTTCTGGCTTTCATTCTTCAACTTTTCAGTTTTTAAGAATTTTCAAATTCTTCAAAAATTTGGCAAACGCCCTAAATTTTCGAACAATTTCGCCATAACCTCCTTTGTACGGGGAGGGGTTTGGATATTTATTGGGCAGTATTAGGTACCAAATAAATCCTAATAAGCATACACATATTTATACTGATATATTCCGGTGTCAACAGGGGAGTGTGTATAGATCATAAATCCAAAGAATAAATTCTCGTCACCCTATAAATGGTTTTTGTGCCTTAATGACCAGATAGACGTGTTTATTGTCATCTCCAGACTCGTGTAGGGTTTTTATTAATCTTGCAATTTACGGTTATATTTTACATGGTCCATATCAGTCATCAGTTCAACCTGTAAAATATAGTCATCGCCATACAAGCCTCTCGCTCATATGGTAAATCTTCAACCTCGTCACACAAGCTCCAAATGCTTGTGTGGTATATGATGAAGTATGCCTATCTTTAACAAATATGCCATGTAGTGTAGTTCAAAATTAATTGTTACTATCCTATGTCGACATTTATTATTACACACAGAACAACCAGCACTGCGCATCCAATTGCATTCACAGGAGTTGATATAATAATAAAATTGCGCATCCAACTCATTAAGGTTTACCTATTTGTCAAGCACGCAAATAAATTCTTTACTCAACAGCTAATCTATTTACCTGTTCAAACATATATAATGCACACGTATATATTTTTATTTATTTTTAAACCAGTTCAATACTTGATTTAATCGGATAAATTTACCATTCATTCATTGGTTAAATTAATTATCATTCTAATAATTTAATTTATCAAATTCACAATCACACAAAACAAACAACAATCAATTTGTTTTTAACTTTTAAAAAATATACTAATTAATTCATATACTCTTTTAAAATCATTTAGACTATATGATTAAAAGTTTACATTGTTGAACCATAGAATTTCTTCTTTTGTTTCCGCCACTCATTTTCCTATGTCTGCAAATAGCAGACAAAGTGTTAGGCCAACAGAAAAGGTATTTTAAAGCATAGAGACATATACTTGAATGTAAATGTGTCTATTGGGGTGTATTTCATTCTGCTATACTCATACTAGGATATTACTGATCCTATCTGTAATGAGTTATTCATCCTAGAACACTACTGGTTCTATCTCTGACGAGTTCGTTAATATGTTATATTCCAGAACTATGCTTAACCAAAGCTTTGATACCACGTTTGTGATGACCCCAAACCCCGTACAATGGTGGCAAGGGTAATCTTTGGAATATAATACATAAACAGGTAACAACAGAATAGAAATAAATAATACACCAGATAATGTACAATAGAATACAATGGTTAAACATAATCATCAGAGTTACACAGTATACAGGATCATACTTAGTACGAAATATAGTTCAGCTATACATAAATGTCTACAGTGGAAAACAAAAAATAATATGTACAATAGGAGTTGAACAACATAATAAGAGATAAATGATAGAATCCATCTTCAGCTCCAGCTATCCAGAAAGAGCCTGCTAAAACCTGAATACAAGGCTGCCCATGTAGAAAAAGGGGCACCCGAGTTTGCAAGTGAAACAAACTATGAGTCATTCATGGGACTGGTATGAGAAATCTACTTAAACATATTTTACAATATGGTCAATCACCGGACCACGCCACTTTTGCGGAACGGGTTTAACCCATTGGATTGCCAGTGCTTTAAAATAAGAAAATCTTTTAAACCTCGCAATGTTTTTTATAAAAATGAAGCCGTTATAAGACTCAGTTCCATCACACATTGCAACACAAACCGGAGGATAGAGTTTTACCTTATAATGGCCAAAATATGCTTGATACGAGCAAAAGAAATCATTTTATATTATTGCTAGTGTTTATATGTTTCAAAAACAATTTCAATCATAACTATCAAGCATAAACGACATGGGTACCATATATCATGTCGCCATATATAAGTATACAATCAACACCGCACGGTGTCGTATTTGGAAATTGAATTTCCATCATGAACCAAGGTAAAAGATAGTCCTTACCGAAATCGAGACTGTCTAGCGCGAGCCTCGGGATCAGAGCTCAAGTGACCTTTGGATCGTCAGGGTCGGTCCACCGATGTGGATTAAAATGCCTGAACACCGCGTTTCCCCGCCCTTTGGGACGTAAATGAGTCCTATGACACCATCGGCTCCACATAGTCACCGATATATCTGAGGCGCCTCGCAATCCAAAAACTACATAGGTGAAAATAATATAAATGTCAGGGCTGGTAGGTCACTGACACCACCCTAGCTAGAAGAAAACGCATGCCCTTCTGGATGTCCTTTCCTGTTTCTGGTTCATACTGGGGTGTGAGGCTCGTGAAACAACCCTACACACAAAGCTATGCCACACAGACCGCGCTTTGATCACCAACCACAAGACTTTACTTTTCAATAGAAGCCTTGATCATCTGCCACTTAGGCGGGCCACACAGGCAATTCACTCCATGCGACTGATTTCTATCGATATATAACCTCCGAGCTCGTACGTCTCAGAGAAGGGCGTTAAGCAAGTGAATAAATTCTCTACCGCCAAACAGATATATATTTAATAGAGATCAATCAGCGTAGAACAAAATCCAATGTCAGACACACAGTCCATTTACAAGTTCAGTCTAGGTCTGAACAAAACCCGAGGCACTTAATACATCGCACATCCATACAGTCAACAAGTACGTCCGGACAGCTACTACTTCAGCCCCTTCAAGGTAGCTACTCCTATCATGAGCATCAGTAGCACTCCTCCTTTCGACGTGAAGATCGTCAGTCTTGCACTGTCTTCATATCTTCGACTTCTAACCATCGACCAATTATTTGTAATGAGAACTAACTCGGCCTTTTCAAATAATTCACGTATATTTAGAATTTCAAAACAATCCATTTCAATGCTTAAATTATTCGACATCAATAATTCTGTTCTTTAATGTTATTTTCATGCCAAACACATTCAACCATCAAATATCAAATAAACCAAGAAAATTCAGTTTATTTCCATTGCGTATCATTTATAATCTTATCACGATTTATCGCTATTTTTATTTATTTAAAAATAGCCAATTCACTCAAATGACGCTTCAGGCCATAACGCGGCCGTGGCGCTGTTTTTCTTCAGATTAGATTTACACATATCTGAAAATCTAACCATTTGATCTTTACAAATTTTATATCATTAGAAAGATCTTTTTAAAATGAATCCAACGGTTCCAGTTTTAGAAAAATCCGATGGTCAGATCTCCCGGTACAATCATTTGAAGTTACGATTTCAAAATACGAACTACAGCATCGTTATTCTATTTATTTTAATTATATATATATATAATAGATTCTAGCGCTGTTTTTCTTCAGATTTAAATTAATCATTCCAAACAATCCAACCGTTGGATCTTTACAAAGTTGGTGTCGTTGGAAAGATATTTCCAAAGCGAACCCAACGGTTTCGGTTTTGGGAAAACCCGATGGTCACGGTTTCAAAATACAAACTACAGCCTCATTATTCAATTTATTTTAATTATATTTATATATATATATAAACCGTTCGTCGATTTCAAAACCTTATTCACTTCATATATTTGATAAAAATGATTTTTTATCCAACAGATTTTTATTTCCCCACATCACTATTTTTAACAATTCATATATATAATAAAAATGTGATTTTTATTGTTAAAACAATTTATTTCAAAACACGATTATTTTATAGAGTTCATACATAAGTTAAAAATGTTATTTTTATCTTTCAATGAATTTATTCAACACATGAATTTCTATTCAACATATGAATACGGTTTCAACATATGAATGTTTTCTATAGTTTATATATATAATAAAAATGTGATTTTTATTGTTAAAACAATTTATTTTAAAATACGAACAATTTATATAGTCTATATATGTGATAAAATGTTATTTTTCTCTTTCAAAAAAATTTATTCAACACATGAATATGGTTTCAACACATGAATACGGTTTCAACACATGAAAATAATTCTAACACATGAATATTATTAAAAATTTTGGCAGCATAATGGCAGGGTAGTTAAAACCGGCACCGTCCCTTGTACGGCTCCTCGCTCTACCTTAAAACCTTGCGGTTTTTGACAATGGAGATTTTCAATATCTAGTTCGTACGCAGACGAATTTTCCCATATACCAATCCTATTGGGATTTCAACCACAATCATTCATTTCAAATCAATCATGATATTCACCAAATTTCATATCAACCAATAATCCAAACAATATCACAACCAGTATATATATCTTCCATAGTCTGTGGACGAGGGGAGTATATATATATATACACACATATATATATACGTACATAACTATATTTCGATTCATTTCAATGCATGTATCCTTTTTACAATGCATATATAAATTATACATCGAATGTACAACTTATACAATGCTTATACATGAGGTGTACAACGCTTATATAACTCATACATCAACTATATAATTTATACATCGTTGTTTCCATATCATTTATAATCCAAAAATCTCAAATTGGGTTCCACTCCAGCAAAAATTGTAGAAGGCTCAAAAAAATATCCGGTCTCTTCTAGAATGTAGAAGACGTCCGCGCGAGTCCATTATCTCTTGTTTCACTGGATTTCGACCACATAGGAAAAAGATACAATTTTTATAAGTTAATCGTACTTTGCAACGCTTTATAGTGTTAAAACCATTTTAAAATTTCAAAGTCGTACCTTTCAGCAATTTCTTCAAAAGTAGGTCACGGGTTTTTGTCGCATCCGCGAAGCGAGGTCGAGATCAGCCGGCGCCATGTGAAAGAGGACGGAGAGGCATGCGCCTCGATGTAGGTGGGGTCTAGATCGATGGCTCCTAACGATCCCGGTGGCACTTTGAAGTGTTGAACTTTGAGGGGGTGAAACTCGATGTTGGGGAGAACGAGGGGTGGTGAAGTCAGTGTTGATTTGAAGAGGGGGAAGAGATCTTCAAAATGTTCAACTGCGGCGAGGTCAACGATGAAGGAATCGGTCGGAAATCAGGAGAGAAGGGGAGGAAGGGTAGTCGCCGCTGACGGCGAGGTTACAGGGTTTATTTTTATTTTATTTTTGTATTTTAATTTTATGAAAGAAAATTTCTGTTGGCCCTTCTATATATTTTAATTTTTAAAGGTATTTTCACATCCGAACTCCAATCCAAACCCAACGAGTGTCGCCCTAGCAAATACCTCCATTCTGAACACAATGGGATATGTTTCGTAGGCCCATTCGACTGTTTCAGTCAGTTTTTCTTCAAATTAAAATATAAAACATTCAATATTTGTTTTGAACGTACATTTCAATTTGCTGGGGCTACATACTGATCCCAAAAATTCCAGAAAAATAAATTTAGCTATGTTTTGATGATGCGGTCCCAACAAAACTAGTTTCGCCGAATTCTGAGACCGTTTGAAAAATGGCCATTTTTTGGTCGATCCGATTTAACTAAAATCAACCAAACACGTTTTCTTTCGCCATGCTCACATATTAACTTCAAAAATTATGGAATATGACACCTAGCAATAAATTGACATCCCGGATCCAACAAAAGTGGTTTCATCAAATTCTGAGGTCGTTTAAAAAATGGCTATTTTCATGGGCTATATAAATTCTATAGCGACCTTTCTGGAAATTCATTTGGCCATAACTTTTGATTCCCGCTACGAAAGTTCGATTTTACAGATTCGTTAGAAAGATATTCATAAACAGATTTAAATACTTTTGGTTTCACTAAAATCCGTTTTATTTTGCACCTGGTACAGTTAGTCAAAGTTTGAATTCAAATTCTAAAACTACCGCGCCATTTCAGGCCTTGTTTATAATTTAAAATAGTTATATTTATTTCCAAACATCGATTCAAACATACCTTTCGTTGTTATTATTTAAAATAATTTATTTTAAGTATTTAAAATCCATAAAATAGCCAAATTAAAAATTTTAAATTGGTTCAGATTTTCCGGGTTGTTACTCTGTGTGTGTGTAAAGAACTGTGAAGGAGGCTATCGCTATTATTTTTATTGTTACAGGTTCGTCTAAGAAACCGTTTTCTAAGCGCAAGTATATTACTGCACGTAGGCTTCAGCAACAACTCACAATGACGAAAAACAATCCAACTCAAGTGTGTTAGAAGAAAATATCACCGAAGCCTGATACGAATAATGGTGAAGAAGATGTTACTGTGACGGATAAAGGAACTACGAGGAAATTAAATGTAGAAAATGAAACAGATAATGATGATGATACCCGAGAGAATGAAGCTGATGTTCAAGTATTTTTCAATTTTCATTTCAATATTATTAATCAGGATGAAATTTTGTATTTCAAACTACTTTTTACTAAAATTCTGCCCATAAAAGCTACATTTAAATGTTTTCTGTTACTGCGTCGATTCTCTATTCCGGCCATGAAGGCTGCAGCAAGGTCAAGTAGATATTGGTTCTTTGTGCCTGCATTCCATCAAAAATGCAAGAACTGTTTATACGTTGTAACACCCCACGTCCATTAATGTCACTCACAAAGGCAATGCATTAACTTCCATGGAGCGTATTTAGTGTATAGAACATAATATAACAAGACAGATATAAATAATGGTACTTGAAAATTTTAAAACAACTTTTATTGCAGCGGAGAAATAGTTTGATTACAACAACTTCATAAACCAAGCATACTTAATATCCATCTTGATAAATTGTTTCAGAGTGCATAAAATAAAAAGCATAAACCCCAACACAAGTAGCCATAAAAGAGATGAGTTGAACTCTACTTTCTACAATCCAACCACTTCTGAAAGAGAGAGAAAGAGATCCGAGATCAAGCTCCACTAGTACTAGTCCCACCCAGAGAACCTAGGGGGAAAGGAAGAAAAGAGGCGAAAACAATGGGGTCAAACATAAAGTCTAGCGAGTATAATAACTTTAAAAATATAATTATTAAAGTAACCAGGATAAGGCATAAACTGGTAAGATAAGATATGAACATGAAACAAGTGGGCATGACAAAGCAAATAAGAGGAATATTCTAGCGTTAATCTCGTTCCTAATCACCATAGGATAATTACTATACACCACCACCACTAGTCACCCTAAAAGTTGATCCCGCCTGTAGAACTTAATAATGATAATGGTAGTTCCGTGTACCCCAAGATGCCTTCATAGGTGTCGTCTGCCCCTATCTCAACTAGTTGTACCCACTACCCCTATTCGATCGGCTCCTTAACTCGTAGATACACATGTTGGTCCCACAGTGGGGTGTATCACTCCCCAAAGTGGCAACCCGATACCACCAAAGATGCATGGCTTATATCTACATGATACAACAACGTCTTACCTATCAGCCCAGGCTCATGCATGTACATGACCCCATTAGACTTGCGTTGCCACCACTAACCCGTTTTGGCCTCTTACAATCAAATCCAGTAAGCATGTCCTGTCCTCGATTTGGGTCGAGCTCATAAAGATACTTAATGGGTTACTGGTTTAAAAAGATCCCCTATGCTTGACACAAGCCTTCCACCTATGCTTGGTCCCCACTAAGGTTTCCCCCCATTAACCCGATTCTTATTCATGTCTTCTTACATGTTTCAATCTAGGTTAAGTACTTCTAATCGTATTTCACATGCCACCCAAGGCACACACTTAATTTCACATGCCACCCAAGGCACCCACTTAACCCCCCATGTCCCATTACATGTTTATTTGGTTAAGTGTTACTTAATTCATTAGAACCGTAACCTTGTAATGACCTCCCACATTAGGCTGACATTTGCGGTTGCTGGATTTGTCAGGCAGGTTCGGGCAGTCTTATACCGCAAACGAGCCTAACCTTGTTTCTTTACAATTGTTACGCATTTAATTCGTGCCTTTGACCTCTCACATTATACTGGCATTTGTGGTTGCTGGATTTGTCAGGCGGGTCCGGGCAGTCTTACACCACAAAAGAGTCTAACCTCGTGTCCTAGGCGATTAATTATTACACATCTTTATTTAACCTCAAATTGGATTAATATCCCTATTTAATTTTGTCAATAAATTCCAAATTTATTTATGTCCATAATTGTCTCTTAAAATTATGTCCATAAATACCAATTATGCCAATTAATGTCTCAAATTAATTATATGCCCTTTAAGGCCATTTTATGCCAATTCACAATTTACGTATATTCAATATTATCCCGTCATCCCCATGCTATTCGTACGTTTTCATATGACATATGTTAGACTCGCAAATAGTCTAACTTATAAAAAGAAAAACAACATCACATAACACATAAAATAGATCTAAGGATCATGACATAAGATTACATAGCCAATATCTTGCATATGAATTTCATTCAAACTAGCATATGATACAAAACTAGCATAGGTAATGGGCATAAACTTGCATAACTTATGTACTGCTATAGATCCAAACATAAAGGTGTGAACTTGCATATGGATCTAAACATAAAGATGTAAACTTGCATATAGATCTGAACATAAAGATGTAAACTTGCGTATAGATCTAAACATAAAGATGTAAACTTGCATATGGGTCTAAACATAAAGATGTAAACTTGCATATGGATCTAGACATAAAGGTTAATGTCACATAAACTAGCATATGCATATACATGTCTCACATATATTTTAACAACCCAAACTTGCATAAGATTCATACATGAATATATGATCCAATCATCACAACTTTGCATAAGATATATGATTCAACTTGCATAAGATTCACATAAGAACTAACATATGATCCAACTTGCGTAAGACTAACATTTGATTCAACCCCACGAACATACATATAATTTACATCACATGATTCAAAATAATATTCTCATAATCCCAATTATATCTCTTCATAGTTAAATTAATTAATTAATTTGTGATAGCTATCATACTCATAATTAAAAAGAATAGTCTTGTCTTTCTGGGATCTGTATTCTGAAACTGAATTGCTTGCCTTTGATGTAGACTAATCGTTATTTAGATTTGATTTTATTTTGATTCCAGCTTTTATCTTGCTTTAGGGTTGAAAGTGTATGGCGGCTACTCTAGGTTCTCCATTGACGGCATGGCGGCTCTTGTTATGAATTAATGTGATTAGGGTTAGGGGTTTATGAGTGTTTTTATAGAAGTTTAATTTTATAAGAGCCGTCGAATTAACCTAGGGATAACCAGAACCATCAGGACCACTCAGATGCCACATCAGCCCTTAGGGCGAATCGGGTCACGGGTTGACATCCAAACACCCTGGATCGACCCCTAGTTGACCCAGCGAAGCTTGGGTCGACTCCAAAAATGGTGCGGTTTGGCTATTCACCCTCCCGATCCGCTGTTTTGAACTTTTTTGAATGTGTGTATATATATATATTTCTCTCATATGCATACAAACTTCAAGGCTTAATAACTTGTTCATAAGTTATCCGTTTTATGCAAACCAAATGTCTATCTTGACCCAAAATTTTGAGACGAACATAATAGCGCAACCCATTTCATTTAATTCTTCTTCTAAAAATTAATTATACATTAATTTGTGAATTTTAATGTTATAAAACTACGGGGTGTTACATTCTCCCCTCCTTAAAGGATTTCATCCCCGAAATCTCTAAGTTAAGAAGAATGTATCCTACCTTCCAATCTTCCATCTACTCAACCATCATCCACAAGCATCCATTGTCCTTAAAGAAATTTCTAATGCTATATGAACTTATGCAAAAATGTGTGTATATGTTCCTTATCTAATGCAAAGATCAGGCGTTCCACTGATTCAGTTGACCTCCTTAATGCAAATCATGATAGTGCCATGTGTCCATTATGTATGCAAAAGAATCCTATTGATACATATTATTTCTACATGTGTGCACAACCATTCATCAAAATGCAGCATCCATATGATAAAAAAACCATTATATATCCATTAATTTAGATATACACACGCATTTATATGCAACATGAATGCGATTGAGCCGATCTAGTGCCTAATGTGTGTGTACACGCATCCACGAGCAACCTCTTGCATCCATTTGCATCCACCAAACATAACATGTCTCAAACACATGTTTGCAACCATAGGGTTCATCCTAACAAAAGATCGAAGATGTCATCGCAAAGATAATACTAAAAGATAGGACAAGTGTCAACAAAGCGGTAGAAAAAGGAGAAATTAAAACATACCCTCAAAAAGGAAAGGGTACACATACGAATTTTGTCTTTTGTCTCCCAAGTCGCGTCTCTTTGATCATCTCCCCATTGCACTTTGACAAACTTTACCTCTTTGTTGCGAAGCTTTTTGACCTCCGATCCGAGAATGCGCGTAAGAGCTTGTCTGATCGTGGCATTGCGCTCTACTTCCACTTCTTCGAGCGTGCTCAGCTCTAACACTTCCGCTATATCGTGTAAACACTTACGCAAATGTGAAACGTGAAACACATCATGAACTCCGCTGAGCTTCTCTGGTAACTTTACTCTATACGCCATTTGTCCAATCCTCTCCGTAATTGGAAAGGGTCTTACGAACCATGGTTCTAACTTCCCTACTGATCCTAAATAGACTACGTTTCTTAACGGTGACACCTTAACAAAAACCATGTCCCCAATATTGAATTCAAGATTGGTTCATCTTCTATCAGCATATGACTTCTGTCGGTCCTGCGCCGTCTTCATTCGTCGTCGATTCATATCTATCTTCTCCGAAGTCTCCCTAATCATGTCAGGTCCAAGAAAAACCTTATCAGTGGATTCCCACCAACATGTAGGTGATCGGCATGGTCGTCCATAAAGAGCCTCAAAAGGTGCCATGCCAATGCTAGCTTGAAAACTATTATTATAAGTGAACTCCACTAGTGGAAGTGTTCTTCCCGTGTGCCTCCAAAGTCTAGGATGCATAGTCTCAGAAGGTCTTCTAGAACCTGATTCACTCTCTCGGTCTGGCCGTGCATCTAAGGGTGATAAGTGGTACTTAAGCATAATTTCTTTCCAACTGGCTCTTGTAAGATTTTCCAAAATTCGCTTGTGAAAATGGGATCTCTATTGCTCACAATGCTAGAGGGTATGCCGTGCAAATGAACTATCTTTCAAAGGTAAATAGATACTAACCACGCGGCGATCCTTTTACTTTTAACGGGAATAAAATGTGCACTTTTGGTAAGTCTATCTACAATTACCCAAATCCCCGTATTACCCTTCCTTGATCTTGGAAACCCATCTACAAAATCCATGGAAAAGCTTTCCCATTTCCAAAGCGGAATCTCTAAGGGATGGAGCGAACCTCCAGGCTTCTTTTGCTCCACCTTGACTTGTTTGCACACTAAGCATCTAGCAACAAACTCGGCCACGTACTTCTTCATTCCGGCCCAAAAGAAAACTCGCTTCATATCACTATACATCTTATCACCATAGGGATGTATGGTCATCATAGAGCGATGTGAGTCTTCAAGAATTCCCTTCTTCAAACTCTCGTCTTCTGGTACGCAAAGTCTTCCATCTCTACGTAGCCAACCTCTCTTATCTATAACATATCTATCAAGATGACTCGAGGACTCCCTTCCTTTAAGCTTGCCTACTATCTCAACCAACTGTGGGTCATTTCATTGTGCCTCTCCAACTCGACCCAAAAGTGTAGGTTGCACCTCTAACGATGCCAATAATCCGGGTACATAATCGACAGAGGGTCTGAAGTCAAAGGAAGATATATATACTCTAAACTCTGCCGCTCTACGAACAAAGGACTTAAAGTTGACTTCTTTATACTTAAGGCGTTGGCTACAACGTTACCTTTGCCAGGGGTATATGCGATCTCAAAATCGTAGGATGCCAAAAACTCGATCCATCTCTGTTGCCTCAAGTTTAGATCCTTCTGAGAGAATAAGTACTTTAGCAACTTATGGTCTGTATACAACTCAAACCTCTCGCCAAACAAATAATGATGCCATGAATTAAGCGCAAAAACTATGGCCGCCAACTCTAAGTCGTGGGTAGGGTAATTTTTCTCGTGGGCTTTCAACTATCTTCCACCATAGCATATCACCCTTCCCTCTTGCATTAAAACTGCGCCAAGCCCTGTCTCGCAAGAATTGGTATATACAGTGATGTCTTACTCCCGTTTGGAAAAACTAAAACTGGAGCTGTTGTCAAAGCCCTCTTAAGAGTTGGAAAGAATCATCACAGTCAACGTCCCAAGTAAAAGTCAAATTCTTCTTCGTTAATCGAGTGAGAGGGGCTGATATCTTCACGAAGTCCTTAACGAACTTCCTATAATAGCCAGCCAGCCCTAAAAAGCTTTTTACTTCTGTTGCGTTCTTAGGAGTTTTCCAATCTTGGATTGCCACCACCTTGGCGGGATCCACATCTATCCCTTCCTTAGAGACCACATGTCCTAAGAACCTCACTTCTTTTCTCCAAAAAAATGGCACTTGGAGAACTTAGCTTTTAGCCGATGCGCTCGTAGGGTCTCTAAGATTTCCCTAAGATATAGAGCATGCTCTTCTTCATTTTTAGAGAAAACCATAATATCATCTACAAAGACTACCACAAACTTGTTTAGAAACTCCCTAAACACCCTACTCATTAAGTCAACAAACTATGCGGGTGCATTCGTCAAACCAAAAGGCATGACGAGCCACTCAAAGAAACCATTAGGAGTTCTAAAGGCAGTCTTATCGATGCAATCTTCAGCCGCCCTTAGCTGATGAAACCGTGTGTGACACCTTACCTCCGTTAAGGTCACTCACAAAGGGAATGCCTTAATTTTGGTGTAGCGTATATTTTGTATAGAAGAGAAAAGTAAACAAGACGGATAAATATATTGGTACTTGGAAAACAAAAACCACTTTTATTACAGTGGAGAAATAGTTCGGTTACTTCACATCAAAAACCAACTACAAAACCAAATACACTTATTATCCATCTTGACAAATAAGTTCTGAGTACATAAAATAAAAGACATAACCCCAACATAAAATAGCCATAAATAAGATAGGTTGAACTTTACTTCAGCGATCCAAGCAACTTCAAAAAAGAGAGAGATAAAGTTGTCCAAATCAAGCTCCACTAGTGCTAGTCCCTTCTGAGCACCTTTGGGGAGGGAGGAAGAAAAGGGGTGGAAGCAAAGGGGGTCGGACATAAAGTCTGGCAAGTGCAATAACTTTAACAATATAATCATTAAGTAACTAGGATAAGGCATAAGCTGGAAAATAAAGAAATGATTGCGAACCAATGGGCATGTCAGAGCAATCAAAGGAATAAGATGAACAAAGAAAACGTTAAAGGCGCACCTAATCATTATAAGATAATTACTACATTGCACCACACCAAACACCCTAAAAGTTGATCCCACCTACCAAACTTAATAATGAGTGTGGTAGTTTCATGTACCCCTAGCTTCCTTCATATGTGTCGTCTACCCCTGTCTCAACAAGGTGTACCCACTACCCCCATTTGCTCGGCTCCCTAACTCATAGATACCCATCCTGGCCCCACAATGGGTTGTATCACTCCCCAAAGTGGCAACCCGATACCACCAAAAATGCACGGCTTACACCTACACGATGCAACAACATCTTACCTACCAGCTCGGAGCCATACACGCACCTGACCCCGTTGGACTTGCGTTTCCACTGCATACCCATTTTGACCTCTTACAATCAAACCTAGTACGCATGTCCCGTCCTCAACTTGGTTCGATCCCACAAAGATACTTAATGGGTTACTGGTTTGAAAAGGGCCCCGATGCATGACACAAGCTTTCACCTATGCTTGGTCCCCTCTAAGGTTTTCCTCACTTAACCCCATTCTTATTCATGTCTTCTTACATGTTTCAATCTTGGTTAAGTGCATCTAATCGTATTTCATATGCCACCCAAGGCACCCTCTTAATTTCACATGTCACCCATGAAACCCTTTTAACCCCCCGTGTCCTACCACGTGTTTATCTGGTTAAGTGTTTCTTAGTTCATTAACCCCGTAAACTTGTAAAGACCTCCCACATTAGACTGGCATTTGTGGCTGCTGGATTAATTTAGGATTAATTTAGGCCATCCGATCAACCTAGAATTAATCAAGACCGTCCAGTCAAGATAGGGTGACACCTCAGCCCTAATGACTCGGTATTGAGTCACAAAATCATAATCTTTCAGATCTGCCTGGGGGAGCAGGTCGACCCCCAGGTCGACCCCCTAGGTCGACCCCCAGGTCGACCCCTAGGTCGACCCCCAGGTCGACCCCTAGGTCGACCCCCAGGTCGACCCCTAGGTCGACCCCCAGGTCGACCTGTATAGGGGAGGTCGACACTAGGGTCGACCCCCTGGTCGACCTGGGTCCTGGGTGGAAATTTTCCCGCCCAGCCCGTTTCTGACTTCTGATTTGAATTTTGAATCTGTTTTCGAGCTGTTTGAATTTATTTGAATTTTATGGAAACTTCCGATAACCATAACCATAACTTCTTCATACGAAGTCCAATTTACGCAAACTCGGACTCTATCTCAACCAGAATTCCGAGATGAACACAATGGCCTAACTCATTTCCCTTAATTCTCACATTTTAAATTAAGTATTGTTTAATTCGTTAGTTTATGTTAATAGAAAACACGGGGTGTTACATTATCCCCCCTTAAAGGATTTCGACCCCGAAATCTTCAAGTTACGAAGAATAGATATCCTACCATCCAATTGTCCATCTACTCAAGCATCAAACACAGGCATCCATTGTTCTTAAAAGACTTCTAATGCTTTCATGTTTATATGCACATTGTGTACATGTCCGTATCTAATGCAAAATCAAGTGGTCTACTGATTCAGTTGACCTCCTTAATGCAGATTATGATAGTGCCATGCGTCCATTATGTATGCATAAGGTCCCTAATGATACATAACTTTTCTACATGCGTGCACACCCATTTATCCGAATGCAGCATCCATATGATAACACAACCATTATACATCCATTAATCTGAATAAACACACATTTATATGCGGTATGAAAGTGATTGAGCCGATCTAGTGCCTAATGTGTGTATATGCATCAACGAGCAACCCCTAGCAAACACTTGCATCCACTAGCATCCATCAGTCATAAAATGTTTCAAATACATGTTTACATCCATTGGCCTCTACCTAAGAATAAAGAATATGACCGCAGAGATACACTAAAAAGGTAGATACAAGTTTGAATAAACTTAAGGAAAAAGAGATCAAAGATGTACCCTCAAAAAGAAAAGGGTAGGCTGCACGTATTTTGGCCTCGGTCTCCCAAGTCGCGTCTTCCTCGGCGTCGCTCCGTTGAACTTTGACAAGCTTAACTTCACGGTTGCGTACCTTTTTGACTTCCATCCCCAAGATACGAGTTGGAGCTCTCCTCACAGTCGCTTTTTGTTCCACTTCGATTCCTCTAGTATACTTGGCTCCACAACTTCTGTCGACTCATGTAAGCACTTTCGTAGCTCAGAGACATGAAAAACTTTATGAACTCCAGCCAGTCTTTTAGGTAGCTCTACTCTGTAGGCCATCTCCCAATCCTTTCGATGAGAGGAAATGGTCCTATGAATCATGGTGCTAACTTTCCTACGGACCCAAAGCGAATGACATTCCTCAAAGGAGATACTTTAAGGAACACCTTATCCCCAACTTCAAACTCAAGTTCGGTCCTTCTCTTATCTGCGTAGGATTTCTGTCTATCTTGGGCAGTCTTCATTTACCTTCGTATCAAGTCCACTTTCTCTTAAGTCTCTCTAATCATGTCCGGCCCAAGTATAAGTTTATCTGTGGAGTAACACCAACAAGTTGGTGATCGACATGGCCTTCCATATAAAGCTTCGAAGGGTGTCATGCCTATAGTGGCTTGGTAGCTATCGTTATAAGCGTATTCCACCAAAGGGAGATGGTCCTTCCAAGATCCTCCAAAGTCAAGAATGCATAGTCACAAAAGATCTTCCAGTACTCTGTTCACCCTTTCCATCCAACCATCGGTTTGAGGGTGATAAGCTGTGCTTAAACGTAGCTGTGTGCCTACAGCCTCTTGCAAATTCCTCCAGAACTCGCTTGTAAAGATAGGGTCTCTGTCACTCACTATTTTGGAGGGTATCGCATGGAGTCGAACTATCTCCTTAAGATAAATGGAGGCTAAAGATGAGGCGGTCCTCCTGCTCTTGACAGGTATAAATTGAGCGTTTGTCGTGAGCCTGTCCACTATTACACAAATACCGGTATTGCCCCTTCTTGACCTAGGCAACCCATCAACAAAGTCCATCGAGATGCTTTCCCATTTCCATTGCGGAACTTCTAGAGGATGAAACAAACCGCCAGGCTTCTTTTGCTCTGCCTTGACTTGTTGGCATATCATGCATTTCGAAACAAATTCATCTACATCCCTCTTCATGCCATTCCAAAAGAAAACTCTTTTGATATCTTTATACATCTTGTCTCCACCGGGGTGTATGGTCATCTTGGAATGGTGTGCTTCTTCTAGAACCATCTTCACCAAATCTCTTTCTTGCGGGACACATAGTCTTCCATCCCGTCTCAACCTACCCTTATCATCGATGGAGTATCTGTTTAGGTGACTAGAAGTCTCTCCCCTAGTCAGCTTATCTAATACATCAACTAGCTGGGGGTCTTCACGTTGCGTTGTTCCTATTGAGTCCAACAAAGTAGGCCGCACCTCTAGCATTGCCATCAAGCCAGTTACATAATCAACAAAGGGTCTAACATCAAAATTTGCTATGTACTCCAAACTTTGCCTTTCTACAAAGAGAGGACTTAAGGTCAGCTTCTTTCTACTTAGGGCGTCTGCTGCTATATTGCCATTGCCAGGAGTATAAGAGATCTCAAGGTCATATGAGGCGAGAAACTCCATCCATCTTTGCTGCATTAGATTGAGGTATTTCTACGAGAAAAGGTACTTCAATGATTTATGGTCAGTATACAACTCAAATTTCTCACCTAAGAGGTAGTGGCGCCATGACTTAAGAGCCAAAACGATGGATGCTAACTCTAGATCGTGGGTTGGGTAGTTTTTCTCATGAACTTTTAATTGCCTTCCACCATAAGCTACTACCTTCCCCTCTTGCATCAAAACAGCTCTTTGTCCCATACCGCATGCATCTATGTATACCATAAACATCTTGCTCTCGTTTGGTAATGTCAAAACTGGGGTTGTTGTCAGAGCCCTTTTCAATCGTTGGAAAGCGACTTCGCAATTCAAATCCCAAGTGAAAGTCAGGTTCTTCTTCGTTAACCTTGTAAGTGGAGCTGAGATTTTTGCAAAGTCTTTAATGAACCTACGATAAAAGCCTGTTAGTCCAAGAAAACTTCGGACTTCGGTTGCATTCTTTGGAACCTTCCAATCCTGGACCGCAACTACTTTTGCGGGGTCCACAGCTACCCCTTCTTTGGACACTACATGCCCACGAAATCTTACTTCTTCCCTCCTGAAGTGGTACTTGGAGAATTTTGCTTTTACTTGATGTGCACGGGGAGTATCCATGACTTCCCTTAAATGCAAAGTATGCTCTTCCTCATTCTTCGAGAAAATAAGAATATCATCTACGAAGTCCACCACTAATTTATTGAGAAATTCATGGAATACTCTATTCATCAAATCGACGAAATAAGTGGGTGCGTTTGTCAAGACGAAAGACATGACGAGCCATTCGAAGAAACCGTCCGGGGTTCTGAATGCGTTCTTATCAATGCTATCTTCAACCACTCTCAGCTGATGAAATCCGGTAGCCAGATCTAATTGGGAGAAAACCGTTGCACCTACAAGTTGATCGAACAAATCGTCTATTCATGGCAGCGGGTGCCTATTCTCCTTGGTCAGCTTGTTTAGCTCCCTATAATCAACGCATAGGCGAAGTGAACCGTCCGCTTTGGTTGCCAACACCACTAGAGCACCCCATTTAGAAATATTCCGCCTTATAAACCCTTTTTCTAGCAGCTCCTTAACTTTCTTGCTAAGCTCCTTTCTATCCCTTGGAGCCATGTGCCTAATGCGTAAAGCAACGGGTTTTGCGTTATCAACTAGATATATGCGGAAGTCTATCTCCCGCTTCGGAGGGAAGCCCTCTACTTCCTCAAAGACATTCGAGTATTCATGGACCACTCTAACAGACAACAAATTCTCAAAAAGTGCATCAAGTGATTCTAGATAACTTAGCATAACAGAATTCATGGGATTACAAGAGATTTCGAGAGTGTTGCCCAAGCGAATCATGAGCCTAACCTCTCTCTTTTCACAATCTTGGACGGCTCCACTACTGGATAAACAATCCATGCCCAAAATTAATTCACAACCGATGAAGCCCAAAACATAAGCATCACATCTAAACCCAACACTAAGTATAGAATTTTCCAAATCCAAACAAATCATCGACAAATAGGCTGAGCCGCCAATTGGATTTGAAACAACTTAGGGATCCTCTACTATACTGGTGTTTAGGTGTAGTGACTCAACTAAAGCAATAGATATAAAAGAGTGCGATGCGCCAGAATCAAAGAGTGTGCGAACAGGATGATCAAAAAGATAAACTAAACTTTCAACGGAAATCGCTCTGCCTCGTTTTTGCAGCGGTGGGGCCACGAGAGCCTGTATCTGCCCCCATGCCTGCCCCGGTGCCATGTGAGCCTGAATCTGCCCTCCAGAGGTAGTCCATGCCCTCTACCCTTTCAATGTGTAGTCCCTAATCAGATGTCCTGCCTCACCACAGTGTAAACAACCAGTCTTCTTCTTCTTCCTAAAGTCCTTGCCCAGATGGCATGGTGTCCCATAGTTAAAGCATCTTTTCTTACCCTTGCCATTGTTGTCTTTACCACCCTTCTTGTCCTACTGTTGCTGTTGTGGTTTCTTTTGATCCTCTTTCTTTTCAGGTGCCTTATTAGCATTGGCGCCTTTCTCCTCTTCTTGCATAAGCGTCATGTCAACTAGTCTCTCAAAGGTGGCCCCCATAGGGATGTGGGTCATAGCTAACCCATGTAGCGGCTCGTTCAAACCCTTAACAAATCTCAGGGCCTTATTTTCGGTTGTAATCACCACGTCCAAGCCAAATCTCGCCAACTGATTGAACTTGTTGACGTACTCTTTCACTGATAGATTTCCCTGCCTCAATGCCAAAAACCTTTCCATGTATAAATTCTCTTCGGCCCGTGAGAGAAACTTTGCCTCAAACCTTTGCCTGAAATCCGGTCATGTATCAACTGGATGCTCTCCATTAGTGACCTCCCACCAAAACAAGGCCTCATCCTTCATTAACCAGGCAGCTAACTGGACCTTTCTTCCATCTTCTACCTCAAAGATTCCAAACAATTCTTCCACCTCCTTTAGCCCATTTCGAGCTTCAACAAACGTCTCTGACCCGTGAAAAGGTTTTCCACCCATTGCCCGAAAGTTGTTGCATATCTTTGCGAAAGTATCAACACCGGGAGGAGGAGGAAGAGGAGAATTTGTCGGGCCTGCGACATTGGCCCTAGCTTCCAGATACATTCTAAACCATCCTAGTATCGGTTTCCCTTCGGGTATCTCGGGAATTCCAGACATGCTGAAAAGAAAATGAAGAGATTCAAATGGAGAATTCGAAATAATGATATATGGCTCTTGGGGGTTATGTTTTTTAAAATAAAATTTTTTCTTAGAAATACCGTCCTTAAAACATATTTTTGAAAGTATTTCTTTATAAAATGCTTTTTGAAAAATAGTTTTTCAAAATATCTTATATGTTCTGGTAACCTTCAGCTCTGATACAACGTGTGACACCCACCTCCGTTAAGGTCACTCACAAAGAGAATGCCTTAATTTTGGTGGAGCGTTTATTGTGTATAGAGCAGAAAAGTAAACAAGACAGATAAATATATTGGTACTTGGAAAAAACCACTTTTATTGCATAGGAGAAATACTTTGGTTACATCACATCAAAAACCAACTACAAAACCAAATACACTTATTATCCATCCTGATAAATAAGTTCTGAGTACATAAAATAAAAGACATAACCCCAACATAAAATACTCATAAATAAGATAGGCTGAACTTTACTTCAGCGATCCAAGCAACTTCCAAAAAGAGAGATAAAGCTATCCAAATCAAGCTCCACTTGTGCTAGTCCCACCCTGAGCACCTTGGGGCGGGGGGAGGTAGAAAAGAGGTGGAAGCAAAGTGGGTCAGACATAAGGTCTGGAGAGTGCAATAACTTTAACAATATAATCATTAAGTAACTTGGATAAGGCATAAGCTGGAAAATAAGGAAATGACTATGAACCAGTGGGCATGTCAGAGCAATCAAAGGAATAAGATGAACAAAGATAACGTTAAAGGCGCACCTAATCATTATAAGATAATTACTACATTGCACCACACCGAACACCCTAAAAGTTGATCCGCCTACCAAACTTAATAATGATAATGGTAGTTTTGTGTACCCCAAGCTGCCTTCATAGGTGTCGTCTACCCCTGTCTCCACTAGGTGTACCCTATACCCCCATTCGATTGGCTCCCTAACTCGTAGATACCCGTGCTGGCCCCAAAGTGGGGTGTATCACTCCCCAAAGGGGCAACTCGATACCACAAAAAATGCATGGCTTATACCTACATGATGCAACAACGTCTTACCTACCAGCCCAGGGCCACACACGCACCTGACCCCGTTGGACTTGCATTGCCACCGCTAACCCGTTTTGATCTCTAACAATCAAACCCAGTAAGAGTGTCTCGTCCTCGACTTGGGTCGAGCCCATAGAGATACTTAATGGGTTACTAGTTAGAAAAGGGCCCCCATGCATGACACTAGCTTTCACCTATGCTTGGTCCCCTCTAAGGTTTTCCCCACTTAACCCTATTCTTATTCATGTCTTCTTACATGTTTCAATCTTGGTTAAGTGCATCTAATTCACATGCCACCTAAGGCACCCTCTTAATTTCACATGCACCCATGGCACCCACTTAACCCCCCATGTCCCACCACATATTTATCTAGTTAAGTGTTTCTTAATTCATTAACACCGTAACCTTGTAAAGACCTCCTACATTAGACTGGCATTTGTGGCTGCTGGATTTGTCGGGCGTGTCCGGGCAGTCTTATACCACAAACGAGCCTAACCTCGTGTCTTTAAAACTGTTACGCATTTAATTCATGCCTTTGACCTCTCACATTAGATTGGCATTTGTGGCTTCTGGATTTGCCGGGCGGGTCCGGGCAGTTTTACACCACAAAAGAGTCTAAACTCGTGTCTTAGGCAGTTTATTATTACACATCTTTATTTAACCCCAAATTGGATTAATATCCCTATTCAAATTTGTAAATAAAATTCCAAATATACTCATGTCCATAATTTTCACCTAGATTATGTCCATAAATACCAATTTTTCTAATTAATGTCTTAAATTAATTATATCACTTTTTAAGGCCATTTATGCCAATTCTCAATATGTGTATATTCATTATTACCCCCATCGTCCCCACATTGTTCGTTCACTTATCATGACATATATATATATATATATATATATATATATATATATATATTAGACTAGCAATTAGTCTAATGACATAAAAGGGAAGAAACATCGCAAATTTGCATAACATACAAAATGGATCTAACATACTAATAAGGATCACAACATATCTTGCATAAACTTGGTATTGTCATGTATCTAAACATAGGCTAAAAGGTGTGAACTTGCATATATGAATATAGTTTTCACCTAAAAGTTGCATATATGAGTATAGTTTTCACCCAAAACTTGCATAGGCCATGGTCACAAACTTGCATAAAACTATGTATGTCATAGATCTAAATCTAAAGGTGTAAACTTGCATATATGTGAACCCAATTTCTACCTAAACTTGCATATAATCATCTTATTTGGTTCACATGTAAACTATGTACAATTCACATAGAAACGAGCATATAATCTGCACCCAAACTTGCATATACAATGATGTCAAACATGAATCAGGTTGAACATAGATGATTGGGTATATACAAAGGGTTTCACAACAAAAACTATCATTATGAACAACTAGCATACATTCACAAAATATCGCATTTTCCCAATGTTCTACAAACATAACCATATGACCCAAATTATAACTCAACCTAATTTACTTGTTAATTATCTTATTAAAGAAATCTAACTTACAACTCAAAGAAGGTCTTGAGTTCTGGGATCTGAGTTCTGACATTGATTTAGCTCGCCTTTGAAGTAGAAATATTTGTTGTAGTTGTTATAGACTTGAGTTGAATTGAGTTGATTAGCTTTACTTTTCCTCTAGTTGATGACGGCTATTCTGGGTTGCAAGGTGATAGCATGACGGCCATGGTTCTAATTTCGATTAGGTTTTAGGGTTTGAGTCTACACGTGTTTATATAGAATTTAGGATTAATTTAGGCCATCCGATCAACCTAGAATCAATCAAGACCATCCAGTCAAGATAGGGTGACACCTGAACCCTAATGACTCAGCACTGAATCACAAAATTGTCATCTTTTAGATCAGCCCCCGGGGCAGGTCGATCCCAAGGTCGACCCCCAGGTCGACCTGTAGGGGGGTCGACACTAGGGTCGACCCCCTGGTCGACCTGGGTCTTGGGCGGGAATTTTCCCGCCAGCCCGCTTCTGACTTCTGATTTGAATTTTGAATCTGTTTTCTAGCTGTTTGAATTTATTTGAATTTTCTAGAAACTTCCGACAGCCATAACTTCTTCATACAAAGTCCAATTTACGCAAACTCGTACTCTGTCTCAACCAGAATTCCAAGACAAACACAATGGCATAACCCGTTTCCCTTAATTCTCACATTTTAAATTAAGTATTGTTTAATTCGTTAGTTTATGTTAACAGAAAACACGGTGTGTTACATCCTGTAGCTAAATCCAGTTGTGAGAAAATTGAAGCACCCACCAACTCATCAAATAAATCTTCTATCCTCAGCAATGGGTGCCTATTCTTCTTTATTAGCTTATTCAGCTCTCTATAGTCCACTCACAATCTAAGTGAACCATCAGCTTTTGTAGCAAAAACGACTGGAGCATCCCACTTCGAAATACTTCTTCTTATGAACCCCTTCTCCAGCAATTCATTCACTTGCTTACTGAGTTCTCTTCTCTCTCTCAGAGCCATGTGGCGCACTGGTAATGCAACTGGCTTTGCATTATCTACTAGATATATTCAAAAGTCTATATCGTGCCTCGGGGGTAAACCTCGAACTTCATCGAAGACATCACTATATTCACGGACCACACGAACAGATTTCAAATCATCATTGGATGCGTCTAGGGATTCTAGGTAGAAAAGCATTACCGGACCTTTAGGGTCACAAGAAATATCAAGGGTCTTTCCACAACGAGTCAACAATCTAACTACCCTTCTTTCACAATCTTGGATGGCACCGTATCTAGTTAGCCAATCCATACCTAGAATCAAGCCGTAGCCCATGAAGCCAAGAACAAAGGCGTTGCATTCAAACCCAACGCCCAAGATAGACACTCTCAAATTCGGACAAATCATAGAAAGATGAGCCGAACCACCAATAGGATTTGAGACTACTATGGGATCCGTAACTAGACTAGTATTTAGGCGCAGTGTTTCAACTAACGAAGCAGATACAAACGAGTGTGAAGCGCTAGAGTCAAATAAAGTACGAACAGGATGATCAAATAGAAAAACTAAACTTTCAACGGAAATGTTTCTACCTCTCTACTGTCCTGGTGCCATGAGAGCCTGAATCAGCCCTCTCGCCTTCCCTGGTGCCATGAGAGCTTGAAGCTGCCCCCCCCCCCCCAGAAGTTCTTTGCCCTTGCCATTGTTTCCTTGGGCAGCCCTTAACTAGATGACCTGTCTCTCCACAGTGGAAACAACCAGTCTTCTTCTTTTTTCCTACAATCTTTACTCAGATGGCGTGGTGTCCCATAATTAAAGCACTTCCTCTTTCCTTTGCCAGTATTGTTCTTCCCGCCTTTCTTGTTTTGCTGTTGTGGCTTCTTCTGGTCTCCTTTCTTCTCCGGTGCCTTATTTGTATTCGCACCTTTCTCTTCCTCTAGCATAAGCGACATGTCAACCAGTTTCTCAAAGGTAGCCCCCATCGGAATGAGATCCGAGATCAAGCTCCACTAGTACTAGTCCTACCCTGAGAACCTAGGGGGGAAAGGAAGAAAAAAGGCGAAAAAAGGGGGCAGACATAAAGTCTGGCGAGTATAATAATTTTAACAATATAATTATTAAAGTAACTAGGATAAGGCATAAACTGGTAAGATAAGATATAACCATGAAACAAGTGGGCATGACAAAGCAAATAAGAGGAATATTCTGGCATTAATCTCGTTCCTAATCACTATCGGATAATTACTATACTGCACCACCACTAGTCACCCTAAAAGTTGATCCTGCCTGCAGAACTTAATAATGATAATGGTAGTTTCGTGTACCCTTAGCTGCCTCCATATGTGTCGTCTGCCCCTATCTCCACTAGTTGTACCCACTACCCCCATTCGATTGGCTCCATAACTCGTAGATACCCGTGCTTGTCCCACAGTGGGATGTATCTCTACCCAAAGTAGCAATCTGATACCACCAAAGATGCATGACTTATATCTACACGAGGCAACAACGTCTTACCAACCAGCCGGGCCCACGCACGTACGTGATCCCGTTGGACTTGCGTTGCCACTGCTAACCCGTTTTGACCTCTTACAATCAAATTCAGTAAGTGTGTCTCGTCCTCGACTTGGGTCGAGTTCACAAAGATACTTAACGGGTTACTGGTTTGAAAAGGGCCCGCATGCTTGACACAAGCCTTCCACCTATGCTTGGTCCTCACTAAGGTTTCCCCACTTAACCCCATTCTTATTCATGTCTTCTTACATGTTTCAATCTTGGTTAAGTGCATCTAATCGTATTTCACATGCCACCCAAGGCACCCACTTAATTTCACATGCCAACCAAGGCACCCACTTAACCCCCTATGACCCACCACATGTTTACCTGGTTAAGTGTTACTTAATTCATTAGAACCGTAACCTTGTAAAGACATCCCACATAAAGCTGACATTTGCAGTTTCTGGATTTGTCGGACGGGTCCGGGCAGTCTTATACCGTAAACGAGCATAACCTCGTGTCTTTACAATTGTTACGCATTTAATTCATGCCTTTGACCTCCCACATTAGACTGGCATTTGGGGATTCTGGATTTGCCGGGCGCGTCCGGGCAGTCTTACACCACAAAAGAGTCTAACCTCGTGTCTTAGGCTGTTAATTATTACACATCATTATTTAACCTCAAATTGGATTAATATCCCTATTCAAATTTGTCAATAAATACCAAATTTATTTTTATCCATAATTTCCTCTTAAAATTATTTCCATAAATACCAATTATGCCAATTAATGTCTCAAATTAATTATATGCCTTTTAAGGCCATTTTATGCCAATTCACAATTTATGTATATTCAATATTATCCCATCATCCCCATGCTATTCGTACGTTTGCATATGACGTATGTTAGACTCGCAAATAGTCTAACTTATAAAAAGAAAAACAACATCACATAACACATAAAATAGATCTAAGGATCATGACATAAGATTACATAGCTAATAACTTGCATATGAATTTCATTCAAACTAGCATACGATACAAAACTAGCATAGATAATGGGCATAAACTTGCATAACTCATGTACTTCTATAGATCCAAACATAAAGGTGTGAACTTGCATTTGGATCTAAACATAAAGATGTAAACTTGCATATAGATCTAAACATAAAGATGTAAACTTGCATATAGATCTAAACATAAAGTTGTAAACTTGCATATGGGTCTAAACATAAAGATGTAAACTTGCCTATGGATCTAGACATAAAGGTTAATGTCACATAAACTAGCATATGCATGTACATGTCTAACATATATTTTAACAACCCAAACTTGCATAAGATTCATACATGAATATATCATCCAATCATCACAAACTTTCGTAAGATATATGATTCAACTTGCATAAGATTCACATAAGAACTAACATATAATCCAACTTGCAGAAGACTAACATATGATTCAACACCACGAACATACATATAATTTACATTGCATGATTAAAAATCATATTTTCATAATCCCAATTATATCTTATCATAATTAAATTAATTAATTAATTTGTGAAATCTATCATACTCACAATTAAAAAGAATAGTCTTGTCTTTCTAGGACATGTATTCTGAAACTGAATTGCTCGCCTTTGATGTAGACTAATCGTTATTTAGATTTGATTTGATTTTGATTCAACCTTCTATCTTGCTTTATGGTTGAAAGTGTACGGCGACTACTCTAGGTTCTCCATTGATGGCATGGCGGCTATTGTTATGAGTTAATGTGATTTGGATTAGGGGTTTAGGAGTGTTTTTATAGAAGTTTAATTTAATAAGAGCCATCGGATTAACCTAGGGATAACCAGAACCATCAGGACCACTCAGATGCCACATCAGCCCTTAGGGAGAATCGGGGCACGGGTTGACAGCCAAACACTCTGGATCGACACCTAGTCGACCCAGCGGAGCTCAGGTCGACTCCAAAAATGGTGCGGTTCGGCTATTCCCCCTCCTGATTCACAGTTTTGAACTTTTTCTGAATATTATATATATATGTATATATATATATATATATATATATTTCTCTCATGTGCGTACAAACTTCAAGGCTTAATAACTTCTTCATAAGCTATCCGTTTTATGCAAACCAAACGTCTATCTTGACACAAAATTTTGAGATGAACATAATAGCGCAACACATTTCACTTAATTCTTCTTCTAAAAATAAAGTATACTTTAATTTGTGAATTTTAATGTTATAAAATTACGGGGTGTTACATACGTTGACTCTATTTGAATAAATAACTTAAATTTATCATCGATGGTGTGTAATAATGCTAATCTGCTTGCAGTTCTCACAACCATTAGTTTTGACGAAGTATGAACAAGAGCAAATAGTGCGAATGCAAGAAAATGAGGCAGTTAGTAGATCACTTGGGGTGCCTTCACTAGTTAGTAGTATGAAAGAGACTACTACATGAAATAGGAAAGAAAAAGGTAAAGATATTGATGGAGGTGATAAATACATCCAAGAAAATAATGGTGAAGATGTCAGTGATGATCCATCGAATTCAAAGGTATAAAAAGTTATTTATTTACTACTTATTGTCTTTGCCTTTATAAACATAAAAAATCGTGAACTTCTACTTAATTGTAGAGGATCAAAGTTGTTAAGTCAAATGATCCTTTAGTTGGACCGAGAACTCATTCGTGAACCAATGCAGCCATTGAAATTGACAAAAAAGCGATGACCCGCACTCCCCTCTAAAGAAAGCTGGCTCCAACAAGAAAGTGATGACACACACTCCCACATCAAAGAAAGTCAGTAAAAAGGATAAAATTTCAGAAACATTAAAGAAATTGATGAAACTGGCACTGTCCCATTCAGGAGTTTTCAGACCTACAACGTCTCGTCCGCTAGTTTTAAAACCAACATGTAGCAAAATGTTAAAATAATCAACCAATTCATGTGAAGCTGCTAGTTCAGTAGCTTCTTATTTAGCAATGTGTAAACGTCAAAAGCAGAATGTTGAAGCGCCTCCAATAATGGAAAATCTTGCAGATTGATTAAAGCTGGAATGGATTGCACAGGAAGATGAAGCAGGCACAATGTTTCTTTATATGTGCACTGCACTGCACTATTGAGTGTGTCTATTACAAGTTTTGCATGCATATTATGTTTTTGTAATTCCATACACTGATTTTCTATTCAATTTTTTGGACCTGGTATATAAAGTACAGGGTCCAAAATAACCTAGAGGGAAGTCAAAAATGACCAAGGTGCATGCTAGAACCCCAGACAATAAAGTAGTCATTGAGTTGAATGAGGATGGCCAGCCATTTTCTGATAATATTACGGAGTTAAGCAATTTTCTTGGGACAATAGCAAAGGATAATGTGTCTCTTACTTACATCAAATGACATGTTATTCCTGATCAATTAAAGCGGCAAATGTTGGAATATGCTCTGGTAAAATCTATCATCCTAAACCATTGTTCGACAGACTTCCTAAATATTTGGTTTTAATTAATTAGTTTGTTTCCTGAATTTTGTGTTTGTTATATTACAGGCTAGGTATGTCATTCCGGAAGGACATAATTGGGTCTTGAACACACTTAATGATTCTTGGAGGCAGTACAAGTCTCATATGAAAGCAAGGTATTATAAAAAATATTTAACTGATGAGGAAAGGCTTGCGAATAGACCTAGTATAATTCCGTTGGAGGATTTTAAAATGCTCCTGAAATACTAGGGGGATGAAGCAGTTCAGGTACGACTTTAATGTGACCACAAAAGAAAACTAATTTGTATAATGCTAATTAAATAATCATGAAACAGATGGAAAAAAATAAAAAATGTTTAATGATATTAACATTTTCTTGTTTAGTACTAATCTTTTATTGTTTACTGCTAATTTAATAATCATGCAACAGATGGAAAAAAATAAATAAAATAAATTTATGATATTCACATTTGTGTAATTTTTAGTAGTTCACATTATCTTGTTTAGTGCTAATCTTTTCTTTAGTAGTTCGCATTATCCTGTTTGGTGCTAATCTTTCTTTAGTAGTTCGCATTATACATGTTTAGTGCTAATTTTTTTTGGATTTCTAGGCCCTAGCTGAAACTAATTTTGCACATCATAATTCAATAAGTGAGACACATACCCTTGTTCCCAAAACTCATGTAGTTGCCAAAGAACAGATAGTTTGTGGTTTTTTGAAATTAAGTTAATTTTACTTGTAATTAAGTTGAATTGGCCACATGATAATTTTAATTTGTTATATCATTGAATTATATTTTATATCATTGTCAAAATGTTCATGGGAAACAGCTAGATTTGTAAATTATTAACATTGAATGTCAAAAAGTTTGTTTAATTTTTGATAATCCTAATATTTGACAGAGAAAGAAGGACCCAGAAAAAGCCACCCCATCTGCTGCCTTGCTCTACTTGCAAACATATAAACGAGAACCTGAGAGAACTTACAAGACTAACGCTGATGAACTAAAGGCCAAATACATTTGTACATTAGATACTGAAATAGCAATATAATAGTTAGTTTGAAAGATGACCACATTGCAGTTGAAACTTCCATATTTTAATTTATATGTTTTAAAGATAACCACTTCTATTAATATATTTTATCGAGTAGCTTATATAAAGTATTTGACTAAAGATCAATTATGACTCAATACTTGAGACAGTATAATTGGCACACTATACATTTGTTGGAGTTGCTTATTAAATCCAACGCATAACTAGTTTAAAAGATAACTAATTCTATTAATAAATTCATTCCTGCCAGCTACCTATTTATATGCTTGCCTGGTTTACATTTTTTTGGCGAAGATTTAAGTAATGGTGGATGCAGGAAATATTTCTTAGGCAGATGCACTTGTCACTGGTGGTAAGAGCCACACACGGAACTGGCTTGTAGGAAGGCGAGGTAAAATGACTGAAAAGTCTCAAACAACTTCTGGTTCTTCATAAAGTTATGTGCAAGAGATGACCAAAAACAATAAGACAAGAGCTTGAGGCTTATTTTGAAGACAATGTGAACATAAAAGTGAAAGAGAACGTGTCATGGGTGTTGAAAAAGCCAGGTGAAGCTAATCCAGATCTAAATTTAGATGTCAGAGACTTTTGTGTCACCACATCAAGTGATTAAGATTACATTGCTACTCCTGCAACCTAGCCACTAAATGAAGTATTTGGATGGAATGTGTTAGCACTTGTGGTATTTTCGAATTATACTTTTAAATTATGGCACTTGTGGTATGTGTTCGTTACGGCACTTGTTTTATGTTTTGGTGATGGAACTTGTGGTATGTGTTAGTGATGACACTTGTAGTTTGGTATGTATAATTGGTTGATCTGAATGAGGTGATGGATGTTTTGGGTATATTTATTATATGGATATTTTTGTGTATATATATATATATATGAATGTGGTACAATGTTTTAGATTGTATATATTGTAACAACCCAGAAAATCTGAACCAATTTAAAATTTTTAAATTGGCTAAAATAATGGGTTTTAAATATTTAAAATAAATATTTTAAATAATAGCAATGAAAACTGAGTTTGAATCGACATTTGAAAATGAATATAATTAATTCTAATTATAAACAAGGCCTGAAATGGCGCTGCAGTTTCAAAAATTGAATTCAAACTTTGTCGGACTATACTGGGTGCGAAACAAAACAGATTTTAGTGAAACCAAAAATATTTAAATCTGTTAGTGAATACCTTTCTAACGAATCTGAAAAATCGGATTTTCATAGCGGAAATCAAAAGTTATGGCCGAATGAATTTTCAGAAAGGTCGCTATGGAATTTATATAGCCCGTGAAATTGGCCATTTTGCATACGACCTCGGAATTCGACGAAACCACTTTTGTTGGATTCGGGATGTGAAGTTATTACAAGGTTTTAAATTTCATAATTTTTGAAGCTAGTATATGAGCGTGGAAAAAGAAAATGCGTTTGGTCAATTTCTGTTAAATTGGATCAACCAGAAAATGGCCATTTTTCAAACGATCTCAGAATTCGACGAAATCAGTTCTGTTGGGACCGTATCATCAAAACATAGCCAGATTTATTTTTCTGGAATTTTTCGAATCAGTTTGTGGCCCTGGCAAATTGAAATGTACGTTCAAACTGAATATTGAATGTTTTATATTTTAATTTGTAGGAAAACTGACTGAAACAGTCGAATGGGCCTATGAAACATATCCCATTGTGTCCGGGATGGGGGTAATTAGCTAGGGACGACAGTCGTTGGGTTTGAATTCGAATTCGTATGTGATAAGGGGTATTTTCGGATTTAATTGAATTATAAATTAAAATAAAATCCACTGGGCAATCACAACTCATCTTCCACTTTCTTGGTCAACACGGAAACCCGATTCCTCCCAGTTCGAACGGCGGTTTCCCCTTTCTTCCTTCTCCCCTTGATTTCTCCCCCATTTCTTAATTAAATCAAGCGCTCTTGGATCCATTTTGAAGCCCTTTTTCCCCTCTTCAAATCCGTCCTTGTTTCATCCTCCATCGTGCTGTGTTCGGCGAGAATCGAAGCTCCAAACCTCGAGACTTCCGGCCGCCATACCACCTCGAAGCCGCCACCGAACTCGACGTGGGTCCCCTCGTCGGGCGCGCCTCCTAATGCTCCTCAACGTGGTGCTACTCGAATTCAGCATAGTGCTTCAGATTTGAAGTTTTGGCCAACCCTAATTTCGAACCTACACTGGAAGCTTACGGCTTTGTTCATTTTAAAGGTTAACAACACTTAAAAGCGTTGCGATTTATGATTTTGGTATAAAAATCATACCTTTTCGTGTATTGACGAAATTCGATGAAACAGGAAACATCGGGACCGCAAGGCGGCTCTCTACATTCTAGAAGAGACCGCGGATTTTTCTGAGCTCGCCACTATTTTTAGCAAAGAAACGTACCAATGTGAGATTTCTAATTTATAAACGATATGGAAAACGATGATGTATAAATTATATAGTCGATGTATGAGTTATATAAGCGTTGTACACCTCATGTATAAGTGTTGCATAAGTTGTACGTTCGATGTATAAGTTATATATGCGTTGTAAAAATTATATATGTGTTGAAATAGAAGTGAATTGATATATATAAATATAAATATATATATATATATATATATATATATATATATATATATATACTCCCCTCGTCCACAAACCATGGACGATATTTATTGTTGTGAATTGGTGTGAAATATTGGATGAAAAATACGAATGGTTGAATAATTGTTTGTGGTTGATATTGTTTGGTTGTGGTTGAAAAATACCCATTGGTGATTGAAATGAATTAGAAATATTTGTGGAAATAAAAATAAAACATGTCGCCTGCGTGCGAATAAGATGCATGAATCCCCATTGTCAAAAACCGCGAGGTTTTAAGGTAGAGCGAGGAGCCGTACTAGGGACGGTGCCGGTTTTAACTACCCTGCCGTTATGCTACCGAAATTTTGAATAATCTTTATGTATTAGAATTATTTTCATATGTTGAAATTATCTTCATGCGTTGAAATTAAAGCCATATGCTGAAACTATATCCATGTGGGGGAAATGTTCATGTGCTGAAAAGTGATGTGTGAAAATTAAATTCATTTGTGAATGAATGAAGTGTTTAAACAATAAAAATCACATTTTTATAATATATATGAAGTATGTAAAATATTCGCCTTATATATAAATAGTTTCAACAAAAAAAAATTCCATATTTCTTATATGAACAACATAAATAAAATATCCACGTGTGGAAATGCTCATGTGTTGAGAAGTGTGTGTAGTGGAAAAGTTGATGTGTTGAATAAAAAGATCGAACAATAAAAATTACATTTTTATTGAAACTATGAAGTGTTGAAAATATCCATTTGTCGAATAAATATTTTAAATGATAAAAATATCTTTTTTATCATATATGTGATATGCTAAAGATATGCGGACGTTGAAATAAACATTTGTGAATGAAATATTATTTTTAACATGCATAGGAACTAAAGAAAATAGTCATGTGTTGAAATCTATTTTAGTTCGCCAAAATTATCATCTTTGAAATGTGAAGTGTTAAAAATAGCCACTTGTTCAAATAAATATACATGAATTGAAATGTATATTAATTAGCTAATTATATGATTTTAGCCTATGCATGCATCATTAGAAGGAATGGTGTTTTTTAAATCGAAGCAAATCAAATATGAAGTTGAATGGAAAATGATAAGTGATAAAAATTGTATATGTGTACATGCATATTTGTGAGCAGGTTATAGCAAAGGGGTTAGAGAAGAGGAATAAAATTTTGTGCCCGACAAATAGGTATACCTTTACTGTTTTGTTTGGGTGATGGTTTTATGAGCCTGTTGGCTAGCCGCTTGGCTTTTTCTTTTTGACATGAGATGCCTGTGTGGCTATTTGGGAATTTTCCCAGCCCCTCCCATACAAAGGAGGTTATGGCGAAGTTTTCCAAAATTTAAAGGCGTTAGTGAAATAATTGAAGTGAAAACGATATAGGAATTTTTGAATGAACTACATTTATATAAATATATAAATATAAATAAAATTAAAGAGAAACGTGGCCGTGCAGTTCGTGTTTTGAAACCGAGATTTCAAACGACTAGTGTGGGAAATCCGACCATTGGATTTTCCCAAAACCGCAACCGTTGGGTTCGCCTTGAAAATATCTTTCCAATGGCACCAACTTTGTGAAGATCCGACGGTTGGATTGTCTGGAATGTTTAATTCAAACCTGAAGAAAAACAGCGCCAGGATCGATTTTATATATATATATATATATATATATATATATAATTAAATTAAATCGAATAACGACGCTGCAGTTCGTATTTTGAAATCATAACTTCAAATTATTAGTGTGGGAGATCCGACCGTCGGATTTTCCCAAAACTGAAACCGTTGGATTCGTTTTGAAAATATATTTCTAATGTGATAAATTTTGTGAAGATCCAACAGTTAGATTTTCATATATGTGTAAATCAAATCTGGAGAAAAACAGCGCCACGGCCGCGTTATGGCCTGAAGCGTCGTTTTAATGAAATAGCTATTTTAAAATAAATAAAAATAGTGATAATTCGTGATAAGATATTATAAACGATATGGAATGGAAATAAACTGAATTTGCTCTATTTATTTGATATTTGATGGTTGAATGTGTTTGGTATGGAAATTACATTAAAGAACAAATTTGGTGTTGTCGAATGATTTAACCATTGAAATAAATTGATTTGAAATTTTAAATATACGTGAGTTATTTGAAAAGGCCGAGTTAATTCTCATTTCAAATGATTGACCGACGATTGAAGGTCGAAGATATGAAGATGGTGCAAGACCGATAATCTTCACATCGAATGGAGGGGTGCTACTGATGCTCATGATAGGAGTAGCTATCTTGATGGGGTTGAAGCAGTAGCCACCCAGACGTACTTGTTGATTGTACGGATATGCGATGTATTAAGTGCCTCCGGCTTCGTTCAGACCCAGAACGAACGTGTAAATGGACTGTGTGTCTGACATTGGATTTTGTTCTGTGCTGATTGATCTCTATTATATATATATATATATATCTGTTTGGCGGCGGAGAATTTATTCTCTTGCTTAACGCTCTTCTCTGAGACATACGAGCCGAAAGGTTATATATCGATAGAAATCAGTCGCACGGGGTAAATTGCCTGTGTGGCACGCCTAAGTGATAGATGATCAAGGCTTCTGTTGAAAAGCAAAGTCTTGTGGTAGATGATCAAAGCACAGCCTGTGTGGCATAGCTTTGTGTATAACGTGAATTCGCGAGCCTCACACCCCGGGATGGACCAGAAACGGGAGAAGGATCCAGGGAGGACATGCGCTTCTTTCTAGCTAGGGTGGTGTCAGTGACCTACAGGCCCTGACATTTATATACTTTTCACCTGTGTGGTTGTTGCTGTTGCGAGGCGCCTCGGATATATCGGTCGATCCGGGACTGATGGAGTCACTGGGCTCATTAACGCCCCAAAGGGCAGAGAAACACAGTGTTCAGGCATTTTAATACACATCGTTGGCCCGACCCTGTGGCTCCTAAGGGTCACTCGAGCTCTGGTCCTGAGACACGGGCTAGAGCGTCTCGAATTCGGTGAGGACTATCTTTTGCCTCGGTTCATGACGGAAATCCAATTTCCAAATACGACATCGTGCGGTTTTGATTGTATACGTATATATTGTGACATAGTGGTATGGGGCACTAATGCCGCCTATGCTTGATAGTTATGATTGAAATTGTTTTTGAAACATATATACAATAGCAATAATATCAAAAGATTTGTTTTTCTCGTATCAAGCATATTTTGGCCATTATAAGGTAAAACTCTATCCTCTGGTTTGTGTTGCATTGTGTGATGGGAACTTAGTCTTATAATGGCTTCATTTTTATAAAAAGCATTGCGATGTTTAAAAGAATTATTTGTTTTAAAGCACCGGCAATCCATTGGAGTAAACCCGTTCCACGAAAGTGGCGTGGTCCGGTGATTAGCCATATTTGAAAATGTGTTAAGTAGATTTCTCATACCAGTCCCATGACTGACTCGTAGTTTGTTTCACTTGCAAGCTCGGGTGTCCCTATTTCTACACGGGCAGCCTTGTATTCAGGTTTTAGTACGCTCTTTCTGGATAGCTGGAGCTGAAGATGGATTCTATCATTTATCTCTTTTTATGCTGTTCAGCTCCTGTTGTGCATATTATGTTTTCTTTTCCGCAGTAGACATGTATAGTTGAACTGTATTTTGTACTAAGTATGAACCTACATACTGTGTAACTCTGATGATTATATTTATCCAGTGTATTCTATCGTGCATTGTCTGGTGCATTTATTTATTTCTGTTCTGTTATTATCTGTTTATGTGTTATATTCCAAAGATTACCCTTGCCACCGTCTTATCGGGAATGGGGTCGTCACATATATGTACTGCAGAATTTGTAATTACAAGGTCGTATTGCTGTTGTAGTTAATTTTTTTATGGTGCTGTAGTTGATTTTTTTTACTATTGCAATTGATTTTTTTCTGCTCTTGCATTACAGTGTTGCGATATTGAATTAGATGGTGTTGTTGTGTTGCATTAAGTACAATATTATTAATTCCACTATGTACGGCACGTGGGGCCCACAACTTCCATGGTGCCATGTGGACAACTGACGTTGCATGTGATACGTGGGCAGCTGACATGGAGAGTTGATATGGAGTGTGACACGTTGCCTACTAACGTAGAAAGTCTATGTGGTCCCCCCTACCATGACCTAGAAGCCACACTATGGCTTCTACTTAAGGCAACGATGTATATTGTTGCATTGTTTTTGTATACTGTTGTGATAGGGTCATAATGCAACACTTTCTTTCTGTGACATTAGATGAACAAAAGCGTTGCCTTAGAGTGCTAAGGCAACGACCGCAGATGTCAAGCTCCTCTGGTGTTGCCTATTTGAAAAATAGCCTACGAAAACACCTTTTTGATCTATGGTTACATAAAACTAGAGTCAAATATGCCTACTTTCATGGTAGTGATTTAACCGTAGCAGCGAACAATCAAAAATGTGAAATCCTCATCTCTGATCTAGACATAATAACAATTATTTATTATAAGCTTTCTATTTTTAGTTGCTTTCAAGTATTTATTTAATTATTTTACTCTACTCTGAATTCAAAGCATCCAAAAATTATTTCTTTTAGGTTACATTGTAGATTCTGGCTTTTGACATTGCATACATATAGGACTACGAGTATCAAGAATAGCTTGAAAATATCCAATAAGGTGGAAACCAAAGAAAAGAAAAGTAATCAATTTTTAGTAAAATTTTCCTATCAAGAGCAATCAAAATATTACATTTTCAATTAGTGTTGGTCCTATGAAATAACAAACAGCGTCAACAAAACACCACTACTATTTGGCTTGTAATTATCACCATAGAGTTTGAATTTTAATTTTTTTGATATAAATACTATAAAAAAATTAAATATAAATACTAAATTTTTAGGCGATTTTAAACAACTTTATTGCAACAAGTAATGCATGCTGAGATTCTACATCGTCCAATCAATAGGAAATCTTTACCATCCACACATGAACAAGTGATGTTGGACAATATACTACTATCAGATGAGAGAATCTACAAAATAAATCATCAATTGCAGAAACCTTTGATGATGTTGGGGTAGGTGGGTATGTATGTTATCCGAAGTATATTATTCGATATCTTTAGACGTTAGAGCAGATATATTTTTTGTTTATGTACATATTTTTCTTCACTCAAAAGACGCTAGAGCCGCATAACCACTATTTACTGCTTAGTCATTTACTAACATGTAACTATCATGTTGCCATTACTGCTTGGTCATTTACTAGCAAATATCATGTTGCCATTATTTCTTGGTCATGGTTTGTAACTATCATGTTTCCAACACTGCTTAGTCATTTACTAATCCTTGTATGTTGACCTATAATCCTTGATAAGATCTCTTACTATCAAGTACAAGTCTGTGACTTGGTTATTATCCATTTGGATGCTAAAGGCAGTGGATGAATGGAGATGTAGTTTGTGAAAGTAGGAAAGTGATAACTGGTTGTACTATGGTGTAGGTTGATGGGTCGAGGGGTTCATAAACTGTAGGGAAGCGATAAGTGATTTGGTTTTGGAATTCATAATGAGATGGTCTGTAAATTGATGAAATAATGTAGTAGGTGAATTTGCATTTTGAAATTGTTGATGTGAAGTGATTGTCGGTTTAGGAGTTGCAAAAGATGGTGGTGCTATGACTGGATGATGTTTAGCATTCTTTGAGGTAAAGTGGTTGGTGATTAGTTCGATGTTTATGGATGATCAACATATTTTTGTTGAAGGTGATTGTTGTGCAGTTGTAGGACAAAGGGTGAAGGAGAGCAGTTGTACAGGAAGAAAATGGTGTTAGCATATAGGTGTTGAAAGAAGGTTCTGGTGATAAAAACTACAAGAATTTATCACTTGTTAGAACATAACAAATTCACTTTTACTTTTTGTTGACACATTTTTTTGTCAAAGCCGTCTCACATCAAGTTCTTAGTTAGCAACGTGCACAAGCGTCCAGAACATTGTCAGAAAACACAAAGCAGTTTGGTTGAAGTCACGTCGCAAACTTAGAAAGGCCTGAAACTCTTATCAAATGACCTTTTTTGGGCCCGAGAACATCTTTTATGATGCTTTGAACTATAACTCCTGTAGAAGGACAACCGTTAGTAGGTCCAGGCACAGCGCCGGTAGGGGTACGGGGACCCATAGTCCCTATGGCAATTTTCCTCAACCCTGGATGCCTGAATTCCTTCACCTAGCCTCGCATCATCATTCCCGTCACCTCAGATCATCATTCCCATCACCTCAGATCATCATTCCCGTCACCTCACATCCGAAGCTTCGCATCCCTTCGCCTCGCCTCAAAGGTTCTACATCCTCCACCTCGCTCTTCGCCTCCATCGCATCGCGTCCCTCCGCACCGCATCCCTCATCTCGCCTCACATCTAGAAACTCGCACCCTCCATGCTCCGCCTCCCCCTACTCTGTGCATCTTCCCAGGGATGTGATCTCGCATCCCCTGGATGCAAGATTTTGCATCGCCTCGGGATGCATTCTCGCATTGCCTGGATGCGAGATTTCACATCCCTACGGGATGCGATCTCGCATCATTCGGGATGTGAAATTCACATCCTCCCAAGGATGCGAAATTCTTCTCAAAACTATGGTGGATGTGAATTGGTTGACCACATCTGTGTTATGCGATTTCTCTGATTCGGAGGGATGTGATGCGATTTTTGGGTGATTCGGAGGATGTGATGCGATTTTTTGTGAGTAGGCTTTGTGTTATGTGGTTTTCTACTGTGTGGTCCCTAAATCCTACCTACTCCCACCAAACGTCTCACCTATAAATACCTCAAGGCTTGGCCTTCATTTGGATCTTTTTCCCTTGGAATATTTGGCCTTCTAGAGCTCCATGAGCCTCATTAATTGCAGTCACCTTCTTCTCCATGGCCATTGGACATGGCACGCACAAATAAAACGTGATATACACGTTTTCCATCATACTTTTGATATTTACAAGGATAATAACCCTAATTATGGTCTTTTTTAGAACTCTTGGACATTGAAACATAAATTGGACATAGTCGACAAGTCAACTCATCTCAAGGAGGAAAAAGGACATTTTTGTCAAAGTTTGAAATTAACAAGGACATTGTTATTCTATTGTGATACATTGTACTTGAATGTGGCCTAAACTTGTACATCAATTGTAATCGACAAAGATATGATAAATAACTACTATGAAGCGGATGTAGGCATTAGTGCCGAACCACTATAAAAAGCCATGTCTCCTGCATTTACTCTGCTTTACTACTCATTTGGATCGTTGTGTTGCTAACGCACGTGCACACACATTAGGTGTTGGCGTTTGATAATTTTCCACGTCAACACTTTTCAAAGTGGATATATGCGTGTTAATATATAAACCAAGTAAAAGTTAATTTGGTTAATAAATGATTTCAACTTGTTTCAGGTTGAATTAAGGACTTTATGGAAAATTGGTATGGACTGTGCAAAGACCCGACTTTCATTTTTATTTTTGTCTTTGCTTCTTTGTTGTATCTTAGATATATATGTGTAAGCAATGACATAACTTTCAGAATTGTTTTAAAATAAAGTAGGCCAAAATACATGTAATGGATGTATATGTGATTTGTTGTTGTATTGGATATTGGATATGTGATGTTTAAAATAAAGCAAGCCAACTTTTGATATGAATGTTTAACGTTTGTATGTGTATGATTATAAAATTTGATTATCTGTGTGCAATTGCAGTATCTAATTGACCAATTAAGTCAAGTTTAATTGACGCATTAGGTATGGGTAATAGCCACATCTATTGGATTAAATAAAATTGGTCAATTACTTATGGCTTTGAGCTATATCTAATTGATAATTTAGATCCGTTCTTGAGTCGTACCTAATTACATCAGGTACGGATAACAGGCTTATCTAGTGCTTTGAGCCGTATTTAACTACTAATGTAGATATGACCTTAAGTCGTATCTAATGTCATTAGGCACGACCGTATCTAGTGGACCAAATTGCAGCACCTTATTCGTCAATTAGTTTTTGAGCCATATCCAGCTGATCATTTAGATATGGTTATGAGTCATATCTAATGACTCTGTTTGATACGGCCCTGGTTCGTATATAATTGGATCCGTTTGATACGGCCCAGGTTCGTATGTATTTGGATTAGTTAGATACGGCTAAGAGAGGTATCTAATTGCTTACGATGCCATATTTAGCTACAGCTCCAAGCCATATTTAATAGCCTTAGAAATGAGTTTTAGCCGTAGCTAAATACCAATTATATATGTTGTAGTGTGATGAGAGAAATTTTGCTTTGTGAAGCCTAATTCAGTTAATTCTAAGTTTGGATTTTGCTCTTTGCTTGCTTAGCATTCCTGATTTGGGGCAAACCTTGTATCTGAGTTGCTTTCTGCATCTCTGGTGGTTCTGACCTTTAGAACTTCTCAAAATTTGCAGAAGTTCTAGCAAAAAGAGCTTTGGTAAATATGTCTCCATGCTGATAGGCGACAACTATACAATCCATGATGAGCTTCCTTTGTTTACCTGTGCATGCACGAACTAAGTGCATATCAAGTTCCATGTGCTTCATTCTTGTGTGCAAAACAGTGTTTGTTGTTAATGAGACGACACATAAGTTGCGGCACTAGATTGTAGGCTTTTGATTTGCTATGATTTGTAGTTCATTAAGAAGCGATTCTATCTATATCACTTATGTAGTTGAAGTTGAAATTACATAAAAATGTGTTGCTTGATAATTAATTTACTTTAAAAAAATAGCTTAGAGTCAACAATTATGAATTGAGAAAACTGAGTATTAGCGCAATCAAGACGAGTACTTATGCACGCCCGATGGGCATGTGCATAGATAAATTTGACAAAGTTTATAATGTGTTTTAAATTGGTAGTTACATTATGACTATGACAAGGATGTTCGATACGAAAAAATAGTAATAGCAGGGAGGTAAAAAGTTTAATTGAATTATTGATTTAGCTAACAAAGTGCAATGTGCAAATATGTTCACTAAAATGTATTATAACAATGTAGAAAACTGTTTTACGGCAATCACATTGAGAAATAAAAGAATTCCACGTATCCACCATATTTGGTGCCCAAGTCATGGTAGTGGAAAACTATAAAGCAGAAATTCGAAGCATACAAAAAGCGGAGTAAACCGTTTGAAAAAAGGGTTGAAAATGAATCAGTAAATAATTAGGTAACCAGTTAAAGAAGTTAGCTGTTTTAAAAGATTGCAACAAACTCGACATCATAGAAAAGGAAAAAAATAATGACAGAACAATGAAACATGCATATAGTAAACGAATTATAGCTATCTATTTTACAGTTACCTATGACACAAACTATATCAAGTGGAATCAAACATACATCCTGTTATGATCGTTTTCCTATGAGGTGGTCGCTATGATTCATTGTACACATAGCTAACATTGAGATCTAAAACAGAGCTATCTATCCACCGATGCCCAAAACCAAATTATAAAGGAACTTCGAACTTAAAAAAAGAAAAACACATTAGTGTAGCTTTAAGAACAACACAATTCTTTGGTTCTTAAAAATGAATATGCCAAAACATAGTATACAGTTAAAACTTCTTTCAGAGAAGTTAAATTCATATGAGCATAGTCAAAAAAAAAAAATAGTTTATAAAAATGTAAAAAAAAAAACCTACACCATAGTTGTAGCAATGAATAGCAATTAAATAAGAAATGTGTAGTGAATAAAAATGTACATCACACATTGATTGAAGACCACATTAAAATATATTGACTACAAAGTCAGATAAAATACCACAGACAAATAATAAATATTTGCATGTTTCTAAATTGCTTGCATGAAATCGGTGAATCCTCAACCTTTAGTTTCAATGCACTATCCTGCATAAAAGGAACATAATGTTGTGAAATTTACCATCTAGAAACGGAGTTTTGAAGAGCATATAAATTAGTAACTTGGATGAAGCCAACAAAGTGTAAAATTTTACATATCCCTTGGTGTGTAGCCACAAATGAGTCTGGTTTTGAGACAAAACTCGAAGAAAAAAAGAAGAAGAAAGAAAGGGATAAACATAACATTTGCAATCATCACTGCATAGGTACATTAGAAATTAAGAGCGAAAATTTTGTGAACTTGTAGCCAAAGAATTTTTTTTTAGTAGAAAATAAATAACAAAAAATGGAGAGAAGAAAACCTAAACAAAAATGTAGTTAATTCTAAGTCAATCCAACCTCAAAACTTGATCCAGAAAGTTGTAAATTGCTAATCTGTAAAACGCAGAATGACAGTTCTACTTAAAATACCACAAGCTTATACTTCTTTTAGTTCTTAAAAATGTGCATAGAAAAAACTACCTATCAAAAAATTTGACAAAACTTGTGTGAACAATCCAATAGTATTCATCATATTATGTCCATTGTAATAAAAATATATATAACATGCATAAACTAAGAAAAAGAATCAATGCCATTATTGTATAATGTCAATGGCAGGAGTCTCCAATAGCTATGATCATATTAACTGCCAAAATAAACATAGCGTTTAAAAATAAGAATTCGAAATAGCAAATCTCATTAAATGATGAACAATACTCAACATAAGAATATTTATGCAACATTTCACTTCTCAGACTATTTAGTAAACGCAAACAAATAACTCATAGCCTGTGAGATACGTGACACAACATAAATCCTTACAAACAAAAAAGAAGATATAGGAAAACCAAATCCTGAAAACCGAAAATAAACAGAAAAAAATACCTTTAGAAGATCATGCCATGGAATTCAGATTGAAAATCCAAAATTAGAGAGAAACTAAGTCTAATCACCTTCTACTGTATTTCAAGCAACTGCACTTCTAAAAATATATGTTATAATCATTAGTTGATTATTAACTTCAACACAGGAAAGGAAAAAGATGTAAAAATTGGAAAAATGAAGATACCTCAAAGGCTCAAATAATCCGCTATTATAAGCCAATCTGGCCGAGCTAGTTGAGGAATCATTCATAAAAGTGTATATAAAGTAAATTTTGAAGTCTCCATCACCCTTTTATTTAGGAAGAAAATCATTGGAAGACTGGAGTACAATGATTTGTCTTTGCCTAGACAATAGCAGACATATAAAATGCTCAATTTGGTTCGCATTTGCTTGTGTGAAAGCAATTTAATGAAACGTTTGGGAGGCATTGGTAAACTAATCGTCTTTCTTGCCTAATTATACATAATCTTTTATACTACACAATTTATGCAGTACTATAGTTAATCCTATGTTATATTTTCATAAGTTTGTTTTTATTTGATCCATAACTTTCAAATATTTTTTGGGACATTGTGCGCCTTGCATTTTTAATTTGAATATTGACAAACATGTTACATTTTCCTGATATGCCATTAACATTCACAAAAACACATGTAAATATTCATAAATATCATAGTCATAAAATCACTATACATACTAAATTATAGAAGCTTGGAGATTAACATGGAGACCAAAAAACAACTGCAAATCACGACAAAACATCAGTATGAAAAATAATATAGTAAGTCAATCATACCTCTTAAATTGAAGAACCATTTTCTACTGGTACAATTCTGCCATCTTCTTAGGCAGCGCTTTCACGATCATGACATGAAATTTCAAATTCTCACACCAAATCGCATAATGATTTACATTAAGTTGAGAAAACTCTGAAACTGGAAATACATGCATAAAAATAAGGTTTAAGTTCATGTGTTATTTGTAGTAAATGCAAGAGTTCCTCAAATAATTGAACTTTGTCTACTAAAATAAGTAGCGAGCACAAATTCAGCATAACGTGCTTATAGCAAAAAGTTTTGTTTTGCTCTTGTTAAAATACTGTCCTATTCTATTCAATGAGTTTCTATCAACATCATTCTTTCTAATAGATACCTACAGATTTATTTATCCATCTCATCTTTGAGTTTCTTTTGATTTTAGTGATCGTACAGGCAAATGAATCATGGGTGCAGTGCTTAAAAGTCTAATTGAGCTTCTACTAATATTTTGAGGAGAAATGTTTGATCAATGATGATTGGCTTCATTTGGATAAAAGCAGAGTATTAGTTCTAGAATTTATGTCTTATCACTATTGTGCACGGCTTATGTTTTGCGATATTTGGCAGAACTGTAAATGAAATATTTATTTTGTCACCTTGTTATTCTCAAGAGTTAGGATCAAAAGTAATGAATTTCATTCACATGTCATAAAGAAAAGATTTCAAATTGATTGCTAAATACTGACCTTTTCTTATTGACTATTTAGTCATCAAAAATGCATCACCTATGTACGGATGTACAGGGATTTTCCCAGACAATATAGTGATGAAGTAATGATGTCTGGAGTGACCAGAGAAATTTCAAAATAATTTAAGAAGAAATAAATGTAATACTGAAATAAACACTTTTTAATACTAGAAAACAATGAACAATTTAATACTGAAATAAATACTTTTATCATAAAGCTATATTAAATTTAAACAGATAAACTTAGTTGTCTTAAGGACAAATTTGACTTTCTTTGTGTTATAGCAAAATTTGATGTTGTTTTTGCAACTTCAACTGGATATCCTAAAGCAATAGAAAGTGAAAATCTTTGGCTTGTTGTAGTCTTTTCATTGCCAATTATGCTCTTACTGTCAATATTATGCAATACTTCCAATTCCGGTTACTACCTGTCACAATGATTCAAAAGATGAAAAAACAACATTAAAAAGAAAAGTCCAAAAATGCAGTTTGAGAAGTCAGTATGCACCTCATATTACATAAGTTTAAGCAATCAATATTCCCATGGCAACAACAAATGCCAAATTACCATTGGCCAGTGGGACAACAACAACACACAAACCTCAAAATAAATTATCTACATCTTACCGAATAGCATAAATACAAATCAATAAGATGTCATGCATGCTTATTATCAAAAATTCATTTGGACAAAAATTCATATAATTTGTTACGACCCAAACTTCCCCGTTTAGGAAAGAACGGATTGAATTGAGAACAAGCCACATCGGGACACAAAAAGAAGAATATTTCATTGTTTATTACAATAATTCCATCAGAATACAAGTATATTACAGAGTATAAATAAATATTACACAGAAAATATAAGAGATTTAAATACATCGCAACGAAAAAATAACACAATACACAACTGAAAGAGACATACGGATACAGAGCTTTCCGGGTATCGTTCCAGTTGCAAATCAGGATTATGTGAATATAAATTTGCAAAACCAAAACTACTAGCTGACCGTGTCAAAATAAGGGCACCCTGAGTTTAAGTTAATACAATAAACTCCAGGTCAGTCACGTGACTGGCGTGAGAACTAAAACAGTTATTAATCTTTATTTTAAAGTTAGGTAAATCAAGGGACCACGCCGTATAACATGAAACGGGTTTCCTCAGTGAATAAAACAATAGCGCAATGCTAAATAAAGAACAATGAAGCTATTATAAGACCAAGGTCCCATCACACAATGCAACACAAGCCGGAGGATAGGGTTTTACCTTATAATAGCCAACGAATGCTTGATACGGTAAATTTCATGTTTTATTATTACTATAAGTGTATAGTGTCAAAACAATTTCAACCATAAGTATCAATCATAGACGGCAAAAGTGCCCCATACCACTATGTCGCCATACTAGGCTCTACAATCAAAACCGCAAAGTCACATATTGGAAGTTGGATTTCCTTCTGTGCACCGAGGCAAGGGATCGTCCTCTACCGAACTCGAGACAATCTAGCCCATGTCTCAGGCAAGCACGCAGACAGCCTTGGATCGTCAGGGCCGGTCCACCGATGTGGATTATTATGCCTGAACATTGCGTTTACCCGCCCTTTGGGGCGTAAATGAGTCCTATGACTCCATCCGCTCCACATAGTTACCGATATATCTGAGGCGCCTCGCAATCCAACAACCGCACAGGTGGAAATAATATAAATGTCAGGGCTGGTAGGTCACTGACACCACCCTAGCTAGAAGGAAACACATGCCCTCCCTGAGGTCCTCTCCCATTTATGGTTCACAACCGGGGTGTGAGGATCGCGAATTAACGTTACACAAAGCTATGCCACATAGGCGGTGCTTTGATCATTACCCACAAGACTTTACTTTTCAACAAAAGCCTTGATCATTTGCCATTTAGGCATGCCACACAGGCAATTCACACCATGCGACTGATGTCTATCGATATACAACCTTTGATCCCATGCGTCTCAGAGAAGGGTGAAGTAAGGAAATGAATTCCCCTTCACCAGGCAGATGTATATTTAATTGAGATCAGTTAACACAGATCAAAATCTAATGTTAGACACACAGTCCATACAAGTTCGTTCTGGGTCTGAACGAAACCGAAGGCACCTTATATGTCGCATATAAATCGATCTCTAAGTACGTCTGGACGATCACCAACTGGTTCCCTCCTCTTGGGTGTACAGCCCAATCAAGATCATTAGTAATTATCCAAACGACGTGAAGACCACCAGTCTTCGACCACCGTTTTCATCCTCGACACATCGTCGAATCAGTTGTTCAGAATGGGGTAAAGCTTGTCTTTCTGAATAACTCGCGTATATAATAAACAAGTGTTATACAAACACAACACACGCCTCATTCTAATTCAGAATATTCTTTTATTTAAATATTCTTATACTTTGGGAAAGGTTCCCATTAATTTTATCAAAGATAAATTCTTTAAATTTATACTTTAATCTTCTTTTGAATCTCAGATCAAACCAAATTATGGTTTATCCAAACTAGTCGGGATTAATAAACCTTACCGAACTAATCATTTGCTAAATTTCCCAACCCCAACCTATTCATCCCATGAAGCAAAACTGGTAATACTTCATATCTAACACCCTGGTGTTATCGATAAATTCAATTACCATTTCATGTTCAAATCTAATTAAAGATTTAACTATCACCTGGAGCAAAACTGGTGATACTCCATTCTCGATCATTTCAATCTAATTAAAGATTCATTAAAACTCCACTTGGTTTTAATCTTCCCCAAAATCAATATTAGTGATTGTTTAACTTGGGAAATCATATCCTGTCTTTAACTGGGTTAAAGAACCAATGTCATTTAAAAAACGGTTCACGATAAACCTAAAATCACATTCCATTCTATTAGGCTTCAACCGTAAATTAGCAAGTGAACAATTCCCTAAGTATTAACCCCGAAGGCCAAAACCAACATCAGATCAATACCCAAGAAACCATTCAACTTAACTAATCTTCAGTTAGCTTCTAATTTTCTTAACACTATTGGGCCTAAGAACAGTATTATTAAAGATACCGCTCACGACAACCCAAAATCACATTCCATTTACAATGGAATTTTCATGGAAAACAAATCGATATATATATATATATATATAATCGATATAAACTTCCATATCCGACTAATAATATAAATGGAATAATGGAAAAGCTTTTTAAATTCCAGATATATTAGTTGCCTTCCACCATAGAAATTCACTTCGATTATTACCGAATCGAATTCCATTACAATTTATTTTATTAAATTGGAAAACTTTACTTTGGAAAATCTCCTTTAAATCCTAATAAAAGTTTATAAATTCCAAATCACATTTCACTGTAAATCGGGTTAAAGAATGAATGTCGTTAAAACACAGTTCACGATAATCCTAATTCCCATTCGATATTAAATATAAGGCTCTGAAAAGAAAATATATCGGCTTATGTTCAATATCAAATTCTACGATCAACAAATATCATATGGGAAATAACGATATAAATATATCTTTCAGATTTCCGTAACAATATCTGTATAATCATGAATTCCAACATCGAAATATTCCATAGACAATTTCGATTCAAATCCATTCCAATTCAATTATTGGAAATTCTGGTTACTTTTAAAACCCTTTCAAATCCAATTTATTTATTTCAAAAACAAATGGATTTTTAATTCTAGTTCAAAACTAGTTCATTTCGATAAAAATCTATTTTTATCTTTTCAAATATGGAGTTATTCATACTAATTCTTTCCAAATCATTTCTTATGATTTTAAACAAATTATTACTATTTTTACTAATTTTAACAAGGCCCGTACAGTCGATTTCCATCAACGGCCATCTAACTGCACTTACAGCGACCTTTTCCAAATTTGATTTGGACATAATTCCAAATCCAACCATTAGATTTTTAATTTCTTATATTTGTTAGAAATCTCTTTTCGATACGAACCCAACGATTCCTGTTTTCGGAGAATCTGATGGTCGGATCTCCCGTAATGTCCATTCGAAGTCAATGGTCGAAATTTGCGAACTTCCGCAGCGCAGTGCATTCTATTCAGGCCATTATATATATATATATAATATATATATATTATATACATATTTCGTTGATTTCCTTTAAAACGTATTTTATAAATCATTTTAAATTTGTTTTCAAAACAATTTCAACTTCATATTCAATTTCCGATCAAAATTGAATATTGCACATCATTAATATATAAATTATAATATTTTCAAAACGTTATATTTTGAAATCACTTCCTTTTCTATATACATTATAAAAACGAATATAATCGATATAAATATCATTCGCATCAAAATGGCGCATATCTAACCAACACGGCTTTATATATTTCAATAACTTTGTTATTCTATTCTATTCAACAAACGAATATTTTCTTTAACACATGAATTATATTTTATTCAACACATGAATATATATTTTATTCAACACATGAATTTTCTTTTATTCAACACATGAATACTCTTTTTATTCAACACATGAATATATATCTTTGTAACACCCCGTAATTCTACAACACTAGGATTCACAAATCAAGGCAGAATTAAATTTTAAATTCAAAATCAAGGGAAACGGGCTGCGCTGTTGCATTCGTCTCGGAATTCTGCATGAAAACAAGTCCGAGTTTGTGTAAATCGGAGTCCGTATGAGGAAGATATGGCCTCCGGAAGATTCAACGAAGTTCAAATTTCAAAACAGGTCAAGTTCAAAATTCAAATCGGACCCAAATTGGGCTGGGCGGGAATTTTCCCGCCCAAGGCACCCAGGTCGACTGGGTAGTCGACCTGGGGGTCGACCCCCCCCCCCCCCCCCGCTTTTTCCAGCTTTCTGAACCTGATTCGTTTCTCTGTATCTAGACGCCATTCTGAACAGATTCGTTGACTTCTGCACTATATAAACAGCCCTAGTCTCCTTCTCTATTCACAATTCTTTTCTACCCTTATGCTGCAAAGATTCTTAGTGAACATGGCTTCTTCTCCTCCACTTAAAAAAATAATAAATAGAATAATATATATAAAATAAATCAAGACGAGGAGATGCTGCCCAAAGACTTTCAAGAAGAGATTCGAATCAAGATTAAAGCTTCAAGATAAGGATCAAAGGCTAACGTCGCACGAATCATAGCAACGCCATCTTTCTTTTCTAATCTAAATTTCTGTAAGTTAGTTACTTTTTAGATTTGAACATTTTTCTCTGTCCGTGACATGAAATTAAAGGAATAAAAGAATATGCCAAATCTCTCTCTCTCTCTCTATTCGAATCAGTGCCTATACTCTTGAACCTAATTTAGAATTGTTATGATTCGAGGACAAATAAGACAGTGACTATGAAACTATGGACCTTAAAACCATATGCCTATGACTATGAACATTTTCCTATGACTATGAACATTGCCTATGACTATGGACATTGCCTATGAGTATGAACATTGCCTATGACTGTGACTGTGACTATGAGGATTATTTCCTTAACCAAGTCTATGCCTTTGATTAGGAAATATAAAGTATTGCCTATGACATGACAAGGACATCTGTGATTAAACACCTGTGATTCATGACTAGGAAAGTGTTGCTTAAGGTTTGTGACTATGAAATTGGGTCCAAACCCGATCATCTATTCTGTCTATTCTTGGTTATCTTTGGTTTTAGACCTTGCGAATTTACCTATTAAGTTAGGTTTACCCATGTTCTTAAACCTACGTCCCTATTCTGTCTATTATTAGTTTTCTTTGGTTTTAGACCTTGGGAATTTACCTATCAAGTTAGGTCTACCCATGTTCTTGAACCGACGTCGTTATTCAACCCTTTTTATGCCAGTTAGTATGTCTATCGTTTGCATAGCATCTTTGGTTCATTCCCTATTTTCTACGAACCTAGCTTTATTTATAATCTAGACTGTATCATGATTATACGAACGGCGGGAATGCAGTTTGGGCAAAATATGAAATTTACTAAAAACGTAGTTTAACTTGGAAATTGGCATAAATTGGGAACATGTATTATGGCATGTTCATAGAAATGCAAATTGGATAAATTTGACATGAATTATAAGATGTGTAATTTGAATCCAGTGTTGACGTGTAAATCTAGCATTTACATGAATAGTGACACTTAATTTGGTATAGTTTACATACCAGAAGGGCATAAATATGATATAGAGGGGAGAATGGGCCGCAAGAATAAATGTTGACAATTCACATTAAAAGAATACTTAGGAACAAGTAAATTAGGAAAAATTTACTTATAGAATTTGGCCTGAATGAGGAAATGCAAATTTAGACAAATTAAAGGTTTATTAACGACATCTCTTTTAATGGTACACCAGAAAGTTCTAGGGTGACAGAGAGGGTAGTGTCTAGGCTTGGGTTTGAAAAATACAAGTTTCCTGCTCTCCCTGGCTATCCTAACTGATCCGATGGACGGGATGGTTACTTTCAAAACCTGATTCGAAAATTAACCAATACCCTTTTGAACTTAGAAAACACGAATATGCCTAACCCGAGGTTAGACTGAGTTGCGATGTAAACCTGCCCGGAACCAACCGGCACATCTAGTAATCGCAACAATATCTGTCTAATGTGAGTGGCAGCGGCTTTAATTTATTTAGTTAAAACTAGAACAAGAGTGGTAGGATTAAGTTAACTAAGACACTTAACCAATTCAACAAGATAACCAAACCGATGGGTGGGGTTAGGTTCATAAAGACACGGTTAAGCTAGAATGGGAGGGTTAAGTCTATAGGAACACTTAACCAACTTAACACAGTCGAGCTAGAATGGGAGGGCTAAGTCCATAGGGACACTTATCCAAACTTATGGTAACAAGACCAGATTTGTAGGGGTTAAGTAACTAAGAAAACACTTAGCCAAACTAACATGTTAACTAAACTAGAAGGGAGGGTTAAGTAAAGTTGATACACTTAGCCAAATTAACATGTTAACTAGACTAGAGGTTGGGGTTAAGTAAATACACTTAGCCAATTTGATATGTTATCTGGGCTAGACCGTAGGGTTAAGTAAACTTGAACACTTAACCATCAGATTGTGATAAAAGAATAGGGTTAAGTCTAAACATGAAGGGATAATACTTAACCATTAATAACATGTTAGTTAAAATAGACGGGCAAGGTTAAGTTAAAAAGGAACACTTAACCAATACAGGGTGAATGGGTAGGGTTAAGTAATAAGAAATACTTAACCAATATAACTTGGTTTGTGGTGGGGTTAAGTCAACATGAATTACTGATAACACTTAACCAGTAAAACAGGATGAATGAAGAGTGTTAAGTTGGATTGAATTGACTAATGACACTTAACTAATCCAAATTGACGGGAAAGGGAACTAAGTAGTAAACCTTAGTTAAGAAAACAACGATTCTGGAAACTAAGTGGTAAATCTTAGTTAGTAAAACTAAGTAGTAATTCTTAGTATAACACGGGAAGGAGCGAATGTCCGTCTGAGTACAAAGAAGGCTCCAACGAATTGGGTGACGAAGCCCGAGGCTTCGAGGGGACGTGAGGGTACTCTTGGTATCCCTCTGTGAGGCTGCAGATGATCCTCCTGGGCTCACAGAGGTTAAGGTCTGCGTAGAAGAACCAGGGGTATGCCTTGGTTGCAATACATGGCAACCTAAAGACCAGATGGACCGACGTGATTCGACGAGGAAACGGTAGCCCTGTGATAACAACTCGTCGTCTACCATCCATCTTGAGTCAAATCGAGATACGTGAAGCGGAAAGGCGGAGAACTCCAAAAGACCATATACTTGCTATCTAGTTATGGGTGAGGATGGCCATAGGATAGAGGGGCACCGGGGGCCGGCGTATAGTTCTCATTTTACAAGGTGTGCCTTTCATTAGTTGAGGGAGGGGTCAAGTGGGACCATAGCCACTGGAATAAAAACAGACCTTAGCATCTGCATCGGCAGATATCTGAAATCTCCCGACCGAGTTCTGTATTCCTTGATTTGCCCTGTCATAGGACTCGGACCGCACATTACAGGACATGTGCATCTAGACAAGCGATAACGATTCGCGATACATGCGTGGGGAAGTATAGGAACATATTCCACTCTAGGTAGTGTGTCCTAGACTTGGGGGTATCGTTCGACAGGTAGCATAATCCCTAGTTGCACTAGGTGGCATAAATCCTGAATCCGAGAAGCGTTCAGCAGATAGCGTAAACTCTAGCTAAATCTTGAAAGCACTTGATAGAAAACCCTAGATTTGATCTAGGTAATAAATAATGAATGTATGCCGGAAGGCAATGGAAAATACAGGGATTGGGATCACGTTATCGTTACTAGTTGGGACACTAGATAGGCGGTGCAGAGATATAGAAACCAATATAACAAGGAAATAGCAAAGCGGCGAAAGTATTAGAGCGTATCTAGTTTATCTTATCTTAGCATATCTTGTGATTACCTTTTCTAATCTTGTTGACCCTATTGTCATGGTGTAATCTTGTATTCAGTTAATTCATGTCATTTCGTTTTTCCATATTCACATGCTAGAAGTTACTGAACTTACTCAGGCTTTATGTCTGACTCTGTTTTTCTTTCGTCTTTTTTTCTTCCGCCCCCCCCCCCCCCAAGGTAGTAAAGGAGGGAATAGTTTAGCTCAGGTTAAGTTGGACTGCCACTCTTTCCCAGCTTGAAGATTCGTTGATGTTTGCTTGGATTCTCTTTTCAGATGCTATGGCTGGCTCTTGCTAAAATCGGGAAATATAAATATTGTTTTTATGCTTCTTTATTTTGTAAGATAGATGATACTCTGATATTGTAAAGAAACCATTGTACAAACTATTTTATCAATAAAGAATTTTTTTATTTTCCGCTGTTTAATTTCTGTCTGTCTTGTAATTTACCTGCATCTTTTACCCTAAATGCTCCACAGAACTTAGTGCATTTCCTTTGTGAGTGACACTAACGAATGTGGGTGTTACACGTGGTGTCAGAGCTGAAGGTTACCAGATCAGATAAAGGATTTGAAAAATTATTTTCAAAACGGTCTTTAAAGAAGCATTTTCAAGAGAAAAGATTTGTTTTAAAGACATATTCCCCAAAGCCATACGCACTATCTTCTCTTCCTCTATTTAAATTCTTTTCTCCTTCTTTCTTGAGTCTTTGGGGCTCCTGGCTTTCTGGGAGGTAACCTCATCGAAGGGCAAAGTAGTGCCTGGCTTCCATCCATAGCCATTGTTGTTTCATCTACGGGCAGTTTTCTTTCAAAGCTTATAGGGTTTTCCGGACGATGGAGGCACTTTTCGAGAGATTTGTCAACATGACTACACACGGAAGGGGATGAGGAGTTTGGCTAAGGAGCATAACCCTAGGATGAGGAATTCATGGATGTAGACTTATCACACGAAGGAGGAAGAAATTATAAAACCTAAGACCAGAGGAAGTATCTTTACTAGGGTATGATAGGGTAAGAACGAGGAACAAGATTTTCAGAAGGGCAAGTACATACTTTCACCACCAAGCGTACCTAGGAGAAAGGTAGTAAAGTTCTGATGAAAGAGTCTAGTTTTGCTATTCGTAATATTTCCTTTGGTTTTAGCGCTTCGCATTAGTTCATATTTGCATCCATAGTTGAGTCTCTGCACCATAGTACTTGTATAATAGAAAGATCCCACTAGAGTCTCAAATCCATTTGGTGGTCCAACCAGTTTATTTTTGGCTAGTAGGGATTTGAGAATAACTATCGAGTTTGCTTATTTCATCTCACGTAGATCATCTAAATTCGGAGGAGATATTCCTTGGGTGCTTGTCTGATATTGGTTTAGGCCTTCGGGGCTTGTACTTGAGGAATGTCGAGTTCGACTAGGATGGTTTGCGTGAGAGATGAATAGTTGTGACAAGCACTCTAAAGAGCACGTAGTGACCTTTCAACCCTTATGGTTATGGCATGGTGGATAAGAGAGAAAACCTCTAAACATCTTAGTACATACACTTGGTACCGTGTTTGACATCTGTTTATTTTGGAAATGGGGATCAGAAACTTCACATTCGTGAAGTAAAATTAGTTAAGATACAAAGGAGTAAAGCTCAAGAAGGCTAGATACTAGCAACATATCCTTTTCCTTAAGGGTGCATCCTTGATTTTCTTTTTGTTGGAGCTTTACGCATAATTGTTTCTCTCTTTCCAAAGCATATCCTTTAGGTCGTATCTTCGATCCTTAGGTAGAAGCCAATGGATGTAAACATGTATTTGAAACATGTTATGGTTGATGGTTGCAAGTGGTTGCTAATGGTTGCTTGTGAATGCATATGCATACGTATTAGGCACTAGATCAAGTTCGGACGCTTTCATCTTGCATTTACAGATATGTATTTGTTTGTAAGTTGAGCTTGATATGGTATCATATGGATGTTGCATATGGATGAATGGCTGTGCACACATGTAGTATTTACGTAACTAGGGATGCTTGCATACATGGTTGGACGCATGGCACTGACATGATTCTCATTAAGGAGGTCGACAGAATCAATAGACCGCCTGATTTTGCATTAGAAAAAGACATATACACACACTATGCACATGAACATGAAAGCATTAGAAATCTTTTAAGGACAATGAATGCCTATGATTAAATGGTTGAGTAGATGGGTGATTGGATGGTAGGACACATTCTTCCTAACTTGAAGATTTTGGGGACGAAATCCTTTTAAGTGGGGGAGAATGTTACACCCCGTAATTCTGCAACACTAGGATTCACAAATCAAGGCAGAATTAAATTTTAAAATCAAAATCAAGGGAAACGGGCTAAGCCATTGCGTTCGTCTCGGAATTCTTCATGAAAACGAGTCCAAGTTTGCGTAAATCGGAGTCCGTATGAGGAAGATATGGCCTCTGGAAGATTCAGCGAAGTTCAAATTTCAAAACAGGTCAAGTTCAAAATTCAAATCGGACCCAGAATAGGCTGGGCGGGAATTTTCCTGCCCAAGGCACCTAGGTCGACTGGGCAGTCGACCTGGGCTGGGTCACCCAGGTCGACTGGGTAGTCGACCTGGGGGTCGACCCCCCCCCCCCCCACCCCGCTTTTTCCGGCTTTCTAAACCTGATTCTTTTCTCTGTATCTAGACGCCATTCTGACTAGATTCGTTGACTTCTACACTATATAAACATCCCTAGTCTCCTTCTCTATTCACAATTCTTTTCTACCCTTAAGATGCAAAGATTCTTAGTGATCATGGCTTCTTCTCCTCCACTTAAAAAAATAATAAATAGAATAATATATATATAATAAATCAAGAGGAGGAGATGCTTCTCAAAGACTTTCAAGAAGAGATTCGAATCAAGATTAAAGCTTCAAGATAAGGATCAAAGGCTAACGTCGCACGAATCATAGCAACGCCATCTTTCTTTTCTAATCTAAATTTCTGTAAGTCAGTTACTTTTTAGATTTGAACGTTTTTCTCTGTCCGTGACATGAAATTAAAGGAATAAAAGAATATGCCAAATCTCTCTCTCTCTATTCGAATCAGTGCCTATACTCTTGAACCTAATTAAGAACTGTTATGATTCGAGGACAAATAAGAAAGTGACTATGTAACTATGGACCTTAAAACCATATGCCTATGACTATGAACATTTGCCTATGACTATGAACATTGCCTATGACTATGGACATTGCCTATGAGTATGAACATTGCCTATGACTGTGACTTTGACTATGAGGATTATTTCCTTGACAAAGTCTATGCCTTTGATTGGGAAATATAAAGTATTGCCTATGACATAACAAGGACATCTGTGATTAAACACCTGTGATTCATGACTAGGAAAGTGTTGCTTAAGGTTTGTGACTATGAAATTGGGTCCAAACCCGATCATCTATTCTGTCTATTCTTGGTTATCTTTGGTTTTATACCTTGGGAATTTACCTATTAAGTTATGCCTACCCATGTTCTTGAACCTACATCCCTATTCTGTCTATTCTTGGTTTTCTTTGGTTTTAGACCTTGGGAATTTACCTATCAAGTTAGGTCTACCCATGTTCTTGAACCGACGTCGTTATTCAACCCTTTTTATGCCAGTTAGTATGTCTATCATTTGCATAGCATCTTTGGTTCATTCCCTATTTTCTACGAACCTAGCTTTATTTATAATCTGGATTGAATCACGATTATGCGAACGGTGGGAATGCAGTTTGGGAAAAATATGAAATTTACTAAAAACGTAGTTTAACTTGGAAATTGGCATAAATTGGTAACATGTATTATGGCGTGTTCATAGAAATGCAAATTGGATAAATTTGAAATGAATTATAAGATGTGTAATTTGAATCTAGTGTTGACGTGTAAATCTAGCATTTACATGAATAGTGACACTTAATTTGGTATAGTTTACATACCAAAAGGGCATAAATATGAAATAGAGGGGAGAATGGGCCGTAAGAATAAATGTTGACAATTCACATTAAAAGAGTAATTAGGAAACAAGTAAATTAGGAATAATTTACTTATAGAATTTGGCCTGAATGAGGAAATGCAAATTTAGACAAATTAAAGGTTTATTAACGACATCTCTTTTAATGGTACACCAGAAAGTTCTAGGGTGACAGAGAGGATAGTGTCTAGGCTTGGGTTTGGAAAATACAAGTTTCCTGCTCTCCCTGGCTATCCCTAACCGATCCGACGGACGGGATGATTACTTTCAAAACCTGATTCGAAAATTAACTGTAACACCCCACACCCGCTATGGTCACTCGCTAAGGGAATGCAATAACATTGGTGGAGTATTTTAAGTGAATATAGAACAGAAATATTACAACAAGACAGACATAAGTAATGCTTGAAAATTTTAAAACATCATTTCATTGCAGCGGAAAGTAAAACATGTTTGGTTACATCACAAAACCATAATAAGAGTCAAGTACAAAATATCCATCCTGATAAATAAAAGTGCATAATCCCAATACATGAACTGATAGCCATAAAAGAAAGGGTAAGCTGAGCTTTACATCTATGGTCCAAGCTCCAAAAGAGTAATAAAGCAGCCTGATCAAAGCCCACTCGTGCTGGGCCCACTCTGAGAACCTGAGGGTTGGGAAAAAGATAAAAACAACGGGGTTAGACATAAGTCTGAGCGAGTCCTATAACTTTAACAATACAATCATTAAAGTAATTAGGGTATGATATAACTTGGTACGGTGTGACTGGGGATAAATGACTACACTCAGTAGCCAATCAGACTTAGAATGAACTAAGATACTGATAAAGACGCATTTACCCACCCAAGGATAATTTCTACACTGCACCACACCAGTCATTACTAACTTAAAGGTTGATCCCACTAAGAGTACTTAGTAAAACTTAACGGTAGTTTCGTGTACCCCTAGCTGACTACATAGGTGCCGTCTGCCCCTATCTCCACTAGGTGTACCCACTACCCCCCCATTCGATCGGCTCCCTAACGTAGATACCCGTGCTGGTCCCACAGTGGGATGTATCATCCCCTAAAGTGGCAACCCGATAATGTCAACGGTGCACGGCTTATACCTACACGATGCAACAACGTCTTACCTACCAGCCCGGGCCCACACACGCATATGAAACCCGTTGGACTTGTGTTGCCACCGCTAACCCGTTTTGGCCTCTTATAGTCAAGCCCAATATGCGTGTCCCGTCCTCGACTTGGGTCGAGCCCACAAAGATACATTTGGGATATTGGCTGAGATGGGCCCCCATCACTTGGCACAAGCTATCACCTAAGCTTGGCCCCCACTAGTGAATCCCACTTAACCCTTTAACCATGTTCACTTACATGTTATAATTTTGGTTAAGTATACTAATCGTATTTTCTATTGCCACCCAAGGCAACCCACTAGTTTTCCTCATGCCACCCAAGGCACCCACTTAACCCCTCATGCCCCACTACATGCTAATTTGGTTAAGTGTTTCTTAATTAATTAATTAAGATCATGACCTCATAAAGACCTCTCACATTAGACCACCTTTTATGACTGCTGGATATGCCGGTTGGGTCCGGGCAGATTTCCGTCATAAAAAGGGTCTAACCTCGTGTCTTTACTTTAATCACGTATTTAATTTATGACTAAGACCTCTCACATTGGGCCAATCATTCGTAGCTGCTGGATTTGCCGGTCGGTTCTGGGCAGACTTCCGCTACAAAAGGGTCCAACCTCGTGTCTTAGTTGATTAATTACACCTAATTAATCACCCCCATAATTTGTATTAATTATCCCTAATTAATTACACATTTTTAAGAATATGGGTAGACCTAACTCAATAGGTAAATTCCTAATTCCAAAGTATGGGTAGACCTAACTTAATAGGTAAATTCCCAACTCCATAATATGGGTAGACCTAACTTAATAGGTAAATTCCCAATTATGTCCATTCATTTTATGGCATGCTTAATCCTACCAACTTCACACCATTTTGTTAACATGCATATTAACCCCATCGTTCCCCACGTAATTTGTTCACACAACATGACATATAAATGGGAAGATTCATCATAATTATAATGGGTTCCACTTATCATAACATTAGCATTAACATGGGTTTAAAAGGTGTCAACTTGCATCATAACATTAAACCCAACTAGCATAAATCATTAACCCAAACTTGAATATATTATGCATATCATAAAAAGAGACAAACTTGCATATGAACTTGCATATAAACCCACATATGAACTTGCATAATATGTCATACATAGAGGCAAACTTGCATATGTTATGCATATCATAAAAAGAGACAAACTTGCATTTGAACTTGCATATAAACCCACATATGAACTTGCATAATATGTCATACATAGAGGGAAACTTGCATATGTTGTGCATATCATAAAAAGATACAAACTTGTATATGAACTTGCATAACTAACAAATAGCATAAACTTGCAAACTAATCATCATGCACATATAGCATATGACAACCACAACTTGCATAGATCCACATTTACAACCATAGCCTCATAATATCCTATCCTAATTAGTTTAGCAATTGCTTGCTAAAGGCATAGGAACTCACAAATAACTAATTAGCACTCCAATGAGGAAGACTAAGTTGCTAGAGTGGATTAGAACTTGATTAGAGTTGATTTGAGATGCTAACTTCCTCTCAACTTTGGTGGAGGCTCCTTCTAGTTTTAATTTGACGGCATGAGGCCCTTGAATCTATTTTTAGTATGAATTAGGGTAGTCTTAGGGTGTATTTATAGATTAGGCAAGTGTTTTTGGCCATTAGATTAACCCTAAATTAGATTAGGACCATCAGATCTCGGAAGCTTCCAGAAAACAACCCCAAAACACAGCCAAACCCTAAAATGGTGCACTAGGCCAAACTGGCCGAGCACCCCCTGTCGACACACAAGTCGAAAGGGCTGTCGACTTGGTCCTAGCCAAATCGACTGCCCAGTCGACAGGGCTGTCGACTTGGTTAGCTAGACGGGAATTTTTCCGCCTGCGCCCAATGGCCCCAATTTCGAAATTTGAACCTGAATTTTAAATCTGTTTTGAACTTTGAATTTTCTGAAAACTTCATTAGGCCATAACTGGGCCATACGGACTCCGATTCTCGAAAACTCGTACTCTATTTCGCGTATTTTTCCGAGACAAACGCAATGACGCAGCCCGTTTCCCCCAATTCTCATATCTGAGATTATTTATTCTGTAATTAGTGAATATTAGTATTAACTAAAATTCGGGGTGTTACATTCTCCCCTCCTTAAAGGATTTCGTCCCCGAAATCTCTAAGCTAAGGAGAATGCATATCCTACCATCCAAACAGCCATCTACTCAATCCATCAAACACGGGCATCCATTGTCCTTAAAACAATTTCTAATGATGTATGAGCATATGCAAAAAGTGTGTGTATATGTTCCCTATCTAATGTATGAACATATGCAAACCATGATAGTGCCATGCATCCAATATGTATGCGAGAGAACCCTATCGACACATACTATATCTACATGAGTGCACAATCATTCACCAAAATGCATCATCCATATGATAACACAACCATTATACATCCATAAATATAGCTACCTACACACCCAATTATATGCAATATGCAATATGAAGTGATTGAGCCGATCTAGTGTCTAGAGTGTGTGTATATGCATCCACGAGCAACCACTAGCAAACACTTGTATCCACATGCATCCATAAATCATAACATGTCTCAAACACATGTTTCAACCATAGGTTTACCCTATCTAAAGGTCAAAAGTACTAACGAGAGGACATACTAAAGATAGTTAAGTACTAAACAAACGATAAAGGAGAAGTTAAAAGACATACCCTCAAAAAGGAATGGGTATAGTGAACGCATCTTCGCTTCCGTCTCCCAAGTAGCGTTGCTCTCTTCTTCTCCCCATTGCACTTTGACTAGTTGAACCTCTCGATTCCTCAACTTCCTAGTCTCAGACCCAAGGATGCGAGTAGGAGCTCGTCGAATAGTTGCATCACGCTCTACCTCCACTTCTCTAAGCAAGCTCGGCTCTACCACCTCAGCGGTCTCATGTAGGCACTTCCTCAAATGTGACACATGGAATACATCATGTACACCACTAAGTCTGTCGGGCAACTCCACTCTATATGCCATCCGTCCAATCCTTTCCTTAATAGGAAACGGCCCTACGAACCTTGGTGCTAACTTCCCAACAGATCCAAAGCGAACCACATTTCGTAACGGAGACACTTTGACAAAGACCATGTCCCCAACTTCAAACTCAAGATCCGTACTCCTCTTGTCCGCATAAGATTTCTGTCTGTCTTGCGCCGCTTTCATCCTTCTTCTAATCAAATCAATCTTTTCCGAAGTCTCTCTAACCATATCGGGCCCAAGTAAAATCTTATCCGTAGATTCCCACCAACATGTAGGTGATCGACAAGGCCTTCCATAGAGAGCTTCAAAAGGAGCCATGCCAATACTAGAGTGAAAGCTGTTATTATATGCGAACTCCACCAATGGAAGATGCTCTCCCATGTACCTCCAAAATCCAAGATACATAGCCTCAAAAGGTCTTCTAAAATACGATTCACCCTCTCGGTCTGGCCGTCCGTCTGAGGATGATATGCGGTACTCAAACACAACTGAGTCCCTACCGCCTCTTGCAAACTCTTCCAAAACTCGCTAGTGAAGATAGGATCTCGATCGCTCACTATACTGGAAGGTACACCATGCAATCTAACAATCTCTCGAAACTAAACTGAAGCTAGCCATGGAGCAGTCCTCTTACTCTTCACGGGTATGAAATGGGCGCTCTTAGTAAGTCTGTCTACCACAAACCAAATTCCCGTATTACCCTTCCTCGATCTCGGTAATCCATTGACAAAATCCACCGAGACACTATCCCACTTCCATAGCGGAACTTCCAATGGGTGAAGGAACCCACCGGGTTTCTTTTGCTCCGCTTTCACTTGTTGGCACACCAAGCATCTAGCGACATACTTGGCCACATCTTCCTTCATACCGGCCCAAAAGAAAACTCGCTTCATGTCTTGGTACATCTTGTCCCCACCGGGATGAATGGTCATCTTTGAACGATGTGCATCATCTAAAATAGCCTTCTTCAAACCCTCGTCTTGCGGTACACAAAGTCTACCGTCTCTACGCAACCACCCCTTATCATCTAGGGTGTACCTACTCAAATGGCTGGACGACTCCCCCCTTATGAGCTTCTCTACTAACTCAACCAACTGTGGGTCGTCTCGCTGTGCCTCACCAATCCGTCCCAAAAGAGTAGGTCTAACTTCCAAGGAAGGTAGCAAACTGGGTATAAAGTCAACTGAAGGTCTGAAGTCAAACATCGATATAAACTCCAAGCTTCGCCATTCCACGAACAATGGACTCAAGGACAGCCTTTTTCTGCTTAAGGCATCTGCCACCACGTTACCCTTGCCAGGGGTATACGCTATATCAAAATCATAGGACGCTAAGAATTCCATCCACCTTTGCTGCCTCAAATTCAAATCCTTCTGAGAGAATAAGTACTTCAAAGATTTGTGGTCTATGAACAATTCAAACCTCTCGCCAAGAAGATAATGGCGCCAAGACTTAAGCGCAAAAACAATAGCAGCCAACTCTAGATCATGGGTAGGGTAATTTTTCTCATGCACTTTCAACTGCCTTCTACCATAGGCTATTACCCTTCCCTCTTGCATTAAGACTGCGCCTAGTTCTGTTCCACAAGCATCGGTGTAAACAACAAATGGCTTACTCCCATCTGGCAGCACTAAAACTGGAGCGGTGGTTAAAGCTCTCTTTAACTGTCGGAACGCATCCTCACAATCTACGTCCCATGTGAAAACAAGATTCTTCTTTGTTAAGCGGGTTAATGGAGCTGATATCTTCGCGAAGTCTTTGATAAACTTCCTATAGTAGCCCGCCAACCCTAAGAAACTTCTTACTTCGGTAGCATTCTTCGGAACCTTCCAATCTTGGATGGACACTACCTTCGCGGGATCCACAGCTATCCCTTCCTTAGAGACCACGTGCCCTAAGAATCGCACTTCCTTCCTCCAAAAGTGACATTTAGAGAATTTAGCCTTAAGGCTATGCACTCGAAGAGTCTCCAACACTTCCCTAAGATGTAGGGCATGCTCTTCTTCACTCTTGGAAAAGACCAAGATGTCATCTACAAAGACCACCACGAACTTATTAAGGTACTCGCTGAACACCCTACTCATCAGATCAACAAAGTATGCGGGGGCGTTCGTCAAACCAAATGGCATCACAAGCCACTCATAAAAACCATCCGGAGTCCTAAAGGCAGTCTTCTCTATACTATCCTCAGCCACTCTCAACTGATGAAACCCCGTGGCTATGTCCAACTGCGAAAACACTGAGGCGCCAACTAACTGATCAAAGAGATCATCAATCCTCGGCAATGGGTGTCTATTCTTCTTTATAAGCTTATTGAGTTCTCTATAGTCTACACAAAGTCTGAGGGACCCATCCGCCTTCGTGGCAAAAACTACTGGAGCACCCCACTCCGATATACTTCGTCTTATGAACCCCTTCTCAAGCAACTCACCCACTTGCTTATGGAGTTCCCTCCTCTCACGAGGAGCCATGTGGCGCACTGGCAAAGATACTGGTTTAGCATTGTCTACCAGATATATTCGGAAGTCTATCTCCCGCTTCGGAGGTAAGCCCTTCACTTCCTCAAACACATCTGAGTACTCCCGGACCACTCTAACAGATCGCAAACTTTCGACCGACGCGTCAAGTGACTCAAGATAACTTAGCATAGCAGATTCCATGGGATTACAAGAGATCTCGAGAGTGTTACCCAAGCGGGTCATAAGCCTAACAACTCTCCTTTCACAATCAAGAACGGCACCATTACTGGATAACCAGCCCATGCCCAAAATCAACCCATAGCCCGTGAAGCCCAAAACAAAAGCATCACATCTAAACTCAACGCTAAGTATGGAAATCTTCAAACCCAAACACATCATGGACAAATAAGTGGAGCCCCCAATTGGGTTTGAAACAACCAAGGGATCATCTACTAAACTGGTGTCTAAGTGCAGTGACTCAACTAATGATGATGAGATAAACGAATGCGATGCGCCAGAGTCGAATAAAGTACGGACAGGATGATCAAACAGAAAGACTAGACTTTCAACGGAAATAATTCTACCTCTCTCCTGAATCGGTGGAACTGCGAGAGCCTGAACTTGCCCCCTTGCCTGACTTGGTGCCATAAGAGCTTGCACCTGTCCTCCAGAGGTAGATCCCGTCCTCTGCCCCTTCTTAGGGCAGTCCTTCACTAGATGCCCTGCTTCGCCACAGTTGAAGCAGCCAATCTTCTTCTTCTTGCGACAATCTTTGCTTAGGTGGCCTGGTGTCCCGCAATTGAAGCACTTCTTCTTTCCCTTGCCACCGTTGCCTTTCCCACCCTTGTTTTGCTGTTGTTGTTGAGGTTTCTTCTGATCTCCTTTCTTCTCGGGTGCCTTATTAGCATTGGGACCCTTCTCTTCCTCATGCATAAGTGCCATGTCTACTAGCTTCTCAAAAGTGGCCCCCATAGGGATGTGAGACATAGCGACTCCATGCATCGGTTCGTTCAAGCCTTTAACGAACCTCAAAGCTTTCTTCTCCGGAGTATTCACCATGTCCATACCAAACCTTGACAATTGATTAAATTTGTTGACATATTCCTTCACCGATAAGTTTCCTTGCTTTAGAGTCAAGAACCTTTCCATGTACAGATTTTCTTCCGCTCTTGAGAGAAACTTAGCCCCAAACCTTTGCCTGAAATCTGCCCAAGAGTCAACAAGGCGTTCTCCATTAGTGACCTCCCACCAGAACGAGGCGTCTCCCTTCATTAACCAAGCAGCTAACTTAACTTTCTTTCTTTCTTCCGTCTCAAAGATGTCTATCAACTCTTCCGTCTCCTTAAGCCAATCCCTAGCTTCCACGAAAGTTTCTGATCCTTGAAAAGATTTCCCTCCCATAGCCTTAAATTCCTTGCAAGTCTTAGCAAATGTATCCGTGCGAGGAGGAGGAGGGGGAGGAAGATTGGGTGCAACGGGTGGTGGAGTAACATTTGCTGACCCTGTAGCGGCGGCCCTAGCCTCCATCAATCTCCTATACCATACTGGTATCGTCACACCCGGAATGTTAAGATCTTCAGCCACGCTGAAACGGAAAAGGAAAGATTCAAAACGGAGAATTCAAAAGATAAAGATATGGCTATTGGGGATTATGCTTTTCTTTCAAAAACTTTTTCTCTCAAAAACATGTTTTTGAAAATACTTCTTCCAAAATGTTTTAGAAAAATAGTTTTTCTAAAAAATTTATCTGTTCTGGTAACCTTCAGCTCTGATACCACGTGTAACACCCCACACCCGCTATGGTCACTCGCTAAGGGAATGCCATAACATTGGTGGAGTATTTTAAGTGAATACAGAACAGAAAAATTACAACAAGATAGACATAAGTAATACTTAAAAATTTTAAAACATCATTTCATTGCAGCGGAAAGTAAAACATGTTTGGTTACATCACAAAACCATAATTAGAGTCAAGTACAAAATATCCATCCTGATAAATAAAAGTACATAATCCCAATACATGAACTGATAGCCATAAAAGAAAGGGTAAGCTGAGCTTTACATCTATGGTCCAAGCTCCAAAAGAGTAATAAAGTAGCCTGATCAAAGCCCACTCGTGCTGGGCCCACTCTGAGAACCTGAGGGTTGGGAAAAAGATAAAAACAATGGGGTCAGACATAAGTCTGAGCGAGTCCTATAACTTTAACAATACAATCATTAAAGTAATTAGGGTATGATATAACTTGGTACGATGTGACTGGGGATAAATGACTACACTCAGTAGCCAATCAGACTTAGAATGAACTAAGATACCGATAAAGACGCATTTACCCACCCAAGGATAATTTCTACACTGCACCACACCCGTCATTACTAACTTAAAGGTTGATCCCACTAAGAGTACTTAGTAAAACTTAACGGTAGTTTCGTGTACCCTAGTTGACTACATAGGTGCCGTCTGCCCCTATCTCCACTAGGTGTACCCACTACCCCCCCCATTCGATCGGCTCCCTAACGTAGATACCTGTGCTGGTCCCACAGTGGGGTGTATAATCCCCTAAAGTGGCAACCCGATAATGTCAACGGTGTACGGCTTATACCTACACGATGCAACAACGTCTTACCTACCAGCCCGGGTCCACACACGCATATGAAACCCGTTGAACTTGCGTTGCCACCGCTAACCCGTTTTGGCCTCTTATAGTCAAGCCCAATATGCGTGTCCCGTCCTCGACTTGGGTCGAGCCCACAAAGATACGTTTGGGATATTGGCTGAGATGGGCCCCCATCACTTGGCACAAGCTATCACCTAAGCTTGGCCCCCACTAGTGAATCCCACTTAACCCTTTAACCATGTTCACTTACATGTTATAATTTTGGTTAAGTATACTAATCGTATTTTCTATTGCCACCCAAGGCAACCCACTAGTTTTCCTCATGCCACCCAAGGCACCCACTTAACCCCTCATGCCCCACTACATGCTAATTTGGTTAAGTGTTTCTTAATTAATTAATTAAGATCATGACCTCATAAAGACCTCTCACATTAGACCACCTTTTATGACTGCTGGATATGCCGGTTGGGTCCGGGCAGACTTCCATCATAAAAAGGGTCTAACCTCGTGTCTTTACTTTAATCACGTATTTAATTTATGACTAAGACCTCTCACATTAAGCCAATCATTTGTAGCTGCTGGATTTGCGGGTCGGTTCCGGGCAGACTTCCGCTACAAAAGGATCCAACCTCGTGTCTCAGTTGATTAATTACACCTAATTAATCACCCCCATAATTTGTATTAATTATCCCTAATTAATTACACATTTTTAAGAATATGGGTAGACCTAACTCAATAGGTAAATTCCCAATTCCATAGTATGGGTAGACCTAACTTAATAGGTAAATTCCCAACTCCATAATATGGGTAGACCTAACTTAATAGGTAAATTCCCAATTATGTCCATTCTTTTTATGGCATGCTTAATCATACCAACTTCACACCATTTTGTTAACATGCATATTAACCCCATCGTTCCCCACGTAATTCGTTCACACAACATGACATATAAATGGGAAGATTCATCATAATTATAATGGGTTCCACTTATCATAACATTAGCATTAACATGGGTTTAAAAGGTGTCAACTTGCATCATAACATTAAACCCAACTAGCATAAATCATTAACCCAAACTTGCATATATTATGCATATCATAAAAAGAGACAAACTTGCATATGAACTTGCATATAAACCCACATATGAACTTGCATAATATGTCATACATAGAGGCAAACTTGCATATGTTATGCATATCATAAAAAGAGACAAACTTGCATATGAACTTGCATATAAACCCACATATGAACTTGCATAATATGTCATACACAAAGGCAAACTTGCATATGTTGTGCATATCATAAAAAGAGACAAACTTGAATATGAACTTGCATATAAACTTGCATATGAACTTGCATAACTAACAAATAGCATAAACTTGCAAACTAATCATCATGCACATATAGCATATGACAACCACAACTTGCATAGATCCACATTTTCAACCATAGCCTCATAATATCCTATCCTAATTAGTTTAGCAATTGCTTGCTAAAGGCATAGGAACTCACAAATAACTAATTAGCACTCCAATGAGGAAGATTAAGTTGCTAGAGTGGATTAGAACTTGATTGGAGTTGATTTGAGATGCTAACTTCCTCTCAACTTTGGTGGAGGCTCCTTCTAGTTTTAATTTGACGGCATGAGGCCCTTGAATCTATTTTTAGTATGAATTAGGGTAGTCTTAGGGTGTATTTATAGATTAGGCAAGTGTTTTTGGCCATTAGATTAACCCTAAATTAGATTAGGACCATCAGATCTCGGAAGCTTCCAGAAAATAGCCCCAAAACACAGCCAAACCCTAAAATGGTGCGCCAGGCCAAACTGGCCGAGCACCCCCCGTCGACACACAAGTCGACAGGGCTGTCGACTTGGTCCTAGCCAAGTTGACTGCCCAGTCGACAGGGCTGTCGACTTGGTTAGCTAGGCGGGAATTTTTCCGCCTGCGCCCAATGGCCCCAATTTCGAAATTTGAACCTGAATTTTAAATCTGTTTTGAACTTTGAATTTTCTGAAAACTTCAATAGGCCATAACTGGACCATACGGACTCCGATTCTCGAAAACTCGGACTCTATTTCGCGTATTTTTCCGAGACAAACGCAATGACGCAGCCCGTTTCCCCCAATTCTCATATCTGAGATTATTTATTCTGTAATTAGTGAATATTAGTATTAACTAAAATTCAGGGTGTTACATTAACCAAAACCCTTTTGAACTTAGAAAACACGAATATGCCTAACCAGAGGTTAGGCTGAGTTGCGATGTAAACCTGCCCGGAACCAACCGGCACATCCAGTAATCGCAACAATATCTGTCTAATGTGAGTGCTAGCGGCTTTAATTTATTTAGTTAAAGCTAGAACAAGAATGGTAGGGTTAAGTTAACTAAGACACTTAACCAATTCAACAAGATAACCAAACCGATGGGTGGGGTTAGGTTCATACAGACACAGTTAAGCTAGAATTGGAGGGTTAAGTCTATAGGAACACTTAACCAACTTAATACAGTCGAGCTAGAATGGGAGGGCTAAATCCATAGGGACACTTAACCAAACTTATGGTAACAAGACCAGATTTGTAGGGGTTAAGTAACTAAGAAAACACTAAGCCAAACTAACATGTTAACTAGACTAGAAGGTGGGGTTTAGTAAAGTTGATACACTTAGCCAAATTAACATATTAACTAGACTAGAGGTTGGGGTTAAGTAAATACACTTAGCCAATTTGATATGTTATCTGGACTAGACCGTAGGGTTAAGTAAACTTGAACACTTAACCATCAGATTGTGATAAAAGAATAGGGTTAAGTCTAAACATGAAGGGATAATACTTAACCATTAATAACATGTTAGTTAAAATAGACGGGCAAGGTTAAGTTAAAAAGGAACACTTAACCAATACAGGGTGAATGGGTAGGGTTAAGTAATAAGAAATACTTAACCAATATAACTTGGTTTGTGGTGGGGTTAAGTCAACATGAATTACTGATAACACTTAACCAGTATAACAGGATGAATGAAGAGGGTTAAGTTGGCTTGAATTGACTAATGAAACTTAGCCAATCCAAATTGACGGGAAAGGGAACTAAATAGTAAACCTTAGTTAAGAAAACAACGATTCTGGAAACTAAGTGGTAAATCTTAGTTAGTAAAACTAAGTAGTAATTCTTAGTATAACACGGGAAGGAGCGAATGTCCGTCTGAGTAGAAAGAAGGCTCCAACGAATTGGGTTACGAAGCCCGAGGCTTCGAGGGGACGTGAGGGTACTCTTGGTATCCCTCTGTGAGGCTGCAGATGATCCTCCTAGGCTCACAGAGGTTAAGGTCTGCGTAGAAGAACCAGGGGTATGCCTTGGTTGCAATACATGGAAACCTAAAGACCAGGATGGACCGGCGTGATTCGGTGAGGAAACGGTAGCCCTGTGATAGCAACTCGTCGTCTACCATCCATCTTGAGTCAAATCGAGATACGTGAAGCAGAAAGGCGGAGAACTAGGATAGAGGGGCACCGAGGGCTGGCGTATAGTTCTCATTTTACAAGGTGTGCCTTTAATTAGTTGAGGGAGGGGTCAAGTGGGACCATAGCCATTGGAATAAAAACAGACCTTAGCATCTGCATCGACAGATATCTGAATGCTCCCGACTGAGTTCTGTATTCCTTGATTTGCCCTGTCACGGGACTCAGACCGCACATTACAGGACATGTGCATCTAGACAAGCGATAACGATTCGCGATACATGCGTGGGGAAGTATAGGAATATATACCACTCTAGGTAGTGTGTCCTAGACTTGGGGGCATCGTTCGACAGGTAGCATAATCCCTAGTTGGACTAGGTGGCATAAATCCTGAATCCGAGAAGCGTTCAGCAGATAGCGTAAACTCTAGCTAAATCTTGAAAGCACTTGATAGAAAACCCTAGATTTGATATAGGTAATAAATAATGAATGTATGCCGGAAGGCAATGGAAAATACAGGGATTGGGATCACGTTATCGTTACTAGTTGGGACACTAGATAGGCGGTGCAGAGATATAGAAACCAGTATTACAAGGAAATAGAGAAGTGGCGAAAGTATTAGAGCGTATCCAGTTTATCTTATCTTAGCATATCTTGTGATTACCTTGTCTAATCTTGTTGACCCTATCGTCATGGTGTAATCTTGTATTCAGTTAATTCATGTCGTTTCATTTTTCCATGTTCACATGCTAGAAGTTATTGAACTTACTCGGGCTTTATGTCTGACTCTGTTTTCCTTTCGTCTTCTTTTCTTCCGTTTTCCTCCCCCCCCCCCCCCAAGGTAGTAAAGGAGGGAATAGTTTAGCTTAGGTTAAGTTGGGCTACCACTCTTTCCTAGCTTGAAGATTCGTCGAAGTTTGCTTGGATTCTCTTTTCAGATGCTATGGCTGGCTCTTGCTAAAATCGGGAAATATAAATGTTGTTTTTATGCTACTTTATTTTGTAAGACAGATGATACTATTATATTGTAAAGAAACCATTGTACAAACTATTTTATCAATAAAGCAAAGTTTTATTTTCCGCTGTTTAATTTCTGTCTGTCTTGTAATTTATCTAAATCTTTTACCCTAAATGCTCCATAGAACTTAGTGCATTCCCTTTGTGAGTGACACAAACGGATGTGGGGTGTTGCAATTTTATTCAACACATGAATATTCTTTTATTCAACACATGAATATTCTATTTGTTCAACACATGAATATATATTTTATTCAGCCCATGAATATATATATATATATATTATTTTCTAAATTGGAATGTGACCCACTCAATTACCATATAATGTTATTTATATGGATTCTATACAACACATGTGTAAAATAGCATTGATAAATAATCAACCATCATCCGGTGCACCACACAACTACATAAGCATTAAATATAAATAATTAACGCTTACGCAGTCTGTCAACCAATCGGTCGACATACTACTAAATAATTGGGATTAGTGTATGACAATATCGTCCCAATACCCGTGTGGGGTTTTAAAACAATCAAACACAGGTTTTATTTGTGCAGTAGGGCGATGTGTAAAATTTATCGTCCCGATCCATATCTGTCAAATGTGTGTACATAAACAAATCGTCCGATTTGTTTATAACTATTTATTTTATATACACGTTAAAAATTATATTTTTAACCATAAAATAATTTATTCCATTCAACTACACACAATCATTTTTCACAACACATCAATCAAACAAACAAGTCATCCATGGTCTGTGGACGACGGGTGTCGGGTGCTGCTAAGCACCGTCTGCATCCTAGTATATATTTCAACTAGAAAATAAATTAAAAGTGAGAAGTTCTCACCGAGGTTTCCACTCCTCCATTTCATTTCCGAAATTCAGAACAGTCTGGATTTTCCCGTACTTCCAACATAGTCTTCTACACGCTGTTCATATTAAAATCACATTTTTAATATGATTTTATATACATATAAAAATCATATTTTTATTCTTTCTATAATATACAAATCATTTTTTTATTCTTTTTATAATATAAAAATCATATTTTTATTCTTTCTATAATATAAAAATCATATTTTTATAAAATGAAAAATCTAATTTTCTTTAAAACGATATGAATTATATATAAAAACTGAATTTTTTTACTATGTATTATATAAAATAAAAACTATAAAAAAATCACCTTTCTTCATGTTCATCGTCCCTGTAATACCCTGGACCGCAAAAACCCCCATGATGATCATAGGGTTTCCAATCGCTCCACTTACGAGCACCTGACCGCCCATTAGTCGATGCCACTTCATCGCCCATCTCGAGAGCCTCCATCGCCAGGAAGTATGCCGCACTCGGTGGCGGCAGCGGCCACAAAATCTCGCTCGAACGGCTATCACTTGAAGGAGAAAATCGAACGAACCACCGACCCTTCTCCGATCATTCCCATCCAGATTTCCAAATCTCACCGTGCTGGAGATTTTTCCCTTTAGGCGGTTTGAATTTCGTTGACTGAAGGAGGAGATCGGAGGGGAAGTTGTTTTGAACGATGGTGGCCAACGATTCCTAGGCCAACGGATTTTCTTTAATGAAGAGATAAGGGTTTGAAAATTATAATATATATATATAATTTTAATAATACATTTAATTCATCAATTGGTTCTATTTAATCTAAATACCCAATTAAACCCAACAATCGTTGCCCCTAGCCAAATACCCCCATTCCGAACACAATGAGATATATCTCATAACCCAATTCGCCTTTTTCGATCTGTTTTCATTTAAATTAAAATATAATTATAAATATTTAATTTTAAACGTACATTTCAATATACTGGGGCCACATACGAACTCCAAAAATTCCCAAAAAATATTTTCTAGCTTCGTATTGACGATATGGTTCTAACAAAACTAATTTCGTCAAATTCTGTGACCGTTTGAAAAATGGCCATTTTCCTGTCGATTAAAATCAACTAAAAATGGTCAAACGCGTTTAACTTCACCACGCTCACATATTGATTCAGAAAATTATGAATTTTGGAATCTGGAGATAACTAGACATCCCGGATCCAACAAAAGTGGTTTCGTCAAAAACCGAGGTCGTTTGCAAAATTACCATTTTTAAAGGCCAGAATTCCATAGCGACTATTCTGAATTTTCAACTGGACATAACTTTTTATCCCCGCTATGAAATTTTGATTTTTCGGATTCAATGGAAAGATATTCTTAAATAGATTATAATATTTTTGGTTTCGCCAAAATCCAGTTTATTTTAAATCATGTACATTCATTTGAAATTAGAAATCGAATTTTCAAACTACCGCGCCATAAATCAACTCAACTTTCATTATTTTCATTATGGCTTAAGTTCTTCAATTTTTTAGTTTCTCAGAACTTTTCAAATTTTTCAAAAATTTGGCTAACACCCTAAATTTTCGAAAAATTTCGCCGTAACCTCCCCTGCATCGGGAGCTTGGGGATATTTCAAATAGCCTCTCCTGGCCCTCACCAAGCCAAAAAGAAAAGGAAATAGCCAAGCGGCTAGCCAATCGGCTCATAAAATCATCAAAAACCCAAGAAATGCCATAAACATGTACCTATTTGTCGGTAAAACAATTTTATTCCTCTTCTCTAGCCTCCTTGCTATGGCCTGTTCAACGTATACACATGTATATGCATGCAATTCCAAACAAATTTCAATTCAGTTCAATATTTGGTTCCATTTGGCCTAAATTTAACAAACATTAACTAAATGGTTTAAAGGAATAATCATACAACAAAATCATCAGTCAATTAGTTGATTATCATTTCAAATTCATAACTTTGATACTTAGTCAAAAAATCACATTTTTGGTGCCAAATCACAACAATAGGCCCTATCTAATTTTGGTTCTCACACCAGTCAATTGGAAATATATAGATATCCCACTTTCGAAACTCGAATATAACACGGATGATGGGTACCCATCATTTGAATCATTTCCGGGCGACTACAGTGTGATTCTATATCTATCGAATATATTTGAGGCTTCTAATACACGTGGATCAGACGTATATTAAAATCTCTATATACTCGATTGTCCAAATCAATTTAAAATAATATTCAAATAGAAATAATTGATTTAAATTTTCAAAAAAAAACTTGTTTTCACTTTTATTTTAAAAACATCACTCTTCACACTCGTTCTAGTATACTACTGATCCTATCTCTAATGAGTCATTCTCGTTGGATATTACTAATCCAATCCCTGATGAATTCTTTCATTTGGTTCTAATGTGTCTTGTTCTCCGAGCTCTATAAACCAAAGCTCCGATACCAAGTTGTTACGACCCGAACTTCCCCGTTTAGGAAAGCATGGATTGAATTGATAACAAGCCACATCGGGATACAAACAGAAGAACATTTCATTGCTTATTACAACAATTCCATCAGAATACAAGAATATTACAGAGTATGAATAAATATTACACAGAAAATATCATAGATTTAAATTACATTTAAATACATCGCAGTGGAAAAATAACACAAAACACAACTGAAAGAGATATACGGATACAGAGCTTTCCGGATATCGTTCCAGCTGCAAATCAGGATCCTGTGAATATAAATCTGCAAAACCAAAACTACTAGCTGCCCGTGTCAAAATAAGGGCACCCAGAGTTTAGGTTAAAACAATAAACTCCAGGTCAGTCATGTGAGTGGTGTGAGAACTCAAACAGTTATTAATCTTTATTTTAAAATTAGGCAAATCAAGGGACCACGCCGTATAACACGGAACGACTTTCCTCCCAAGGATACCAGTGCATAAAACAACAGCGCAATGCTAAATAAAGAACAATGAAGCTACTATAAGACCCAGGTCCCATCACACAATGCAACACAAGCCGGAGGATAGGGTTTTACCTTATAATAGCCAAAGAATGCTTGATACGCTAAATTTCATGTTTTATTATTACTATAAGTGTATAGTGTCAAAACAATTTAAATCATTAGTATCAATCATACATGGCATAAGTGCCCCATACCACTATGTCGCCATACTAGGCTCTACAATCAAAACCGCAAAGTCACGTATTGGAAGTTGGATTTCCATCTGTGCACCGAGGCAAGGAATCGTCCTCTACCGAATTCGGGACAATCTAGCCCATGTCTCCGGCAAGCGTGCAGACAAGCCTTGGATCGTCAGGGCCGGTCCACCGATGTGGATTATTATGCCTGAACACTGTGTTTCCTTGCCCTTTGGGGCGTAAATGAGTCCATTGACTCCATCGGCTCCACATAGCCACCGATATATCCGAGGCGCCTCGCAATCTAACAACCACACAGGTGAAAATAATATAAATGTCAGGACTGGTAGGTCACTGACAACACCGTAGCTAGAAGGAAACGCATGCCCTCCCTGAGGTCCTCTCTGAGGTCCTCTCCCATTTCTGGTTCACATCCGGGGTATGAGGCTCACGAATTAACGTTACACATAGCTATGCCACACAGGCGGTGCTTTGATCATCACCCACAAGACTTTTCTTTTCAACAAAAGCCTTGATCATTTTCCACTTAGGCATGCCACACAGGCAATTCACACCATGCGATTAATGTCTATCGATATACAACCTCTGATCTTGTACGTCTCAGAGAAAGATGAAGTAAGGAATGAATTCCCCTTTACCAGGCAGATGTATATTTAATAGAGATCAATCAACACAGAGAAAAATCCAATGTCAGATACATAGTACATACAAGTTCGTTCTGGGTCTGAACGAAACCGGAGGCACCTTATACCTCGCATATCCATCGATATCCAAGTACGTCTGGACGATCACCAACTGGTTCTCTCCTCTTGGGTGTACAGCCCAATCAATATCATCAGTAATTATCCAACTGACGTGAAGACCTCCGGTCTTCGACCACCGTCTTCATCCTCGACACATCGTCGAATTAGTTATTCAGAATGGGGTAAACCCGGTCTTTCTGAATAACTCACGTATATAATAAACAAGTGTTACACAAACACAACATACGCCTCATTCCAATTCAGAATATAATTTTATTCAAATATTCTTATACTATGGGAAAGGTTCCCATTAATTTTATCAAAGACGAATTCTTTAAATTTATTCTTTAATCTTCTTTTGAATATCAATTCAAACAAAATTACGGTTTATCCAAACTAGTCGGGTTTAACGAACCTTACTGAAGTAATCATTTGTCAAATTTCCCAACCCCAACCCTATTCATCCCATGGAGCAAAACTGGTAATACTTCATATCTAACACCACGGCATTATCGGTAAAATCAATTACCATTTCACGTTCAAATCTAATTAAAGATTTAGCTATCGCCTAGAGCAAAACTGGTGATACTCCATTCTCGATCATTTCAATCTAATTAAAGATTCATTAAAACTCACTTGGTCTTAATCCTCCCAAAAGTCAATATTAATGATTGATTAACTTAGGAAATCATATCTTGTCTTTAACTGGGTTAAAGAACCAATGTGATTTAAAACACCGTTCACGTTAAACCCAAAATCACATTCCATTCTATCAGCCTTTAACCGTAAATTAGCAAGTGAACAATTCCCTAAGTATTAACCCCGAAGGCCGAGACCAACATCGGATCACCCAAGAAACCATTCAAATTAACTAATCTTCAGCTAGCTTTTGATTTTCTTGACTCCATTGGGTCTAAGAACAGTATTATTAAAGATACTGCTCACGACAACACAAAATCACATTCCATTTACAATGGAATTTTCATGGAAAACAGATCGATATAAACTTCCATATCCGACTAATAGTATAAATGGAATAACAACAAAGTCTTTTAAATTCCAGATATATTAGTTGCCTTTCTCCACAGAAATTCATTTCGATTATTACGAAATCGAATTCCATTCCATTCCAATTTATTTTATTAAATTGGAAAACTTTACTCTGGAAAATCTCTTTTAAATATTAACAAAAGAATTATAAATTCCAAACCACATTTCACTTTAAATCGGGTTAAAGAATGAATGTTGTGAAAACATAGTTCACGATAAACCCAATTCCCATTTGATATTAAATACAAGGCTCTGAATAGAAAATATATCGGCTTATATTCAATATCAAATTCTACGACCAACAAATATCGTATGGGAAATAACGATATAAATATATCTTTCAAATTTCCATGACAATATCTGCATATTCACGAAATCCAACATCGAAATATTCCAAAGACAATTTTGATTCAAATCCATTCCAATTCAATTATTGGAAATTCGGGTTACTTTTAAAACCCTTTCAAATCCAATTTATTTATTTCAAAAACAAATTGATTTTTAATTCTAGTTCAAAACTAGTTCATTTCGATAAAAAACTATTTTTATCTTTTCAAATATGGAGTTTTTCATCCCAATTCTTTCCAAATCATTTCTTATGATTTTACACAAATTATTACTATTTTTAATAATTTTATCAAGGCCCAGATAGTCGATTTCCATCAGCGGCCATCGAACTGCACTTATAGCGACCTTTTCCAAATTTGATTTGGATATAATTCCAAATCCAACCGTTAGATTTTTAATTTCTTGTATTCTTAGAAATCTCTTTACGATACGAACCCAACGGTTCCTGTTTTAGGAGAATCCGACGGTCGGATCTCCCGTAATGTCCATTCGAAGTCAGTGGTCGAAATTCGCGAACTGCCACAGCGTTCAGGCCATTATATATATATATATATATATATATATATATATATATATATATATATATATAATATAATATAATATAATATAATATAATTCGTCGATTTCCTTTTAAAATGTATTTTATAAATCGTTTTAAATTCGTTTTCAAAACGATTTCGACTTCATATTCAATTTCAGATCAAAATTGAATATTCCATATCATTAATATATAAATGATAATATTTTCAAAACGTTATATTTTAAAATCACCTCTTTTTCTATATTCATTATAAAAACGAATATAATCGATATAAATATTGTTCGCGTCAAAATGGCACATATCTAACCAAGACGGCTTTATATATTTCAATAACTTCGTTATTCTATTCACCAAACGAATATTTTCTTCAACCCATGAATTTTCTTTTACTCAACACATGAATATATATTTTATTCAAAACATAAATTTTCTTTTATTCAACACAAGAATATTCTTTTTATTCAACACATGAATATATATTTTATTCAACACATGAATATTCTTTTGTTCAACACATGAATATTCTTTTTATTCAATACATGAATATATATTTTATTCAGCACATGAATATATATTTTATTTTCTAAATTGGAATAAGACCCACTCAATTACCATATAATGTTATTTATATGGATTCTATACAACACATGTATAAAATAGCAATGATAAATAATCAACCATTATCCAAAGTGCACCACACAACTGCATAAGCATTAAACATAAATAATTAACGCTTACACAGTCTGTTAACCAATCAGTCGACATACTACTAAACAATTGGGAATAGTGTATGTTAACATCATCCCAACACCCGTGTGGGGTTTTCAAACAATCAAACACAGGTTTTATTTATGCAGTTGGGCGATGTGTAAAATTTATCGTCCCAATCCATATCAATCAAATGTATGTACATAAACAAATCGTCCGATTTGTTTATAACTATTTATTTTATATACACGTTAAAAATTATATTTTTAACCATAAAATAATTTATTCCATTCCATTGCACACAATCATTTTTCACAACACATCAATCAAACAAACAATTCATCCATGGTCTGTGGACGACGGGTGTCGGGTGCTGCTAAGCACCGTCTGTATCCTAGTATATATTTCAAGTAGAAAATAAATTAAAAGTGAGAAGTTCTCAACAAGGGTTCCAATCCTCCATTTCATTTCCGAAATTCAGAACAGTCTGGATTTGCCCGTACTTCCAACGTAGTCTTCTCCACGCTATTCATATTAAAATCACATTTTTAATATGATTTTCTGTACATATAAAAATCATATATTTATTCTTTCTATAATATAAAAATAATATTTTTATTCTTTCTATAATATAAAAATCATATTTTTATAAAATGGAAAATCTAATTTTCTTTAAAACGATGTGAATTATATATAAAAACTGATTTTTTTCTATGTATTATATAAAATAAAAACTATAAAAAAATCACCTTTCTTCATGTTCATCGTCCCTGTAATACCCTGGACTGCAAAAACTCCATTCATGACGATCCTAGGGTTTCCAATCGCTCCACCCACGAGCACCTGACCGCCCATCAGTCAACGCCACATCATCGCCCATCTTGAGAGCCTCCATTTCCAGGAAGTGTGCCGCGCTCGACGGTCGCTCGAACGACGAGCACTTGAAAGAGAAAATCAAACGAACCACCGATCATTCCCATTCAGATTTCCAGATCTCACCATGCTGGAGATTTTTTCCTTTAGACGGTTTGAATTTCGTTGACTGAGGGAGGAGATCGGAGAGGAAGTTGTTTTGAGCGATGGTGGCCATCGATTCCTAGGCCGATGGATTTTCTTTAATGAAGAGATAAGGTTTGAAAATTAATATATATATATATATAATTTTAATAATATATTTAATTCATCAATTGGTTTTATTTCATCTAAACACCAAATTAAACCCAACGATTGTTGCCCCTAGCCAAATACCCCCATTCCGAACACAATGAGACATGTCTCGTAACCCAATTCAGCCGTTACGATCATTTTTCATTTAAATTAAAATATAAATCTATATATTCAATTTTAAACATACATTTCAATTTACTGGGGCCACATATTAACTCTAAAAATTCTCGAAAAATATTTTCTAGCCTCGTATTGACGATACGGTTCTAACAAAACTAATTTCATCAAATTCTATGACCATTTGAAAAATGGTCATTTTCCAGTCGATTAAAATCAACTAAAACTGGTCAAACGTATTAAACTTCACCACGCTCACATATTGATTTAGAAAATTATCAATTTTGGAATCTAGCAATAACTAGACATCCCGGATCCAACAAAAGTGGTTTCGTCTAAAACCGAGGTCGTTTGCAAAATTTCCATTTTTAAGGGCCAGAATTTCATAGCGACTATTCTGAATTTTCAACTGGACATAACTTTTTATCCCCGCTATGAAATTTCGATTTTTTGGATTCATTGGAAAGATATTCTCAAATATATTCTAGTATTTTTGGTTTCGCCAAAATTCAAATTATTTTAAATCTTGTACATTCATTTGAAATCTGAAATCGAATTTTCAAACTACCGCGCCATTTTCAATTCCTTTTAAAATTAAAAATAAATATTTATATTTTAACGACGATCTATATAAATATATATGTTCTAAAATATATACGATCTATATAAATATATATGTTCGAAATAAATTTCTCGTCGTTATTATTTAAAATAATTTATTTTAAATATTTAAAATTCACTAAAATTGCCAAAATAAAATTTTAAATTGGCTCGGATTTCCAGGTTATTACATAATTTTTCATTTACGAACTGCAATTTTGCTTCTTCTTTTTTCTCGTTAAGATTTTCACATAATTACGATAATAAAGACTATAAAGTTTTAAATTAGCTTGAAAATTTGTTCACTAAATAGAATACTCATGGAAAAATTTGAAGTTACCCATTTTCTTAATCAAATGCTTATATCAGTCAGCAACACGAATCTCCTTTTCTTTTTTATCCCAAAAGATCCGCAAAGCCAAAAGAATAATGAAACCAAATTTGCCGAAAGTTAAAAAAAACTTTCATACTTGGTCATATATAACCGTTGTGGCTTGTACCTCCGCTGACCACACAACATTTATTCGAAGTGTATAACCACAAAAAAAAGGCTCAGAAAAATTACTTTGTTCAACTACAAATGCATGGTGTATTTTCAAGCAATAAAATTGTTCAGGTAACAAACAAATGATCTGATCAACTACTATGGGCAAACAAATAAAGGATTATGGGATAACTTCACATACATATATACATACATTGGTCAAAAACAATGCACGCATGTCAATTTAATTTGGCGAGGTAGACTGGACCATTTTGAATATTCATATACCGGTTAGGATGTCAGTTTGTTGTCATCTCTACCGACATGTTCAACTAAATGACGTGACCCCAATAAAAATGTGAAATATTCATATTCAATTACATTTTTGAATAACTTACGAATGCAAGTTTACATATAGAATTTCAACTTTTGATCATGCCTACTAATATTCTTCAATCTTCAACGTCGTTTTCATATTTTGCAAGCGATATTTTATGCATCAATATGTTCACGTTAAAAGAAAATATGAACATTTTTTACAAGATATATATGAAACAACATTGACATTTACGAAACATCGTTGACATTAGCATTTTAATTTTCCTGTAAGCACTAGGTACATGACATATACGAAACATCATTGACATTCGCATAGCATATTGTTTTTGAACTAATTTTTTGGATGGGTGTAGCTAAGTAATTAGAGAAAAAAATACACCTAAAAGGCAATGCAAATATAAAATATTAGGTAGCAACAGCTAAAGATAATTTAAGATATCTTTACTTATCACCATGTGACTCTGTATAGTATGGTCTACATGCATAGGTCCGTGAGGTTTGTGATATCTTTACTTATGTTGGAAATTTTAGAGGAGGAAGAAGAATAAATTAGAAGGAAGAAGAATAATTAAAAAAACTTTCATTGCTTCATTTTTTTCATATCATAAAATGAAAGATTACACTTACATTTATAGCATTACAAGGATTCTAAAGTCTTCTTCTCTAGAATTGTCCTTAACCCCTAATTTATACTTTCCTTAACATATCAAATTTCATTTGATATCTCTTACCATTTATTTTAGCCTTCCATTAATACAATAATTAAATTCATTGCATAATTAATATTTTTCTAAAAACCAAGTTTATTTCCAACAATTTATGACCATATATGCAACCACTCCCCATCGTGCCTTCCTAATTAGTATATAGGCACACTTAGGTGGGCTTGCATCTAATCATAATATCTATGCATTAATTCAACCACGTGTGGACTATCTATAGTAAATTTACATGACGTGATATGAAAATTTTCAAATCGAACTCTTTTCAAGCAAACATCTTTTTTCAACTATATGTAGGTTCCCAAACATTTTATACGTAGTTTTTAAGTGTAATAAGTGTCAATTATTTCCAACCATAAACTTACTGGTTATGCAGGGTTCAAAAACTTTGAGAATATGTAATTTTATATATTGTATAAATTACAAAAAAATCATTTTTTTGATGAAAAAAGCAAGATATTTAATATCCAAAACATCACTAATACTACTATATATACAATAGGCTGATGAAAAAAAATTGCCTTATACAATAGGAAAATGTAACTCATTAAATATTGCAATCTCCATGCATATTCTTTTACTTGCTAAACTAAAATCATGCTTCATCAAAATCCATATATGTAGAAAGGTCTTTATGAATTAATATAAATGTGGTAAGCTACATCAAACAAGATTTTAAAAACATGAAGCTGCTACTTTTCCACTATTACATGGCAGTGTCGCAAAAAAGTACAGGGCTAAGCACTATACAATTAAGCTAAAAAAAGACAATTTAATTTAGTTAATTTATGTTCTAGTGCTTGTGGCCCATGAGTTAAAGAGTTTTAATAGCATATATTAAAAAGCAAGTGAAATATCTGAAATGAAGTCAAAAGACATTGATATGAATCAGTTTAAAAAGTAAGACATCAATTTTCATTATTTATTTTTTTGTAATAAAAAAGGATTAACTAAAATACCAATTACTAAAATGCTGTTTTAATTTAGGAGATATTCTATTTTAAGATATCCATACAAAATTATCTTACTCTAGTCGTCGTTAATGACCGAATGAGGTAGAGGCTATAACTTTAACTAAATAAAGGGAAATCATATTTAGTCCTCACTGTATATAGAAGAATATCACCTACATAAATATATTAATTGCATGAATAGTGTATATAGAGGAAAAGTATGAACTCCTACAAAATCATGTATAAACAACATTAACAGTTCATAACTGAAAATATGATCATGTTTACAAATAATTAGTTTATACACACATACAATGGGGAAAAAATTAATAGGCTTGGATGATAGTAAGCATTTGTACCAATGTATGAACACAATGATTCAACTGACTTTCTCATGCATGGACTAACAATTTTGTGGTAGAACGGTAATAGCATGAAAGAATCAAGCTCAGGAAGATCTCATTTGAAACTCATTTGTTGTTACTTCAATTTTTGTACAAAATCATCCTTGTTCATCTGCATCACTTTGTACGACCAAACTGCAACAAACTAATTTGCCTAGCTATTTGTAAGAGTAAAATGCATCACCCGGTATCAGAGCAGCAATTTTAAATGCTTCTTGTTTCAACTTTGGGTTCATCTGCATCACAACCATCTGCTGCACATGTTGAGTGTAAATATACCTAACTGAATAACATCAGATGACGGGTGTAAAATATATAATTGTAAAAATTTCTAACCTTAACCATGGGTTCATTTGCATCACCTTGTACGACCAAATCAAAATTGAATTTTACAAAAACATGACCGAACAAATAAGAAAAACTGAATTGTACAAAAACATGATAGAACAAATATACAAAAGTTAATTGCACGATTGAAACAAACAAAATTGAACTAAAACATGCACACCGCATCTTTCATCAGTAACACGCTAATTTAAGTTTTGTTAGAATGAGAACCCCAACTACTCTAGACTTCATGAATCATGATATCCTTCGATTTTATTATACAGGATTAACTGATATTTCTTTTACCCCCACAAACAGCGTAAGAATGGTAATAAATTAACATTAAATATTTTATTTTTTATATATAATCAAGTTTTTTGCATCTACGTTGTTTTTCTGTTATATTCTCTTTAATCTCCAGTATAACATTTTGCACATCTACTATTACAGGGTCATTAGCCACTATAACTATGTAGATTTGCCTACAAAATAAATACCAATGTACATGTATAGATTGATGCATGAAAATTAATAAATTATGTACTATGAATGGTCAAAAACTGTTTGTATTGAAATATCGTGTGAACTCAGCAGTGATTATGAACGGTGGCTGTGAATCAATATGAAAATGATGTTATAATTATAACTGATTGCGTACTTTCTTCTTTCTATTAGAGTATGCGTATTACGTATAGGGTACCATTTATTTTTGCACTTTTATATTGTTAATTGAACTTTGCTTTCAATGGAATTATGTTACTATGGGCAGATAGATGATAGTTCTATATATTATTCTCATTTATTAAGCTACTTCAAAGACCCATAGTTTATCAGTTACCTCTTTTTTGATTATTCACTAAAATAACTAAGTCTCATTCGCATTTTGATAAATGGCTGATTTGTGAATGTACTCGTGAATATAGAAACGTTACATACACACAAAATTCATTCTTTAAGAACCTAAAAGCACTACAAACAGTTTTTTTAATACCAATTTCTCTTGCACACGTGTTACAGTAGTCGTGAATTATAGTGACCACTTTAACAAAAAATGGAATTTTTAGAATGAAACAAAAAATATTTAAAAGCTCACGATGAAAAACGGATGTACATTCATTATGAATTTTCATGCGACCACGGATAAGTGATGAAGGTTGATTAGATAGTGAGATTGGTTAAAGGTAGTGGCTTAAGCCGTTTTAAAGAACAGTTTGATTAGAGGTTGAATAGTTAAGTGCGTATTATTATGCATTTTACACAATTAGTTTGATATTAAATTACATTATTTAGTGATTCATATTTACTGTTCAATATTGTACCATTTAGAGACACTAAATGTTCAGACATGAATTTACACCTCGCCCATTTTATTTACTATTAATTATTATCTGCAAATGGCATGCACATCGTGGTCATAACATCCCGGATTTTAACGAGTTAATATTGAATATTTAAATTTATTTTAAATATTTAACTGGAATAATAAATCAATTTTTATATTGAATATATTTATTAAATAATCGGTATACAATTTAATTTGGAATATATTGAATTATCGGAATAAGAAATTGACAAATAATTTAATGTTGAGTTAAAACTAAATAAAAATAATTCAGTCAATTAATATAAATTCTACATTAAATTAGAATGATAATAATAATTTATTTTCGATAAATTTTGACTATTTGAAATAGATTTATATTTTAATCGTTGTTTTAAACCAATATCTTCCATATACAATCAAATTGGGCCATATAACCTGTTCCAATGTGTTTAGAATGATAATATAACTCTAATAATACCGGTCGTTGCGTTTAAATCAGATTTTGGAATCAACGAAATAATTTAAATATAAATAAAATAAATAATAATAATAATATAATCAAATCAAATTAAATGAGAGCCGTCCTAGAATTTTTACCGGCAAACCTATCTCCATTAAATCTTGCAGCCTATTTGTTTCCTCGAGCCCAAAAAATGGTCTTCCACCTTTGATATGTAAGAGACAGGACATTAATGGTATGTGTACGTTTGTTTTCCCATCTTCAATTATAAATATCGTGTTTCCCCTTCTCTTGGCCATTCCTATTCCTCAACAAATTCGAGTCTGCCTTTCCATTCTCCCTTCATCCCTTTTCTTCTTTCATAGATCCAAGAACCAAATCAATTGAAAAAAAATTGAAACCCAAACTGTAAATCGTGTTAAGAATACCTCGATCCCCTTAAGCTCGAAATCTGAAGTTTGCAATTTTAAACCATGAAAATAGGGATCGCGATTAGCACTGAAAGCTCGATAACATTTTGGAGGCAATCGCGATTAGAGAAGAGTGCGTTGCTATTTGTTGGGGGGATTACCACTGGTAGTAGAAGGGTTTAGTGATAAAGTTTCAATAGGAGGTCGATGTTGTAAAGTGCTGACGCTGGTATCAAGGATCGAACTGGGTGGAGTTCGACGATTTGATGATGACGGGGTGTTGTGAGAATTGGGAAAATATGGAGAAGCTCGATGTATTTATCGAACTGGAGTAGTTTTGGGTGTTGCGATTTCAGGTGAACGATGTAGGATGCTTGACCTGGGATGAGTTCGAAGTATTGATGATGAATGCATTACCTAAAGTGATGTTTGTACGGGTTCCGTTGGTCTGATAGGGAGTTTGATTTTTGTTAACAAACTGAAGTGGGATATTGGGATTAGTTTTCGGTTCGGAATGGGCACAACATTGGGAGAATAGAGTCATTCCAATAGAGATGCAAGTGTAATTGTCATATTGAAGAGAAGTTGTTTGGACTTGTATGATGTGTTGATGATGAAGCTGGAATGTGGTTTTGATGGGGCAACTATACTGGAGTTGAGTGGGATGCCTTTACTGATGATGAGTTATGGGAAGAAGTATTGGAAAAAAGGGATATCAAGGTGAAGAGAAAATGGTGGTATGTAGTTCTGAACCTGCAGCAGGAATCTGAAGTTGGTGATGTGGTTGCAGGGTTGGTTCAGTAATGTTTAAGGAATCTACAGAGAACAATCAGGATATGGAAACAGGGAAGAAGATGGAGGATTTGTTCAATTAGATTTATACGAGAATTTTCAAACGGAACTAGTCAAGTAATCTGTAGCTGCAAGATAACAAATCGAGGATTAAAATGGAAATCAGAATAGATCAAATAATATCAAGGTGAGTAAATCTCACTCAAAAATTTATTTTTATCATTTAAAAATAAATTGTTGGTTGTTTGGTTGCATTTATAGAATGTTTATTAGTTGTGGTTGTTATATATATATAACTATTTAGGCTTGGTGGTTGTGGTTATTATATATATATATATATATATATATATATATTGGATATCCTGCAGTACCATTAGCGGATGCCCGCAGTATCATTAGCGGATCACCCTATCGCCCCACGATATATGAGTGGATGACCTTCATACCGCGATATCCTGCCTTGAAGAAGGGTTGGTATTATTATTGTCGTTGATTAACATTTGTGAATGCAGGAAAACAGGTTGGAGGAATCCAACTGGATTCCTCAAAATTATTTACTGTGTTTACATATTTATATATGTATGTGATGTGGGAATTGAATGAATGATTTGTGTGTTTGCAGTAGAATATCACTAGCCTTAGATACTAATATTTAAAATATTATACATGGGATTTTTAGATTTAAAAGTGGAAATTTTAATTTTTGAAATAGAGATGGAATTTCGAAAGGATTGAGAAATATTAAAAATAAGCAGCTGAATTTATAAACGATGTTTATAAAGGAATATAAAAAATTTCATCAGATAATTTAAAAATGTAAATTCAAATAAGATTTAAAAAAGGCAAATTTATTTTCCATAATAGAAATTGAATTTCTAATGAAATTAGAAATCAAAACTTGGTTAAATATTTAAAACAAGAAATGAAATTTATAATTGATGGATTTAAATGGAAATGAACAATTATCATGGGATATTGGATTATATAAATTCAAAAATGAATTTAAAAAGGGGAATTGGGAATCGTTTCAAAAGGAAATGATAAAATCATTTCCAATGTTCAGAATATAAAAATTGGGATAAATCCATATGGAATATTGTTTGAATTCAACTATGTCAAATATATGGAATAAGTTATTTCTAGAAAGAATATTGGAAATTGTTTTAGATAAATACTTAAATATAAGACTAAAAAGGGAAAATTATTTTCTAGAATGGGAATTGGATTTCAATTAAGATTTGAAATAAGGATTTGTTTTAAATAATTTAAAACAAGAAGTGGAATGTATAAACGATGTTTATAAACAAAAAAAATTATATTATCGTTGGATAATCTAGAAATGTAAATTCATGCATGATTTTAAAAAGGAAAATCCATTTTCCAAGGTGGGTTTCAAATGAAATTTGAAAGAGAAACTTGTTCTAATATTTAAGCCAAAAAGTGAAATGTATAAATGACGTTTTAAAATAAATATGAAAATTTTCATTAGATAATTTATGAATTTAATTCAAGTGTAAGTTTTAAAGGGTAAATATAATTGTTTTGAAAAGAAACAATGAAATTTATTTCTGATGTTCGTAATGTAATCAAATTGAAATAAATCTATTTGAATTCATAATTGAAATTCGAGCATGTCAAATTTATAGAAATAAATTTATTTCCAAAGGACATTGGAAGTGTATTGAATAGAAATTTAGATTTAAATATGAAAATAGATTCCATGTTAATTTTTATATAAATATATATATATAAGTTATAAAATAAAATATTTCAAAATGGTTTTCAAGTTTCAATTATATTTTTAAATGGGAATTTTGTTTTATAGGAAGTTAATTTATAAACAATGTTTATAACTGTGATGAAGTAATTTTCATCGGGAAATTTGGAAATAAATTCCAAAATGTAAGAAATGGAGTGGGAGGCGAGATTTAAATCGAGTTGTGTATTACAAGCTTTTATCTGTCTCAAGATAAGAACGTTGTCGGTCAAGGTCTGAGAGGTAATTAAAATACCCGAACTTGAACGGCTTCACTATTATCAAGTGATGATATTAGTTTATAAATTGTGAAGTGTGTTGAATAATTTTTTTCCTTATAAAAGAAATTTATAATTGAAAATCCGATTATATCGTTATTTTATAAATAATATAATTTCATAAGAATTTGAATTGAATATAGAAATTTGAGTTTTATTCATAACTGAGATATGATAATCGACGAGTGCAATAATCTGAATTGTTAGGTTAGTTTGGATAATGGGTTTAATTTATGGAAAAAAAGGGAGTTGAAATTTATTTTATAAACGAAGTTTTAACATTTATATTTAATTGAATTAAAACGAACTCGCCACATCACGGTAATTCGTAATTTGACGATTCGTACTTCAATTGAGTTTACCGAACTCAATATAAGTCGAAATTCGATGAAACAAGAAACGCCCGGACTGATTCAATGATAGTTTTCAAATGGAAGAGAAAATTCATGATTTTGTCGTATAGATTTTGATTTATGTCAAATCAAATTTTCGGAAAAAGCAGCGCCATAATCATTTATAAACCATATCAGTTTATTTAATAAATAAAAAGGATTTTCAGCAAATAAAATCCGAATTCTTATTTGAAAAATCCAGATTTGGGTTATCAAATATATACGAACTCGAGTGGAGTGAACGAAGTGATTTTTGAATATAAAAAATCGGATCTTGCATTATGAAATGAAGATAACTAATTACAAGGTAACTTGTTGAAGAAGTTGAATCGAACTTGACCTTTGTTAAGTGAGTCGGATTTGTGAATTCAAGTTTGAAATCAAATATGGAACTCGAGTTAGAAATGGAATTCAACATGTTTATAAATCGAATTAAAATATATTTGCTTATGATATTTCAACTCGAAAGTGTATTAGGAAAAATAGTCAATTAGCGAAGTAATTAGCAAACTGAGTGAAAAAGGGATGAATTGATTGGAATAAATTGGTAATGGCCATATATATTTTAAATTGGTATGGATTTAAGATAATGGAGATTATATATTAAGTGCCCGACATAAAGGTACATATTTAATCTTCCATATGAGGTTTTATGCACCGAATCGGCAAGCCACTTGGGTTTTTGATTTTCTTTTTGAATGGAAAGGGCGTAGAGAGGCGAGTTGGGGTTTGAACGATTGGCCAGTACAAGGGAAGTGCAGGCGAAATTTTCCAAAAATTTAAGGAGTTAGAATATTTTTAAGAAATTTTGATAATAGAAATCGATATAACGATATATAGAATTAGCTAAGAAATGAATTTAATATAAAATATTAGAAAGGGCCAGTGATTGTGAAATTGTTTGATGGATGTTTAATTTTTTTCCCTTTGATAGTTAGATCACCGACTATCGAAGATTTTTGAACATCGTTGTCATTACGGAGAGATCGGTTGGATATAATATCCGAAAAACACTCCGTATGGCATAGGCGTTGCGAATTAGATTACGCTGAAGATAATCGAAGACGGAGTGAAATTCAAGAGCTGTTTTGTTTGTCCAGACCCAGGACAACTTGCATGGACGAGTGTTTGACAGAGTATTCCTAACGGATCACATAAGACGGTCTTTTCAAGGTATTACGTCTGGTGGCGGAGAAATTAGTTTCTCTTAGCTTTTATACCCGTAATATTTTTGGGAAGATCAACTAGTGATTTAACGGGCTTGACGATGTGGCATTCAAAGTGTATGGTGGCCAGATGTTCTAAAAGATAGACGTAGCATCAAGCTTCACAACCGAGAAATGACAAAAATCGGGCAGGCAGCATGGTTATGTGGGTCGCTCCCATTAGGTTGTATAATCACCTATCTATAGAAATTCCTTTTACTTCTTTAATCTATTTCGATGCTGTCGCTTTTCGGAAACGGTGGTTTGAGGCCAACCATTGGTTATATACATTCGATACACTCAAGCGAAATGAGTGTTCGGTCATGTGTGAGCCGGGTTGCAAGACGTTCTTGTTGAACCCAGTGTAATCCCCTCTAGAGATACATTATCGGAAGGTGGTTCCATACCTTATTGTAATAACCCAGAAATCTGGGCCAATTTAAAAAATTTATTTTGGCAATTTTAGTGAATTTTGATTATTTAAAATGAATTATTTTAAATAATAACGAAGAGAAATTTATTTTGAATAGAATTTGAACGTATATATTATATAGATCGTCGTTAGAATATAAATATTTATTTTAAATTATAAAAGGAATTGAAAATGGCGCGGTAGTTCGATAATTTGATTTCAAATTTCAAATGAATGTACCGGGTGCAAAATAAACCGGATTTTAGTGAAACCAAAAATATTTGAATCTAATTGAGGATATCTTTCTAACGAATCCGAAAAATCGAAATTTCATAGCGGGGATAAAAAGTTATGCCCAGTTGAAAATTCAAAATAGTCGCTATGGAATTTCAGCCCTTAAAAATGGGAAATTTGCAAACGACCTCGGATCTCGACGAAACCACTTTTGTTGGATCCGTGATGTCAAGTTATTGCTAGATTCCAATTTTCATAATTTTTCGATTCAATATGTGAGCATGGCAAAAGAAAACGCATTTGACCAGTTTCAGTTGATTTTAATCGACTGGAAATTGGCCATTTTTAAAACGATCTCGGAATTCGACGAAATTAGTTTTGTTAGGACTGTATCGTCAATACGAAGCTAGAAAATATTTTTCGGGAATTTTTAGAGTTCGTATGTGGCCCCAGTAAATTGAAATGCGTGTTCAAATTAAATATATAGAGTTATATGTTGATTTTAACGAAAACTGATCGAAACGATCGAATCAGCTTGCCATACATATCCCATTGGGTTCGGAATGGGGGTAATTAGCTATGGACGACAGGCGGTGGGTCTCGTTTCGAGGTGGAAATAAAAAGTTACCTTTTTTGAAGTTAAATTTAAAATAAATATATATAAATATTTTATAATCTCTTGCCCCCTCCCCCCCCCCCCTCTAAACCTAAACCAGAACGAAATAAAAATAAAACCCCGTAGCCGCCTCTTCAATCGCCCAACCCTCCTTGGCCACCGCATCGCGCCGCCCATCACCCCCCTCCCCCATCCACCTTCGATCAGGCGCGCACCCCCTCCTCCACCAAGCCCCCTTCCTCTTCCCTTATCTCTCCTCTCTCCATTCCTCGAATTAAACTACGCCCAAAAGCCCTCCTCCAACTGCCTGGAAAACCGACACGTCCTGTCCACCCACAGCCGCAACCGCCTGCTCCTCCCCCTCTTCCACCTTCGCCTCCGAACGTGCTAGCAGTCCCCTCCCCTGGCGACAGCGACCCTCCCTTCCTCCATCCACGCGCGAGCAGCAAATTCCCACCTGTTCGAACCTGAAAATCCTAAAGGAAATAGTGAGTTTTTATTTTTTTTGTTTTTATTTTGTTTAAAAACAATTTGTTTTAAGATTAGTTTATAAATATAAAGTGAGTATTTTTATAGGATAAAGTTGGTGGAAATATATGATTTTTCATTTAGGAAATATATGATTTTTCATTTAGGAAATATATGATTTTTATATCATAGAAAGAATAAAAATATGATTTTTATATCATAGTAAGAATAAAAATATGATTTTTCTATCATAGAAAGAATAAAAATATGATTTTTATATTATTGAAAGAATAGAAATATGATTTTTATACTCTAGAAATATTAAAAATCTGATATTTATATAAGAAGTAAAAATATAATTTTTGTATAGAAAGAACTATTGAAAAATATATGAAATAAAAATATGATTTTTATTTATTGGAATGAAGTAATAAAAATATAATTTTTATTATAAACAGCGTGGTAAAGAACTTAATTGGAATTTCAACAAATCCAGATGTTCAGCAGTTCAACAGCAAAGCACGACGGAGTGGAACCCTCTATGAGAACTCCTCACTTTTAATTTAAATTTCTAGTTAAATATACATATACTAGGATGCAGACGGTGTTTAGTAGCACCCGACACTCGTCGTCCACAGACCATGGACGGCTTGTATGCTTGTTTGTTTGATTTTGATGTGTAGTTGTTTGTTTGATTTTGATGTGTAGTTGATTGTGTGAAGTGATGTGAAATGAAATAAAATATTTATATAGTTGAAATAAAATATTTTATAGTGGAAAATATTTTATAGTTAAAAATAGAATTTTAAACGTATATATGAAATGAAATAGATTAATATAAACAAATCGAACGATTTGTTTATATACACATATTTGACTGATATTGATTGGGACGATAAATTTTACGCATCGCCCAACTGCACAAATAAAATCTGTGTTTGATTGTTTGAAAACCCCACACGGGTACTAGGACGATATATGACATACACTAGTCCCAATAAATAGCTGTATGTCGAACGATTGATTGACAGACTGTTATAAGGGTTGAATATTTATATTTGATGCTTATACAGTGTAGAATGCACTTTGGATGATGGTTGATTATTCATCGTTGTTTTTGTATACATGTGTTGTAGAAAATCCATATAATTAACATTATATGGTAATTGATTGGGCCTCATTCCAGTTTTGAAATAGAAATATTTGAAATAGAAATATTTGAAAAAGAATATTTGAAAATAGAAACATATGAAGCCGTGTTGATTAGATTGACGCCATTTTGACGTGAACGATATTTATATCAATTATATTCATTTTTATAATGAATATTGAAAAGTGCTTTCAAAATCAAATATTTTGAAATGAAATTCGAATTATATTGAAAAGAGTAGAAATTCGACTTAAATTTAAATTGAATTGAATAGAAAATGAATTCAAATTAAACTGAATAGAATTGAAATTTGAATTAGATTGAAATAGAATTGAAATCGTTGTGAATTGAATTTAAAACGTACTGAAATTGAACTGAAAATCGACTTGAATTGAAATCAATTTGAAATGAATTTAAAACGAATTTGTAAGGGAAGATTCAATTTTGATTCGAATTAGAAATAGAAGTTGAAATCGTTTTAAAAACGAATTTAAAACGATTTATAAAATACGTTTTGACAGGAAATCGACGAAATATATATAATATATATATTATATATATATATAATGGCCTGAATAGTACGCGCCGTGTTGCGGTAATTCATGAATTTCGACCATTGACTTCGAACGGATATTGCAGGAGATATTCGACCGTCGGATTCTCCTAAAACCGGAACCGTTGGGTTCGTATCGAAAAGAGCTTTCTAACGAATATTAGAAATTTGAAATCTAACGGTTGGATTTGGAATTATGTCCAAATCAAATTTGGAAAAGGTCGTTGTAAGTGCAGTTCGATGGCCGTTGATGGAAATCGACTGTACGGGCCTTGATAAAATTATTAAATATAATAATAATTTGTGTAAAATCATAAGAAATAATTTGTGAAGAATTGGGGTGAAAAACTCCATATTTGAAAAGATAAAAATAGATTTTTATCGAAATGAACTTGTTTTGAACTAGAATTATAATTCTATTTATTTTTAAATAAACAAATTGAATTTGAATAGGGTTTTAAAAATAACTAGAATTTCCAATAATTATATTGGAATGGATTTGAAGCGAAATTGTCTTCGGAATATTTCGATGTTGGATTTCGTGATGATACAGACATTGTTATGGGAATTTGAAAGATATATATATCGTTATTTCCAATACGATGTTTGTCGGTCGTAGAATTTGATATTGAATATAAGTCTATATATTTTCTATTCAGAGCCTTATATTTAATATCAAATATGATTTGGGTTTGTCGTGAATGGTGTCTTCATTAACATTGTTCTTAAGCCCAGTTGAGAAAAGGATTAAATCTTTTTATTTAGATTTAATGAAGTGTACCAATTAAATAATATTTAATTGGAATTGAATTGGTATTGATTTTTGGGTTTATCGTGAACATTGTTTTAAATAACACTTATTCTTTAACCCGATAATCAATGGAATGTGATTTTGGGTTGTCGTGAACGGTATCTTCAATAATACTGTTCTTAGACCCAAAGGAGTTAAGAAAATCATGAACTAACTGGATATTAGTTAAGTTGAATGGTTTCTAGGGTATTGATCTGATGTTGGTTTCGGCCTTCGGGGTTAATACTTTGGGAATTGCTCACTTGCTAATTTACGGTTAGGGACTGATTGAAATGTGATGTGATTTTGGGTTTATCGTGAACCGTGTTTTAAATGACATTGATTCTTTAACCCAGTTAAAGATTAAAACTGAGTGCAGTTTTAATGAATCTTTAATTAGATTGAAAAGATCGAGAATGGAGTATCACCAGTTTTGCTCCAGACGATAGTTAAATCTTTAATTAGATTTGAACGTGAAATGGTAATTGAATTTACCGATAACACCGTGGTGTTAGATATGAAGTATGACCAGTTTTAATTCATGGGATGAATAGGTTGTGGTTGGGAAATTAAAACAAATGATTACTTCGGTATGGTTCGCTAATCCCGACTAGTTTGAATTGATATTCAAAGGAAGATTAAAGAATAAATTTAAAGGAATTTATCTTTGATAAAATTAATGGGAATCTTTCCGTAAGAATGTGAAATTTAGAAACTAACTGTAGGTTAGCTAGGCAGAACGGTTCCCTGGGTATTGATCTGATGTTGGTTTCGGCCTTCAGGGTTAATGTTTGGGGAGTTATTCTCCTGTTAATTTACGGTTAGTGAATAATGAATTGGAATGAGGCGTATGTTGTGTTTGTGTAACACTTGTTTATTATATACGCGAGTTATTCGGAAAGACCGGGTTTATCCCATTCTGAATAACTGATTCGACGTGGTGTCGAAGATGAAGACGGTGGTCGAAGACCGGAAGTCTTCACGTCATTTGGGTGATTACTGATGATCTTGATTGGGCCGTACACCCAAGAGGAGGGAATCAGTTGGTGGTCGTCCAGACATACTTGGAGATCGATGGATATGCAGGGTACTAGGTGCCTCCGGTTTCGTTCAGACCCAAAACGGACTTGTAAATGGACTGTGTGTCTGACATTGGATATCATTCTGTGTGATTGATGGATATCGATTACATGGAGTGGTTTTCCTGTGTGGCTTGCTAAGATGCAAATGATCAAGGCTTCTGTTGAAAAGCAAGTCTTGTGGTTGATGATCAAAGCATGGCCTGTGTGGCGTAGCTTTGTGTAACGTTGATTCGCGAGCCTCACACCCCAGTGGTGAACCAAAAACAGGAGAGGACCTCAGGGAGGACATGCGTTTCTTTCTAGCTAGAAGTGGCGTCAGTGGTTTTACACGCCCTGATGAGTTTGACTTTTGTGGTTGTTGCTGTTGCGAGGCGCCTCGGTTTGATCGGACGATCCGGGTCCGATGGAGTCATTTGTTGGCTCATTTATGCCCCAAAAGGCGGGGAAACTTAGTGTTCAGGCATAATAATCCACATCGGTGGACCGACCCTGTCGCTCCAAGGGGCAGTTGCGGCTGTTCCGGAGACATGGGCTAGATTGTCTCGAATCGGTAGAGGACGATCGCTGGCCTCGGTTCACAGACGGAAATTCAATTTCCAAATACGTGATTCTGCGATTTTATTTGTAGAGCCTAGTATGGAGACATAATGGGATGGGGGCGTTTATGCCGTCTATGATTGATACTTATGATTTGAAGTTGTTTTATACACTATGCACTTATAATAGTATCAAATGATTTGTTTTAAACGTATCAAGCATTCTTGGCTACTATAAGGTAAAAACCCTATCCTCCGGCTTGCGTTGCATTGTGTGATGGGACCTGGGTCTTATAATAGCTTCATTTTTCTTTATTTATCATTATGTTGTTTGTTTTATACACTGGTATTCTTGGGAGGAAACCCGTTCCGTGTTATACGGCGTGGTCCCTTGATTTACCTAACTTTAAAATAAAGATTAATAACTGTTTTAGTTCTCACACCAGTCACATGACTGACCTGGAGTTTATTGTTTTAACCTAAACTCTGGGTGCCCTTATTTTGACATGGGCAGCTAGTAGTTTTGGTTTTGCAGATTGATATTCACAGGATCCTGATTTACAGCTGGAATGATATCCGGAAAGCTTTGTATCCGTATATCTCCTTCAGTTGTGTATTGTATTATTTTTCCGCTGCTATGTAATGTATTGCAATCTCTGATATTTATCAAATGTATTTTATTCATTTATACTCTGTATATTCTTGTATCTGATGGAATTGTTGTAATTAACAATGAAATGTTCTTCTGTCTGCGTTCTATTTTGTCGGGTTCTTAAAACAATCAGGCGTTTTGAACGGTCTAGATCGGTTTAGCGACTGATTCAGATCGAGCGAAATTGCTTGTCGTTACATTTGGTATCAGAGCTTTGGTTTACAAAGCTCAGAGAACAAGACACATTAGAACCATACGAAAGAATTCATCAGATATTGGATATGTAATATCCAATTAGAATGACTCGTTATAGATAGGATCAGTAGTATCCTAGAACGAGTGTGAGGAGTATATTTTTAAAATGAAAACGAATATTTGTTTTGAAAATTTAAATCAATTATACGTATTTGAATATTTATTTATATTGATGTGGACAATCCAGTATATAAAGATTTTGCGTATACGTCTGATCCACGTGTATTCGAAGTTTTAATATACTAGATAGATATAGAATCACACTCTAGTCGCCCGGAGATGGTTCTGATGATCGCTATAGTTCGAACATCATCAGAATTTATTTTCGAGTGTCGAAGGTGAGATATCTATATATTTCCATTGACAGGTGTGAGAACCAAAATTAGATAGGGTCTGTTGTTGTTATTTGGCATCAAAAATGTGATTTTTGACTATATATCAAAGTTATGAATTTGAAACGTTAATCAACTAATTGATTGATGGTTGTGTTGTCTGATTATTGTTTGATTAATTAAATTTTTAACCATTTAGCCAAATTGTACAAAATAGTGAATGGTATTGAAAATTTGTCACAATTGCATGCATATACATGTACTTACATTGAACATGTCATAGCAAGGAGGCTAGAGCAGAGAAATAAAATTGTTTCCCCGACAAATAGGTACATGTTTACCATAATTTACTGTTTTGTTTGGGTGATGATGATTTTATGAGCTGATTGGCTAGCCGCTTGGCTTTTTCTTTTTCTTTTTGAGATCAGAGGGCCTATATGGCAATTTTGGGATTTTCCCAGTGCTCCCGGTGCAGGGGAGGTTATGGCGAAATTTTTCGGAAATTTAGGGTGTTAGCCAAATTTTTGAAAATTTTGAAAAGTTCTTAGAAACTGAAAAGTTGGATAACTTAAGCCGTAGTGAAAATACTGGAAGTTGAGTTGATTTGTTGAACAACTTTCGGCTTCGTTCCTTTTCGGGGACGAAAAGTTTTAAGTGGGGGAGATTGTAATAACCCGGAAATCTGGGCCAATTTAAAATTTTTATTTTGGCAATTTTAGTGAATTTTGATTATTTAAAATGAATTATTTTAAATAATAACGACGAGAAATTTATTTTGAATAGAATTCGAACATAGATATTATATAGATCGTCGTTAGAATATAAATATTTATTTTAAATTATAAAAGGAATTGAAAATGGCGCGGTAGTTCGATAATTCGATTTTAAATTTCAAACGAATGTACCGGGTGCAAAATAAACCGGATTTTAGTGAAACCAAAAACATTTGAATCTAATTGAGGATATCTTTCTAAGAAATCCGAAAAATCAAAATTTCATAGCGGGGATAAAAAGTTATGCCCAGTTGAAAATTCAGAATAGTCGCTATGGAATTTCGGCCCTTAAAAATGGGAATTTTGCAAACGACCTCGGATCTCGACGAATCCACTTTTGTTGGATCCGTGATTTCAAGTTATTGCTAGATTCCAATTTTCATAATTTTTCGATTCAATATGTGAGCGTGGCAAAGGAAAACGCGTTTGACCAGTTTTAGTTGATTTTAATCGACCGGAAATTGGCCATTTTTCAAACGATCTCGGAATTCGACGAAATTAGTTTTGTTAGGACCGTATCGTCAATACGAAGCAAGAAAATATTTTTCGGGAAATTTTAGAGTTCGTATGTGGCCCCAGTAAATTTAAACGCGCGTTCAAATTCAATATATATAGTTATATGTTGATTTTGACGAAAACTGATCGAAACGATCGAATCAGCTTGCCATACATATCCCATTATGTTCGGAATGGGTGTAATTAGCTATGGACGACAGGCGATGGGTCTCGTTTCGAGGTGGAAATAAAAAGTTACCTTTTTTGAAGTTAAATTTAAAATAAATATATATAAATATTATATAATCTCTTGCCCCCCTCTCTAAACCTAAACTAGAACGAAATAAAAATAAAACCCTGTAGCCGCCTCTTCAATCGCCCAACCCTCCTTGGCCACCACATCGCGCCGCCCATCACCCCCCCACCACCACCACCTTCGATCAGGCCAGCACCCCCTCCTCCACCAAGCCCCCTTCCTCTTCCCTTCTCTCTCCTCTCTACCTTCCTCGAATTAAACCGCGCCCAAAAGCCCTCCTCCAACCGCCTGGAAAACCGACGCGCCCTGTCCACCCACTGCCGCAACCGCCTGCTCCTCCCCCTCTTCCACCTCCGCCTCCGAACGTGCAAGCAGTCCCCTCCCCTGGCGACAGCGACCCTCCCTTCCTCCAGCCTCGCGCGAGCAGTAAATTCCCTCCCATTCGAACCTGAAAATCCTAAAGGAAATAGTGAGTTTTTATTTAGTTTTTATTTATTTTTGTTTAAAAACAATTAGTTTTAAGATCAGTTTATAAATATAAAGTGAGGATTTTCATAGGATAAAGTTGGTGGAAATATATGATTTTTCATTTAGGAAATATATGGATTTTCATTTAGGAAATATATGATTATTATATCATAGAAAGAATAAAAATATGATTTTTATATCATAGAAAGAATAAAAATATGATTTTCTATCATAGAAAGAATAAAAATATGATTTTTATATTATAGAAAGAATAGAAATATGATTTTTATAATCTAGAAATATTAAAAATTCGATCTTTATATAAGAAGTAAAAATATAATTTTTATATAGAAAGAACTGTTGAAAAATATATGAAATAAAAATATGATTTTTATTTATTGGAATGAAGTGATAAAAATATAATTTTTATTATAAACAGCGTGGTAAAGAACTGAATTAGAATTTCAACAAATCCAGATGTTCAGCAGTTCAACAGCAAAGCACGGCGGAGTGGAACCCTCTGTGAGAACTCCTCACTTTTACTTTAAATTTCTAGTTATATAAACATATACTAGGATGCAGACGGTGTTTAGTAGCACCCGACACCCGTCGTCCACAGACCATGGACGGCTTTTATGCTTGTTTGTTTGATTTTGATGTGTAGTTGTTTGTTTGATTTTGATGTGTAGTTGATTGTGTGAAGTGATGTGAAATGAAATAAAATATTTATATAGTTGAAATAAAATATTTTATAGTGGAAAATATTTTATAGTTAAAAATAGAATTTTTAACGTATATATGAAATGAAATAGATTAATATAAACAAATCGAACGATTTATTTATATACACATATTTGACTGATATTGATTGGGACGATAAATTTTATGCATCGCCCAACTGCACAAATAAAATCTGTGTTTGATTGTTTGAAAACCCCACACGGGTATTGGGACGATATATGACATACACTAGTCCCAATAATTAGTTGTATGTCGATCGATAGATTGACAGACTGTTATAAGCATTGAATATTTATATTTGATGCTTATACAGTGTAGAATGCACTTTGGATGATGGTTGATTATTCATCGTAGTTATTGTATACATGTGTTGTAGAAAATCCACAGAATTAACATTATATGGTGATTGATTGGGCCTCATTCCAGTTTTGAAAAAGAAATATTTGAAATAGAAATATTTGAAAAAGAATATTTGAAAATAGAAACATATAAAGCCGTGTTGATTAGATTGACGCCATTTTGACGTGATCGATATTTATATCGATTATATTCGTTTTTATAATGAATATTGAAAAGTGCTTTCAAAATCAAATATTTTGAAATGAAATTCGAATTATATTGAAAAGAATAGAAATTCGACTTAAATTGAAATTGAATTGAATAGAAAATGAATTCGAATTAAACTGAATAGAATTGAAATTCGAATTAGATTGAAATAGAATTGAAATCGTTGTGAATTGAATTTAAAACGTATTGAAATTGAACTGAAAATCGATTTGAATTGAAATCAATTAGAAATGAATTTAAAACGAATTTGTAAGGGAAGATTCAATTTTGATTCGAATTTGAAATAGAAGTTGAAATCGTTTTGAAAACGAATTTAAAACGATTTATAAAATACGTTTTGAAAGGAAATCGACGAAATATATAATATATATATATATATATATATATTATATATATAATGGCCTGAATAGAACGTGCCGCGTTGCGGTAGTTCGTGAATTTCGACCATTGACTTCGAACGGATATTGCGGGAGATCCGACCGTCAGATTCTCCCTAATCCATATCTGTTGGGTTCGTATCGAAAAGAGCTTTCCAACGAATATTAGAAATTTTAAATCTAACGGTTGGATTAGGAATTATGTCCAAATCAAATTTGGAAAAGGTCGCTATAAGTGCAGTTCGATGGCCGTTGATGGAAATCGGCTGTACGGGCCTTGATAAAATTATTAAAAATAATAATAATTTGTGTAAAATCATAAGAAATGATTTGTGAAGAATTGGGGTGAAAACTCCATATTTGAAAAGATAAAAATAGATTTTTATCAAAATGGACTAGTTTTGAACTAGAATTATAATTCTATTTATTTTTAAATAAATAAATTGAATTTGAAAAGGGTTTTAAAAATACCTAGAATTTCCAATAATTATATTGGAATGGATTTGAATCGAAATTGTCTTCGGAATATTTCGATGTTGGATTTCATGATGATACAGACATTATTATGGGAATTTGAAAGATATATATATCGTTATTTCCAATACAATGTTTGTCGGTCGTAGAATATGATATTGAATATAAGCCGATATATTTTCTATTCAGAGCCTTATATTTAATATCAAATGTGATTTGGGTTTGTCATGAATGGTGTCTTCATTAACACTGTTCTTAAGCCCAGTTGAGAAAAAGATTAAATCTTTTTATTTAGATTTAATGAAGTGTACCAATTAAATAATATTTAATTGGAATTGAATTGGTATTGATTTTTGGGTTTATCATGAATAGTGTTTTAAATAACACTTATTCTTTAACCCGATAATTAATGGAATGTGATTTTGGGTTGTCGTGAACGGTATCTTCAATAATACTGTTCTTAGACCCAAAGGAGTTAAGAAAATCAGGAACTAACTGGAGATTAGTTAAGTTGAATGGTTTCAAGGGTACTGATCTGATGTTGGTTTCGCCCTTCGGGGTTAATACTTAAGGAAATTGCTCACTTGCTAATTCATGGTTAGGGATGGATTGAAATGTGATGTGATTTTGGGTTTATCGTGAACCGTGTTTTAAATGACATTGATTCTTTAACCCAGTTAAAGATTAAAACTAAGTGGAGTTTTAATGAATCTTTAATTAGATTGAAAAGATCGAGAATGGAGTATCACCAGTTTTACTCCAGGCGATAGTTAAATCTTTAATTAGATTTGAACGTGAAATGGTAATTGAATTTACCGATAACACCGTGGTGTTAGATATGAAGTATGACCAGTTTTACTTCATGGGATGCATAGGTTGGGGTTGAGAAATTAAAACAAATGATTACTTCGGTATGGTTCGCTAATCCCGACTAGTTTGAATTGATATTCAAAGGAAGATTAAAGAATAAATTTAAAGGAATTTATCTTTGATAAAATTAATGGGAATCTTTCCCTAAGAATGTGAAATTTAGAAACTAACTGTAGGTTAGCTAGGCAGAATGGTTCCCTGGGTATTGATCTGATGTTGGTTTCGGCCTTCGGGGTTAATGTTTGGGGAGTTATTCTCTTGTTAATTTACGGTTAGTGACTGATGAATTGGAATGAGGCGTATGTTGTGTTTGTGTAACACTTGTTTATTATATACACGAGTTATTCGGAAAGACCGGTTTTATCCCATTTTGAATAACTGATTCGACGTGGTGTCGAAGATGAAGACGGTGGTCGAAGACCGGAGGTCTTCACGTCGTTTGGGTGATTACTGATGATCTTGATTGGGTCGTACACCCAAGAGGAGGGAATCAGTTGGTGGTCGTCCAGTCGTACTTGGAGATCGATGGATATGCAGGGTACTAGGTGCTTCCGGTTTCGTTCAGACCCAGAACGGACTTGTAAATGGACTGTGTGTCTGACATTGGATATCATTCTGTGTGATTGATGGATATCGATTGCATGGAGTGGTTTGCCTGTGTGGCATGTTAAGATACAAATGATCAAGGCTTTTGTTGAAAAGCAAAGTCTTGTGGTTGATGATCAAAGCACGGCATGTGTGGCGCAGCTTTGTGTAACGTTGATTCGCGAGCCTCATACCCCGGTGGTGAACCAAAAACAGGAGAGGACCTCAGGGAGGACATGCGTTTCTTTCTAGATAGAAGTGGCGTCAGTGGTTTTACACGCCCTGACGGGTTTGACTTTAGTGGTTGTTGCTGTTGCGAGGCACCTCGGTTTGATCGGACGATCCGGGTCCAATGGAGTCATTTGTTGGCTCATTTACACCCCAAAGGGTGGGGAAACGTAGTGTTCAGGCATATTAATCAACATCAGTGGACCGGCCCTGTCGCTCCAAGGGGCAGTTGCGGCTGTTCCGGAGACATGGGCTAGATTGTCTCGAATCGGTAGAGGACGATCCCTGGCCTCGGTTCACAGACGGAAATCCAATTTCCAAATACGTGATTCTGCGGTTTTATTTGTAGAGCCTAGTATGGCGACATAGTGGGATGGGGCGCTTATGCCGTCTATGATTGATACTTATGATTTGAAGTTGTTTTATACACTATGCACTTATAATAGTATCAAATGATTTGTTTTAAACGTATCAAGCATTCTTGGCTATTATAAGGTAAAAACCCTATCCTTCGGCTTGCGTTGCATTGTGTGATGGGACCTGGGTCTTATAATAGCTTCATTTTTCTTTATTTAGCATTGCGCTGTTTGTTTTATGCACTGGTATTCTTGGGAGGAAATCCGTTCCGTGTTATACGGCGTGGTCTCTTGTTTTACCTAACTTTAAAATAAAGATTAATAACTGTTTTAGTTCTCACACCAGTTACATGATTGACCCAGAGTTTATTGTTTTAACCTAAACTCTGGGTGCCCTTATTTTGACACGGGCAGCTAGTAGTTTTGGTTGTGCAGATTGATATTCACAGGTTCCTAATTTACAGCTGGAATGATATCTAGAAAGCTTTGTATCCGTATATCTCCTTCAGTTGTGTATTGTATTATTTTTCTGCTGCTATGTAATGTATTGCAATCTCTGATATTTATCAAATGTATTTTATTCATTTATACTCTGTATATTCTTGTATCTGATGGAATTGTTGTAATTAACAATGAAATGTTCTTCCATCTGCATTCAATATTGTCGTGTTCTCAAAACAATCAGGCGTTTCGAACGGTCTAGATCGGTTTAGCGACTAATTCAGATCGAGCGAAATTGCTCGTCGTTACCCTTGTCATGTTGGAAATCCAATCTCCAATAAGCGCCCTATGGTTTTTGATTTTATACTATGTACTTGGAGCGTGAGATGCAAGCGTTCTGCTATTTGGTTATTTATTTGATCAGACATTATTATAATACCACTGGATTTTCATATCAAAATGTTTTGGGTTATAGTAAGGTAAAAACCAACCATGTTTATGTGTGGCTTGTCTTACTATTATCCTTTCTTTCAAAAGGTCTTTGAAAGTTAAACAAATGGTTGGAGTTTACTCACACCAATCCCATGACTGACCTAGAGTTTATTTTGTTTGTTTTTCCTAAACTCTTGGGTGCCTAAATTTGTATGGGTAGTCAAGTGGTCAGGATTTTTCAGATTCACTTGGAAGAGCTGGAAGCAGGAGGCTGCACCAGTTAGTTATAGACTATCATATTTCCGCTGTGTACTATGTTGTATCTGGAAACAATTGTTTATAACTGTTCCAGGAATAACTGTTGTGCTTTGATAATGGTCTGTATATACAGTTACTGATTTGTATTTCAAAAGTTATGTTATTTAATATGTTTTATTCGTTCTGTTGTGAGATTTGTGTTTTTCGTTTTTCTATTATTCTAACTTTTCTTTCTTTCTATTCCTCATCCTCTAACTTCTTTCTACTAATGATTCATATTTCTGTGTCATTTGGGTTGGACGTGTGGTGTTATTAGTCAACTCAAAGGGTACGGAAATTCGGGCCATCATAGTTGGTATCAGAGCTTAGGTTGAGCGAACATCTAGGATTTGGTGGGGGTTTACTCATTAGAGATAGGATCAGTAGTAACCTAGAATGAGTTTAGTGTATATATATGAGAGAGCGTATTTGTAAGTTGATAAAAAAACTTTTTTATATTGTGTTGATTAGTTTGTCGAGTTGTTTATGAATTCTGGTCGATACAGAATGTACAACTGTATTGATAGGTGTTTTTAAACACCTGAGCAGAGTAATTCGACACAGTATGTTTTGAAAGCTGGGTAAATGAAATAATTTTACCCAAAACTATACTTTTATATAAAAGGAATAATTTTCCGAAATTTTTATTTATATATGGATGAGTTGGTTGCTATTATTATTAAAATCAAATGAGGTTATAAAATTGAATGGTTATATGTATAATTAAAAAAATTCTATATGGATAATATATGCAAATGGGATGAATTAAAATTAGATTGAAACCAGAAATTGGAATTTAAAATCCTGGATGTTTGGAAATATTTTTCCAAAGTATATTAAAGAAATATAAAATTGTTTTGGGAGGATTTTTGAAAAAAAAAATTATTTTAAATGGATTTTAAAAATAATAAAGCACTGAAATCACTTCAGTGGCTGGAAAATAATTCAGATGATGGATGGCCACATCATCGGTATTCATTTTCGAGTTTCTAAGTGATGGATTGCTACCTTAATAAGATTTCCAAAGAGATTTATTTTAGAAAACCAGTTGCTTCGAAAAATTCAAATGTTTTGAATTTGAGATGGTTATAAATAAATGTATATATTTATATGATTTCAAAGGGATTTGAAATAAATACCGGGAATTTGAATTTTGGAGTCTAAATTTGACTTAAGCAAGTTAAATGAATAAATTTGAATACATATGAGTGAAATATGAAATGCTGAGTTGTAACAAAGTCGGCTTTTGAAAAGTTAATGGGTCTGTAGAAATTCTTCTGCCTTAGTAATTCCGGGGACGAAATTCTTTTAAGGGGAAGGAATGTAACGTCCCGGATTTTAACGAGTTAATATAGAATATTTAAATTTATTTTAAATATTTAACTAGGATAATAAATCGATTTTATATTGAATTTATTTAATAAATAATCGATATACAATTTAATTTGGAATATATTGAATTATCGAAATATGAAATCGACAAATAATTTAATGCTGAGTTAAAACAAAATCAAATTAATTCAGTGGATTAATATAAATTCTACATTAAATAAGAATGATAGTAATAATTTATTTTCGATAAATTTTGATTGTTTGAAATAGATTTATATTTTAATCGTTGTTTTAAGCCAATATCTTCCGTATACAATCGAATTGGGCCACATAACCTGTTCCAATGTGTTTAGAATGATAACATAACTCTAATAATATCAGTCGTTGTGTTTAAATCAGATTTTGGAATTAGCGAAATAATTTAAATATAAATAAAATAAATAATAATAATAATATAATCAAATCAAATTAAATGAGAGCCGTCCTAGAATTTTTACCAGCAAACCTATCTCCATTAAATCTTGCAGTGTATTTGTTTCCTCGACCCAAAAAAATGGTCTTCCACCTTCGATATCTAAGAGACACGAAATTAATGGAATGTGTACGTTTGTTTTCCCGTCTTCAATTATAAATATAGTGTTTCCCCTTCTATTGGCCATTCCCATTCCTCAACAAATTCGATTCTTTCTTTCCATTCTCCCTTCGTCCCTTTTCTTCTTTCAGCGATCCAAGAACCAAAACAATTGAAAAAAAAAAGAAACCCAAACCGGAAATTGCGTTTCGAATACCCCGATCCCCTTAAGCTTGAAATCTAAAGTTCCCAATTTTAAACCATGAAAATAGGGATCGAGATAAGCACTGAAAGCTCGATAACATTTTGGAGGCAATCACGATTAGAGAAGTGTGCAATGCTATCTGTTATGGGGTTACAGCTGGTAGTAGAAGGGTTTGGTGATAAAGTTTCAATAGGAGGTCGATGCTGTAAAGTGCCGACGCTGGTATCAGGGATCGAACTGGGTGGAGTTTGATGATTTGATGATGACGGGGTGTTATGTGAATTGGGAAAATATGGAGAAGCTCGATGTATTTATCTAACAGGAGTAGTTTTGGGTGTTGCGATTTCAGGTGAACGATGTAGGATGCTTGACTTGGGATGAGTTCGAAGTATTGATGATGAATGCATTACTTGAAGTGATGTTTGTACGGGTTCCGTTGGTCTGATAGGGAGTTTGATTTTTGTTAACAAAATGAATTGGGATATTGGGATTAGTTTTTGGTTTAGCATGGGCACAACAATGGGAGAATAGAGTCAATCCAGTAGAGATGCAAGTGTAAATGTCATATTGAAGAGAAGTTGTCTGGACTTGTATGACGTGTTGATGATGAAGCTGGAATGTGGTTTTGAAGGGGCGACTATACTGGTGTTGAGTGGGATTCCTTTACTGATGATGAGTTATGGGAAGAAGGATTGGATAAAAAGGGATATCATGTTGAAGCGAAAATGGTGGTACGTAGTTCTGAATCTGCAGTAGGAATATGAAGTTGGTGATGAGGTTACAGGGTTGGTTCAGTAATGGTTTAAGGAATCTACAGAGAACAATTTGTGTATGGAAACAGGGAGGAAGATGAAGGATTTGTTCAATTAGATTGATACGAGAATTTTCAAACGGAACCAGTCAAGTAATCTGTAGCTGCGAGATAACAAATCGAGGATTAAAATGGGAATCATAATAGATCAAATAATATCAAGGTGAGTAAATCTCACTTGAAAATTTATTTTTATCATTTAAAAATAAATTGTTGGCTATTTGGTTGCATTTATAGATTGTTTATTAGTTGTGGTTATTATATATATAGCTATTTAGGCTTGGTGGTTGTGGTTATTATATATATATTGGATTTCCCGCAGTACCATTAGTGGATGCCCGTAGTATCATTAGCGGATGACCCTATCGCCCCACGATATATGAGTGGATGACCTTCATACCGCGGTATCCTGCCTTGAAGCAGGATTGGAATTATTTTTGTTGTTGACTAATATTTGTGAATTCAGGAAAACAGGTTGGAGAAATCCAACTAGACTCCTCAAAATTATTTACTGTGTTTACATATTTATATATGTATGTGATGTGTGAATTGAATGATTGATTCGTGTGTTTGGATTAGAATACCACTGGCCCTAGATACTAATATTTAAATATATTATACAAAGGGATTTTTATATTTGAAAGGGGAAAATTTAATTTTTGAAATAGAGATGGAATTTAGAAAGGAATGAGAAATATTAAAAATAAGCAGCTGAATTTATAAACGATATTTATAAATGAATATAAAAAATTTCATCAGATAATTTAAAAATGTAAATTCAAACAAGATTTAAGAAAGGGAAATTTATTTGCAATAATAGAAATTGAATTTCTAATGAAATTACAAAACAAAACCTGGTTAAATATTTAAAACAAGAAACGAAATTTATAATTGATGGATTTAAATGGAAATGAACAATTATCATGGGATATTGCATTATATAAATTCAAAGATGAATTTAAAATAGGGAATTGGGAATCGTTTCAAAAGGAAACGATAAAATCATTTCCAGTGTTCGAAATATAAAAATTGGGATAAATCAATATGGAATATTGTTTGAATTCGACTATGTCAAATACATGGAATAAGTTATTTCTATAAAGAATATTGGAATTTGTTTTAGATAAATACTTAAATATAAGATTAAAAAGGGAATTTTATTTTCTAGAATGGGAATTGGATTTCAATTAAGATTTGAAATAAGGACTTGTTTTAAATAATTGAAAACAAGAAGTGGAATGTATAAACGATGTTTATAAACAAAAAAAAAAATTTATATTATCGTTGGATGATCTAGAAATGTAAATTCAAGCATGATTTTAGAAAGGAAAATCAATTTTCCAAGGTGGGTTTCAAATGACATTTTAAAGAGAAACTTGTTCTAAAATTTAAACAAAGAAGTGAAATGTATAAACGACGTTTTAAAATGAATGTGAAAATTTTCATTAGATAATTTATAAATTTAATTCAAGTGTAAGTTTTAAAGAGTAAATAGAACTGTTTTGAAAAGAAACAATGAAATTTATTTCCGATGTCCGGAATGTAATTAAATTGAAATAAATCTATTTTGATTTATAAATGAAATTCGAGCATGTCAAATTTATAGAAATAAATTTATTTCCAAAGGATATTGGAACTGTATTGAATAGAAATTTAGATTTTAAATATGAAAATAGATTCCATGTTAATTTATATATATATATATATATATATATATATAATTATAAAATAAAATATTTCAAAATGGTATTCGAGTTTCAAATAGATTTTCAAATGGGAAGTCTGTTTTATTGGAAGTTAATTTATAAACAATGTTTATAACTGTGATGAAGTAATTTTCATCGATAAATTTGGAAATAATTTCCAAAATGTAAGAAATGGAGTAGGAAGCGATATTTAAATCGAGTTGTGTATTACAAGCTTTTATCTATCTCAAGGTAAGAACGTTGTCGGTCAAGGTCTGAGAAGTAATTAAAATACCCCAACTTGAACGGTTTCACTATTATCAAAGGATGATACTAGTTTGTAAATTGTGAAGGGTGTTGAATAAATTGTTTTTCCTTATAAAGGAAATTTATAATTGAAAATACGATTATATCGATATTTTATAAATAATATAATTTCATAAAAATTTGAATTGAATATAGAAATTTGAGTTTTATTCATAACTGAGATATGATAATCGACGAGTGCAATAATCTGAATTGTTAGGTTAGTTTGGATAATGGGTTTAATTTATGGAAAAAAGGGAGTTGAAATTTATTTTATAAACGAATTTTTAATGTTTATATTTAATTGAATTAAAACGAACTCGCCACAGCACGGTAATTCATAATTTGGCGATTCGAACTTCAATTGAGTTTACCGAACACAATATAAGTCGGAATTCGATGAAATAAGAAACGCCCGGACCAATTCAATGATAGTTTTCAAATGGAAGAGAAAAATCTTGATTTCGTCGTATAGATTTTGAGTTATGTCAAAATCAAATTTTCTGAAAAAGCAGTGCCATAATCGTTTATAAACCATATCGGTTTATTTAATAAATAAAAAGGATTTTCAGTAAATAAAATCCGAATTCTCATTTGAAAAATCCATATTTGGGTTATCAAATATATACGAACTCAAGTGAAGTGAACGAAGTGATTTTTGAATATAAAAAGTCGGATCTTGCATTATGAAATGAAGATAACTAATTACAAAGTAATTAGTTGAAGAAGTTGAATCGAACTTAACCTCAATTAAGTAAGTCGGATTTGTAAATTCAAGTTTGAAATCAAATATGGAACTCGAGGTAGAAATGGAATTCAACATGTTTATAAAGCGAATTAAAATATATTTTCTTATGATATTTCAACTCGAAAGGGTATTAGGCAAAATAGTCAATTAGCGAAGTAATTAGCAAACTGAGTGAAAAAGGGATGAATTGATTGGAGTAAATTGGTAATGGCCGTATATATTTTAAATAGGTATGAATTTAAGATAATGGAGAATATATATTAAGTGATCGACAAAAAGATACATGTTTAAATTTCCATATGAGGTTTTATGATCCAAATTTGCCAGCCACTTGGCTTTTTGATTTTCTTTTTGAATGGAAAGGGCCTTGAGAGGCGAGTTGGGGTTTGAACGATTGACCGGTACATGGGAGCTGCTGGCAAAATTTTCCGGAAATTTAAGAAGTTGGAATATTTTTAAGAAATTTTGATAATAGAAATCGATATAACGATATATATAGAATTCGCTAAGAAATGAATTACATATAAAATATTAGAAAGGGCCAGTGATTGTGAAATTGTTTGATGGATGTTTAATTTTTTTCACTTTGATAGTTAGATCACCGACTATCGAAGATTTTTGACCATCGTTGTCAATACGGAGAGACCGGTTGGATTTAATATCCGAAAAACACTCCTTATGGCATAGGCGTTGCGAATTAGATTATGCTGAAGATAATCAAAGGCGGAGTGAAATTAAAGAGCTGTTTTGTTTGTCCAGACCCAGGACAACTTGTATGGACGAGTGTCTGACAGAGTATTCCTAACGGATCACATAAGACGGTCTTTTCAAGGTATTACGTCTGGTGGTGGAGAAATTCGTTTCTCTTAGCTGTTATATCCGTAATATTTTTGGAAAGATCAACTAGTGATTTAACGGATTTGACGATGTGGCATTCAAAATGTATGGTGGCCAGATGTTCTAAAAGATAGACGTAGCATCAAGCTTCACAACCGAGAAATGACAAAAATCGGGCAGGCATCATGGCTATATAGGTCGCTCCCATTAGGGTGTATAATCACCTATCTAGAGAAATTCCTTTTACTTCTTTAATCTATTCCGATGTTGTCCCTTTTCAAGAAACGGTGGTTTGAGCCCAACCGTTAGTGATATACATTAGATACACTCAAGCGAAATGAGTGGTCGGTCATGTGTAAGCCGGGTTGCAAGACATTCTTGTTGAACCCAATGTATTCCCTTGTAGAGATACACTATCGGAAGGTGGTTCCATACCTTGTCATGTTGGAAATCCAATCTCCAATAAGCGCCCTGCGGTTTTTGATTTTATACTATGTATGTGGAGCGTGAGATGCAAGCGTTCTACTATTTAGTTATTTATTTGATTAGACATTATTATAATACCACTGGATTTTCGTATCAAAGTGTTTTGGGTTATAGTAAGGTAAAAACCAGCCATTTTATATGTGGCTGGTCTTACTATTATCCTTTCTTTCAAAAGGTCTTTGAAAGTTAAACAAATGGTTGGAGTTTACACACGCCAGTCCCATGACTGACCCAGAGTTTGTTTAGTTTGTTTTCCCTAAACTCTTGGGTGCCCAAATATGTACGGGCAGTCAAGTAGTCGGGATTTTTCAGATTCACTTGGAAGAGGTGGAAGCAGGAGGCTGCACCAGTTAGCTATAGACTATCATATTTCCGCTGTGTACTATGTTGTATCTAGAAACATGTGTTTATAACTGTTCCAGGAATAACTGTTGTGCTCTGATAATGGTATGTATATACAGTTACTGATTTGTATTTCAAAAGTTGTGTTATTTAATATATTTTATTCGTTCTGCTATGATATTTGTGTTTTTCGTTTTTCTACTATTCTAACTTTTCTTTCTTTCTATTCCTCATCCTCTAACTTCTTTCTACTAATGATTCGTATTTCTGTGTCATTTGGGTTGGACGTGTGGTGTTATTAGTCAACTCAAAGGGTACGGAAATTCGGGTCATCACAGCGGTGTAGGAAATATACCATTTGAAATGAATGTGTAGTTATTACTTTGAAGGCTCATATTATATTCTTGTGGCTTATAGTATTCCTAGGATCTCCAGTGAAGTCCATTGGTTCTTCACTCATGCATGGAAAATGGTTTTGCGACAGAAAATTTGGGAAATTTCAATTAAATTCTTAACGAAATTTTTATGAACGTAAATTTTATATTATATACTGAACGAAATTTTATTAACGTAAATGTTATATATTAAATAAAGTGCTTGACGAAAATATAATATTATAGCTAAACTCTTAAACCATTGTATAAGCTACATAGATTATAATTAAGAATGCAAACTTGTATGTTCTACCTTTATTTATTATAATTAATGAAATACAAAAGTGCGTCCTTAATGAATGAATCGATATAGAGTTTGCATACGACATATTACACTTATTGTAAACTAACTTGAAGTGCAGACAGTTGACACATGCTGCATGCAAACCTTGGAGCCATATTATTCAGAATAATTATATATGTAAACCAAGTTTGTTCTACTTCTAACCTTCTCGCTCTATATTAAAACAAAGTACTATATTCTCTTTGATGCAAAAAAATTCTAGCGATTGAGTTACTCTTCACTTTATAATATATATATATATATATATATATATATATATATATATATATATATATATAGTCTGAATAATTCTTAAAGTCTACAATCCTAAATAAATGATGTAGCCACCAAAAATGTTAGTTACAAAATAAATGTTTTTATTATTCAAATTAAACAATTAAATGACAACCACATCCATTATACTTAATGCATTTGTTATACAGAGGTAACAACAAACGTTTCGTTATATTCATCCAAGTAAATACAATTTAAATACGGTATTTTACTATAAGGTAATTTTTATTCTAATACATAATTTTAATAAGTTAATCCGCCATTTTATTTTAATGAGTTAAGCCCCAACTATTTTGTAAGTTCATTCACGAGTGGATTAACATAAATATTTCACTCTATCATAAGGCTTAAATGAGATATTTTTGTATTCTTGAGGTGGGGAGTAAGCCAAACAAAAAATTTCCAGCAAAGACTGAACACATCGAAGTTAAGACATGTCAAACAATCAATTAGTTATACAATTTTCTTGATTAATTGAAAAATATGCATTGTTTACAACTTTTTCTAAACAACAAACATGTTATTAGTTAAACAGTAAATATGCATTGTTAACATGTTGTTAATTAAACAGTAAAGATGCATTGTTTGTTAATACGTGTAAGTCAGCAGCATTTGACTTAACATATAACTTAGCTAGATAGCAGCATATTACTCACCAGAAGCTACATTACTTCTCCTTTACTTTAGAGCACGTAATCCCATTTTGATGCCCAATTTTGTATTCTTCAGTCATGACAGTATACTATGGATACTCAATTTGAAGTTAGAAGAACGTGATGATTGTATCTCATACAATTACATAGCCTCATTAAACGATTGAACTACCCTCATCATACAAAATTATAAGGGATGTTAACAAATAGAACCTGAGGTTTATAAGTTGTCAAAAAATAAGAATTGTATAAAACTAACCAAAAAAGTGTATATTTCCTTAATTAGTTAGCAGAAACAAATTTATATTTCTGTGCAGAATCATCTCATAAAAATCAAATGTCAATGCCAGTAGAGATGTTATTGCTTACAAATTGATCATTCAAGGATGGCATGAACAAGTGAAGAGGGATATATGATGTACTCCACTTATTTTACTTTAAATGATGTACTCCACTTAAATTTGAATTTATATGTAGGATTTTAGAAATAAGAAATATATGATGCAATACTAATAATAAGAAAGACGCAGAACTGAGAAGACAAAAAATGCAGAGAAGAAGAATGACGCGGAACTCGGAAAAATGATTAATATCTTTTCAGGTGGATGAACTAATTAAAATTTGAATATTAGTATAAGTCAACGATCCTATTTTATAGGGTGGATTAGCTTATTAAAATTGTGGATTAGAATAAAAATTACTTCACTATAATGGTACAATAATCAAATATAAAAGCTTGAAGTTCGCTAGCTTTACAAAAGCAGTAACTATATGTAAACAACAATAAAGCACAATTAAAGCTTTTTTTCAATATGGATATACGGTAATATAACCATGTTTATTCACTGAAAACATTGGAAGGTAAAACTTTTAAGTAATCAAAACAGAAGAATTTTTTTAAAAGATGTAGCATACAAAACAACTTTATTTAAGTCTTAATTCATGAGTGCGGACATGAATTTTTTGTTATATGAGTAAACTACTCATAATATGTCAGTTTGGCATAGCATAATAATAAATAACTGAAATCATTTTATTAGAAAAAATATGGTCTATGTTTGGCACCAATCATCCACGTTACATCTAATATAAACATAGTTATAATAATTCCTAAAATGAAAAACATAGAGAAGTTACCAATCCAACCAACGTTACATCTAATATAAACACACAGATAAATAAAGTACATAAACTAAGACAATGCATAGTAACAACAATTTACCCAAATTGCTAATTTTTGATCCACTTTGAAGCTATTGTATCATGTGCGTTCCCCACAAACACAATTATACTCGTCTCCTTGATCCATATCTTTGTGAAGCATTTAGCTGAAGAATGAGATTTTTTTAACAATAAATAAAACAAAATTTAATAGATTTATAATCAAAATAAACATGCCTAAAATTGAAATTCTAGAAGGAGATATCAAATCCCAATTCCATATCAAATCAGCACCTCTAGTAATGAAATGAAAGATCTCACTTCCCTTCTGTAAAAATGCAGATGATAAATCTGGGACCTTCTATAACGCATAAACTGCAAGACCGGAGTTGTGTTTTATGTTATGAAATGAAAGTGCGATGAAATCATATTAGTTTATGATATGAAATCAAGCTATTTTGATTTCGTAAGCATGTTGATTTACAAAATAGTTTAAATAGTCCAAGTTTATATATCAGCACGAAAATTGTACATTTACCACGGCTTAAATAGTTATAATCTAAATTTATCTGTTCATGATCTTTTGAATGAAGCTTTATCAGCATACATATTAGCTCCAAACACCACCACCATATAAACCAATGCACAACGGAATAGTTATAAGCACGAAATCTGCTCTGTGAAGGAAAACAGTTTAAATCTAGTGATTGAAATAAGTTTAAAAAACAAAAACTACGACCATATTTTCCTTAGTCTGATCATATCTACGTCTTTGGACAAAATAAACTTGCAGCATAATAACGTCGCCATCTCACTACGTTGATTTCCAACGGAGTTTGATGCAAAGTCACATTACAAACCAAAACAATGAAGTGTTCTAGCAAGATAAATCTAAAAAACTAAAAAAAGAAAAAACGTAAAAATAACGAATTGCTTCAGCTATACAAAAAAGCTTCAGCTCCATTCATCACATATCAAGAGGCATCACTAACAGCTTATATTTAAACTAGAATTAACCTCAAAAGATAAAAATTACTACTACCAATACGTACAAAATCCGAGTAGGACCAATGTATACACGCAGAAAGAAAATTCTGTAACAATAGTAGAATGCAGGGTTCATGCGTTAATCAAGATCAAGAAAGAATTTCTACAAGCCAAGCAATTCACAAGAATCTGTTTTGATTTTCCATACCTCTTCTTAACAGGAATACTATCATGCAAATTTTCTCAAGATCTTTTTCTAGAACATCAGTATTGCAATACTTCAATCATGAACTCTTTGATCTTTCATGATCTTCTTTTATTTTCTTCAATAGTTCATCGTCTTCTTGTAAATTTCTTTTGGGTTTCTGCTTCTTGTGATTTCTTGGTGATTTCTCTTTCTTCTGAATTCTTCCGGCTCTCCTCTGTAGTTAGTTCTTGGAATCTCTTCACTATGTCACCTTCTTGTGACTTTTCCACCGCTTCTTCTTCTTCTCCTCCTCCTCCTCCTTGATTCTCTGAATTCGTCAGGTTTGATTTCCCCGCCTGGTCTTCAAGAATGCGTTCGCGCTGGTCGTATATTTTATTTTTATAGCTCATTTCCATTTCTTCTAAAACTACTTCAGCTATTAATTTGAGTTGCTCATCATTTACAGATTCTGCCACCGTCATAATTTGATATAAACTGGACAAAACTCCAAAAGCTCCATGGTGTATTCCATAAAACCCAAAGTGATCAAACCAGGTAGAATATTCCTTGAATAAAGCATTCTTGATCAGGGACACGCTCTTGTCTATGTTTTTATCACATTGCTTCTTCCACTTCTGAATCTCCTTTGAATCGCCTCTCTTTTTGGTTGGAGAACTTGTCATAATAGAATTGGAAAACATGGTTCTGATTCCTTTATAAACATCGCAAGCTTTCTTGCAGCAATGATCATATGCTTTATGTTCATCGACTTCCCATTTCGGAAACATGGTGCCCCATTCATTGATCATGGTTTTGATACACTCAACTGCAGTGTATATTAGTCTTGAGTAGAAGATGAGGGTACCTAGGTTTTTTGCAGATTCCACGAGTTCCCTCAGCTTTTTGCATTCGTTTACTACGCCAATGACATATAATGAGGCCAATGCCCTAGCTGTACCCTCTGGATATTGTTCAATGCAACTGGAACTGGAAGCGGAAGCTTCAGAATCTTGGTTCATTGATAAAGAATGTGGGTGGAGGTTAATTCTTTAAATTTTTTTCTTGGGTTTGAACTAGAATGGTTACGATGAAGGAAATTGTGGCTCGGAAGGAATGCAAATGATAGGTCTACAGGGAGTTCGTTCCTTTATATAGGAACCGCTGCTTAGTTATGTGTGCGTATAATCTGCAATATGATTAAACCATTTTACCCGTATTTAATGCGACACAAATTTTCTTTAGAGACCCGCATGTGAGAAAGTTTATGATAATATTTTGCAACAGAGAATGTAAATGAACTTTGTATTATGACTGAACGGATAATAGAATGTACAGAGAGTTTGTATATATATAATAGTTTGTTTGGGCTACACGTGAAGCAACAGGTAAAGAAAATAAGCCCAGCCCAATACAGTTTATAACAATATAATGTTTGCCAATGTTCACAACCGACATATTCTTTTACTCCCCCACGAAATTTAGGGTTTCTGAAACCCTAAATTTTGCCATGTCAAGCTGGAAGATAAGCAAATCGGAGCGTCGCCTCAACTTTTTCTCTCTTTATTATGCTTCTCTGGCTTAGATCTGCTATTATTGATGTTATCTGATGACTTGCTTGTTCTTATTTGTAGATTTGTTGAAGCGCTGCCTTCGACTTTTGGATTTGAGCTTTGCATGAATGTCCTTTGGCGATTGTGATGCTCGAGTTGGTTTCATCTCCAGTATCATTCTTTAGAGAGCTTTCTTGATCAGTGACGTTGAAATCCTCTCTGAATCTGGTATAATTCTTCAGTGATATAGCTTTAGTTAACATGTCTGCTCTCTGGTAGAACCCAGGTATATGATTCACTTTTAACTCTCCTCTTTAAACTGATTCTCTGACAAAATGAATGTCCATCTCGATATGTTTTGTTCTAGCGTGTTGTATGAGATTTTCTGTCATATACATAGCACTTCTATTATCACACCATAGGATTGGTTTTACTGTAGGCTTTAATTTGAGTTCTGAAAGTAGAGATAGTAACCACTTAATCTCAGTTGTTGCATTGGCTATACTCCTTTATTCAGCCTCAGTGCTGGATCTTGAGATTGTAGGCTGTTTCTTTGAATACCAAGATATCAGGCTTTGACCACAATATATACTGTAACCACTTGTTGATCTACGGTCATCAGGATCTGAAGCCCAGTCAGCATCTGCATATCCAGTTATGCGTAAATGTTGACTGATCTTTAGTCTTAATCCATAGTTAACAGTTCCCTTTAAGTAACGTAGAACTCTTTTGATTGCCTTCTAGTGTAAGTCTGTAGGATTCTGCATAAATTAAGAAAGTTTATTCACACTATATGATATGTCAGGACCTGTTATTGTTGCATATTGAAGTGCACCAATAATACTCCTGTATTCTGTTACATTTGAAATGGCCTCTCCCCCATGCTTTCAATAATTCTGACTACTTACCATAGGAGTTGGTTGGATTTTGGCATTTTCATTTTTGTTTTGACAAGCAACTCAGTTATGTATTTTCTTTGACACATAATTATTTCTGATTCAGTTCTGGATACTTCTATGCCTAGAAAATAGTTTAGTTCTTCTAAATTTTTAATAGAAAACTGTTGATCTAAGTACTGAGTTAACTTGTCAATATCATCTAGATAATTTCCAGTTATAATGAGGTCATCAACATACATTATTATGTAAATAGTTGTGGAGCTATTTATTTTGGTGAATAGTGAACAGCCTGATTTGGTAGGCTGATACCCTTATTTAATTAGCGTATTTTTCAGTCTATCAAACAAAACTCGAGGGGCCTGTTTAAGACCATAAATAGCTTTATTCAGTTTACATACTAGGTTTTGATTGACATTATAGCCTTGTGGTTGCCTCATATATATTTCCTCTTCAAGAACACCATTTAAGAATGCATTGTTAACATCTAAATGTTTGACATACCATTTTTTACATAAGGCAGTAGTAAGTATGAGTCTAATGGTTGTGGGTTTTACTACAGGCGAGAAAGTTTGATTAAAATCAAACCCATATTCCTAAGTAAAACCCTTTGCAACTAACCTGGCCTTGTACTTATTTATTGACCCATCTAGGTTTCTTTTGAGTTTATATGTCCATCTGCACCGAACAATATTTTTATTGACAGGTGGACATACAAGCTCCCAAGTTTTATTTCTGATGAGTGCATTATACTCCTCATCCATGGCTTTCTTCCAATTTTTGTTTTTGATTGCCTGTTCAAAAGAATCAGGTTCACAATCACTGGATAAAGCTATATATGCCTTTGGTCTGAAAATAACACTTTTTGCCTTAGTAACCATAGTATAGCCAATCGGAATTGGTTGTTCAGATGATGGTGAGTTGCTGTCGTTATCTGAATTTGATGATATTCTGATCTTGTGCTTTGTGAACCTATGTTTTTTTCTAACCCTTGATTTTCTGAATTTTCAGGATTGTGCATGGCGAGGCTGGGTTGTTGTGATTCGTCACCTTCTTTAGAATGAGTTTGTGATGTTTTATTGGACTCAGCAGCCTCATTTTCATCATTATTGTCCCAATTTTCAGAGTAAATTGGGATCTCAGGTATTGAAACACCTGGATTTCTTACCTTACTTGTAGTTGATACTATCCTACTGCTAAAAGGAAACACAGTTTCATCAAATACAACATGTCTGCTTATGTATATTTTACCAGTTTCATCCAGACACTTGTATCCCTTTTGTCTAGTGGTATACCCTAAGAAAGTACAGGTTTTGATTTGAAATCTAACTTGTTAGAGCCCTATGGCCTTCAAAAAGGAAAACCCAAACACCCAAATGGTTTTAGGCTGTTATAATCTGGTTTTATATCATACACTTTTTCTATTGGTGTTATATCCTTTAGTACCTTTATTGGTTGTCTATTAATTAGGTGAACGACTGTACTGAAGGCCTCTGGCCAAAACTTTAGGGGTAATTTTGCTTGTGTCAGTAAGGTTAAACCAGACTCAACAATGTGTTTGTGTTTTCGTTAAACTAGCCTATTTTGTTGTAAAGTGTACGGACAAGTGATTCTATGAACAATTCCTTTCTTAGTAAAATATTGGTTTAAAATCTTGAATTCACTTCCACCATCAGACTGAATTATTTTGACCAGGATATTAAATTGTCTTTCAGCCAAAGAAATAAAGTTAGTAACAACATTACTAGTTTCAGATTTGGCTTTCAGAAAATAAATTCAAGTGTGTCTTGAGTTTGCATCTACAAAGGCAATAGAGTACTTAAATCCAAAATTTGAATTTATAGGAGCAGGACCCCATATGTCATTGCAATTAACTGCAGTGGTTCAGTGTGCACAGTTTCAGAGTCAACAAATGGTAATCTATGACTTTTACCTACTTGGTAATGATCACAAATATTTGGTAAAGGGATATTATTATACTGAATATTGTTTTCATCTAATATTTTCATAACAATCTTAGCACTTGGATGTCCAATTTTATAATGCCAAAGATCAAAGACTTTTTTGTTGCTCTCAGCCTTGTCAAGAACATTCAAATTACAATATTTTTCTCTTTTTATCACACTGTTATTTTTGACAGTGTTGAACTTGTAAAGGCCTCCTGTCATGTTACCCTGTAAATGGGTTCTCTAGTTAGAATGTCCCTAACTAGGCAATATTTAGGGTAAAAATCAAAAAAGACAATGCTGTCATAAGCAAACCGAGAGACACTTATTAAATTTATCTTGATCTTTGGAACTCTTAAAAGATTATGTAGATATAACTGTCTCTTACCACTTAAACTAGCATTGCCAATGTGAGTAATATTAATACTTTTACCATTGCCTAGTAAAATAGAGTGTTTACCTCTGTAGTCTCTACATCCCAGATTTAAACTGTCAAGATTATTTGTAATATGATGAGTAGCTCCAGAGTCTGGGTACCAGCTATCATCTTGCAGAGTTTTAAGTTTTGCAATGTCATTTTGTTTTCCACTTTTGCTAGAATTATCTTGACTGTTGTTTTAGATTGAGATAGAGCCATGTTTCACACTAAGGTTGCCATTATTTCTCTGATTCTGGTTAGCAGTGTAATTAGTGTTAAATCTGAAGTAACATTTCAAAGCTGTGTGACCCATTTTTCGTAAATTTGACACTTTGGCCTATTGGTATTAGTCCACCTACCTCTACCACGTCCTCTTCTTGGACTACCACCCTTGGGTAAGACTGATCATTCCTGTTATTATTACTATTCTGATTTTTACCTTTGAATCCAGTAGTAAAATTCACAGCATAGTCCATTTCTTGAGGATTCTTGGCATTTATTCTTACCTCATGATAGAGTAGAATAGAGTGTACTTCATCAATAGCAGGAACCACCTTTTTAGAGGTTATAACAGCAACAACAGCTTCATAATCATTGTTTAGACCATTGACTAAGTATAAAACCTGATCACTATTGGATACTATGTTTCCAGTAGCATTTAGTAAATCACATAATCTTTTAACTTTTGTGATATACTCTCTCTTGGACAAACTTTCCATTTTAACACTTTGCAATTGATTCTTGTAGTGAAGGACCTTTGCAGAACATTGATTATTGAATTCTTTTTCTACTGTAGTCCAAATATCATTAGCAGAGGTACATCCAATAACTTGTGGTAACAAACATGCACTTATGGATGACAACAACCAAGAACTGGTAAGTCTGTCTTGTCTGCGATACTGAACATATTTTTCATTAGCAATAGTCTTGTTGTTGGCATATGTAATGTAATTGGCTGGTATATCAACAGTACCAAGTATATATCCTTCAAGACCATATCCTTGAATGGCTGTCTCGACTTGTAATTTCCATAGAAGATAATTATCTTCTTCAAGATGTATTGTGATTAATTGACTCTTAAGGCTAATGACAGTCTTTGTTGTTCGATTTACAGGACCAGCTTCAGTTGAAACATTATGGCCATTGTCTGATGCCGCAGAAGGTGTTGTCTCAAACATAGTAAAAGGCAGATGATGACATAGATATCAAGAAATCAGAACAAAAGAATGTCGCTATCAATCAAGAATTTGAGGAATTCTCCAACAGGTATGTAGCAGCCAAAGATGTCTAGTGATGAATATAGCTAGATCAAAAAATACCTTATTTTGAAGATTTCTCTAGGCACGACTCTTACTTGTTTTGATGATTTTCTTGATTCTTGATTTATTTCTTGGCGATCTTTGCTATTGAAATTAGGAAATATGTCTGATTGTTCGGATGCAGCCTGAAAATTCTGTTTTCAGGTGAGACATTGAATCAATTATGATGTATCTCCTCCCAAATGATGAGGAATATCCTCTGATGAGCCATATCCATATGATAAAGATAAATTCTGATAGATATGAAGATTAACAGACCTTAGTTTCAGGATTTTGTTGTGCCGTGAGGCGATTTTGCTCTGATAACAAGAAAGTTTTTGATAATATTTTGCAACAGAGAATGTAAATGAACTTTGTATTATGACTGAATGGATAATAGAATGTACAGAGAGTTTGTAAATATATAATAGTTTGTTTGGGCTACACGTGAAGCAATAGGTAAAGAAAATAAGCCTAGCCCAATACAGTTTATAACAATATAATGTTTGCAAAAGTTCACAGCCGACATATTCTTTTAATGTGTGGGTATACAAATATTAATAAACCTGAATGTTCTACATGCATTTTCTTAAATAACTATATACCTTCGAATTCGTTGAAGGAACCTGCACAAATTACAAACGTCTCTGGTGTGAACGTTTGTTCAGTAAATGTCAAATGATTGAAAAAGCATCCAAGCAAGTTATAAATACAAGATCTTATCATATGTCCAACTCATGTGAATATAAAACAATATTGTAAAATTTATATGTAGTTTCGGTAGAAATAAATTAAATATGTTAACATAATTGTAACTTTATTTTTAAATGTTGTTCGAAATTTGTAATCCTATTTATAATCCAAAATTGACACTCAGGAAAATATTCTAATTTTTGTTATTTTTAGGATTCAAACTCATTATACCTTGTTGCAAATAATGATACCTTTGGAGCTTCGAGAACAGACCAATATGTCTGTATTTCTATTCTAACTATGAGCGTTGTGGTATGTGTTTAGCACGTGAATATTTCTTTTTATAATACAAAAGAATATGATTCGCTTAGTCAATATAGTTATATTCTCACGTTAAAATAAATCACTACAAACAACGCATCATTTTGCGATGAAAAAAAAACGTTGACAGCCATCGCAAATTGTCGTTGCAATTTAAGTCGTCGCCAATAGGAAAAGTGACAGCTTCGTCATTTATTCAGCAACGGCTTGCAACGGCAACTTGTCCATGTAGCAACGAACTTGCAGGTAATTTTTTTCCCTGGAAGCCATTAAAGTCGTTGCAAGCAATTGCAAATTTGGAACAATTGGTCGTCGCAAGCCATTGCAATTCTTGACCTGTAAGCCACCAGAAAACTGGGTAATTTTGCTGCACTACACAGTGATTCCTCTCCGTCAAACCACAACCATATAATTGATTCACCAATATCATATCTCATCACTATCGATTATTCCATCATAACATGTACAAAATCCATTATAACACTACCAAATCACAATATACGCCAAATCCATAACATACACCATATAATATATCCAAAACATAACCAAATCCATAAAATCATCGTAACATAACATCGTATTATATCCAAAACATAACCAAATCCATCAAGCATACAATCATTGTGCATCGAGCATATATAAAACCAAGTACGTTACTAGCAAAAATATGTACATCCCAAGCATAAGAACAATCAAAGTACACGTACTCCTCCTCGTCGTCTTTGCCTTCTTCGTCAGCAGCAGCGTCTTCCCCCTTAACTTCGCGAACTGAGTATATATAAAATATTGAAAATAAGAATGAATGATATGCACTAAATATATATTTTAACATATCCTAAAAATATTGAAAATTTATAACAATTCTCTCATATGCTATTGGAAAGATTTTGAGCCACCGTGGTGCAAAGCTGAATTCTTATTTCTATTTGCCTTATTTCTTGTTGCTACTTCCTATTAAATTTGATACACGATTAATTAAAATAATGCAATCAACATAAATGTGAATATTTTCATTATTATAACGTACTTTAGCTGCTTGGGGATCCCAATATCTTAGAAATCCAGCCCAAACATCGTCACTCATCCAACTTGGATTTTTATGAGAGTTTTTTGCTCTTGAAATTGTCTCTCTACAATTTTTCCTTAGTTTCATGTTCCAGTAAGACATAAAAGTCTCCATATTCTACGGCTCCACATGTACAACTACATGTATATTAAATGTATTTTGAATTATGTACAGTATATTAATTTTCAATAGTAATACAAAAATATACCTACCATCAAATCAACTAAAATAACGTTCTTGATATGGGGGGGATACTATACCAATGCTCCTAAGCCCCAGACGTTCTATTCAAGTATGACTCCTTTGACACTTCTAGAATAAAAGATGTTGGCTGACCTCGAAATCCCTATATACATGTTGACATAGATATTTCATATATTTTAAATTATCTAAATTTAAATAAATTTGATATTTACCCGTCACTCTTGGGAACAATCTCTACAACTCGGCATAAATCTAGCTCTGAGCTGCTTAGACCTGCTCCAACCGCAGGAGATAGTGAAGAAGACAGATGAGACGTACTCCTGGATTGTCTTTTATCAGACATATCTATTACAATCATATAATGCATAAAAAATCATAATCATACCCTGACATAATCAGCACATAATCGTACATGAAAAGAACAGTGCATAACTCTTAATAATACATAACATATATAGTCATCATTATCATTACATAAATAAGAATGGTAAAGAACGCAAGTAAATTCATAGCTAAGAACAGTCATCATCATTATTATTGCATAGCTCAGAATAGTACATAACATAAGTAAATTCATAAGTATCTATCATCTATGATTAGTCTTCATCATCTTTTGATCATGACTCGGTCTCATACTCTATATCGTTTTCTTCAGTACTTACAAATGCACCTATTAATAAATTCGCTTCATCATTCAACGATCTTACGTCAATGTCATCAGCTATTATTATTTCAGTATTTGGCCCAAGAACCGTTGCTTGATACGTTGCTTCGTCTAGAATATTATTTCCATCAAATGTAAATCCTACCTTCGTTTTAAAAACAACCCACCAACCTGCTTTATCTTTTTTTAAAAGACGAATAAGGGGCAAAATACACTTGTAATGCTTTCTTAGCTAACACGAAAGGATCATACTTCTAGTAATGCGACGTATGCCTTATTTGAATTAGCTTATAATCATTGTGCACGTTAATTACAGAATCAGGAACATTGCTAAACCAGTTGCATTTATAATCGTTGTGCACGTTAATTACAAAATTAGGAACATTGCTAAACCAGTTGCATTTGAATAAAAAAACTTTCTCTGCATGTTGTACATAATATGTCAACTCTAAAACTTACGTTAAGACGCCGTAAAAATCATTTATATGGTCCTCTGGATCATCACTGCCTTTGACAAATACATCGCTATTATATGCTAATTTTTCAGCTTCGTGATCATTAGTGTTGAATTTAAATCCATTGATGAAGTATACTGGATAAGTTTTGACATTTCTTTTTGGTCCGGTAGCAAGATGTCGTAATCCTTCGTTAACAACACATTTTGTGGGATCATGATCATAGTTTGAAAGTCATCCAACAAATTCTTTATAGAGATCACCAGATTGATGTTGTGATTTGTATATGTTACAAATATGTGTTATGTTCCGTTTTTAATATAAATAAATAAATAAATATATATATAATTGATTGTACATGAATATAGTATTACCTAACAAATGGTGAACCTTCCACACAATTTAAAAGAACATATGTGTGTGCCACATAGTAGTCTCTATCGCTATATTTCCATACCTTTTCTAGTAGGTCTTATGTGTTGTATAAAAATAGATAACATTATTTGAGAAGACTCATGTTCAGCAACTTCTTCATTACGAGGAATAGTTGCAAAAGATAAGTTCATACCTTCACTAAAGTAATGAAAAAAAATTAAGCTTCTTCTTCAAGGTACGATTTGCAAATCAAACCTTCTACTCATGCTTTTTGTATAATTTTTTTCTTCAAATGATTCAAGTACCCATAATAAGATTATTTAACTTTATATGTTGGCGCAAAAAAATTTAATTGCAATCTATCAAGATTATTGAGTATATATAAAATTACCTCTCAAATGGATACATCCATTCATATTGCACAGGACCTCGAAGGAGGGCTTCGGACGGAAGATGAATAGGTAATTGCTCCATTATATTAAAAAAAAACTGATGTAAATATTTTCTGGAGTTTGTAGAGTAGTACAAGGTTCCTACTTCAATACCTTTAACCTCGTTGAACAAAGTTGTTTATAAAACATACTTAATTCTGTTATAACACTCCTTATTTTTGTGGGCCACAGTTCTTTGAAAATCACAGGTAAAAAATATTCCATTATGATATGGCAATCATGACTTTTTATTCCACTCAATTTACTGTTTTTAAAGTCAACACATCTATGGAGGTTTGAAGAAATCCTATCAGGACATCTTAATCCTTCCACCCACTTTAGCATGAGTTTACTTGCCTGTTATCTAGCTCGTAACATGCTTTGGGTTTTTTATTATGGTCGTACAAGTGAAGTTCTGGCCGGTTACAGAAGTATAATATATCACGTCTCGAATTCGCATATTTTAAAGTTCTTTTTATTCATTCTAAATTTATGATTAACATGTAGAAAGCACCGATGATAGTCAAACCAACAATTTTTTTCATACTTTAATCAAAATGCTCATGTCTCATCCATACAATGAGGACAAGCTAGACGTCCAGATGAGCTCCAACCCGAAAGCACGCCATACACGGGAAAATCACTAATAGTCCATAATAAAGAAGCAAATGTATGAAAGTTCCTTTTTCTTGAAATTTCATGTGCTTCAACTCCTTCAATCCACAGTCTCCAATCAACAGTTGTAGATAAACATCAATTCCTTGTGTCGGATCATCGGGACGAGGGATGACAATAGGTGGAAACATATATGGAGTTTTCATACACACCCATCGAGGTAAGTTATAAGGAGTAACAATGATAGGCCATGATGAATATTTACAACCAAATCGAGAAAATGGCGAAAGTTCATCTGTACATAAACGAGTTTAACATCCCGTATTTTTGGAACCAATTTAAAATTTTATATTTAACGATTTAATGGATTTTAATAATAAAATAATTTATTTTAATAAATAAACTACTTAAAATTTATTTTAAAATGAAGTAACTACGTATAAATTTAAAATTTAATTAAAACGAACTTGAAATGGCGCGGTAGTTTAAAATTTTGTTTTTGAACTTTAAATCAATATATAGAATGCAGTACAAATCAGAATTCGATGAAACAAGAAACGCTAGAATCTATTTAACTATATCTTTCTAAAGAATGTAAGAAATTGAGATTTCGTTTTATAAATTGTAAGTTATGTCTAAATTAAAATTTAGAATAGTCGCTATGGAAATTTTATATATATTTAATATTAAATATAGCCCTTATAAATAGACAATTTGCAAATGACCTCTGTTTTCGACAAAACTACTTTTGTTGGATTCAGAATGCCAAATTATTTCCAGATTTAAAATTTCAAGTCATTTGAAGTTAATATGTGAGCGTAGTAAATTTAAACGCGTTCTAAATTCAGTTTAAATTTAATGAGCTAGTAAAAATGACATTTTTTAAATGTTCTCCAAATTCGATGAAATTAATTTTGTTAGGACCGTATCATCAAAACATAGCGAGATTTCAATTTTCGTAATTTTTGGAGATAATATGTGGCCCGGGTAAATTAAAATATACGTTCAAATTCAATATTGACCGGTATATTAATTTATATTTCAATTTTGAAAAAAATTGATCAAAACAACTGAATTGGCTTACGAAACATATCCCGTTGTGTTCGGAATAGAGGTAGTTAGCTAGTGGCGATAGTCGTTCGGTTTGATTTGGAATTAGGAATCACATTGAGATAATTTTTGAATTAAATTATATTATAATATATATATATATATATATGTGTGTGTGTGTGTGTGTGTGTGTCAAGCGTTCAATGGCACCCCAAATAGTGCAGCACCCGTAAATGTCCACTGATTTCCACCACACATTCTGTTTCTCTCTCCCTCCACTACTTCTCTCTCCTGACACTAGCATAATTTATCATAAATGAGAGATGGAGAGACGGGGGCAATTGGGGTGCTCACTATATGGGGTGCCATTGAACGCTCCTCTCTCTCTCTCTTTATATATATATATACACACACACACACATAGAAAACCCTACCCTTATCATTAACAAACCCTAATTTTCCTCTTCCAAAAATGTGCCGCCAGCATCGAATTGAATGGCCCAAATCTTCAGATTTTAAATCCCTAATTTCTCTAAATTGGATATGAATTAAACTATGCTTTCAAAACAAATATCGAAGAACATTTTGAGGGCTATAAATCTATATGAGTTTGATTGAAAATTGAGCAGCAAAACGTGAGGGTTTTGGGTCCAATACTGTCGACTTTCATGTGAAATAGGGGAGGCGGAGGGCTACGAGCATGACGAGATCGAGGGTGTGAGGTGGCGAGGTAGAGGCGCCTCAACTGGTGGCCATGGATCGTTGGTAAGGAGCTCCGGTGTACGTTCGTGGGTGCAGTTTTTTGTTCATGTATGGTTCGATTTTCCTGAAGCATTTTTGATCAGGGGGAGAGAGATGTTAGGAGAAGTAATTATAATTAATTATATTATCAATGTAATTAGAGTTTAAAGGTCCATAACTTATTCATATTTAATCAAAATTCAGCGAAACAGCTTGCGTTAGAATCGTGTCTAAGAACACTATTGTGATAACCCCATACTTCCGTAGTACGAAAGCAAGGATAATCATTGGAATATAACATATTTACAACAACAGCAGATCTCAGATAACAGCATAACACATAAATCATTGCAGCGGAAATAGAAATGTCATCAACACCACAACATCAGAACATCAGAGTAGCACAGTTATAGGATACAGCTTAGCATATAGAAAGTCCCAGTAAATAAGTCTAAAACTCTATCAAGTACAACATAGATCAATGATGTCTAAATGTCTCAAAGTAGAAATAAAAGATAAAAATGATCTTTGCCATCCTTCCATAAGCATACTCCAATCCAGCATATGTACAAAATAACCTGAACCTATCACTTGGCCGCTCGTGTGAAAAGAGGGCACCCGAGTTTGCAAAGTGAAACAAACTACGAGTCAATCATTGGACTGGTATAAGAAATCTTTTCCTAACTTATCTAACAATATGGCTAATCACAGGACTATGCCGCTAACGTGGAACGGGTTTACTCCATTGGATTGCCAGTGCATAAATTAAATAAATTTTTATTCAAAACAACGCAATGCTTTTTAGAAAAATGAAACCATGAGAAGACTCAAGCCCCATCACACAATGCAACGCAAACCGGAGGATAAAGTTTTACCTTATAATGATCAAACATGCTTGATACATAGAAAATAATATTTTAATATTATTATTAGTGTCTAATCAGTTTTAAATTACTTCAAAGTAAATGAATCAATCCTAGACGGCATAGTACCCCATCCTACTATGTCGCCATATATAGGTTTACAATCAAAACCGTAATGTCATATTGGAAATTGGTTTCCATAATGAGTCAAGGCTAGGGACGATCTCCTTACCGATTCGAGACACTCTAGCAAATTTCTCAGGATCACAACTACGGGCAACCCTTGGATTCTGCAGGGCCGGTCCACAAATACTTTAGTGGATTGGCAATTCCTGAACATACGCTTCCCAGTCCTATTAAACCTATAAATTGGTAACTATCGACCAATATAACCGAGGTACCTCATAGTCCATCAACCACATAAGTAAAATGTCAGGGCTTGCAAAACCATGATACCACTTCTAGCTGGAAAAAAATGTGTGCACTCCCTGTGTTCTCTTACCCGTTTTAGACTCCTACCGGGGTGTGAGGTTCGCGAAGTAACGCTATACACAAAGCTCCACCTAAACAAGCTGTTCTTTGATCATCAACCACAATGTTCTACTTTTCAACAGAAGCCTCGATCATTTGCATCTTGGCATGCCACATTGAAAATTTATGTCATGCGATCAATAACTATCAATATATAACCTCTGAGCTCATGCATCTCAGAGAAGGGTGTTAAGCAAGAGAATAAATTTTCCGCCACTAGACAGATATATATATTAAATAGAAATCAGTTTACATGGAATGAAATCCAATGTTAGACACACATCCATTTAGAAGTCCGTTCTGGGTCTGAACGAAATCAGAGACACCTTATTCCTCGTCCTGTATGTCCAATACGGAAGAGAGGTTCTCGCTTATCCGGACAATCAACAAGTACCTCTGGACAACTACCACTTTGACCCTTTACTGGGAGCTATCCAATGTCGGGCATCAATAGTCATCCATTCGATGTGAAGATCGCCGGTCTTCAATCATCATCCTCAAAATCTTCGATCTAAATTATCGTATAATTATTTGAAATGAGATTGAACTCGGTCTTTTCAAATAATTCTCGCATATATATAATTTAAACCATTTCAAATCATTAATATTATTTTATAACGATTTATTGCTATTTTTGTTCATATAAGAATAGCTCAATTTAATTTAACGACGCTTCGGGTCAATACGCGGCCCTGGCGCTGTTTTTTCAAAATTTGATTTACGCATTTCTCGAAATCTAATAGTTGGATTTTGACAAAATTTATATCGTCGGAAAGATCTTCCCTAAAGCGGACCTAACGGTTCCAGTTTTGGGAAAATCCGACGGTCGGATCATTCGATATAATCGTTTAAAGTTACAATTCCAAAACGCGAACTACAGCGCGCGATTCATTTAATTTTAATCTTAATTTATATATATAATTGTTGATGGGCCTTTCGGACTGCCCATCAAGGCATGATAACGAGGCAGATTCATACCCGAAGTACTTGAACTAAATAAATCAATGAAGCCCAACATCCCAGTTCACTTCATCCATTAGACGCGGCCCAGAAGGAACCCAAGATGGCCAAGCCTAATCAACTACGATGTGTTCACCTGAAGCCCGAAAAGCTAGCCTAAAAAATAGCTTGTTCCAGATCTTTTTCATTCAAATTGCCCAAGGAAGATGAATCACATGCCAATTCACACCAGATTTTGGGATGGGATACCGATTCTTCAGCAGATACTAATTCGTTCAACCGCTACTATTCTTCTGGATCCGATGGCACGTGATGGCCAAGTATTATATCACCTATAAATACTTATATCCCAGTTCAGAAAAGGGGTACGTAAGAGAAAGGAGAGAATCGTTGTAATCATTCTAATTAACAGTTGTAATCATATATAAATATTATAAAGTGGACGTAGGCTCATTAACGCCGAACCACTATAAATTTGTGTGTGATTCCTTTTCATTTTTCTGTACTGTTTATAATTGTTAATCTTCACTTATTCTCAACAAAACTCTTCTTTTTGCATGTTGAGCCAATTTTTGGTGTCAACAATAATTATATATAAATATAAACCATTTGACGATTCCAATAACGTGTTTAACACGCCATATAAAAGAATGTTTTATTGGCATATCATATCTACATGTTCATAATGTCAAATAAATATGTATTTTATTTACATGACACTTTTGCTAATGACAAATAAAAAGATAGTTTTTATTTTCGTTATTTGCATTTAATTTCTATTTTTAACTTTAACAAATAAAAAGAAATATTTTATTTGTATATAAAGTTTCAATGTGTGACATGACACATAAAAATGTTTATTTTAATTTGCATACAAATTCTAACGTATGACTTAACGATAAAAATGTATCTCTAATTTGTATACAAATTCTAATGTATGTTTGTCAAATAAAAATGATTTTTTAACTTACATACAAATTCTAATGTAAGTTTTGACAATAAGAATGGTCCTTATTTTTGCATACAAATTCTAATGTATGTTTTGACAATAAAAATGGTTCTTATTTTTGCATACAAATTCTAATTTGTGTTTTGATAATAAAAATGATTCTTACGTTTGCATAAAAATTCAATTTCAACAAAATGCATAAAAAGTGGTACATTCATATTTGTTGACAATTCTATTTCAACTAAATGATAAAAAGTGATAATTTCATTTTGTTAACAAATCTAGTTTAACAAAATGAATATAAGTGATGATTGCATTTATGTTGACAATTCTATTTTAACAAATGATTACAAGTGATAATTTCATTTTGTCAAAAATTCTAGTTTAACAAAATGAATATAAGTGACGGTGGCATTTATGTTGACAATTCTAGTTTGACAAAATTAATATTTTTGCTCAAACACAAATCTCTTTAACCAAAAATGTTATTTTTGTTATAACTCAAATCTTTTTAACAAAAATGTAACTTTTGTTATAACTCAAATTTATTTAACAAAAATGCAATTTTTGTCTTCAACCATCATATTTTGACAAAATGTAAATTTTTGTTTCAACTAATATGTTTTGACGAAAATGTATATTTTTGTTCCAACTAATCCTTTTGACAAAAATGTGTATTTTTGTTTCAAATAATCCTTTTAACAAAAATGAATATTTTTGTTTTAACTAATCCTTTTGAAAAAAATGTACATTTTTGTTTCAACTAATTCTTTTGACAAAAATACATATCTTTGTTTAACTCAATCCTAATTAACAAGAATGTTAATTATTGTTTCAACTAATCTAATTAAAAAAATGATAATTTTTGTTTAACTCAATTCTAATTAACAAAAATGTTAATTTTTGATTCAATTAATACAAAAATGTTAATTTTTGATTCAATTAATCTAATTAGCAAAAATGATAATTTTTGTTTAACTCAATTCTAATTAACAAAAATGTTAATTTTTGATTCACCTAATCTAATTAACAAAAATGATAATTTTTATTTAACATAATTCTAATTAACAAAAATGTTAATTTTTGATTTAGCTAATCTAATTAACAAAAGTGATAATTTTTGTTTAACACAATTCTAATTAAAAAAATGTAAATTTTTGATTCAACTAATCTAATTAACAAAAATGTTAATTTTTGATTCAACTAATCTAATTAACAAAAATGATAATTTTTGTTTAACACAATTCTAATTAACAAAAATGTTAATTTTTGATTCAACTAATCTAATTAACAAAAATGATAATTTTTGTTTAACACAATTCTAATTAACAAAAATGTTAATTTTTGATTCAACTAATCTAACTAACAAAAATGATAATTTTTGTTTAACACAATTCTAATATAAAAAATATTAATTTTTGATTCAACTAATCTAATTAACAAAAATGATAATTTTTGTTTAACACAATTCTAATTAACAAAAATGTTAATTTTTGATTCAACTATTCTAATTAACAAAAATGTTATTTTTTTTTTAACACAATTCTAATTAAAAAAAAATGTTAATTTTTGATTCAACTAATCGAATTAGCAAAAATGATAATTTTTATTTAACACAATTCTAATTAACAAAAATGTTAATTTTTGATTCAATTAATCTAATTAACAAAAAAAAAAATTGTTTAACACAATTCTAATTAACAAAATTGTTAATTTTGATTCAACTAATGTAATTAACAAGAATGATCAAGTTAACAGATCTACATAACACATCAATCATAGATCAAATCACGTATGATAATCAACAGAAGATTACAACGTATAAGTAATACCATGATTTTGATTAATTAATTTTAATTATATATAAAAAATGTAGAATTTCTCATAATGCTTTTAATTCTGAATAATTCAGATTTGAATTTTTGTACAAAATCTGATCTGCTCCGAATTCGATCTAATCAGTCCACAAATGTAGATCTCAGACTCACAATCGCAACGCTTCTGAAATTATTCAATTCTGAGTTCGTATGCATTAGTTATGAATTAATATAGGTAGATAACATTTCAAAATAATTAATTAAAAAATAAAAAAGGGAAAAATACCCTTTCTTCTTCCACTCAGAATCAAGGCCGCAACTTCCAATATTTAGTTCGAAACCAGGTTTAAGTTTTACTTCCGATCAGTGAAGTGGAAGGCCGATTAGGCACTGCCACGTCAAAGTGTTAGGGGAGGCGCACCAACGCTGGAAGTGGGGCCCAGCTCGGTGGCGGATCGACGAAGGTAGGGGGCTCGATACGGTCGGACTTTGGGGGGGGGGGGGTCAGAACTTGAAGAATACTCCACGAAAAAATACGAATTGCATATGGATGTGGAGCTAGAGGAAATCTCTGCAAAAACTTCAACTGGAGCAATTGGTTCTGGCGAGAGGGTGGGGAGTTATTTGAGGAAGAAGAGAGGAGCGTTCCTGGCCATGAATATGGGGGGCGACGGCTATGAATAGTGTATTAGGGTTTGTAATTAGATAATAATAATAAAATATTATTAAAACCCTTAATTATTGTGTTTAAGCTTGCTAATCCTTTTCAGCTCCTATTTCAGCCCAACGAGAGTTGTTGCTACCCAAATGCCCCTGTTCCTGACACAATGGGCTATGTCCCGTCAGCCCAAACAATCATTTTCAATCTTTTTTCTTTAAACTAAAATTTAAATCATTTATTTAATTCGATCGTACATTTAAATTTACCGGGGCCACATACGGACTCCAAAAATTCTCGAAAAATTAATCTAGCTATGTTTTGGTGATACGGTCCTAACAAATTAATTTCGTCGAATTTGGAGACCGTTTGAAAAATGACCCTTTTACCGGTCGATTAAATTCAATAGAAATTATCGAACGCAGTTTAATTTACCATGCTCACATATTAATTTCAGAAATTATGGAAAATTAGACTTAGCAATAATTTGACATTCAGGATCCGACAAAAATGGTTTCTTCGAAATGGAGGTCGTTTGTATAATGGCCACTTATACGGGCTATAAATTATATTAAAGTGGAAATTAGGCTAGGGTCCCTATTTAACTTTGAAATGTAGCGCACGTCCCTGTCATATTTATAATACAATCCCGGTCCCTGTTTTACGTTCTGCTCCTTCTTTTTAGGAACTTCCGCCTGCTGTGTTGAACCCTTCCGCCTTTTTCAATTTTCCCCCAAAATTTTGGCGCTACCACATTAAAAAATATTCTAAAATCTGGAAATATTCTTGAAAGTCCATGCAAACAAAAAAAAAGTTGCATAAATGTATGCAAGTTTTGCCAGTAGTTGCATACATGTATGCAACTATTGCATACGCTGTTTTCTTCAGAAATTCTGAACCGAAACTTGCATACATGTGTGCAACTAATTGTAACACTTGCACACATGTATGCAGGTATTTCATGCAGAAATTTGAACTAATATTTATGCACACATGTATGCAAAATTACGCAGTACTTGCATAAATGTATGCAAAGAAATCAAGCGCGGATGCATAAGTTGAAAACGTGCATGGATGTATGCAGGAAAATACATATACTTGCATACTATTATGCATTAAACTGCAATTTATTTATTTTTCGTTTTTTGTTTTACGATGCCTTGTTTGATTATTAGTTTATCTGAATTTTTCAGTGTTTACGTGTTTTAATTAATTATGAATTTACGTATTTTTTTATTTTTTTCTATTTTTCTAGTGAATTTTTGAAAAATATGGACTAAATTTACAATAAATTTATGACCGGATGTGAGCCTAATTTTAAAATTTAATAGGGACCTATGCCAAACGGACCCTATATTAAATTATATAGCGACTATTCTGAATATTCAACTGGCTATAACTTTTTATTCCTGCTATGAAATTTCAATTTTTTCTGATTTGTTAGAAAGATAAATTTAAACAGATTTAAATATTTTTGGTTTTACTGAAATCCAATTTATTTTGAATCATGTACATTCAGTCAAAGTTTAAATTCAAATTTTCAAACTACCGCGCAATTTGTAACTTCTTTTAAAATTAAAATAAATATACTCATTCTAACTTGAATTCAAATAAATTTTAAATCGTTATTATTTAAAATAAATTATTTTAACTATTCAATATTCATTAAAATAGCCAAAATAAAATTTTTAAATTGGTTCTAATTTTCTGGGTTGTTACAACTACAAGATGGAACTGACTAGAATGGAAACAGAGCAAATTGAATTTTGAGCTAAATTAAATGTTCGTTTAATTTAGTTTAAAATTAAATCCTCAATTAAAGACTGACGGAGTGGAAACCAAAAGTGAGAACTCTCTCACTCAAATTATTTTTACAGTTATTATATGTGTTATTAAATGTGTAATTATTGCATATGATTGCAATATTTAGCTGGTGGTTGATGGTTTATTAGATTTTAGTATTATTATCATTATTAAACTGTGATTATAAATGTTTATAAATAAAACATTTATATTATGAATAATGTTCACTTGGATTGTGATGTAAACCCCACACGGGTATTGAGACGATAAATTTACACAGCGCCCAATTATTTGTTAATGATTGAAAACCCCACACGGGTCTAGGGATGATAATTAATTCATATCTCCCTTGGATTTAATTGTATGTCGACCGATTGATTGACGAACTGTTATAAGTGTTATTTAATTATTTAATGCATATACAGTTGTAAATTGCACTTTGGATGTGAATTGAATGTTTAGTAGCTGTTTATCACTATTTTTACATACATGCGACGTATGGAATCCATATAAATAAGATTATATGGTAATTGATTAAGCCTGATTCCGATTTAGAAATAACGAATATTTCAAAATAATATTCTATGAAGAATCAAAATATGATTTTGATGTCCGATTTTGGATGGACACGAAAAGATTGAAACATGTGAAGCCGAATTAAGTAGATATACGTTATTTTAACTTGAACGGAATTTTCTATCGATTTTATTCATTTTATAATGAATATCGAAAAGATTTGATTTCAAAATCTAATATTTTGAAAATATTATCATTTTAATATTATAAAGATATGGAATATTCAATATTGATTTAAAACTGAAATGGAAGTTGGAATCAATTTTTAAAATGAATTTACAAACGTTTTATAAAATACATTTAGAATGGAAATCGACGAAATATATTATATATATTTAAATGGCCCTAATAGAACATTACGTGTAGTGACCGTTCGCAAATTTTGACCATAGACTTTGAATTGATGTAACGTGAGATCCGACCATTGGATTCTCCTAAAACCGAAACCAATGGGTTCATATCGAAAAGAGTTTTCGAGTGATAACAAGAGATTTGAAATCTAAAGGTTGGATTTTGAGAAATGTTTAATTCAAATTTGAATAAAAATAGCGCTACTTCAACTAAATTACGTGAAACGTCATTTAACTAAAGGGCCTATTTTTAAATGATTAAAAATATAGAAAATTATGTAAAATGATAATAAATGATTTGGAAAGATTTTTGAATGAAATATTCCAAGCTTATAAAGATAAAAGATATTTTTATCAGAATAAGTTATTTATCAACTTAAGTAAAGAACTTAAAAGGAATTGAAATGGTTTTGATATAATTAGAATTTTCCCAATGAATGAATTGGAAAGGATTTGAATGGAAATAATCTTCGGAATATTGCGATATTGAATTACGTGATTATACAGATATTGTTGAGTAATTTGGAAGATATAAATATCATTATTCCCAAGAGGATATTTGTTGGTTTTAGAATTTGATGTTGAATATAAGTCGATATGATTTCTATTCAGAGCCTTATATTTAATATCAAATTGGATTTTTATGTTTGTCGTGAATGGTGTCTTCAATAACACTATTCTTAAACCTAGTTGAGAAAAGAATAAATCTTTTAACCATGATTTAATGTTGTTTTCCAGTAAATTAATATAATTGGAATTAAGTGATAGTTGATTATGGGTTCATTGTGAACGATGTTTTAAACGACATTTGTAACACCCCACCTCCGTTAAGGTCACTCACAAAGGGAATGCCTTAACTTTGGTGGAGCATTTTAGTAAACAGAACAGAAACATACAAGACAGATAAAACAGTACTTGAAATTTTTTAACTTTATTACAGCGGAAACAGAAATTAATATGGTTACATCCTTTCAAATTTCAGAATTCAAGTACAAAATATCAGTCTTGTACAAAAGCCTTCAAAATGCATGGTTTAAAATCATAATCCCCATGGAACGGAAGCTATACAGAGCCAAGCCATACTTTAAGCACTTCAAGCAAAGCGAAATCCAGATCAAGCTAAAGTATTCCCTCTTTGGATAACCTGGGGGGGGGGGAAACGGAAGAAAGGAGGCGAAACAATAAGGGTCAGACAAAAAGTCTGGCAAGTCCAGTGACTTTCAGCATATGAACAGATAATAATAATATGATATGAACATAAAACTGGATGTGAGATAACTGTAACAGGTGTAGCAGATATAACAGAAAAACAGAATGATATAAACTATTGTTTTACACTTCTCTGCACTAATACTAGTATAACAGAATTAGGTGTTACCCTAATGTCTAAATTGAAGCAGGAACAGGTACAGAATACTTTAACAGAAACAGAATGCTAATAATGGGCCTTTACTACCCGATCAGAAACAGACAGAAGCAGAAACAGATTTATCCCTACGGAAACAGAATGTAGAATTAGGTGTACACTAGTAATGGGCCTTTACCACCCGAACAGACGGTACCACACAGAAACAGACAGGTGTTACCACCCAACAGAAACAGACGGTACCAACAGAAACAGACAGAACTAAGCGTACCCTAAAACCCTACCCCAAGCGATCGGCTCCCTAATACATAAATATCCTGTGTCGGCCCCACAGTAGGGTGTATCACTCCCTAAGTGACAACCAATTGGCACAGACCTATTTACAGATGTCACGGCGTCTTACATCCTCAGAGGCAGACTGGGATCCATGCACGCACATGACCCGGTTGGAACGCACCATCAACACCCCTCGCCATTATCAGAATGAACCACTTATAATTAGTTCAGTAAGCGTGCCCGGACCCTACCTACTGTTGGGTCAAAGTTTTGATACCAGAAAGGGTTACTGACTAATATGGGTCCCAAACAACAGATGACACAAGTAATTCCCCTCCTAACCTTATGTCCCCAGACTAACAGATCTCAAATTAACTTGTTTACAAGTTCAGACATACAGAATTCAGATTTACTAGTTCACAGATTAAGTTAACAAGTTTTCAGACTAACAGATCAGATGTACAGATTTTTCAGATTTGTCTAACTTTATATTGGGCCTACAGATTCATGGACGGGTTTACTACACCTATTAATCCAGTTGGTTTAACCTTATTTTCCCCCAATACGTTTTAGACATCATTCTTATCTTAGATTTGCATTAATTAATTATTAATGCCCAGACCTCTCACATTAGGTCGCTAGCTTGTGGCCGCTGGATGGGCCGGGCGGTTCCGGGCAGACTTCTGCCACAAGCCAGACCTAACCTCGTGTCTTAAGCAGGTTATGACTAACTTCTCACATTAGAACCTATTGTTTGCGGCCACTGGATGTGCCGGGCGGTTCCGGGCAGAATTACGCCGCAAACTCATTCTAACCTCGAGTTAGTCACGTTTATCTTTGCGGCCAATTAATTAATAATTTACCGTTTATGCGCACGCCCAATATATATGCCAATTCAGATTATATCAATAACAGGATGATTATATCAACACAGCAGATAACAGATTTTAGCAGATAACAGATTTTATATGACTTAACGGATTTAACAGATTTAGCAACTTAGCAGATTTTGGCATATAACAGGTTAGGCATTTCAACCGACAAATTTAACAGATTAGGCATTTCAATCTAATTAGCAGTCTAGGCAATATAACAAAACTAGCAGTTTAGGCAACTTGGCAAATTAGCAGATTTAGCAAATTTAATATTTCTAAAGGTTTTATTTACATGCCTTGCCTAATCATAAATTGGCCTAAATTCATATGCCTACATAATTGTCATGATTCATAATATGAACATATATTCCATGTTTGCATAAATTTACATAGCGCAGAATATGGACACAATTTACCATATAACATATGTTCCAATTTTTGTTAAACTAGCATTTTACATGTAAATTATACCAAATATAATCATTAATTACAATGCATGCCATATATCCAAAAATTCCTATTTAGGTGTAATCACAATAATAAATATCCTAATTAATGTAAATCTTTACACCTAACTTTCCATATCCTTCTTCTTTTCAAGTCATGAATCATAATGCAAAATATACCCAACAATTTAAATCTTTAAATTATATCTTCTAAAAATCAGATCTTGACTTTTATATGCATTTTGTCCAAAGTCTCCAATCATATATAAACATACAATGGTTCCTCTTTTCTTTTATTACAGAATATGCATAGATCTAAATCTAGTTTACAACATATGCTCATTTTTCTAATTAATTACATATCTAAATATCATATGTTCATTTCTCTAATTAGTTACAGATCTAAATTACAACATACTCTATGCATGCAATATATAAATTACATGTTCATAGTCAAATTTATGCATCCAATCCCAAGTCACATGTCCAATATATTTTATGCTTCAGATCTAAAGTCATACGTTCAATTCAGTCTTGTCAAATTTCGCATCATTCATTAATTGTCCCAAATTTTGCGTTCATACGTTAATCTCTTTATGAGATTGGGCACAGGCTCGTGGTAGCCTGGCTATAGAAATAGAAAAGAAGAAAGGAATACAGAACAGTCACAGAAAATAGATCTAACAGAAGAGAATATATATACAACCTCAAACTCAGATTTAAAAATATATCAAAATTATAATTAACGTTTATAGCGGAGAATAACTGTACTTGCCTTTCGTGGTTTAAGAAAGGATAATAAACTGTTGTTGATGCAGAAATGCTGAATTATTCCTTTTTAATTGTTGTTGTAGATCTACCCTTTGATTTGAGATTTGATTTAGCTTTTACATCAGTCCTAGTTTTAATTCCAGCAGAGCAGCGACGCCATTTTTATTTTTAATTAGAAGAAGAGAGCAATGGAGGCCAGAGAATTGTGTAAGAAACGTAGGTTTAGGTTAGGGATGTATTTATAGGAGGATAGGGTGATTTAGAGCCTTCAGATCAGTCCAGAAGTCATCAGAATCGCACAGCTCGAATACACATCATCCAGCCACTCAAAATAAGACACGTCACCTCAGAACACTCCAGAATTCGGTGCTGGATTTGTATGGGCGCACTTGGCAGGTGCGCCAGTGTATTTTTGTACTGGCGCACTTCACAAGTGCGCCAGTGTATTCTGGCCTGTTTCCGGTTTTTCTGCCTAACTTCGTTCGTCCATATCTTCTTCATACGGACTCCGATTTACGCAAATTCGGACTCTATTTCGCGTATTTTTCCGAGACGAACACAATGTCGCAACCCGTTTCCCTTAATTCTTCTCCTAAAAATTAATTATACCTTGATTTTTAACTCTTATGTTTACAGAAAATACGGGGTGTTACAACATTAGTTCTTAAACCTAATTAACAATGAAGATATGATTCTGAATTTATAAATCTTTTAATTAAAATTGAGTGGAATTTTTCCAAAGTAAAGTTTTCCAATTTAATAAAAGAAACTGGAATTGAATGGAATTCAATTTAGTGATAATCGAGATGAGCTTCCGTGAAGGAAGACCGTTACTATTTATGGAATTTTAAAAGGCTTTGTCGTTATTCCGTTAAGTGTATTAGTTCGATATGGAAATTTATATCGATTATATACGGTTATGATTTCCATGAAGATTCCATTTTGATGCAAGACGATTTGGGTTTATCGTGAACAATGTTTTAAGCAACATTGGTTCTTTAACCCAGTTAAAGACAGGATTGATTTTCCTAAAGTTGAATAGTAATTAAGTAATGATTTTAGAGATTAAAACTAAGTTGGAGTTTTAATGAACCTTTAATTAGATTGAAATGTGAATAAGGTAACTAAATTTACCGAATTCAAGAAATGTTCGAGAATGGAGTACCACCAGTTTTACTCCATGCGATAATTAAATCTTTAATTAGATTTGAGCATTAAATGGTAACTAATTTACCGATAACACAGTGGGTGTGAGATATGAAGCACTACCAGTTTCGCTCCATGGGATGAATAGGTTCGGATTGGGATAATAAAATATATGATTACTTTGGTAAGGCTCAATAATCCCGACTAGTTTGATAAACCTTAATTTGGTTTAAATTGTGAAAAGAATATTTGAATAAAAGAATATTCTGGATTGGAATGAGGCATCACTAAAAGAAAATGGGGTCTTTACCTACCGATTGTAAGCGTAGGTAAAACTAACATAATGGTAGGTAGTATATTTTAGCTATCGATATTAAATTGGTAGAAATTGGGAGGTAAATCTTAGTAGAGAAAGACCTTTACCTACACTTATTGATATTGGTAGGTAAAAGAATCAATGAACCAGACTACGTTGTGACTCAAATGATGAGTCATCAGTTGATGTCTCATTTTACATGGCTGCTGACATGGCTGATGATGTGTCATCCTACATGGCTGTTGACATGGTTGTCATAGTAGTATACACATGACATATATTGATGCCGACACTTGGCATTTAATGGTTGGTTCATGTGTCAAACAATAATTTGTCCATGTGTCATCATTTGATTAGTGCATATTACATGATTTTTTAGACCACATGGCATTATTTACTATAAATAAATATTTACAAGAATTGAATATTTAACATAGAAATTATTTTTAAACAAATAACAAATATTTATTCAAATAAATATTTATTACACTTTTGAATAGTACACATGCTGTTTCCTTACTGTTATTTAGTCACTTATACAACACTTCCTTGCTACATTTCACTCATATACATTGGCTCCTTACAAGATTTTATTTTTTGAATATCAGTATTCTTTTGTTAACATGAAATAACAGTACATAAACAAATCCTAATACAACCATGCATAAACGAAAATAAAGAGGGGGAATACAGATGTAAAGCAAATTTCCTATATACAAACTTTAGAATGTACGAAAGCTCCATCACGTTCTCTAATCAATCGATCCCACTTCACCTATTATCCTTAACAAATTAGAATAGTTGTCCACGTGCTCCATCATTTGAGCAGTTATTTCATTTGCATTCCAGTAACTAATTGATCACTTCTTCCTTTCACTGTATGGTTATCAGCAGTAGCCTAACTGATGTAAACTAGCACTGAGATTTTCGAATGATCATCCAAGTCATAATATAACATCCAAGTCTGATGTCTATGGTTCTGCAAGTCATAATATACTTCATTCAAACTTTATACATTTAGACTCACTACCTCACCTGGCCTCTAACATGTGAATGCATATTTTGACTATACTTCTAAAATGGATTCTGTAACACCCCGCCTCCGCTAGGGTCACTCGCAAAAGAATGCACTAGCTTTAGAGGGGCATTATTGGTAAACATGCACAGAAATATCACAAGACAGAACATATAAAATAGCGGAAGTAAAATCAAACTTTCATAACATGAATAAATAAGGTCTAAAGCCTTTTACATCAGAGTACATCAAAACCTGTCTTGCAATAGTAAAGAAGCATAAAGACATTTTCATAAATTATTCCCCAAGTAAAAACAGTAAAGTAGCCATTAGCCAAGAAAAGTCCAAGCCATCCATGATGACCTTCAAGCAGAAGAAGTCCGAACTAAACAACAGTATTTCCTCCCTGTAACCTGGGGGGGGGGGGGGGAACAGAAGAAAAGAGGCGAAACAAAACGGGTCAGTCAAAAAGACTGAGTAAGCCCTATCTACTATTACCATAAAAACTAGTAAAGTTAACTGACATGAGAAACTGAGATGAACATAAGCATGATAACAAGATAGATAAGCTAAATCAAAATAACAGGATGAACTACTGAACTCAGATAAACTAAGGTGTCATGATAAATTACGATGTCAAGATAAAACAAGGTATCACATCGTCAGGTTTCTATCAAGTATAATATCCCCAAGATATCTATCATGTATAACGCCCCGTGATATCTATCCTATATTTTAGTTCTGCACCTACCGTACTAGTATCCCTACCGTGTCATGTGTTAACCAAGAATGACCCTCACTCAAAAGTCGTGTAATGGTCCATGTCAACCTAATATATCGCATATATAGGTTACTCAACTTGTATGTTTTATTCCATGTAAATGTTCAGTCCCTTGCCGTAGACCATACGGGCTTTCCCATGAGATTCTATATTACTTTAACATAGTTCCATGATCCTTAAGATCGGTTTGGACTGTTACCCTAAACCTAGCTAGGGTATTCCAACATGAATTATTGTTTGTACAACTAGGACTTATGCTACCTAGGGCTGCTAGGGATTATGCTTACCTATTGCACGTTTTCGTATCTCGGTTTGGGTTCAACCACCTAGGGCCACTCGGGATTACGCTAACCGCCAACCGCGCCCTTTTTCCCACGCATTCATCGTGAATCGCTTTTCCATGACTGTATGCACATGTATCACATCGTGCCATCCGAGTCCTGTCACAGGGCAAATCAAGAAATACAGGACTCGGTCGGGAGCTTTCGATTTATCTGCCGATGCAGATGCTAAGGTCTGTTTTTCTTATACGTGGCTATGGTCCCACGAGACCACTCCCTCAACTAGTGAAAGACAAGATAGGATAAATCCTGTCAAAATTGGCTAAGTATCCAAGTTCAAGGCTTAACCCTACAAACCATGCTCAAGTTGGTTAAGTATATTAAGCAATTCACGACTTAACCTCGTCCAATTATCATTCTAGAATGGTTAAGTATATATTAACTTGACCCTATCAATTTACTTAGTCAAATCGGTCAAGTGTATTCAAGCGATTCGTGACTTAGCCTTATCATGTTTTCACGTTATATTGGTTAAGTATTGGTTAACTTAACCACAATAAATTAACGAGTTAGATTGGATAAGTATAGGTCACTTAACCACATCAATTCATCATGTTTAGATTAGTTAAGTGTTTAACTTAACCCCATTAAACTACCAAGTGGGATTAATTAAGTCTAGGCTAACTTAACCCCATCCGATTTCCATGTTTAGACTAGTTGAGTCTAATCTTAACCCCATTCGTTAACCGTATTTTTCGGTTAAGCGTCATTAAGAAAACTTACTTAACCTTACCAAGTTATCGCGTTGGATTGATTAAGTGTTGGTTAACTTAACCCCATCCACTAGTCATATAAAAATGGTTAAGTGTCATTAGGCAAATCAAGTTACTTAACCTACCCAACCTTGTCGTGTTTTGTTAAGTATCATTAGCTTAATCAAATTACTTAACCCATTTGTCCATGTCATATTTGGTTAAGAGTCATTAATCAAATTAACTTAACCCTATCATGTGGCATTAATTACTTAATGCACCTTCACCTCTCACATTAGACTTTGTTGTGGTTACTAGTTAAGCCGGTCGGTTCCGGGTAGCTTTACACCACAACTTGGTCTAACCTCGGGTTCAAGCACAACATGACCAACTTCTCACATTGGGTCCTATTGTTTGCAACTACTAGTTAGGCCGGTCGGTTCCGGGTAGTTTTACGTTGCAAACTCAACCCAACCTCGAGTTGGCCACACTTATATTATCTAAGTGTCATGTCCATCATGTTTCCCAAAACATGTTACAAGTTTTCAAGCATTTGGGTAGACCTAACTTAATATGTAAATTCCCAAAGGGTAGACCTAACTTAATAGGTAAATTCCCAAGCTTATGTTTTTATGCATACTTACATGTCAACTTCCATGTTATATTTCAAGTCATGTTTTCAAGTTGTATTTTCATGTCATTAGAAATTACCCATAACATAACCCAACGCTTTTAAACTCGCATATACGTTCGCGACAACGTAATGGAATAAAAGAAGAGACTTGGCAAAGGCATGACAAAAATGGATATTAAGCCACAAGTTAATCATGGTGGCAAATGAGGCACAAATGTGTTCATTAACTTGCATGTTACATTCTTAAGCCTCAAAACATGCATAAACCCAAACTTGGCACATAAGCGAATCATGGTGACAAAAGATATGGAATGATGACTAGTAACTCGCATATATCATCATATAAGGGTTATGACTTCATATGCAAGTTGACATAAAGGTTATGAGGGTTCTCATGTTGCCTAATGCAACATTTCAACATAAAGGTTGTAGCTTTTAGCTCACAAGATCAAGATAATGACTTCATAAACTTGCATGACATGATAGCATGTATCATACTCAATGATCAAACCCAAACTTGCAACATGAACATTTAACTTCATAGTTAATATCTAAGAGTAGGGAAAGGGCTTACATTGCTATGAAGGCACAAAAGATATGACAAAGCCCTTATGCAATCAAATAGACCCAAAATGCAAGCTCTAACATAAAAACCCTTGAGCCAAAATGATCAAAACCCTTGCTTTATGATGCAAAGATAGAAACTTGACTTGAATGCAAGCTAATGACACTCATACAAGCTTGAAAACACTTGTATGCATGGAAAATCTCTCATAGAAACAATTTAGAAATTTTATGAAGAGAGTGGAGGCCATGAGAGGTAAAATTTTGCCATAGTTTAGTTGCATGAATGAATAATGAGGATTTAGGATAGGTTAGGGTCTTATTTATAGATTAGGCAAGTGTTTTAGGCCATAGGATTAAACCTAGATTCAATCCAAGCCATCAAAGTGTAACACCCCGCCTCCGCTAGGGTCACTCGCAAAGGAATGCACTAGCTTTAGAGGGGCATTATTGGTAAACATGCACAGAAATATCACAAGACAGAACATGTATAAATAAATAGCGGAAGTAAAAATCAAACTTTCATAAACATGAATACATAAGGTCTAAAGCCTTTTACATCAGAGTACATCAAAACCTGTCTTGCAATAGTAAAGAAGCATAAAGACTTTTTAATAAATTATTCCCCAAGTAAAACCGTAAAGTAGCCATAGCCAAGAGAAGTCCAAGCCATCCATGATGACCTTCAAGCAGAAGAAGTCCGAACTAAACAGCATTGTTTCCTCCCTGAAACCTGGGGGGGGGGGGGAACGGAAGAAAAGAGGCGAAACAAAACGGGTGAGTCAAAAAGACTGAGTAAGTCCTATCTACTTCCAGTATAAAAACAGGTAAAGGTAACATGACATGCATAAACTGAAAGTAAACATAAGGATAACTACAAGATAGATAAACCAGGGTAGCCGGTTGAACTACTGCGGCAAGGTAAACTAAGGTATCATGATAAACTACGGTGTTATGATAAGTCAAGGTATCACATCGTCAGATTTCTATCGAGTTCATTATCCCAAGGTATCTACCCCGTCTAACATCCCACGGTATCTATTATGTATATTCTTCCTAGTTCTAACATGTATATTTGCTCTGCACCTCTCGTACTAGTATCCCAACCTTGTTATGTGTTAACCATGAATGTCCCTTACTCAAAGTCGTGTAATGGTCCATGTCAACCTAATATATCGCATATATAGGTTACTCAACTCGTATGTTTCTTTCCATGTATATAAGTTCAGTCCTTTGCCGTACCTCGTACGGGCTTCCTCATGTCGTATTATCCTTGAAATCGTTTGGACTGTCACCCTTGTTCTAGCTAGGCTCTTCCATATGAATCATCGTTTGAACTACTAGGACTTACGCCACCTAGCACCACTAGGGATTACGCTTACCTATTGCACGTTTTCGTATTTCGGTTTGGGTTAAACCACCTAGGCCACTAGGGATTACGCTAACCCTCAACCGCGCCCTTTTTCCCACGCATTCATCGTGAATCGTTTTTCTATAACTGGATGCACATGTATCACATCGTGCCATCCGAGTCCTGTCACCGGCCAAAACAAGAAATACAGGACTCGGTCGGGAGCTTTAGATTTATCTGCCGATGCAGATGCTAAGGTCTGCTTTTCTACACGTGGCTATGGTCCCACGAGACCCCTCCCTCAACTAGTGAAAGGCAACACAAGAGAAAATCTTGCATGAGAACTACACTCCGGCCAGCCCACATCCTACGGCCTACCTCACCCATAATTAGATAGCAATTATGGTCTGTTGGGTGTTCCCTGCCTTTCCGTACGTACACGCTTGACTCAAGATGGTAGATGATCGACGAACTTGCTATCTCGGGCACCTTATGTATTCGTCGACTCACTGCTATCCACCCCAGTCTTTAGGTCGCTCGCATAGCAACCAAGGCATATTCTTGGTTCTTCTACCGCAGACCTCAACCTCTCGTGAGCCTAGTATAATGACCTGACCGCTCACAGAGGGATCCCAAGAATATCCTCACGTTCCCCGAAGCCGCTGCTTCGTTACCCAGTTCGTTGGAGCCTTTATCTAAATCAGATAGCCTGCTCCTACACGCATACTTAAACGTTGACCTAACGTATCGGGTTACTAATCTATCTAAGAAATGGTCCAAATCTCCTTGACTAAGAATTATTACTTAGTTTCCCTTAACTAAGGTTTACCACTTAGCCTTATTTCCATAATCCTTGTTAACTATGGTTATTTACCTAATCCTCCGAATTAGGGTTTATCTAATGGGTTAAGTGTCACTTAAGTTCATAACTTAGCCCGTCTACAAACCATGTCAAAATTGGCTAAGTATCCAAGTCCAAGTCTTAACCCTACAAACCATGTGTCAAGTTGGTTAAGTATATCAAGCAATCCATGACTTAACCTTGTCTAATTATCATTTTAGATTGGTTAAGTATACATTAATTTGACCCTATCAAATTACCGAGTCAAATCGGTCAAGCGTATTCGAAGCGATTCATGACTTAGCCTTATCATGTTTTCACGTTAGATTGGTTAAGTATAGGTTAACTTAACCTCATCAAATTAACAAGTTAGATTGGTTAAGTATAGGCCACTTAACCTCACCAAACCATCGTGTTAAATTAGTTAAGTGTTTAACTTAACCCCATCCGATTACCATGTTTAGATTAGTTAAGCCTAATCTTAACCCCATCCATTAACTGTATTATACGGTTAAGTGTCATTAAGAAAATTTACTTAACCTTATCCCGTTATCGTGTTGGATTAGTTAAGTGTTGGTTAACTTAATCCCGTCCACTAGTCGTATAAAAATGGTCAAGTGTCATTAGGCAAATCAAGTTACTTAACCTACCCAAGCTTATCATGTTTTGTTAAGTATCATTAGCCTAATCAAATTACTTAACCCATTTGTCCATATCATATTTGGTTAAGCCTCATTAATCAAATTAACTTAACCCTATTATGTGGAATTAATTTAATTAATGCACCCTCAACCTCTCACATTAGACCTTGTTGTGGTTACTAGTTAAGCCGGGCGGGTCCGGGTAGATTTACACCACAACCTAGTCTAACCTCGGGTCTTAAGCGCGACATGACCAACTTCTCACATTGGGTCCTATTGTTTGCAACTACTAGTTAGGTCGGTCGGTTCCGGGTAGTTTTTCGTTGCAAACTCAACCCAACCTCGAGTTGGCCATACTTACATTATCTAAGTTCATCATGTTTCCAAAACATGTTACAAGTTTTCAAGCATTTGGGTAGACCTAACTTAATAGGTAAATTCCCAAAGGGTAGACCTAACTTAATAGGTAAATTCCCAAGCTCATGTTTTTATGCATGCTTACATGCCAACCTCCATGTTATCTTTCAAGTCATATTTTCAAGTATAAACACATGTCATATTCAAGTTAAGATTTTGCGACATGTTCATGTTTATCTAACTACCCAAAATCGTGTTTTCCCAACGCAAGCAAAGCGAGTCAACGTAGTAAGGATACTATGTCATATATTGGTCTCAAAACATGCATGATGCCAAAAAGGGCTTGGCTTCCACATGCATAACATCATAAAGGGATTGGCCATAAACATGCATAGTGTCATAAGGTAATTTGGCCACAAACATGCATATTATCAAAAAGGGTTTGGCCATAAACATGCACAACTTAAAAGAGGGGATTGGCCACGAGCATGCATAATCTCATAAAGGATTTGGCCACAAACTTGCATGTTAGCATAAGGGGTTTGGGTTCATAAACATGCATAAGCCCCAAAATCTTGTCTTAGCCAATGTTTCACAAGTAAAGTGGTTCCTAAAGGTTCATGCTAGCATTTCATGCATAAAGATCCAAACTTGCAAGTTAAACTAGGTTATGCATAGCATGAGAGGCATGATTAAATCACTCACATGGCCTAAAATCATAAACATGAACACAAGAGGCAAGGTAAGGTTCATATAGGTTCGCATAATCATGTTTAGCCTCATTTTATCCTATGTCAACATTAAAAATACCGTTTGATCCAAAAGTAGCTAGAACTTACATAGTATGGCAAGAGGACTAGGAGCATGAATGGTTTTGGCGAAGAAAGGTGGCTCCTTTGATGAAGATCCGTCATGAAACTCGCATAGCAACGTTGATTTGGCCTCTATTTGGTGTAGCAAGCTTGCACCTTTTGATTTGAACCCGATTTGAATGCATAGGCTCTAGGGATTGGAGATGGAGGCCATGATCAAGATTGATTTTGGCAGCACTTAGTTGCTAGGTTTGATTTTTAGGGATTTAGGTTAGGTTTAGGGTCTTTTTATAGAGATTAGGATAGTTTTAGGCCCTAGGATTAGATCTAGGATTAATCTAGGCCACAGAAATCGTCACAGGCCCATCAGACCAGACCAAGACTGCATCCAGGTGCACCAGGCCACAAAACACGGAGTTGTGTTTTTGGACCCAGTCGACACCCAAGTCGACAGCCCTGTCGACTTGTGGTCCAGGGGTGTCGACAGCCCTGTCGACTCCCCTGTCGACATGGGCTTTGGCGGGAAAATTCCCGCCTACCCCAAAACTTGAACTTCCTAGGTGATTTTCAAACTTGAAAACCCTGAAAACTTTGACGGATCATAACTTGGTCATACGGACTCCGATTCTCGAAAACTCGGACTCTATTTCGCGTATTTTTCCGAGACGAACGCAATGGCATAGCCTGTTTCACTTGATTCAGAATTTAAAATTAAATTCTGCCTTGATTCTCGTTTTAACATGTTATCGAAAAATACGGGTTATTACATTCTCCCCACCTTTTAGGATTTCGTCCCCGAAATCTCCAAGTTAGGGAGAACATATCCTATCATCCATCATCCTTCTACTCAAACCATCATCCACAAGCAACCATTGTCCTTAGACGACTCCTAATGCTTTATGAATGTATGCAAAACGTGTGTGTACATGTTCCTTAGCTAATGCTAATGATCAGGCCTGAAAAATCTTTTGAATGCAAAAATATGTTTAGTGCTATGAATCCATCATGTATGCAAATAGTCCTCGTCATATACACTATATGCGTGCACAAACATTCAACCATATGCAACATCCGCATGATAACACATTCAATTTCATCCATGAACAAGTATAAATACTCGTGCATATGCAATATGAAATGTGACCGAGTCGAGCTAATATCTAATGTAAATTCGCGCATCCACGAGCAACCACTTGCAACCATTTGCAACCATATCAACCATAACATGTTTCAAATACATGTTTACATCCATAGGGTTCTACCTAAGATTCCCTGAAACAGGGTCGAGAAGATAACCAAAACAAACTCCGTACGGGGTTTGTAACAGAGATAGGACCGAGAGGATATCCATAAAAGATAGCCTGCAAGCAAGCTCAACAGAAAAACAGGGATCGAGGATATATTCCCAAAAGAGATATCATGCACGTATTTAGTCTTCAGTCTCCTGAGTCGCATTACCTTGAGCTTAGTTCCCTCATGCCTTGACTGCCTTTGACTTCATGATTTCGTAGCTCCTTGATTCCTATTTCCAAGGTGCGAGTGAAACTCATTTCACTGTCGCCGCTCGTCTCACTTTCACTTATTCTTTCCCTAGTATACTCGGCGCAAACAGGACTACGTACACATTATTCCATGCAAGCCCTCAAAATTCACTAGTGAATCCTGGACCTTGTACCATAAGGTATTCCACGTAGAAAAACTTTCTCTTGAAAGTAACCAAGTTACCGTGCGCACTTACTAGGGTAATTCCCATAACCCATACATAATCGAAGTAAACCATCCGTCTTATTAGCGAACACCATTCGATCGGGTTTCTAATTTCCAACAAAGGCATCTAGGGATTCTAAGTAACTAATCATGACAGAACCCAAAAAGGTTACGCAGTACTTCAAGGGTATTACCAAAGCAAGCCAAGAGTCTAACTACCCTCCTTCTAAAACCGAGAGTGGCACCCCTTACTGGATAACCACTTCGTCCCTAGAATCCATCCACAACTTATAAACATAAGCATTATTTCCAAGCTCAACACTTGATATAGACATTCTCAAATCCAAACAAGCCATGAGTAAATGGACCGATCTTCCAATAGGACTTGAGACAAAAACGGGATCCTCTACTATGCTAGTACTAAGGTGCAGAGACTCAACTATCGAAGCGGACTTAAAAGATGCGGTGATCAAAACAAAGTCCCAACAGGATGATAGAGAAGAAAAGCTAAACCTTTAACAAGATCGTTACCCTCCTTCTGAGGTACCCTAGAAATGAGAGCATACTATTGCCCTCCGAATAATCTTGTCCTTGTCCCATGATACTTAACTATCTACCCCGTTTTACCATGCCAAAGGTACTCTCTCGTCATGGGTTTCATTGTTCATCTTTCTCCCTCCTTTGAGGACTAAGCCATGCCAACACGTTGCTCACCCATAAGCTCGTATCCTTTATCCTCTTTCTCACTATCCTTTCTTGTATAACTCTGCAATGGTCTCTCGAGAACCACCTCCATCGTACGGGAAACACTTACGCAGCTAGAAAGACTAGTCGCAGTCAAAACCACTGTGACTACAGATGGAGGAAAGAAAGGAAAAGAGATTCAATCAAGGAAACAAGGATAATGCTAATGGCCTTTGGGGAATAGCCTTTTTCTTTTTAGAAGAAAATTTTCTTGAAAAATGCTTCTTTGTAAACGGTTTTTCAAATAATTTTCAGAAGGTCTTTAAAAACTTTTGCCCAGTCTGGTAACTTTCTGCTCTGATACCAAATGTAACACCCCGCCTCCGCTAGGGTCACTCGCAAAGGAATGCACTAGCTTTAGAGGGGCATTATTGGTAAACATGCACAGAAATATCACAAGACAGAACATGTATAAATAAATAGCGGAAGTAAAAATCAAACTTTCATAAACATGAATACATAAGGTCTAAAGCCTTTTACATCAGAGTACATCAAAACCTGTCTTGCAATAGTAAAGAAGCATAAAGACTTTTTAATAAATTATTCCCCAAGTAAAACCGTAAAGTAGCCATAGCCAAGAGAAGTCCAAGCCATCCATGATGACCTTCAAGCAGAAGAAGTCCGAACTAAACAGCATTGTTTCCTCCCTGAAACCTGGGGGGGGGGGGAATGGAAGAAAAGAGGCGAAACAAAACGGGTGAGTCAAAAAGATTGAGTAAGTCCTATCTACTTCCAGTATAAAAACAGGTAAAGGTAACATGACATGCATAAACTGAAAGTAAACATAAGGATAACTACAAGATAGATAAACCAGGGTAGCCGGTTGAACTACTGCGGCAAGGTAAACTAAGGTATCATGATAAACTACGGTGTTATGATAAGTCAAGGTATCACATCGTCAGATTTCTATCGAGTACATTATCCCAAGGTATCTACCCCGTCTAACATCCCACGGTATCTATTATGTATATTCTTCCTAGTTCTAACATGTATATTTGCTCTGCACCTCTCGTACTAGTATCCCAACCTTGTTATGTGTTAACCATGAATGTCCCTTACTCAAAGTCGTGTAATGGTCCATGTCAACCTAATATATCGCATATATAGGTTACTCAACTCGTATGTTTCTTTCCATGTATATAAGTTCAGTCCTTTGCCGTACCTCGTACGGGCTTCCTCATGTCGTATTATCCTTGAAATCGTTTGGACTGTCACCCTTGTTCTAGCTAGGCTCTTCCATATGAATCATCGTTTGAACTACTAGGACTTACGCCACCTAGCACCACTAGGGATTACGCTTACCTATTGCACGTTTTCGTATTTCGGTTTGGGTTAAACCACCTAGGCCACTAGGGATTACGCTAACCCTCAACCGCGCCCTTTTTCCCACGCATTCATCGTGAATCGTTTTTCTATAACTGGATGCACATGTATCACATCGTGCCATCCGAGTCCTGTCACCGGCCAAAACAGGAAATACAGGACTCGGTCGGGAGCTTTAGATTTATCTGCCGATGCAGATGCTAAGGTCTGCTTTTCTACACGTGGCTATGGTCCCACGAGACCCCTCCCTCAACTAGTGAAAGGCAACACAAGAGAAAATCTTGCATGAGAACTACACTCCGGCCAGCCCACATCCTACGGCCTACCTCACCCATAATTAGATAGCAATTATGGTCTGTTGGGTGTTCCCTGCCTTTCCGTACGTACACGCTTGACTCAAGATGGTAGATGATCGACGAACTTGCTATCTCGGGCACCTTATGTATTCGTCGACTCACTGCTGTCCACCCCAGTCTTTAGGTCGCTCACATAACAACCAAGGCATATTCTTGGTTCTTCTACCGCAGACCTCAACCTCTCGTGAGCCTAGTATAATGACCTGGCAGCTCACAGAGGGATCCCAAGAATATCCTCACGTTCCCCGAAGCCGCTGCTTCGTTACCCAGTTCGTTGGAGCCTTTATCTAAATCAGATAGCCTGCTCCTACACGCATACTTAAACGTTGACCTAACGTATCGGGTTACTAATCTATCTAAGAAATGGTCCAAATCTCCTTGACTAAGAATTATTACTTAGTTTCCCTTAACTAAGGTTTACCACTTAGCCTTATTTCCATAATCCTTGTTAACTATGGTTATTTACCTAATCCTCCGAATTAGGGTTTATCTAATGGATTAAGTGTCACTTAAGTTCATAACTTAGCCCGTCTACAAACCATGTCAAAATTGGCTAAGTATCCAAGTCCAAGACTTAACCCTACAAACCATGTGTCAAGTTGGTTAAGTATATCAAGCAATCCATGACTTAACCTTGTCTAATTATCATTTTAGATTGGTTAAGTATACATTAATTTGACCCTATCAAATTACCGAGTCAAATCGGTCAAGCGTATTCGAAGCGATTCGTGACTTAGCCTTATCATGTTTTCACGTTAGATTGGTTAAGTATAGGTTAACTTAACCTCATAAAATTAACAAGTTAGATTGGTTAAGTATAGGCCACTTAACCTCACCAAACCATCGTGTTAAATTAGTTAAGTGTTTAACTTAACCCCATCCGATTACCATGTTTAGATTAGTTAAGCCTAATCTTAACCCCATCCATTAACTGTATTATACGGTTAAGTGTCATTAAGAAAATTTACTTAACCTTATCCCGTTATCGTGTTGGATTAGTTAAGTGTTGGTTAACTTAATCCCGTCCACTAGTCGTATAAAAATGGTCAAGTGTCATTGGGCAAATCAAGTTACTTAACCTACCCAAGCTTATCATGTTTTGTTAAGTATCATTAGCCTAATCAAATTACTTAACCCATTTGTCCATATCATATTTGATTAAGCCTCATTAATCAAATTAACTTAACCCTATTATGTGGCATTAATTTAATTAATGCACCCTCAACCTCTCACATTAGACCTTGTTGTGGTTACTAGTTAAGCCGGGCGGGTCCGGGTAGATTTACACCACAACCTAGTCTAACCTCGGGTCTTAAGCGCGACATGACCAACTTCTCACATTGGGTCCTATTGTTTGCAACTACTAGTTAGGCCGGTCGGTTCCGGGTAGTTTTACGTTGCAAACTCAACCCAACCTCGAGTTGGCCATACTTACATTATCTAAGTTCATCATGTTTCCAAAACATGTTACAAGTTTTCAAGCATTTGGGTAGACCTAACTTAATAGGTAAATTCCCAAAGGTAGACCTAACTTAATAGGTAAATTCCCAAGCTCATGTTTTTATGCATACTTACATGCCAACCTCCATGTTATCTTTCAAGTCATATTTTCAAGTATAAACACATGTCATATTCAAGTTAAGATTTTGCGACATGTTCATGTTTATCTAACTACCCAAAATCGTGTTTTCCCAACGCAAGCAAAGCGAGTCAACGTAGTAAGGATACTATGTCACATATTGGTCTCAAAACATGCATGATGCCAAAAAGGGCTTGGCTTCCACATGCATAACATCATAAAGGGATTGGCCATAAACATGCATAGTGTCATAAGGTAATTTGGCCACAAACATGCATATTATCAAAAAGGGTTTGGCCATAAACATGCACAACTTAAAAGAGGGGATTGGCCACGAGCATGCATAATCTCATAAAGGATTTGGCCACAAACTTGCATGTTAGCATAAGGGGTTTGGGTTCATAAACATGCATAAGCCCCAAAATCTTGTCTTAGCCAATGTTTCACAAGTAAAGTGGTTCCTAAAGGTTCATGCTAGCATTTCATGCATAAAGATCCAAACTTGCAAGTTAAACTTGGTTATGCATAGCATGAGAGGCATGATTAAATCACTCACATGGCCTAAAATCATAAACATGAACACAAGAGGCAAGGTAAGGTTCATATAGGTTCGCATAATCATGTTTAGCCTCATTTTATCCCATGTCAACATTAAAAATACCGTTTTGATCCAAAAGTAGCTAGAACTTACATAGTATGGCAAGAGGACTAGGAGCATGAATGGTTTTGGCGAAGAAAGGTAGCTCCTTTGATGAAGATCCGTCATGAAACTCGCATAGCAATGTTGATTTGGCCTCTATTTGGTGTAGCAAGCTTGCACCTTTTGATTTGAACCCGATTTGAATGCATAGGCTCTAGGGATTGGAGATGGAGGCCATGATCAAGATTGATTTTGGCAGCACTTAGTTGCTAGGTTTGATTTTTAGGGATTTAGGTTAGGTTTAGGGTCTTTTTATAGAGATTAGGATAGTTTTAGGCCCTAGGATTAGATCTAGGATTAATCTAGGCCACAGAAATCGTCACAGGCCCATCAGACCAGACCAAGACTGCATCCAGGTGCACCAGGCCACAAAACACGGAGTTTTGTTTTTGGACCCAGTCGACACCCAAGTCGACAGCCCTGTCGACTTGGGGTCCAGGGGTGTCGACAGCCCTGTCGACTCCCCTGTCGACATGGGCTTTGGCGGGAAAATTCCCGCCTACCCCAAAACTTGAACTTCCTAGGTGATTTTCAAACTTGAAAACCCTGAAAACTTTGACGGATCATAACTTGGTCATACGGACTCCGATTCTCGAAAACTCGGACTCTATTTCGCGTATTTTTCCGAGACGAATGCAATGGCATAGCCTGTTTCACTTGATTCAGAATTTAAAATTAAATTCTGCCTTGATTCTCATTTTAACATGTTATCGAAAAATACGGGTTGTTACACAAAGCATGTCTTGGGGAAGAAGTCAAGTGTAGGAACCATCTAGGGCCTTTAGATTAAAGATGAACCATGAGAACCATCCAAATGCAAAATCTGCATTTGAGCGAATCGGCCCACGGGTTTACAGCCAAACACCCTGGATTAACCCCTAGTCGACCCAGTGGGCTCGGTTCGACCTCAAAAATCGGCCGGTTCGGTTATTCCCCTCTCCCAATTCGCTGTTTTGAACATTTTTGCATATTTATTTATTTAATTTTCAATTATATATATATATATTTCTCTGCGCAACCCATTTCACTTAATTAAGTATACTTTAATTTGGGAATTTTTCGTGAAACTTCGCGAGGCCATATCTTGGTCATACGGACTCCGATTTTCGAAAACTCGGACTCTATTTCGCGTATTTTTCCGAGACGAACGCAATGGCATAGCCCGTTTCCCTTGATTCAGATTTTACAGTTTAATTCTGCCTCCATTTATGTTATAACAGGTTATTGAAAATACGGGTTGTTACATTCTCCCCACCTTTTAGGATTTCGTCCCCGAAATCTCCAAGTTAGGAAGAACATATTCTACCATCCATCATCCATCTACTCAAAACATCATCCACAAGCAACCATTGTCCTTAGATGATTTCTAATGCTGTATGAATATATGCAAAACGTGTGTGTACATGTTCCTTAGCTAATGCTAATGATCAGGCCTGAATAATCTTTCTAATGCAAAATATGTATAGTGCCATGAATCCAACATGTATGAAAATAGTCCTAGTCATATAGATACTATATGTGTGCACAATCATTCATTCATATGCAACAACCGCATGATAATACATTCGATTTCATCCATAAACAAGTATAAATACTCGTGCATATGCAATATGAAATGTGACCGTGTCGAGCTAGTATCTAATGTGTATTCGCGCATCCACGAGCAACCACTTGCAACCACTTGCAACCATATCAATCATAACATGTTTCAAATACATGTTTACATCCATAGGGTTCTACCTAGAATTCCCTGAAACAGGGTCGAGAAGATAAACAGGACAAACTCCTTACAGGGTTTGTAATGGAGAACAGGACCGAGAGGATGTCCACAAAAGATAGCCTACAAGTAAGCTCTACAGAAAACAGGGATCAAGGATATACTCCCAAAAAGAGATATCATGCGAGTATCTAGTCTTTGACCATCAAAGTCGTCTTTTAACTTCACGATTTTGTAGCTTCTTATTCCTGTTTCCATAACATGAGCTGGAACTCATTTCTTCGTCGCCTCTCGTTCCACTTGCACTTATCCTTTTCCTAGAATACTTGACGCAAACATGACTGCGTACTCATGATCTCATGCAAGCTTTCCAAAATTCACTAGTGAATCTTGGATCTCGTTTATATACTATAAGGCATTCCATGTAGAAGAAGTTTCTCTTGAAAGTAAACAGATGTCAATCAGGTTATCATGCGCACTTACTAGGGTGATCTCTATAACCCATGCATAAATGAAGTAAACCATCCGTCTTATTGGCGAACACCACTCGATCGGGCTTCAAATTTCCAATAAAGGCATCAAGGGATTCTAAGTAACTAGTCATGATAGAACCTCAAAAAGGTTACCCGATACTTCGAGGGCATTACCAAGGCTAGTCAAAAGGTCTAACTACCCTTCTATCAAAACCGGGAGTGGCACCCCCTACTGGATAACCACTTCATCCCTAGAATCCATCCATAGCTTATAAACATAAGCATTATTTCCAAACTCAACACTTGGCATAGACATTCCCAAATCCAAACAAGTCATGTATAAATGGACTGATTCTCCAATAGGACTTTGAGACAAAAATGGGATTCTCTATTACGCTAGTACTTAAGGTGCAGAGACTCAACTATCGAAGCAGACTTAAATGATACGAACAACGAAGTCCTAACGGGTTGATAGAGAAGAAAAGATAAACCTTTAACAAGATCGTTACCCTCCTTCCGAGGTACTCTAGAAATGAGAGCATACTACTGCCCTCCCGATGATCTTGTCCTTGTCCCATAATACTTAACTATCCGCCCCGTTTTACCATGCCAAAGGTACTCTCTCGTCATGGGTTTCATTGTTCATCTTTCTCCCTCCTTTGAGGACAAAGCCATACCAACAAGTTGCTCATCCTTAAGCTCGTATCCTTTATCCTTCTTTCTCACGATCCTTTCTTATAACGCGTCCACTGGTCTCTCGAGAACCACCTCCATCGTATGGAAAGCACTTTCGTAGGTAGAAAAGACTAGCCGCAGTTAAAACTACTGTGACTACAGATGGAGGAAAGAAAGGAAAAGAGACTCAATTAAGGAAACAAGGATAGTGCTAATGGCCTTTGGGGAATAGCCTTTTTCTTTTAAAAGAAAATTTTCTTGAAAAATGCTTCTTTGTAAACAGTTTTTTTTTTCAAATAGTTTTCAGAAGGTCTTTAAAAACTTTTGCCCAGTCTGGTAACCTTCTGCTCTGATACCACGTGTAACACCCCGCCTCCGCTAGGGTCACTCGCAAAGGAATGCACTAGCTTTAGAGGTGCATTATTGGTAAACATGCACAGAAATATCACAAGACAGAACATATAAAATAGCGGAAGTAAAATCAAACTTTCATAACATGAATAAATAAGGTCTAAAGCCTTTTACATCAGAGTACATCAAAACCTGTCTTGCAATAGTAAAGAAGCATAAAGACATTTTCAAAAATTATTCCCCAAGTAAAAACAGTAAAGTAGCCATTAGCCAAGAAAAGTCCAAGCCATCCATGATGACCTTCAAGCAGAAGAAGTCCGAACTAAACAACAGTATTTCCTCCTTGTAACCTGGGGGGGGGGGGGGGGGGGGAACGGAAGAAAAGAGGCGAAACAAAACGGGTCAGTCAAAAAGACTGAGTAAGCCCTATCTACTATTACCATAAAAACTAGTAAAGTTAACTGACATGAGAAACTGAGATGAACATAAGCATGATAACAAGATAGATAAGCTAAATCAAAATAACAGGATGAACTACTGAACTCAGATAAACTAAGGTGTCATGATAAATTACGATGTCAAGATAAAACAAGGTATCACATCGTCAGGTTTCTATCAAGTATAATATCCCCAAGATATTTGTCACGTATAACGCCCCGTGATATCTAACCTGTATTTTAGCTCTGCACCTACCGTACTAGTATCCCCACCGTGTCATGTGTTAACCAAGAATGACCCTCACTCAAAAGTCGTGTAATGGTCCATGTCAACCTAATATATCGCATATATAGGTTACTCAACTTGTATGTTTTATTCCATGTAAATGTTCAGTCCCTTGCCGTAGACCATACGGGCTTTCCCATGAGATTCTATATTACTTTAACATAGTTCCATGATCCTTAAGATCGGTTTGGACTGTTACCCTAAACCTAGCTAGGGTCTTCCAACATGAATTATTGTTTGTACAACTAGGACTTATGCTACCTAGGGCTGCTAGGGATTATGCTTACCTATTGCACGTTTTCGTATCTCGGTTTGGGTTCAACCACCTAGGGCCACTAGGGATTACGCTAACCGCCAACCGCGCCCTTTTTCCCACGCATTCATCGTGAATCGCTTTTCCATGACTGTATGCACATGTATCACATCGTGCCATCCGAGTCCTGTCACAGGGCAAATCAAAAAATACAGGACTCGGTCGGGAGCTTTCGATTTATCTGCCGATGCAGATGCTAAGGTCTGTTTTTCTTATACGTGGCTATGGTCCCACGAGACCACTCCCTCAACTAGTGAAAGACAAGACAGGATAAATCCTGTCAAAATTGGCTAAGTATCCAAGTTCAAGGCTTAACCCTACAAGCCATGCTCAAGTTGGTTAAGTATATTAAGCAATTCACGACTTAACCTCGTCCAATTATCATTCTAGATTGGTTAAGTATATATTAACTTGACCCTATCAATTTACTTAGTCAAATCGGTCAAGTGTATTCAAGCGATTCGTGACTTAGCCTTATCATGTTTTCACGTTATATTGGTTAAGTATTGGTTAACTTAACCACAATAAATTAACGAGTTAGATTGGATAAGTATAGGTTACTTAACCACATCAATTCATCATGTTTAGATTAGTTAAGTGTTTAACTTAACCCCATTAAACTACCAAGTGGGATTAATTAAGTCTAGGCTAACTTAACCCCATCCGATTTCCATGTTTAGATTAGTTGAGTCTAATCTTAACTCCATTCGTTAACCGTATTTTTCGGTTAAGTGTCATTAAGAAAACTTACTTAACCTTACCAAGTTATCGCGTTGGATTGATTAAGTGTTGGTTAACTTAACCCCATCCACTAGTCATATAAAAATGGTTAAGTGTCATTAGGCAAATCAAGTTACTTAACCTACCCAACCTTGTCGTGTTTTGTTAAGTATCATTAGCCTAATCAAATTACTTAACCCATTTGTCCATGTCATATTTGGTTAAGAGTCATTAATCAAATTAACTTAACCCTATCATGTGGCATTAATTACTTAATGCACCTTCGCCTCTCACATTAGACTTTGTTGTGGTTACTAGTTAAGCCGGTCGGTTCCGGGTAGCTTTACACCACAACTTGGTCTAACCTCGGGTTCAAGCACAACATGACCAACTTCTCACATTGGGTCCTATTGTTTGCAACTACTAGTTAGGCCGGTCGGTTCCGGGTAGTTTTACGTTGCAAACTCAACCCAACCTCGAGTTGGCCACACTTATATTATCTAAGTGTCATGTCCATCATGTTTCCCAAAACATGTTACAAGTTTTCAAGCATTTGGGTAGACCTAACTTAATATGTAAATTCCCAAAGGGTAGACCTAACTTAATAGGTAAATTCCCAAGCTTATGTTTTTATGCATACTTACATGTCAACTTCCATGTTATATTTCAAGTCATGTTTTCAAGTTGTATTTTCATGTCATTAGAAATTACCCATAACATAACCCAACGCTTTTAAACTCGCATATACGTTCGCGACAACGTAATGGAATAAAAGAAGAGACTTGGCAAAGGCATGACAAAAATGGATATTAAGCCACAAGTTAATCATGGTGGCAAATGAGGCACAAATGTGTTCATTAACTTGCATGTTACATTCTTAAGCCTCAAAACATGCATAAACCCAAACTTGGCACATAAGCGAATCATGGTGACAAAAGATATGGAATGATGACTAGTAACTCGCATATATCATCATATAAGGGTTATGACTTCATATGCAAGTTGACATAAAGGTTATGAGGGTTCTCATGTTGCCTAATGCAACATTTCAACATAAAGGTTGTAGCTTTTAGCTCACAAGATCAAGATAATGACTTCATAAACTTGCATGACATGATAGCATGTATCATACTCAATGATCAAACCCAAACTTGCAACATGAACATTTAACTTCATAGTTAATATCTAAGAGTAGGGAAAGGGCTTACATTGCTATGAAGGCACAAAAGATATGACAAAGCCCTTATGCAATCAAATAGACCCAAAATGCAAGCTCTAACATAAAAACCCTTGAGCCAAAATGATCAAAACCCTTGCTTTATGATGCAAAGATAGAAACTTGACTTGAATGCAAGCTAATGACAATCATACAAGCTTGAAAACACTTGTATGCATGGAAAATCTCTCATAGAAACCATTTAGAAATTTTATGAAGAGAGTGGAGGCCATGAGAGGTAAAATTTTGCCATAGTTTAGTTGCATGAATGAATAATGAGGATTTAGGATAGGTTAGGGTCTTATTTATAGATTAGGCAAGTGTTTTAGGCCATAGGATTAAACCTAGATTCAATCCAAGCCATCAAAGCATGTCTTGGGGAAGAAGTCAAGTGTAGGAACCATCTAGGGCCTTTAGATTAAAGATGAACCATGAGAACCATCCAAATGCAAAATCTGCATTTGAGCGAATCGGCCCACGGGTTGACAGCCAAACACCCTGGATTAACCCCTAGTCGACCCAGCGAGCTCGGGTCAACCTCAAAAATCGGCCGGTTCGGTTATTCCCCTCTCCCAATTCGCTGTTTTGAACATTTTTGCATATTTATTTATTTAATTTTCAATTATATATATATATATATATCAATATATATATATATATCAATATATATATATATATATATATATATATATATATATATTTCTCTGCGCAACCCATTTCACTTAATTAAGTATACTTTAATTTGGGAATTTTTCGTGAAACTTCGCGAGGCCATATCTTGGTCATACGGACTCCGATTTTCGAAAACTCGGACTCTATTTCGCGTATTTTTCCGAGACGAATGCAATGGCATAGCCCGTTTCCCTTGATTCAGATTTTATAGTTTAATTCTGCCTCCATTTATGTTATAACAGGTTATTGAAAATACGGGTTGTTACAGATTCAAGGGTCACTGCAGAAAATCACGTTACTAAAATAATACCATATAAATATGAATTATGAATAATAATACAGTTTTCTATATTAGCAAGCGTGCTTGTAAACAAAAAAGAGACTGTAAAAATCTTTCTAACTCATGTGGCTCGTTCATATTTTATGACTGGAAGTACAAACTAGCGAGCATAGCAAATCTTATCACTTTTGAAAATTTCTGCTAATAAAAAAAAGTTTTTTTTTTATAAATTTCTTCTTATTTCACTCATTTGGCTTTTTTCTACCATTGTAGATGCAGATCAGTTGTCAGTTCCCACCATTCTTGAATCATATAAAATTATACGCAACAGGCCCTTGTCCTGAACCGCTTCTCAAACACACAAGAAGGACGTGAATTTGAGTTACGGATGAATAACACATGAGTTTCAGATTCATATACCTACCCTATGCAAATTGAAACAATAACCCAAAAATCTCACAAATATACTGAATTCTAAGGTCGAATAACTGTATTTTTGAAAGTCCTAAACTTTTATTTCACCTAAATCCAGCAGTTGCCAAAGTCACGATTGTTGCAAATGAAAATTGAACTTCGGTTGTTAGGTATTATAGCTCGAGTTCAGTAATGCTAAAGTCACGATTTCCTTGATGTCCTGATCTCTCTTAATTCGAGCATAGCGTCAGTCTTCAAGATCTGATCTATCTAATCTGGGTTACGGACATAGGGCAGAGAGGACCCAAAGAACCAATTTTCATTTGCAACATGTAAAAATTGGGATGTTTAAATTGATGGAACTCGTAAATCATGAATCACAACAAACGTTGAATTTTTGAGAAGGAATAGGGATATGAGAAGGAACAGAGAGAGAAATAGAAATACGAGGGAGGAACGCGCATTTTTTTGGATTTTTTTTGGCAATTATGTTGTTATTAATAATTGTTATCAAATCTCCTTAAAAATAGGATCCAATTTATACATGTTATCAAATTTCCTACAATGTAGCATTTCAAAGCTCCATTCTAGGTATATTTTCAAATCTTAATATCCTTAAAAGTATGATTTAATTTCAAATCTAGAAATTAATATATCTTAAATGCATGATATAAAATTTAGTTTTCTTTACAAATTCAAAACATATTTATATAATAACTTTAAAATATGATATAACAATTAAACTTTATTTAATAATTAAAAACGTTCATCTAAAAATATTATCAAAGCTTATTACTTAAAATAGATCTAAAGAGTAAACTTTCTTTGCAAAATTAATTTTAACGTGATTTTATTAAATCTTAATATATATCAATAAAATATAGAATCTAACATTCAAAAACGTTCATTTAATAATATTATCAAATCTTAATATATATACATATATATCACTTAAAATTAGGACCCAACAAATAAACTTAATTTACAAATTCATTTTTCATTGTATAATAACACAAATAGTGATTCGTACTTTAAAAACAATAGATATTGAAACTTAGATTTAAAAAATAAAATCACATGATTTTAACATAAAAATATATACGTAATAATTTTATTTTAAGTGTGTTATACATATAAGACTTGCAAAGAAAATAACTCACGTGCGAAGCGCGTGTCGTAACGCTGGCAATAAATAGTTGTCGTCAACATTATTTGTATTTATTCGTAGTGGCAACTTTTATGGTTTAATACTGTGGCCAATCCAAAGAGTCTACGTAAGAGGCCAGAAAAGAGATCACGCGAATTGAAATTTGTACTTTTAGATGTGATTTAAAGTAAGCTGTTAAATTTATAGCCGGTGAGAATGGTATGGATTGTGTCTCTACAACAAACTAGAGAAATATATTTTAATCATTTCAGATGATGACATATATGTGTGAAATTGTGAAACATTTTAGAAAAATTTAAAGTTAAAACTTTTGTAGTCAATTGTTTGAAGAAAAAAACAATGTATGATAAATATTAACGAATGATTATTTAATATTAATTATTGTTTATCAATTCATTAACTGCTAATTATTTCTTATTTCAAAATAATAATTAATAAAGAAATCATTTTACAAAAAAATTGTTAAGATATGTAAACGAAATCTTCAATTCAAAAAATTGCTAGAACATAATTTTTTGACACATCATCACACAACTCAGCATTATTTTTAACGAAATGTTAAAATGATATGAAAAAAATGCAGGGGTTAATAGCAAAAAAACTTCCCTTTTTGTATCTGTGTAGATAATAGATTTTACCTACCTATAACTATTAGTAGATAATAATACTTCAACAATTCTATAACATTAACAATATTTACTTACCAATAAATTTGCCACTGAATATTGGTAGATAAAGGTTCTCTTTACCTATCCATATTTATTGGTAGGTAAAATATTGGTAGGTAAAGATCATATTTCTTGTAGTGCATATGATGTGTTTTTATAGCACTTGGTTATAAGATACGCGAGTTATCGGAAAGACCGGATACGCGAGTTATTTGGAAAGACCGGGTTTAACCCATTCTAAATAAATGATACGACGACTAAAAGTCGAAGAAGACGGTGGTTGAAGACCAGGGATCTTCACATCGGTTGGATGATTACTGATGTCTTGATTGGATTGTACACCCAAGACGAAGTAATAAGTGGTGATCGTCCAGATGTACTTGGGGATCGACCGGATATGCGAGGTTCTCTCTCTTGTATTGGACATACGGGACGAGGAATAAGGTGCCTCCGATATCGTTCATACCCAAAATGGACTTGCAAATGGATTGTATGTCTGGCATTGTATTCTGTGCTGTATTCGTTGATCTATGCAAAATATATCTGTTTGGTGGTGGAGAATTCATTCTCTTTCTTAACACCCTTCTCTAAGACGCACGAGCTTAGAGATTATATATTGGTGGAAATCAATGGTACGGTATGAATTGACAATGTGGCATGTTGAGTTGCATGGATCAAGGCTTTTGCTGAAAAGCAAAGTCTTGTGGTTGATGATCAAAGCACAACTTTAAGTAGCACAACTTTGTGTAGCGTTAATTTGCGAACCTCACACCCCGGTGTGAACCAAAAGCGGGGTAGAGATTGTACATACGTTAGCTTCAAGCTAGAAGTGATGTCATGGTATGGAACCCAGGCATTTTACTTATGTGGATGTTGCATTTTATTTGTTGGAAAACAAGGTACCTCGTATTTGATATCAAGACCAACTAAAAGGTCCGAGATGGTCGACGTGACTGACCATTTTAGATATACGATAAAACCGGCTAACGTATAGTTTATGGTATAACTAATCAGCGACGGCTGACTGGCCCTAAAGATCCAAGGGTTACCCAGAGGCATGATCCTGAGACATTTGCTAGAGTGTCTCGAAATCAGTGAGGAAGATCCATTGCCTCAATTCATAGATGGAAACCCAATTTCCAATAAGTGAATTTACGGTTTGGTTGTAAACCTATATGGCGACATAATATAACGGTACCTACGCTGCCTATGATTGGTATATTCATATTTGAAGTTGATTTCTTGACTTATAGTAATAATAAAAGATGAATTTCGTGTATCAAGCATATTTGGCCATTATAAGGTAAAACTCTATCCTCTGGTTTGTGTTTTCATTGTGTGATGGGACCTGAGTCTTATAATGGCTTCATTTTTCCTTTTTAGCATTGTGCTGTTTGTTTTATGGTATTCTTGGGAGAAAACCTGTTCCATGTTATACGGCGTGGACCCTCGATTGACCCAACTTTAAAATAAAGTTAATAACTGTTTAGTTCTCACACCAGTCCCATGACTGACTCGGAGTTTATTGTTTCTACCTAAACTATGGGTGCCCATATTTTCCACACGAGCAACTAGTAGTTTTGGATTTGCAGATATTTCTTTTCACAGGATCCTAGATTACAGCTGGAGTTATATTCGGAAAGCTTTGTAACCGTGTATTTCTTTCAGTTGTGGTAGTTGATGTTTTCCGCTGCACATTATGTTCATGTATTTAAATGTAATGTCTAAATCTCTGATATTTTTCCGTTGTATATTATTTATTTGTACTCTGATGTGAATTGTTGTGAAAGCAATGAAATGTTCTATGGTTTTGCACTCTGATGCATCGTGTTCTCGAAGAAATCTGCCTTCGCATTCGGTTTAGGCCTGCCGGGATTTGCGGGTCATGACATCTTGGTATCAGTGCTTTGTTTTACAAACTCGAGAACAAGACACATTAGAACCGAACGAAAGAATTCATCAGATAAAGGATTAGTAAAATCCTATAAGAATAACTCATTAGAGATAGGGTTAGTAATGCCCTAGAATTAGTATGGAGAGTGTTATTTATTAAAAACAAATTTAGTTTTGAAAATTATATCTTATCATACGTATTTGAGTATTTTATTTTATATTGAATTTGGACAGCAAAGTATAGGAAGATTTTGAGTATATGCCCGACGAGATGTATGTTCGAAGTCTCTAGTATACTGAGTAGATATAGAATCACACTCTAGTCCCTCGGGGATGATTCTTATGATGTGGCCACATCATCAGTGTTTTGCTCGAGTTTCAAAGTGGGATGTCTATATGATTCCAATTGATTGGTGTGAGAACCAAAAACTTAGTTAGAGTTAATTGTTTGTGATTTGGCATTGAAAATATGGTTTTTAGGTATATAAAAGTTATATTTTTGAAAAGCTAATCAAGAATTGATTGCTGGTTGTGATAGATGATTATTAGTTTAACTATATATATATATTGGAATAATAAAACCAATATGAAAACGAAAGGTAATTTAAGCCAAATCAAATTAAATGTTAAAACAAATTGATTGGAGTTGGATATATATATATATATATATTTGTTGAACAGGTTATTGCATGGAAGCGTAGCATTGAGTAGAGAATTAAATTGCATGCCCAACAAACAGGTGCACCTTAATGAGTTGTTTGCGCAATTTTACTTATTATAAACTACTGTGAGTGATTTGGATGCGTTGTGACGGTTGTTCTGTGTGAAATTAAAACATACGCCATAGAATAGTAATAAATAAATTATGGATCACACAACATAACATACTATTGAGGATAACATATCATATTCGTAAGCATTTGGCGCTCATATGACAAGGTTTGGATTACCATATGATCGGGATGCTTGTATGGCGAGGACTGAATTACAGGTCGAACTGAGAACTGATTATGGATTTAATAACATATAACGGTAAACTGCAAGATTTAATAACAAACCCTACACAGGTCTGGAGATGACAAAAATACACACACATCATGTCTCTCTTGTTTTAGTTACCGTTCGCGGGTTTGAGGGGGGAGCAGGGCTTATAAATTATTATGGGTTTGCATAATTGTTTTGTATGTGATATATTGATTTATTGGGTGCCTAATACGGCCCAATAAATTTGTTCAAATCAATCCCTACAAAGGAGATTATGGCAAAAAAATTCAGAAATTTGAGGTGTTAGACAAATTTCAAGAAAAATGGAAGTTCTTAGAAACTAAAAAGTTGAAGAACTCAAATCAGAATGAAAGTTGAGTTGTTTAGTTAAACAAATTTGAGCTCCGTTCTTTTTTCGAGGACGAAAAAGTTTTAAGTGAGCGAGGTTTTAATAACCCGTATTTTTGGAATCAACTTAAAATATTGTTTTTAATTTATTTAATGGATTTTAATGATAAAATAATTTATTTTAATAAATAAACGACTTGAAATTATTTTAAAATGAAGAAGGAACGTATAAATTTAAAATTTAATTAAAACGAAATGGGAGTGGCGCGGTAGTTTGAAAATTTGGTTTTGAACTTTAAATTAATATACAGAATGCAATATAAATCAGAATTGGATGAAACAACAAATGCTAGAATCTATTTAATTATATCTTTCTAACTAATGTAAGAAATTGAGATTTCATTTTATAAATTGTAAGTCATGTCTAGATTAAAATTTAGAATAGTTACTATGGAATTTATATATTTTTTAATATTAAATATAGCCCTTAAAAATAGTCATTTTGCAAACGACCTCCATTTTCGACGAAACCACTTTTGTTGGATTCGAAATGTCAAATTATTACCAGGTTTAAAATTTCAAGTCATTTAGAGTTAGCATGTGAGCATAGTAAATTTAAACGAGTTTTCAAATTTAGTTTAAATTTAATAAGCTAGTTAAAAGGACATTTTTCAAGCGGTCTCCAAAATCAACAAAATTATTTTTGTTAGGACCGTAACATCAAAACATAGCGAGATTTCAATTTTCATAATTTTTGGAGTCAGTATGTGTCCCCGGTAAGTTAAAATGTACGTTCAAATTCAATATTGACCGTTATATTAATTTTTATTTCAATTTTGATAACAACTGATCGAAACAGCTGAATTGGCTTATGAAACATATCCCATTGTATTTGGAATGGGGGTAATTAGCTAGGGGCAACAATTGTTGGGTTTGATTTGGAGTTATAAATCATATTGAGATAATTTTTGAATTAAATTATATTATAATATACAAATATATACACAGAAAACCCTACACCTATCATTAACAAACCCTAATTCTCCTCTTCCAAAAATGTGCCGCCAGCTTCAAAATGAATGGACCAAATCTTCAGATTTTGAATCCCTAATTTTTCTAAATTGGATACGAATTAAACTGTGCTTCCAAAACAAATATCGAAGAACATTTTAAGGGCTATAAATCTATATGAGTTTGACTGTAAATAGAGCAGCAAAATATGAGGGTTTTGGGTCCAAAACTGCTGACTTTCGAGCGAAATAGGGGAGGAAGAGGGCCACCGAGCGTGGAAAGATCGAGGGTGTGGGGGTGGCAAAGCGGAGGCTCCTCGATTGGCGGCCATGGATTGTTGATCAGGAGCTCCGGTGTACGTGCGTGGATGGAGTTTTTTGTTCGTGCATGGTTCGATTTTCTTAAAATAATTTTGATCGGGGGGAGAGAGATGTTAAGAGAAGTAATTAAAATTAATTATTATTAATGTAATTATAGTTTAAAGGTCCATAACTTATTCATATGTAATCAGAATTCAGTGAAACAATTTGCGTTGGAATCGTGTCGATGAATACTACAAGATGGAGCTGACCAGAATGAAAATGGAGCAAATTGAATTTTGATCTAAACTAAACGTTTGTTTAATTTAGTTTATAATTAAATCCTCAATTAAATACTGACGGAGTCGAACCCAAAAGTGAGAACTCTCTCACTCAAATTATTTTTACAGTTATTAAATCTATGACTGAATACAGTTATTTGATAAATTTCTAATGGCTGATGATGCAGTTATACGATGAATTTGATAATGAATTTGTAATGGTTGATGATGTTATTCAGATAATAGAGAATGATTTTGTAATATTGTAATGTCCCGAATTTCCGTACCCTTTTGGATCGACTAATAACACCACACGTCCAACCCAAATTACACAGAAATACGAATCATTAATAGAAAAAAAATTAGAGGATGAGAGATAGAAAGAAAGAAGTTTAGAATAGAAGAAAACGAAGAACAAAAGTCACACAGCGGAACGAATAAGATATATTATATAACATAATGTTTGAAATACAAATCGGTAACTGTATATATACATTGCATCATCAAAGCACACCAGTTATTCCTGGAACAGTTATAAACTCTTGTTTCCAAATACAACATAGGACACATTGGAAAATATGATAGTCTATAGCTAACAGGTTAAGCCTCCCGCTTTAAGCTTCTCCAAATGAATCTATAAAATCCTAACTACTTGACTGCCCGTACAAATTTGGGCACCCAAGAGTTTAGGGAAAACAAAACAAAATAAACTCTGGGTCAGTCACGGGACTGGTGTGAGTAAACTCCAACCATTTGATTTAACTTTTAAAAATCCTTTCGAAATAAATGATAATCGTAAGACCGATCCACACATAAACACGGATGGTTTTCTCCTTACGATAACCAAAAAATATTTTAGATATCAAATCCAATGATATTATAATAGTGACTACATCAAATAAATAGAATCTAGTGGAACGCTTGCATCTCACGCTCCATATATAATATAAAATCGAAAACCGCATGGCGCTTATTGGAAATTGGATTTCCAACATGATAAGGTATGGAACCACCTTCCGATAGTGTATCTCTAGAGGGGAATCCACCAGGTTCAATAAGAACGTCTTGCAACCCGGCCCACACATGGCTGGCCACTCATTTAACTTGAGTGTACCGAGCATCTGATCACCAACGGTTGTGATCAGCAATGGTTACCAAAAGCATACAACAATGAATAAAATAAGAAGCAAATGAATTTTCTCTAGATCATATGATAATACCCCTAATGGGAATGACCTACATGGCCATGCTGCCTTCCCGATTTCTGTCATTTCCCAGTTGATGAGGCTTGAGGTCACGATTATTTTTCAAAACATCTTTCCACCATTTACATTAAATATCACGTCGTCAGACATTCATCCATATATGTTGTCCTGGGACTGGACAAATTGAAGGCACCATTCTATTAATCCATCTTGGGCAATTTCCACCTAGGATTGATAGAACAACCCTTGCACTTAACTCCGTCTTCATATATCTTCAGGATATGTTGATTCGTAACGCTTATGCCAATACAGAGTGGTTTTCAGATATTAAACTTGATCCCGATCTCCCCGTATTGACAACGGAGGTATAAAATAAAGCAAAACTTTGATAGTCGATGATTTAACTATCAAAGAAACATCCAAATTCCATGTAAGTTTGATTCGTAACTCTCTCTCGAATAATCTATATTCGATTATATTCCGAACTTCAGAATTTATCTACAATTTCATATTAATTCAAATTCCAAATTCGCTTTTGAATTTATCTTTTCTGAATCCTTACCAAATTCCTTAATAACCATTTCAGTCTACTATACGTTATTCTGATTTATTTTATATTCCAATTTTTGGAATAAAACTCATCTTTTTCCTTTTAAAATAATGATGTATTTCCCTTTCTCATTCATGTTCCAATTTGGATTCATATTTCAAATCATCTACATTTCCTTTATAGATATTCCATTTGCAAAATATTTGCTTTAAGCCATTATTCATTTTACATGAATACGTTTCCTTTATATATTATCAAATCAGTTTGATTTCATACTTATAAATAATATCTTAAACCCAAATTCTATTTATAACTTCTATTTAGAATTTTCCATACAAATCTCATTTTTTATTCCAATCATTTAAAACCTCTTTTATAATTTCCTTTAATATTTGCTAAGTTCAAATCTATTTTGAATATTGGTTTCAAAACCGATTTCCACTTTCCCATATATATTCATATTGGGATCTTATATTCCAATTTATCCAATGATTAATAATTCATTTAATTTATTTACTTATTTATAAACAACTTCTTGATTTATCCACTTGAACATGTTTCTATTTTCAACTCTATTCGAAATTTTATTTCTATTTTGGAAATAAATTCCATTTTTAATTTCCAATTTCCTTTTCCACATTCAAAAATATTTTACGGTATCTAAAATACCAAGTTCCTAGGGCCAGTGTAAATCAAACACAACATACCCAATCATGGATTATCTAACGCATCATGTATCACAATCAAATAAAAACAATAATATTAATGTTGAGGAATCTAGTTGGATCCCTCCAACCTGTTTACCTGCATCCACAGATGTTAATCAGATCAATAATATTAATTTCACATTAATATGAAATATTATGGGGAAACGAATTAATAATCAATAAGCGATATAACTATATCAACCAATTCAACCAATTTTATCAACCATTCGTCCAAACAATCATCACACGGTATAAAATTACTATAAATAAATTTAAAACTCATTTATATAAAAATATAAACGAGTCAGAGTTTGTGAGTTTACTCACCATGGTTCACAGTTGAAGATTCTTCTTTGGTTTCATGTAAAATCAAACGAACGTTTAATTTTATATGAAATTACAGTAGCTTTCTTCTCCGTCGCTTCCATCTAGTGGATCTTATCGTTTCGATTCAACATAATAGGTTCTGTTTCAATTCTAATCACAGATGAATTAGTTATCTATGTTAATGTTAAATTTAAGTTATAATAAAATAATATTTACTAATCTCTCCTTAATCATATATTTTATTTTAAAATTTAAAACCCTTACTGTTTTTGAGCTTTCTTTCCCCCTGCTAAAACATGCATTGAAGCTTTCTTATTTCTGGCGTTTATGTCCTTCCCACATTGGAAAGAAATCCGATCGTTGCTTCTGTTCTTCATCATACGAAAATTTCCTTCACCAATCCCTCATTTAAATTTAATAATGCCTTATTATATTCCACGTCATCTTCTCTCTCCCACTTATCTCCTTACTTCTGCATCCAAACCGCATGCAACAGTGCCACCTTCCTTCCCAATGCTCCAACAATGCATCATGCAAAGACTACATGGCCAAAACTTGAAGAGCTTATTTCCTTATTATCCCACTAACTCCAAAACATAAGCCACTGTTAACACCTCTTCCTCCAGTAAAATTCGAATCAAGCTTCTGTTTTTTTTTCATGAACAAGAATCCATCCTTAATTGCAGCGATGCCACTATGGACCGGGCACTTATCGAAACACGCCATATCCTCCACTGCTCCACGCCACCGTCACTGAAGTATCGGCCTCTACCTCCCCCTCGTTTCTTCTTCCCAGTACTTCGCTCAATGATCAATGACGAAGCCAGATTATCAAGTTGACTCGAAACCCTTTTCAGCTAAAGATCTCCGTTGTCGATCAACTATCGACCACCGCGCCAGTGCTAGTAGCCGCGCCTCCTTCCCACAGACCTCCGTCCTTCAGACTCCACCTACTGACATACACTGACATCGGAAAACTACAGTACTCAGGCCGCCATTCGAAAATTTCGAACAAGAAAAATCCGATCACACCATATAACAGTGATACCCACTTGAAGCCCATGTTGTAACGATAATAATGAATTCAAGACCAGATTTTTCTGTGTATTATTTTATTTTTAATGAATTTATGAAGTTCCATTTGTTCACATAGTTTTCGCGAGAAGTAAGAGACGAAGTACTAGTATTTAAAAGAGAAACAACTTGGGTAGCATGGGTGTAACATCGTAGGGAGCACGGTATTCATGGCTTGGCCCTCACGGCAAGAGTTGGTTTGGGGATGGCGGAATTGAAAATGTGGAGACCATGCTAATGGAGTGTACAACATAAGATAATATTTCCCTTCTTATTTTATTTTTCTCTTCCAACCTTTCAAGCCGTGAAAGAGCAGGTGTGATAACCCCAAAGTTCCGTAGTATGAAAGCAAGGATAATTATTGGAATACAACATATTTACCACAACCACAGATTTCAGATAACAGCATAACACATAAATCATAGCAGGGGAAAATAGAATTGTCATCAACATCACAACATCAGAATGTCAGAGTGGCACAGTTAGAGGATAAACATGGCATATAAAAAGTCTCAGCGAGAATAAATAGGTCTAAAACACCATCAAGTAAAACATGAGAAAATGATGTCCAAATGTTTTCAAAATAGAAATAAAAGATAGAAATGGTCTTCGTCTTCTATCCACAAGCATACTCCAATCTAGCATATGTCCAAATAACCTGATACCTGTCACTTGGTTGCCCGTGTAAAAATAAGGGCACCCGAGTTTGCAAGTGAAACAAACTACGAGTCAGTCATGGGACTAGTATGAGAAATATTTACTTAACTAATAATAAGGCTAACCATAGGACCACGCTGCTAACGCGGAACGAGTTTACTCCATTGGATCGCCAATGCATAATTTAAACAAACTTTTAATCAAAACAACGCAATGTTTTTTAGAAAATGAAATCATTATAAGACTCAAGTCCCATCACACAATGCAATGCAAACCGGAGGATAGAGTTTTACCTTATAATGATCAAACATGCTTGGTACGTATAAAATAATATTTAATATTGTTATTAGTGTCTAGTCAATTTTAAAACACTTTCAAAGTGAATGTATCAATCCTAGACGGCATAGTACCCCATCCTACTATGTCGCCATATATAGGTTTACAATCGAGTCATAATGTCGTTCTGGAAATTGAATTTTCATCATGAGTCAAGGCTAGGGATGATTTCCTTACCGATTCGAGACACTCTAGCAAATGTCTCGAGATTCCCCGCAGTGACCGCTTGGATCCTGTCGGGCCGGTCCACAAATTTACCTTAGTGGATTAGTTGTGCTTGAAGACACGCTTCCCGGACCTATTAGACCTATCTGTTGGCCACTATCGACCAATATATCCGAGGTACCTCACAATCCATTATCCATATAATTAAAAATGTCTTGGCTCCATACCATGACACCAATTCTAGCTAGAAAGAAACGTGTGCAATCCCTGCGTTCCCTTATCCCGTTTTTGACTCCTACCGGGGTGTGAGGCTCTCAAAGTAACATTATACATAAAGCTATGCCTAAATAAGCTATGCTTTGGTCATCAACCACAAGGCTCTACTTTTCAACAAAATCCTTATTCATTTGCATCTTGGAGTACCACATTGACAATCCACGCCATGCGATCAATAACTATCAATATATAACCTCTAAGCTCGTGCGTCTTAGAGAAGGGGGTTAAGAAAGAGAATAAATTCTCTTCCACCAAACAGATATATATTAAATAGAAATCAATTCACATAGAATGAAATTCAACGTCAGACACACATCCATTTATAAGTCCGTTCGGGTTCTGAACGAAACCGGAGACACCTTATTCATCGTTCCTTATGTCCAATACGGAAGATAGGTACTCGCATATCCGAAAAATCAACAAGTACGTTCGAACAACTACCACTTTAACCCTTTATGGGGAGCTAACCAATGTCGGGCATTAGTAGTCGTTCATTCGATGTAAAGATCATCGGTCTTCAATCAACGTCTTCAATATCTTTGATTTAAATCGTCATGCAATTATTTGAAATGAGATTGAACTTGGTCTTTTCAAATAATTCTCGAATAATTATAATTTAAATCATTTCATATCGTTGATATTATTTTATAACGATTTATCACAATTTTTATTTATATAAAAATAGCCTAATTTAATTTAACGATACTTCGGGTCAACAGGCGGCCCTGGCGTTGTTTTTACCCAAATTTGATTTACATATTTCTCGAAATCTAACCATTGGATTTTAACAAAATTTATTTCATTGGAAAGATCTTCCCAAAGCAGACCTAACGGTTCCAGTTTTGGGAAAATCCGACGATCGAATCTTTCGGTATAATCGTTTAAAGTTACGATTTCGAAACGCGAACTACCACGCGCGATTCGTTTAATTTATATTTATATATAAATTTCAACGATTCCACTGACGTGTTTAACACAACAAATAAAAGAATGTTTTATTCGCATAACATATCTACATGTTATAACGTCAAATAAAATGTAATTTATTTACATGACATTTTCTACATTTCTAATTTCAAACAAAATGTAATTTATTTACATGACATTTTCTACATTCCTAATATCAAATAAAATGTAATTTATTTACATGACATTTTCTACATTCTAATGTCAAATAAAATGTAATTTATTTACATATCATTGTTGCTAATGACAAATAAAAGATAATTTTTATTTTCATTATTTGTATGCAATTTTTAACTTTAACAAATAAAAAGAAATATATTTATTTTGTACATAATTTCAATGTATAACATGATGATAAAAATGTCTCTTTTAAATTTGTATACAATCTAAATGTATAACTAGACAATAAAAATGTCTCTTTTAAATTTGTATAAAATTCTAATATATAACTTGACAATAAAAATGTCTCTTTAATTTGCATACAAATCAATTGTATAACTTGTTACATAAAAATGATATTTTTATTTTGTCGACCATTTTATTTCAACCAAAATGATTAAAAATGATTCTTTTGTTTTGTTGACAATTCTATTTCAACAAAATGATTAAAAATGATTCTTTTATTTTGTTGACAATTCTATTTCAACAAAGTGATTAAAAATGATTCTTTTATTTTGTTGGCAATTCTATTTCAACAAAATGATTAAAAATGATTCTTTTATTTTGTTGGCAATTCTATTTCAACAAAATGATTAAAAATGATTCTTTTATTTTGTTGGCAATTCTATTTCAACAAAATGATTAAAAATGATTCTTTTATTTTGTTCACAATTCTATTTCAACAAAATGATTAAAAATGATAACTCATTTTGTTAACAATCCTATTTTAACAAAATGAATAAAAATGATAACTTCATTTTATTTACAATTCCATTTCAACAAAATGAATAAAAGCGAAAACTTCAATTCGCAAACAATTCTATTTTAACAAAATGAATAAAAGTGATAACTTCATTTTATCTATAATTCCATTTCAACAAAATGAATAAAAGTGATAACTTCATTTTGTTAACAATTCTATTTTAACCAAATGAATAAAAGTGATAACTTCATTTTGTTAACTATTCTATTTTAACAAAATGAATAAAAGTGATAACTTCATTTTGTTAACAATTCTATTTTAAAAAAATGAATAAAAGTTATAACTTCATTTTATCTACAATTCTATTTTAACAAAATAGATAAAAGTGATAACTTGATTTTGTTAACAATTCCATTTTAACAAAATGAATAAAAGTGATAACTTCATTTTGTTAACAATAATCTAATTCAACAAAATTGACATTTCTGTTTTAACACAAATCTATTTAACAAAAATGTTATTTTATTTTTTTGACTATTTCATTTCAAAAAAATATATATTATATTTTGGTTTCAACTATTTTATTTCCACAAAAATGTCATTTTGGTTTCAACTATTTTATTTCAATAAAAATGTCATTTTGTTTTTAACTGTTTTATTTCAACAAAAATGTCATTTTGGTTTCAACTATTTTATTTCAACAAAAATGTTAATTTTGGTTTCAACTATTTTATTTCAACAAAAATGTTATTTTCGTTTCAACTATTTTATTTCAACAAAAACATAAATTTTATTTTCAGCTATTTTATTTCAACAAAAATGTCATTTTGGTTTCAACTATTTTATTTCAACAAAAATATTAATTTTTGTTTCAACTATTTTATTTCAACAAAAATGTAAATTTTTGTTTCAACTATTTTATTTCTACAAAAATGTCTTTTTTGTTTCAACTATTTTATTTCAACAAAAATATTTCATTTCTTTTCAACTATTTTATTTCAACACAATAATCATCAAATCAACAGATCTACGTAACAACATCAATCCTAAATCAAATCACATATAACGACAAATAGAATTTAATAGCGTATTTGTAGAAATGTCTAAACACGATAACAATTAATTAATTTTAATTATTAAAAAGGAAATATCACGGTGAATTTTAATTCTGTATAATTCAGAATTGAATTTGCCCCAAAATCTGAGTTGCTCCAAATTCGTTCTAGTCTGTCCAGAAATGTAGATCTCGAATTTACGATCCCAACGGTTCTAAAATTCTTCAATTCTGTATTCGTATGAATAAGATATGAATTTATTTGTGTAAGTAACATTTTGAATTAATTAATCAAACAATTAGATTAGAAAATACCCTCTTCTTCTTCCTTCAGATCGAGGCCGCTACTTTTCAGTTTCCTTCAATTCTAGGTCAACAGTTTTCGATCCAATCGCACAACTCTGCGATGATCCGACACCACTGCGTCGAAGAGGAGAGGGAGGCACACCTGGAGGGGCCCACGCGGCGGCGCGCGATCGTGCATGGGGGTGCGGAGGCACTTGAAACGATGGCACTTCGGGGTGCAAATTAGATCAAACCACTCAGTTTCAAGTGAAGTAATCCATACGGATTTGAAGCTTATGTAGTGCTCTACAATTATGTCAAAAGGAGTAGGAAGTTTTATTTTATGGATCAAAGGAAATTAATGGTGGAAGAGAGGAGCAATATCGTCCATGAACAGAAGGGTGGCGACGGCTTATTTTTGAGATTAGGGTTAGGTTAAATCCTATTTATAATAAAATAATATTAAATTTCTAGTTCTGCAAATAAACCCATTAATTATCAATAGCTCCAAATTCAGCCCAACGAGAGTTGTCGCTAACCAAATACCCCCATTCCGGACATAATTGGCCCGGTCCGATTAGCCCAATCGATCATTTTTAGCATGTTTTCTTCAAATTAAAATATAAATCATTTACTTATTTAATTAGGTCGATACATTTAAATTCACTGGGGCTAAATACGGACTCCAAAAATTCCCAAAAAATAAATCTAGTTATGTTTTGACGATACAGTCCCAACAAAATTAAATTTGTTGAATTTGGAGACCGTTTGAAAAATAACGGTTGCTTAAATTCAACAGAAATTATCGAATATAGTTTAATTTACCACGCTCATATATTAATTCCAAAAAGTATGGAAAATTAAACTTAGCAATAATTTGACATTCCGGATCCGACAAAAATGGTTTCGTCGAAAACAGAGGTCATTTGTAAAATGACTATTTTTAATAGCTTTAATATTATTTAAAAATGGAAATTTTAAATTCTAGCACATTTAGTAAAAAAAATCTTAAAATAAAAATTATAAATTGGTTCTGATTTTCCAGGTTGTTACAATCTCCCACACTTAAAAACTTTTTGTCCCCGAAAAGGAAACAATAGTAAAGTAGGAAACAAAACGGAAAATGCAAAATATTGTAAATGTACCTCTACACAAGAGCTACACGGAGATATCCACTCTGCACTTGGGATAAGCTTGTTTGATACTATCCTCAATCTCCCATGTGTAGTCTCAAGGATCCTCGCTCCACTACACTTTGACGAAGTGGAACCTCTTATTCCTCAGAATTTTGGTTTCTTTGCCAACAATTTTCACGGCTCCCTTCTTACTGCTAAGCTCGGGGTTGTCTCCAAATCTTGTTGTGTTGCTTCCTCCACAATCAAGTCTGGATCATGTACATGCTTCCGGAGTTGAGACACATGGAATACGTCATGCACCCCTGGTAACCAGTCGGGCAACTGAACCCTGTAAGCGAGAGTTCTAATTCTTGCGAGAATACGAAATGGACCAATGAATCTCAGTGCCAACTTCCCGGTCATCCCAAAATGAACTACTCCTCTCAGTGGGGAAACCCTCAAGTACACATAATCGCCAATAGCAAATTCACAATCCCTTCTTCGTGAGTCTGCATAGCTCTTCTGTCGGCTCTGAGCAGTCAGTAGTCACTTCTTAATGAAATCGATTTTATCCGATGCTTCATGAATTATGTCGGGACCTAATACTAGTCAATTGCCTGGTTCCACCCAACATGAAGGAGATTTGCATGGCCTTCCATATAATGCTTCAAATGGCGACATCTGCAAGCTTGCTTGGTAACTGTTATTATAAGAGAACTCAACCAAATGCAAGTGATCTTCCCATGACCCACCAAAATCAAGAATGCATGCTCGCAACAAGTCTTCTAATATGCGGTTCACACTCTCAGTCTGGCCATCTGTTTAAGGATGATAAGCGGTGCTTAGATTCAACTTTGTCCCTATCTCCTCTTGGAATGCTTCCTAGAATTTACTAGCAAATATTAGATCACGATCACTAACAATGCTACTGGAAACTCCATGTAATATGACAATCTCTCTGAAATAAAGCTGCACCAGACTTCGAGTTGTTCTATTAGATCGGACTGGAATAAAATGGGCAGTTTTCGTGAAACAATCTACAATCACGCCTATACTGTCATTGCCTTTTCTGGTTCGGGGCCAGCCATCAATGAAATCCATAGAAATTTGGTCCCACTTCCAACTTGGAACCTATAGCGGTTGCAACAATCCTGCCAGCTTCTGTTGATCACTTTTGACTTGCTGACAAGTGGAACATCTACCAACATATATAGAAATGTCTCTCTTCATTGCCTTCCACCAAAATATGCGCTTAATACCGTGATACATCTTACTTACTCCTGGATGGATGCTAAGCTAGATTTGTGACATTCATCCATAACTTCCCTTTTGAGCTCAGGAATATCTGGCGCACAGATTCGCCCTTGCAATCTAAGAGTCCCCTTGCTGTCAATTTGGAAGCTTGAAGCTTCGCCCTTACGAACTCGCTCGCTAATCATCTGAATAAACTTATCGTCGTTCTGAAGAGCAGAGATCTTATCAATTATTAAAGGTGTAACAACGAGATTGGCGATGTGACGGCCCGCCTCACACCAACCGACATTTACTCCAAAGGTGCGCTGTACACATGTCCAGTTAGCACGGAATGGGTCGTCAGAAGGAAAAGGAAAGAAGGAAATGAACATACAAAGAACCTGTAGAATGTCTCACAGCGCATAGAACAAAATATGATAATAATATACTTGACATAAAGCAGGAGAGACAGTGCATAAGCTGAAAACCAGAACTAAGCATCATAGCAGCGGAAATCCAAAATATAGCTTATTACAACTTTTCAAACTGTCTCAAAGCAAAAGTAAGATAAATGAGGTACACTACTAATGCCCAAGTAGCGACCACCAATGACACAGGGAGAATGTCCATATATATATCGTACGTGGAAGCCTCCTGCCCGCCTCCGAATCAGCTACTCGCGCATCACCAGCTAACCTGTCCCTAGTCTGCTCGTGTGAGCACCCAGAGTAATAAGAGCAGACATAAAACTCGGGGTCAGACATAAAGCCTGGTATGAGCGATAAGCATCTAAAGTGAACAATAACAGGTAGACTAAAACATACATCAACCTGGACCTGCAACCAAAGAGTTAGCACTACATACTGTACAACACTCTAAGGTACCATATCGAACGGTGCAAAGATACGGAGGTGGGGAAGGTGTTCATGTCATAATGATGGCAAACAATCAAACATAGCATCCATCCTCACATCTCTCACTCAGTGCGTAAAGCATACGATATTCACCACTTCAATCATCCAACATACCTTGCTACGATCACTCTGCCCCATGAAGTCATAAATGGCTTCACTGCACTGATAACGTAGCCACTAATTCCTCGCTATGTCCACTTGCCCCATGGAGTTATTCACCCTATCTGCGCTGGCTCATAGCCTTACCAATCCTTACTATGTCCACTTGCCCCATGGAGTTGTTCACCCCATCTGCGCTGGCTCATAGTCTTACTACGCATCACCTTGCCCCTCAGGTCATAATGACCCTACTGCACTGATAACGTAGTCTTGCTACCATCACCTTGCCCCTTAGCTCATAATGACCCTACTGCACTGATAAGTAGCCATCATTCATTTTTAGTGGTTAATCGAAGTTATGAACGTCGACAACTCCTTAGCACACGTCCCGCAGCAAAGCCCAACCATGAAGTGAACTCATCGGTTCCCAACTAGATCCTGAGCTCTAACTTCCCATATTGGACTACCTTTGCATCTCGGGTTATTGGTTAATACTGGGTCAGGTCGGGTTCCTCCCCAAGCCATTGGTTCGGGTCGGGTATCCTCCATCGGTTCGGGTCGAGTATTTCTCCTTGGGTCGGGTCGGGTGCCATCCCCCTCCAGTTCGTGCTTCCGCTCCGATCCGCCTCCTTTTCCTTCACATACTCCTATCCGATCCATCTTCATGTTTCCGCCCCGATCCGTCCTCCTTAATCCGATCCGATCCTAGTTCAGTTAGCGTGGCCTTCCTTTTTTCCAATCCTCTCAAGTGTCAGGTTCCGATCTGATCGAATCCCTTACCCAGTTCAACATATCCGATCCGAGCCCCACATCCGATCCGAAACCTGCACTGTTTTCTGAAACTGTTCCAGCAAGTGTTTATGCCATTCAACGACGTTTTCGACCATTCTAACTATTGAAACCAATCAAAAAGCATTTCATATAGTCATAGCAACATGCATAATCAACCACAACCATCAAAACATCAATATGATAGGTTAAAATGGATCAAACATACCCAAAATCCCACATTTCCCCTTAAGCATGTTTAGGTGAAACTAATGATAGGATTAGCAAAACTTAACCAAATTAACCCAAATTCATATCAGAGGTCTAAAATATAAATTAAGAATTTATGAACATTTTTCCCGAATTATATCATGTTTAAATTCGCTAATTAACACTAATTACCCTTAACTAGCCATAATTAGTGTAAAACTATGCAAATCACTCACCTTAGCCACAAATAAACCAAGATCTGAAATAAATCTATGATTTGATGTGAATCCCAATGCTAAACAGCAGCTCCAACGTTTCTTTGGTGTAGATCTTCCTTGATTAGAGGTTGCTCAGCCAAATCCTTGACCAAAAGGTGATTTAGAGGTTAGAGGCCATTTTTAGGGTTCCTTGGTGATAAGTGGAGGCTAGAAAACTGAAATGGAATGATTCTCTATCTCATTTCAGCCTTCCCATAACCCTAATCCCGAAATGACTTATGGGTCTACTCACTAATCAACCGATTTGGCCCGGTTAAGCAGTTTTTCACCTTCCAAACCTTATTTCAGCCATATCTCCCAAACGGTAAGTCCGTTTGGCTATTATGACCACTCTACGGAAAGGTAAACCATCAAACGAATCCAATGGAAGTGGTTTCAGGTCAAAATTCCTTTCCAATCAAAAGTTATGGCCAAAACAGTACCAACTAAGGGCAAAATGGTCATTTAAAAATCGACAAAAATCATGGACATGGGAAATGACTCTCATAGATGTTTCCAAAAGTTACATGACCATACGACTTCACATGGGAAGGAAATAAATATTCTACGATCCTATGATGTGTAGAATACGGGTCGTTACACTCTCTCCCCCCCCCCCCCCCCCCAAGAAATTTCGCCCCGGAAATTTCCTAATCAAAACACACACAAAGGTTCTCGCATGCCTATCAACCATAAAACAACCATCAAACATGCAAAACAAGTAAAATAAGTCTATCCTAGCATGCGGAATAACTAAATCGCAAAGTAAATCTTACCAGGCAAAGAGTTCTGGATATGCCTTCCTAATGCTCTCCTCTGTCTCCCAAGTACAATCACTCTCGTTCTCGCTCCACTGGACCTTGATGAGACGACCCGATTTCCCGTTCTCACGGAAACAAGGTTATCTTTGGAATATAACACAGAAACAGATAATAACAGAACAGAATTAAATAATTACACCAGAATGAACAACAAAATATACTGGATAAAAGTAATCATCAGAGTTACACAGTATACAGGATCTTACTTAGTACAAATACAGTTCAGCTATACATAAATGTCTACAGCGGAAATAAACAAAATATGTACAATAGGAGCTGAACAGCATAAAAAGAAATAAATGATAGAATCCATCTTCAGCTCCAGCTATCCAGAAAGAACCAGCTAAACCTGAATACAAGGCTGCCCGTGTAGAAAAAGGGGCACCCGAGTTTGAGAGTGAAACAAACTACGAGTCAGTCATGGGACTGGTATGAGAAATCCACTCAACACATATATAATTGGCTAATCACAGGACCACGCCACTTTCGTGGAACGGGTTTACTCCATTGGATTGCCAGTGCTTTAAAACAAATCTTTCTTTTTAAACATCGCTATGCTTTTTATAAAAATGAAGCCGTTATAAGACTCAGTTCCCATCACACAATGCAACGCAAACCGGAGGATAGAGTTTTTACCTTATAACGGCCAAGATATGCTTGATACGAATAAAACAAAGGCATTTGATATTATTACTAGTGTTTATATGTTTTGAAAACAATTTCAAATCATAACTATCAATCATAGACGGCATGGGTACCATATATCATGTCGCCATATATATATACAATCAAAACCGCACGATGTCGTATTTGGAAATTGGATTTCCGTCATGAACCAAGGCAAAAGATAGTCCTTACCGAATTCGAGACAATCTAGCCCATGTCTCCGGAACAGCCGCAACTGCCCCTTGGATCGTCAGGGTCGGTCCACACGGAGTGGATTATAGTGCCTGAACAATACGTTCCTCCGCCCTTTGGGGCGTAAACGAGCCAACGAATGACTCCATCGGACCCGGATCGTCCGATCAAACCGAGGCGCCTCGCAACAGCAACAACCACATAGGTGAAAAGTATATAAATGTCAGGGCTGGTAGGTCACTGACACCACCCTAGCTAGAAAGAAACGCATGCCCTCCCTGATGTCCTTCTCCCGTTTTAGGTTCATACCGGGGTGTGAGGCTCGCGAATTTACGTTATACACAAAGCTACGCCACACAGGCGATGCTTTGATCATCACCACAAGACTTTGCTTTTCAACAGAAGCCCTGATCACTGCATCTTAGCATGCCACACAGGCAATTCACCCCGTGCAACTGATGGTTATCAATCACACAGGACAAATTCCAATGTCGGACACACAGTCCATTTACAAGTCCGTTCTGGGTCTGAACGAAACCGGAGGCACTAAATACCTCGCAAACCCTTCGATCAACACGTACGTCTGAACGATCACCACTCATTATCCATATTTCGGGATGCCTCCCAATCAGGACCTCGGTTACCATCCAAACGAGGTGAAGATCTCCGGTCTTCGACCATCGTCTTCATCTTCGAATTTCAATCGTCGGTCGATTATTCGAAATGAGAATTAACTCGGCCTTTTCAAATAATTCACGTATATTTAGAATTTCAAATCGATTTATTTCAATGGTTAAATTATTCGACAACACCAATTGTGTTCTTTATATAGTTTTCACACCAAACACATTCAACCATCAAACATCACATAAATCAAGCAAATTCAGTTTATTTCCATTCCATATCGCTTACGATATTTTATAACTATTTATCGCTATTTTTATTTATTTTAAAATAGCCATTTTATTCAAAACGACGCTTCGGGCCATAAGGCGGCCGTGGCGCTGTTTTTCTTCAGATTTGATTTACACATATCTGAAAATCTAACCGTTGGATCTTCACAAAATTTACATCATTAGAAAGGTCTTTTCAAAACGAATCCAACGGTTCCAGTTTCGGGAAAATCCGACGGTCGGATCTCCCGGTACAATCGTTTGAATTTTCGATTTCAAAATACGAACTGCAGCGTCGTTATTCGATTAAATATAATTATATTTATATATATAAATAAATATAATCGTTTCTGGCGCTGTTTTTCTTCAGATTTGAATTAAACATTCCAGACAATCCAACCGTTGGATTTCTACTAAGTTGGTGCCGTTGGGAAGATATTTCCAAGGCGTACCCGACGGTTGAGGTTTCGGGAAAATCCAATGGTCGGATTTCCCGCACTAGTCGTTTGAAATCACGGTTTCAAAATACGAACTGCACGGCCTCGTTTCGTTTTAATTTTATTTATATTTATATATTTATATAAATATAGTTCATTCAATGTTTTCTATATCGTTTTCACTTCAAATATTTTTCTAACACCTTAAATTTTGGAAAAATTTCGCCATAACCTCCTCTGTACCGGGAGCATCGGGAAATCGCAAATAGCGTTCCCGGTCCTTCTAATCTCAAAAAGAAAAAGAAGAAGCCAAGCGGCTAGCCAATAGGCTCAAAATCATCACCCAAACAAATCAGTAAATGTGTACCTATTTGTCGGGCACAAAATTTTATTCCTCTTCTCTAGCCCCTTTGCTATAACCTGTTCAATGAATATTGCATGTACATATATATACAGTTCTTATCATTTATCAATTTCTATTCGACTTCATATTTGATTTCTATTTGGTTTAAAAACTCCATTCATTCTAATGTTACATAAATAGGTGAAAATCATTTCATTAGCTAATTAATGAATATTTCATCTCATATATGTTTATTTTGAACAAGTGGCTATTTTTAACACTTCACATTTCAACGATTTATGCATACAATAAAAATGCGATTTTTATTGTAAAACGATTCATTTCAAAACGCTATTTTTCTATATAGTTCATATAGGTGACAAAATAGGATTTTTATCATAAAACAATTTATTTCAAAATATGAATACCATTCAACACATGAATTTCTAAACAACGAATGAATATCAATTCAACACATGAATGTTTTCAATAGTTTTTATATATAGATAAAAATGTGATTTTTATTATCAAACAATTTATTTCAAAATATGAATACCATTCAACACATGAATTTCTAAACAACGAATGAATATCAATTCAACACATGAATGTTTTCAATAGTTTTTATATATAGATAAAAATGTGATTTTTATTATCAAACAATTTATTTCAAAATATGAATACCATTCAACACATGAATTTCTAAACAACGAATGAATATCAATTCAACACATGAAGGTTTTCAATAGTTTTTATATATAGATAAAAATGTGATTTTTATTATCAAACAATTTATTTCAAAATATGAATACCATTCAACACATGAATTTCTAAACAACGAATGAATATCAATTCAACACATGAATGTTTTCTATACAATGAATAAATATAGTTTAAGCATATGAAAATAATTCAAACACACAAATATTATTCAAAATTTCGGCAGCATAACGGCAGGGTAGTTACACCGGCACCGTCCCTAGTACGGCTCCTCGCTCTACCTTAAAACCTCGCGGTTTTTGACAATGGGGATCATGCATCTAGTTCGCACGCAGGCGGCATGTATATATTTGTTTCATTTCCACAAACTAATCCTAAGTGGTTTCAACCAAATATTTCACAACCACAAACAGGTATTTTTCAACCTCAAACAACCAATATCAATCACAAACAATCCCAAACAACCATTCGTTATCAACCAATTATCACAACCATTTCAATCAATAAATATCGTCCATGGTTTGTGGACGAGGGGCGTATATATATATATATATTTATATATAGCAATTTATATATAGCTATTCACTTTCATTTCACACATATATAATTTATTTTAAATCAGAAATCTCACCAATAGCTATCCAACTGCACGACACTTCACTTATAGAAATCTTCGCCTTTTGTCGCTTTCGCCCGTATTCTCTACATATGTAAAAATAGAATTTTTACTATGCTATTCAAAAGATAAAAATATGATTTTTACTTTTTCTTTCAACATATAAAAATATGATTTTCACATTTGCAAGTTCAAATCTTTTTCTACTAAAAGATTAAACCTTTTTCCTATTTTAAAGTTCAAAATAAAATCAGTTTTTCTCTTTTATAAAAATGCAGTTTTTATCTTTATAAAAAATGCAGTTTTTATTTTTATGAAATGCAGTTTTAGTTTCTTCTTAAAAAAAAAACAGTTTATACTTTTAGAAATAAAATCAGTTTTTCTCTTTTATAAAAATGCAGTTTTTATCTTTATAAAAAATGCAGTTTTTATTTTTATGAAATGCAGTTTTAGTTTCTTCTTAAAAAAAAAACAGTTTATACTTTTAGAAATAAAATCAGTTTATACTTTTAGAAATAAAATCAGTTTATACTTTTAAAAATAAAATCAGTATAAAAATAAAATAGATAAATAAAATTAAAACTTACAGAGGAGCGGGGGGGCTGCTTCGTCGGTGATGTCTCGAGGGGGGCTGCTTCGTCGGTGTCGTCTCGAGGGGGGGGCTGCTTCGTCGGTGTCGTCTCGAGGGGGGGCTGCTTCGTCGGTGTCAAGGTCGGGGGTTTGGTGGCTTCGCGATGGGATTCGACGGGGGGGGGGGGGGGGGGGGGGGGGCTAATCGGTGTCGCGATGCTTCGATCGATGGAGGGGGGGTAGGGTTCTTCGTCGGCGTCGAGACGAGGTGGGGGGCGGCGATGTCTGGAGGGAGGCGCGCGATTTGATTTAGGGTTTCTCTTTTTTTTTTTTTATTTCTGTATAAATGAAATCGGTAATGAACGGGGGGGGGGGGGGGGCAGGGTATAGGAGGGAAAAGTATTTTTTTTTTTATTTAATTGCATAAAGTTGACTTTTACCCACGACCTCGAAACGAGGCTCACCGCCTGTCGTCCATAGCGTTTAACCCCCATTCCGAACACAATTGGATATGTATCGCAAGCTGATTTGATCGTTACAATCAGTTTCCTTTTGAATTTTCATTTAAATCACTATATTGAATTTTAAACGCACATTTCAAATTACCGGGGTCACATACTAACTAGAAAAATTCCAGAAAAATATTTTCTAGCTTCGTATTGACGATACGGTCCTAACAAAACTAGTTTCATCGAATTCTGAGACCGTTTGAAAAATGGCCAATTTCCATTCGATTAAAATCAACAGAAACTGGTCAAACGCGTTTTCTTTTGCCACGCTCACATATTGATTCAAAAAATTATGAAATTTGAAACCTAGCAATAACTTGGCACTGCGGATCTAACAAAAGTGGTTTCGTCGAAATCCGAGGTCATTTGCAAAATGTCCATTTTTAAGGGCCTGAATTCCATAGCGACTATTCAAAATTTTCAACTGGACATATCTTTTGATTCCCGCTATCAAATTTCGATTGATCGGATTCGTTAGAAAGATATCACCAATTAGATACTAATGTTTTTGGTTTCACTATAATCCGGATTGTTTTGCACCCGGTATATTCAATTGAAGCTTGAAATCGAATTATCGAACTACCGCGCCATTTTCAATTCTATTTATAATTATAATTAATTATATTGGTTTTCAAATGTCGATTTCAACTCAGTTTTCATCGCCATTATTTAAAATATTTATTTTAAATATTTAAAATCCATTATTTTAGCCAATTTAAAAATTTTAAATTGGTTCAGATTTTCTGGGTCGTTACAATCTCCCCCACTTAAAACTTTTCGTCCCCGAAAAGGAACAAAGTCGAAAGTGGTTTGATAAATCTACGATCACACAACACTACAACCAATCCAATTGTTTTTAACCTTTCAAAATATACTAATCAACTCCTATATTCTTTTATAAATCATTCAGAGTATAGAATAAATAGTGCACATCCATGAAAAGGAAATAGCAATAGAATAGAGAATTAAATGGTAAGGCAAAGTAGGTTAAATGTACCTTGCACCGGAGTCAATCAGAGATATCTACTCGGCATCTGGGGTAAGCTTTCTGAATGCTCTCCTCAGTTTCCCAAGTACAATCTCGCGGATCTCCACTCCACTGCACTTTGACTAAGCGAACCTTCTTGTTCCTCAGCTCTTTGGTTTCTTTGCCGATGATCTTTAGCGGCTCTCGCCTCACAGCTAATTCTGGCGTAATTTCAATGTCCTGTTGAGCTGCTTCTTCCACGATCAAGTCTGGATCATGAACGTGCTTTCGAAGTTGAGATATATGAAATACATCATGCACTCCAGGCAACCAGTCTGGCAGTTTGACCCTATAAGCGAGAGTTCCAATCCATTCCAGAATAGGAAACGGACCAATGAATTTGGGCGCTAACTTTCCTGTTTTACCGAACCGGATAACTCCTCTCATCGGCGATACTTTTAGATATACATAGTCGCCAACTTCAAAGGATATATCTCTTCTTCTTCTATCAGCATAGCTCTTTTGTCGGCTTTGAGCGGCGAGTAATCGCTTCCTAATAAAATCAACTTTGTCGGCAGCTTCTCGAATCATATCAGGACCCAACACAAGTCTATTCCCAGGCTCGACCCAACAGGCAGGAGATCGGCACGGTCTACCATATAATGCTTCGAATGGCGACATTGTCAGACTCGCCTGGTAGCTGTTGTTATAAGAGAATTCAGCCAAATGCAGATGGTCTTCCCATGATCCACCGAAATCTAGAACACAAGCCCGCAATAGATCTTCTAAAATGCGATTCACCCTCTCAGTCTGACCGTCTGTCTGAGGATGATAAGCGGTGCTCAAGTTTAACTTCGTTCCCAGCTCGACTTGAAATGCTTCCCAGAATTTGCTAGTGAATATTGTATCTCTATCACTGACTATACTGAGTGGCACTCCATGTAGTCTAACTATTTCCCTGAAGTATATCTGCGCCAGACTCTGAGCGGTTCTATTTGATTTGACAGGTATAAAATGGGCGGTCTTTGTGAAGCGATCTACGATCACCCAAATACTGTCATTTCCCTTTCTGGTCCTGGGCAGACCATCAATGAAATCCATAGAAATATGTTCCCACTTCCAGCCAGGAACTTCTAGTGGTTGCAATAGTCCAGCCAATTTCTGTTGGTCGCTTTTAACTAGCTGGCAAGTAGGGCATCGACTAACATATAAGGAAATGTCCCTTTTCATCGACCTCCACCAGAAAGTGCGTTTGATGTCATTATACATTTTGCTTACTCCCGGATGGATACTGAGTTTTGACTTGTGGCATTCATCCAGTACTTCCTTTCGAAGTTCAGGAATGTTAGGGACACAGATTCGACCTTTGAGCCTTAAAATCCCATCATTATCAACTTGAAAACTCGAGGGTTCGCCTTGTTGAATTATCCCTCTGATCTTCTGAATGAAGTGATCATCCTCCTGAAGAGAAGATATCTTATCTAGCAATGAAGTCGTGATAATAAAACTGGCGATCATTACATTCTTTCTGCTTAATGCATCGGCCACGACATTGGCTTTTCCTGGAGTATATATAATTTCAAAGTCATATGCTGCAAGAAACTCCAACCAACGTTGCTGCCTCAAATTTAAGTCCTTCTGAGTGAACAGATACTTTAACGACTGGTGATCTGTAAACAGTTCGAATCTCTCGCCCAGAAGATAGTGTCTCCAGATTTTCAAAGAGAATATGATAGCCAATAACTCAAGATCATGAGTTACATAGTTTTTCTCGTGCGGTTTCAGTTGACGGCTAGCATAGGCAATTACTTGACCTCTTTGCATTAACACTGCACCAAGGCCTTCTCTAGAAGCATCAGTCCAGACTTTTAAATCTTGGTTGTCATCGATGATGGTTAACACTGGAGCTGTCGTTAATCTTAACTTTAGCTCTTCGAAAGCCTCCTCACTTTCTTGAGTCCATTTGAACTTAGAATGCTTCTTTGTAAGCTTCGTTAAGTGGCCAGATATCTTAGAAAAGTCTTTAACGAACTTCCGATAATAGCTAGCCAATCCGAGAAAGCTGCGGACTTCAGTGGGGGTACTGGGCTGTTTCCAATTCTGAATAGCTGTGATTTTGCTTGGATCCACAGCGATTCCATCTTTCGATATTACATGACCCAGAAATTTCACTTCATCTTGCCAGAATATACACTTGGAAAATTTGGCTTTCAGTACATTCCGTCTGAGAATTTCTAAAACCTGTTCCAGATGCTTTTCATGTTCGGCCTTTGATTTAGAGAAGATTAGAATATCATCAATAAAAACCAGAACAAATTTATTCAAAACTCCTCTGAACACTCTATTCATCAGATCGACGAAGTAAGCTGGAGCGTTACATAAGCCGAACGGCATTACTAACCACTCGTAGAATAAGTCGGGGCCTCTGAACGCTGTCATTGGAACACACTCTTCGGCAATTCGAAGTTGATGGAAGCCTGTAGCTAGGTCCATTCGTGAAAATACTTGTGCTCCATTTAATCGATCTAACAAATCATCAATCCGCGGCAATGGATATTTGTTCTTTATAGTTTGTTTGTTCAGATCTCGATAATCCACACATAGACGTAGAGTACCGTCAGATTTCGGGACAAACACCACTGCTGCACCCCAATCAGAGAAACTAGGCCTGATCAGACCTTTCCATACTAGCTGTCTTGTTTGATTGTCTAATTCCTCCTTCTCTTTCAAGGACATTCTTCGAATGGCGTGAACTACTGGCCTTGCATTGGGAATTAAAGCAATTTTGAAATCTATTTCTCTCTGCGGAGGTAAGCGAACAACTTCCTCGAACACATCCGCATAATTCTTGACGACAGGAATATCTTTAATGAGGTCAGGAATATTCTCTGTGACTTCAGGAACATTTTCTATTTGGTCCGGAGAAACATTTAGAGCTGCCCAGAAGTCTTTTCTATTAGCATTCTGACCTTCACACGGTATGGTTATATAACCCCCTGATTTTATCTTAGCTCTAACGACTCTCTCGGCGCATCTAACCTCTGCTTCATATTTGGTTAACCAATCCAACCCCAAAATAAGATCGAATTCATCAAAATTCATGACTACAGAGATAATAGGGAATTTATAGCAAGAAAAAGAGACGGGTACTGCACAAACCCAACTAAGATTGATGGAACCTCCAACTGGATTTCGGACAGTCATTGGCTCTTTGAGCTTCTTCAAATTCAAATCCAACTTCTTGACTGCACTCTTTGCAATAAAGCTTCGCGACGCGCCTGTGTCAAACAGTACTTTAACTGGAATGTTTTTGACATTGAGCGTGCCTTCTAAAACGTCGGCCCTTTCTTGACTAGCTGAGGGCTCAGAAGTTTCTGCTACTTCATTTATTTGAGCCTCCTTGGTTGCCTTTAACAGCCGGCAATCCTGTCTTACATGGCCTAACCGATGGCAAATGCTGCATTCTCTGGTCTCTTGAAAGTTTTCCTTTGACTTCGGTTCACTCTTCTTTAGTTTCTTTAAAGACCTGCATTTTCCTTGCAAATGCCCTTGCTTATGGCAGTTATTGCATGTGGCGGTCGTTACTAGTTCTTTTTCGGATCCAGCCCTTTTCCTCTTAGCACTGGGCTTCTTACTGACCTCTAACGTTGTTATTGCCTCGGGACGATCAGTTTCTGGCTCTGTTTTATTACTAGAGCTGGCTTCCTCTTCGTACTGTAACATACCTTTCTTATCTAGATCTTCATATTGATAAGCCATATAAATCATTTCTGAAAAAGGAAGCTTCACATGCCCCAATACTTTATTATGGTATTTCCTTTGCAGCCCGTGAATAAATCTCATATTTTTACTCTTCGGATTTTGAATTAGATGAGGAGCAAAGTGGGAAAGTTCATTGAATTTCTTATGATATTCGGGAATGGTCATGTCTCCTTGTATCAGATAAGAAAATTCATCGCATAATCTCTCGGTTGCTTCGGGAGGAGTAAATCTTTCCAAGAAAATAACTTTGAATCTATCCCAGGTGATATCACCTTCTGGATTATCTTTAATAACAGAATCCCACCAAAACAAAGCTTCTTCTTTGAGTGCCCAAGACGCCAGTAATCTTTTCTGATCGTCTCTCAGCTTTAAACCCTCAAATATTTTCTCTGCAGAACGAATCCAAGCTTGTGTTTCCATAATGGGCTCCTTGCCTAGGAATGGCGATCCACCAAGATTTCGAAATCTCTTGTATAGAACTTCTATATTGGATTCTGGCTGCGGGAGCACAACTGGCTCATTAGCTGGTCGAGCCATACGATTACTTCTTCTGTTCCTGTCACTCATTTTCTAGTACTTCTGCAAATAGCAGATCAAGTGTCAGGTCACAGAAAAGATAGTTTAAAATATAGAAACAAATACTTGAATGTAAATGTGTCTATCGAGGTGTAATTTCATTCTGCTTTACTCATACTAGGATATTACTGATCCTATCTGTATTGAGTTACCCGTCCTAGAACACTACTGGTTCTATTTCTGACGAGTTCGTTCAAATGTTATATTCCAGAACTAAGCTTAACCAAAGCTCTGATACCACGTTGAGACGACCCGATTTCCCGTTCTCACGGAAACAAGGTTATCTTTGGAATATATCACAGAAACAGATAATAACAGAACAGAATTAAATAATTACACCAGAATGAACAACAAAATATACTGGATAAAAGTAATCATCAGAGTTACACAGTATACAGGATCTTACTTAGTACAAATACAGTTCAGCTATACATAAATGTCTACAGCGGAAATAAACAAAATATGTACAATAGGAGCTGAACAGCATAAAAAGAAATAAATGATAGAATCCATCTTCAGCTCCAGCTATCCAGAAAGAACCAACTAAACCTGAATACAAGGCTGCCCGTGTAGAAAAAGGGGCACCCGAGTTTGAGAGTGAAACAAAATACGAGTCAGTCATGGGACTGGTATGAGAAATCCACTCAACACATATATAATTGGCTAATCACAGGACCACGCCACTTTCGTGGAACGGGTTTACTCCATTGGATTGCCAGTGCTTTAAAACAAATCTTTCTTTTTAAACATCGCTATGCTTTTTATAAAAATGAAGCCGTTATAAGACTCAGTTCCCATCACACAATGCAACGCAAACCGGAGGATAGAGTTTTTACCTTATAACGGCCAAGATATGCTTGATACGAATAAAACAAAGGCATTTGATATTATTACTAGTGTTTATATGTTTTGAAAACAATTTCAAATCATAACTATGAATCATAGACGGCATGGGTACCATATATCATGTCGCCATATATATATACAATCAAAACCGCACGATGTCGTATTTGGAAATTGGATTTCCGTCATGAACCAAGGCAAAAGATAGTCCTTACCGAATTCGAGACAATCTAGCCCATGTCTCCGGAACAGCCGCAACTGCCCCTTGGATCGTCAGGGCCGGTCCACACGGAGTGGATTATAGTGCCTGAACAATACGTTCCTCCGCCCTTTGGGGCGTAAACGAGCCAACGAATGACTCCATCGGACCCGGATCGTCCGATCAAACCGAGGCGCCTCGCAACAGCAACAACCACATAGGTGAAAAGTATATAAATGTCAGGGCTGGTAGGTCACTGACACCACCCTAGCTAGAAAGAAACGCATGCCCTCCCTGATGTCCTTCTCCCGTTTTAGGTTCATACCGGGGTGTGAGGCTCGCGAATTTACGTTATACACAAAGCTACGCCACACAGGCGATGCTTTGATCATCACCACAAGACTTTGCTTTTCAACAGAAGCCCTGATCACTGCATCTTAGCATGCCACACAGGCAATTCACCCCGTGCAACTGATGGTTATCAATCACACAGGACAAATTCCAATGTCGGACACACAGTCCATTTACAAGTCCGTTCTGGGTCTGAACGAAACCGGAGGCACTAAATACCTCGCAAACCCTTCGATCAACACGTACGTCTGAACGATCACCACTCATTATCCATATTTCGGGATGCCTCCCAATCAGGACCTCGGTTACCATCCAAACGAGGTGAAGATCTCCGGTCTTCGACCATCGTCTTCATCTTCGAATTTCAATCGTCGGTCGATTATTCGAAATGAGAATTAACTCGGCCTTTTCAAATAATTCACGTATATTTAGAATTTCAAATCGATTTATTTCAATGGTTAAATTATTCGACAACGCCAATTGTGTTCTTTATATAGTTTTCACACCAAACACATTCAACCATCAAACATCACATAAATCAAGCAAATTCAGTTTATTTCCATTCCATATCGCTTACGATATTTTATAACTATTTATCGCTATTTTTATTTATTTTAAAATAGCCATTTTATTCAAAACGACGCTTCGGGCCATAAGGCGGCCGTGGCGCTGTTTTTCTTCAGATTTGATTTACACATATCTGAAAATCTAACCGTTGGATCTTCACAAAATTTACATCATTAGAAAGGTCTTTTCAAAACGAATCCAACGGTTCCAGTTTCGGGAAAATCCGACGGTCGAATCTCCCGGTACAATCGTTTGAATTTTCGATTTCAAAATACGAACTGCAGCGTCGTTATTCGATTAAATATAATTATATTTATATATATAAATAAATATAATCGTTTCTGGCGCTGTTTTTCTTCAGATTTGAATTAAACATTCCAGACAATCCAACCGTTGGATTTCTACTAAGTTGGTGCCGTTGGGAAGATATTTCCAAGGCGTACCCGACGGTTGAGGTTTCGGGAAAATCCAATGGTCGGATTTCCCGCACTAGTCGTTTGAAATCACGGTTTCAAAATACGAACTGCACGGCCTCGTTTCGTTTTAATTTTATTTATATTTATATATTTATATAAATATAGTTCATTCAATGTTTTCTATATCGTTTTCACTTCAAATATTTTTCTAACACCTTAAATTTTGGAAAAATTTCGCCATAACCTCCCCTGTACCGGGAGCATCGAGAAATCGCAAATAGCGTTCCCGGTCCTTCTAATCTCAAAAAGAAAAAGAAGAAGCCAAGCGGCTAGCCAATAGGCTCAAAATCATCACCCAAACAAATCAGTAAATGTGTGCCTATTTGTCGGGCACAAAATTTTATTCCTCTTCTCTAGCCCCTTTGCTATAACCTGTTCAATGAATATTGCATGTACATATATATACGGTTCTTATCATTTATCAATTTCTATTCGACTTCATATTTGATTTCTATTTGGTTTAAAAACTCCATTCATTCTAATGTTACATAAATAGGTGAAAATCATTTCATTAGCTAATTAATGAATATTTCATCTCATATATGTTTATTTTGAACAAGTGGCTATTTTTAACACTTCACATTTCAACGATTTATGCATACAATAAAAATGCGATTTTTATTGTAAAACGATTCATTTCAAAACACTATTTTTCTATATAGTTCATATAGGTGACAAAATAGGATTTTTATCATAAAACAATTTATTTCAAAATATGAATACCATTCAACACATGAATTTCTAAACAACGAATGAATATCAATTCAACACATGAATGTTTTCAATAGTTTTTATATATAGATAAAAATGTGATTTTTATTATCAAACAATTTATTTCAAAATATGAATACCATTCAACACATGAATTTCTAAACAACGAATGAATATCAATTCAACACATGAATGTTTTCAATAGTTTTTATATATAGATAAAAATGTGATTTTTATTATCAAACAATTTATTTCAAAATATGAATACCATTCAACACATGAATTTCTAAACAACGAATGAATATCAATTCAACACATGAAGGTTTTCAATAGTTTTTATATATAGATAAAAATGTGATTTTTATTATCAAACAATTTATTTCAAAATATGAATACCATTCAACACATGAATTTCTAAACAACGAATGAATATCAATTCAACACATGAATGTTTTCTATACAATGAATAAATATAGTTTAAGCATATGAAAATAATTCAAACACACAAATATTATTCAAAATTTCGGCAGCATAACGGCAGGGTAGTTACACCGGCACCGTCCCTAGTACGGCTCCTCGCTCTACCTTAAAACCTCGCGGTTTTTGACAATGGGGATCATGCATCTAGTTCGCACGCAGGCGGCATGTATATATTTATTTCATTTCCACAAACTAATCCTAAGTGGTTTCAACCAAATATTTCACAACCACAAACGGGTATTTTTCAACCTCAAACAACCAATATCAATCACAAACAATCCCAAACAACCATTCGTTATCAACCAATTATCACAACCATTTCAATCAATAAATATCGTCCATGGTTTGTGGACGAGGGGCGTATATATATATTTATATATAGCAATTTATATATAGCTATTCACTTTCATTTCACACATATATAATTTATTTTAAATCAGAAATCTCACCAATAGCTATCCAACTGCACGACACTTCACTTATAGAAATCTTCGCCTTTTGTCGCTTTCGCCCGTATTCTCTACATATGTAAAAATAGAATTTTTACTATGCTATTCAAAAGATAAAAATATGATTTTTACTTTTGCTTTCAACATATAAAAATATGATTTTCACATTTGCAAGTTCAAATCTTTTTCTACTAAAAGATTAAACCTTTTTCCTATTTTAAAGTTCAAAATAAAATCAGTTTTTCTCTTTTATAAAAATGCAGTTTTTATCTTTATAAAAAATGCAGTTTTTATTTTTATGAAATGCAGTTTTAGTTTCTTCTTAAAAAAAAACAGTTTATACTTTTAGAAATAAAATCAGTTTTTCTCTTTTATAAAAATGCAGTTTTTATCTTTATAAAAAATGCAGTTTTTATTTTTATGAAATGCAGTTTTAGTTTCTTCTTAAAAAAAAAACAGTTTATACTTTTAGAAATAAAATCAGTTTATACTTTTAGAAATAAAATCAGTTTATACTTTTAAAAATAAAATCAGTATAAAAATAAAATAGATAAATAAAATTAAAACTTACAGAGGAGCGGGGGGGCTGCTTCGTCGGTGATGTCTCGAGGGGGGCTGCTTCGTCGGTGTCGTCTCGAGGGGGGGGCTGCTTCGTCGGTGTCGTCTCGAGGGGGGGGGGGGCTGCTTCGTCGGTGTCAAGGTCGGGGGTTTGGTGGCTTCGCGATGGGATTCGACGGGGGGGGGGGGGGGCTAATCGGTGTCGCGATGCTTCGATCGATGGAGGGGGGGTAGGGTTCTTCGTCGGCGTCGAGACGAGGTGGGGGGCGGCGATGTCTGGAGGGAGGCGCGCGATTTGATTTAGGGTTTCTCTTTTTTTTTTTTTTCTGTATAAATGAAATCGGTAATGAACGGGGGGGGGGGGGGGGGGGCAGGGTATAGGAGGGAAAAGTATATATTTTTTTTTATTTAATTGCATAAAGTTGACTTTTACCCACGACCTCGAAACGAGGCTCACCGCCTGTCGTCCATAGCGTTTAACCCCCATTCCGAACACAATGGGATATGTATCGCAAGCTGATTTGATCGTTACAATCAGTTTCCTTTTGAATTTTCATTTAAATCACTATATTGAATTTTAAACGCACATTTCAAATTACCGGGGTCACATACTAACTAGAAAAATTCCAGAAAAATATTTTCTAGCTTCGTATTGACGATACGGTCCTAACAAAACTAGTTTCATCGAATTCTGAGACCGTTTGAAAAATGGCCAATTTCCATTCGATTAAAATCAACAGAAACTGGTCAAACGCGTTTTCTTTTGCCACGCTCACATATTGATTCGAAAAATTATGAAATTTGAAACCTAGCAATAACTTGGCACTGCGGATCTAACAAAAGTGGTTTCGTCGAAATCCGAGGTCATTTGCAAAATGTCCATTTTTAAGGGCCTGAATTCCATAGCGACTATTCAGAATTTTCAACTGGACATATCTTTTGATTCCCGCTATCAAATTTCGATTGATCGGATTCGTTAGAAAGATATCGCCAATTAGATACTAATGTTTTTGGTTTCACTATAATCCGGATTGTTTTGCACCCGGTATATTCAATTGAAGTTTGAAATCGAATTATCGAACTACCGCGCCATTTTCAATTCTATTTATAATTATAATTAATTATATTGGTTTTCAAATGTCGATTTCAACTCAGTTTTCATCGCCATTATTTAAAATATTTATTTTAAATATTTAAAATCCATTATTTTAGCCAATTTAAAATTTTTAAATTGGTTCAGATTTTCTGGGTCGTTACACTTGAATAACTTCACCGCCTTCCTTCGAAGTTGCTTCGTATCGTGCCCCACAATACGAATCGACTTGCGGTTCCCAACCGCCTTGGGTTCTACTTCGAAGTCCTCTAACTGATCAGGTGAAATAGTCATATCTCAGTCGTGAACGAACTTCCTTAGTTGGGAAACATGAAATACATTGTGAACTCCCGCCATTTTCTCTGGTAAGCCAACTCTATAAGCCAAATTCCCGACTAGTTCAAGAACAGGGAATGGGCCAACAAATCTTGGTGCCAACTTGTCTCTCCTGCCAAATCGAATCACGCTCTTTAACGGAGAGATCTTGACAAACACCAAGTCACCAACGGAGAATTTCAAGTCTCTTCTCCTCTTATTAGCATAACTCTTCTACCTATCTTGGGCAGCTTTCATTCGTTGCTGAGTGATCTTAATCTTATCCGAAGTTTCTCTCACCACATCTGGTCCAAGCATAAACTTCTCGCCAGTCTCTATCCAACATGATGGTGAGTTACACGGTCTTCCGTACAAAGCTTCATATGGAGCCATACCGATACTGGATTGGTAGCTATTATTATATGCAAACTCTACTAGATGCAAATGGTCATCCCACGATCCACCAAAATCCAATATACAATCTCTCAAGAGATCTTCCAATATACGATTCACCATCTCCGTTTGACCGTCGGTCCGAGGATGATATGCGGTACTGAGATGTAATCCTGACCCTAGAGCCTCTTGTAAGCTTTTCCAAAACCCACTAGTGAACAAAGGGTCTCGGTTACTCACAATGCCTTTGGGTACTCCATGAAATCTCACTACCGACTTCATATACAGTTCTGCCAACTTGGCTGCCGTTCTGGTCGATTTGACTGGTATAAATCTTGCACTTTTAGTCAATCGATCCACAATTACCCAAATGCTATCATATCCCGATCTAGTCCTTGGTAAACCATCGATGAAATCCATCGAGACTTGTTCCCATTTCCATTCGGGAATCTCTAATGGTTGCAACAACCCACTAGGCTTCTTTTGCTCGGCTTTAACTAGCTGGCAATTCATGCATTTGGATATAAACTTCCCAACGTCTCTTTTCATCCCTTCCCAGTAGTAGGTTTGCTTCATGTCTCGATACATTTTATTACCACCGGGATGTATAGTCAGTTTTGAGTGATGACATTCTGATATACACGTAAATGTGTATATTTTATCCGCTTATTTATCTTATTTTCCCTTTAAAATAATTGATACTTTGTATTTATAGCTGTATTTTCAGATTGTTGACAAGAAGCATGGTTTAGAGCATTTGATGGATAAAGCATGAAGAATTTGCTTAAAAAGAGTGAAGTTTAAAATTGCTAAAGCTTGAAGAGTCTAAAGCTTGAAGAACGGTTGCAATTATATTTCAGTTAAGAAGATTTGGCTCAATAAAGACTCAAACTGCATTCACATTAGCTCATTTGGAAGGCCTCTTACTCATGTTGCGTTCACACTAGCCTATTTGCTAGACCACTCACTCTAAAGCTGCGTTCACACTGGCTTATGTGTTATTTGGGTTATTTCTTTAGTCCCACATTATGTAATTAGCTAGCTGGCCTTTGTCATATCAGCTATAAATACATTGTATCTTAGTCTTGTAAAAAACACATTAGGTTTTATTCTGTAATTCTCTTCTTAGAATAAAATCATTCTCTCCCTTTCTTTTTACTTTTTGTTTATTTTATTTATGTTCATGTTATTTATTTATTTTTTCTCTTCTTCTTTAGCTATGTCATTATCCCCTAATTGCTTTCACTTATTGTTAAAACTCTCTTTTATTTAATTTCTGCTATTTTCTTTGTTTTCCACCAATCAAAAGTTAGGGATAACTTGATTGGATTTATTAATAAAATAATTTGGTCCCAGAGTTCGACACCCTCTACAACAATCCTTGTTGTTTAGGAAAGACGAACGAATTTTACAGTTATTTACAATTGTATAATTTGTTCGCAAACAAATTTTGGCGCCGTTGCCGGGGACCAAAATAATTTTTATTTTTAAATCCTTCGAGTTATAATTTTTTATTTTATATTTTTATTTTGCTTCATATAAAAAAACACAAAAAAAATATTTTTATTTTATTTTGTTTCGTTTCGTTTTCTAGTATAGATAAAAAAAAATCTTGATTGGTTTGATTTGGTGTTAGTCAATGATACTGTAATCTTCCTACCAAGAGAAAAAAAAATTGCAATTTTTTTTGATTTGTTTCATTTCTTATTCCTTTTCCCGTCTTTACATTTCTTTTTCTACAAGAAAAAAATAATAATAGTAAATTATCAATTCGATTTCTTTATCTGTTTTCTTTTCATTTTTCTTCTACAAAATTATTCCTTCCTTCTATTTATAATTTATTTCCAAAAAAAAAACCTTTTCTTTTTCTCTGCCTTGAGAATTGCTGTCTATAAATCCACGTTCACCGGTAACACCCTCGCCTCCACCATCCTTATCTACCAACACGCTCCTCCCACTTCAGTATCCCCCTTATCCATAAACACAATTCACTCTTCACAAACCAGTCACTTCAACCAGATTTTGCCACTCCCAATTGTTCCACTCTCAGCCCCATCATCCTCACAACAAAAACCTCATCAGCCGTTCACCAAACCTCCAACACCACATCACATACAATCCCCAAAACCCACCCACCACTATCAATTTTTTTTTCTTCTGCCTACAAACACTTCAACACCAATTCATCTCCTCCAACCTTACCAATTACCACTGGCCACAAAACAACAATACCATCAGTGTTTGCCATAAATTCTCTGCCTCAAAAAACTGTCCACACCATTGCCATTCAAACAACTTCAAGCCTCCTGGCCAAGCATACCACGTTCAACCCCCTTCGTAGAACAAACCCCTTGCCTTAATCTTCCTGATTCCAAAATCCATCCACCCTCATCTGACTACACATCTGCCTACGAATTTCACCACAAACATTAGCCAAAACCCTTTCTTCCCCACGCAATCCCCAAATCCTCTCTACCCACGTTCAGCACATCAATACCCACTCCATATTCAACGTGAAACAGCAAAGACCCGAAATCCACAAATAATCCAAATCGCAACCTTCATCGTCAGATCTCCCAACACCTCGACAGCCAAACCGAAACCCTCGAAAAAAATCAGAATCCCTCAACTTAGATCCGAAATTTGAAACCGAAGTAGCCCCGATCAACGCTCCTTTCAAACACTGCAACAATCTCCTCAGCAGCCTCCTTCAATCCCCTTCGATCATCTGCAATAGCGAACCACCGACGCTCAAAACACCATCCCCTTCCGGTCATTCCTGCTACAACCGCCCGCTACCAAAACCAACAATGTTTAAATCTTGACCAAATCGATGTACAACACTTAAGAGGAGACGTGATTTCTTATTTGATTTAATTGATTTTCTCTTTTTTTTTTCCGAGAAATAGTATTTCGGGTTGAGGGTTGGTCTGCGATTTTATCTGAGAATCATCTGGAAGTCGCAAATTTTTTTTTTATAGGAAGTCGGTCTGGACTTTAATAGGAGGAATTGGCAAAAAAAAAAAAAAAAAAAAAAATACTGTGTTTGGGCTCACACGGTTTTGTGTGGGCTCACAGGGTTTTTTTTGGACCATTCTAAAATTTCTTGTTTGCATTTTGAACTCTTAGGTTTGATTTTCTTTTTGTCCTAATTTCATCCATAAAATTTTTTTTTTTTTTCGAAAGCAGGTACAGTGGAAATTAGAAAAAGGTCTTAAAGCAAATAATAGAAGGCGACAACAACAAAAAGCAGCGGACTATTCAGTGTTCGAGCGGTTGCACACCAAGTGGGGTGTGAACGCGCTAGCGCGACTCAACTGCACTGGACGGACTACCGATCAAGGTGAGTATTTTCTATCTCTACAGGGACCGCTGCTGCAAATAAAAATATATATAGACATTGCTTGTAAAACTCTTCTGCAGGGCATCGGCTTGCTTGTAAAAAAAAAATTCTGTTTTTTTTATTTTATCTCTGCAATTGACTGTTCTGTGACTGTTCTGAGACTGTTCATTCTGTGACTGATTAAAACATTAAAAAAAAATATTTGCATTCATCTTAGCTTTGTTTTTATTTTCTAAGGACTTCATTATATTTTGACAATTTGGTTTAGTTCTAACGGATTATTTCTCGGTGTCTAGACTACGGCAGAGTAATAACTGTTTATAAATATTACGGTGATTCGTAAATATTATATTGGTTGTTCCTCTGAAGGTACTTAAACCTTCGGCTGCATTGCTAGGGTGATTCCTGGTGCACCGATAACTCCTGTCCGTTAACTGGCTGAGAAGTCTTTTGTTGAAATAAATCAAACCGTCATTATATAATTCTAGAAATTGTAAATTGCATTAGGTTCATTTAAAAAAAAAAATCGCTCAAATTTGTTTTTCTCGTCTTCCCTTATTCTTCTCGCTAGTGCATGCGTAGTTGGATCCGTGATCCTTCTACTAATCGTTTAGTCCGAACAAACACCCCTTTCACCATGGCCGAAGAAACCCCCCCTCGAACTCTTATGGATAGATACTTTCCCGAGCGAGTTTCTATTCCTTCCTGCATCATATTGCCCGCCCCAACAGGTAACCATTTTGAAATTCATTCGAATCACATAAATACTCTTCCAAAATTTGGCAATCTTGAACGTGATGATCCTTATATTTTCTTGACCAAATTTGAAGAAGTTTGTGCAACCATGAAATTTCAACAATTAAGTGACGATGGAATCAAACTTAGGTTAATTCCAGTTGCACTTACCGATTATGCTGAGAAACGGTTGTATAGCTTGCCTTCAAATACGATTGGAACTTGGGGTGAATTTGTAAACATTTTTCTAAAGAAATTTTACCCTCTGGAAAAAACATCTAAAATTCGAAATGAAATCGTCAATTTTCGTCAATTTGGGGGTGAATCCTTTGCAAAATATTTTGAAAGATTCAAAGAGCTTCTAGTCAAATGTCCACATCATAATTTCGAAAAATGGATTCTTTGTCAAATTTTATACGATGGACTAGAAAATAACTCTCGAACTATGCTCGAATCAATGTGCCAAGGAAATTTTCTAGCCCAACATCACGATGCCGCTTGGAAATTTCTCGAAAATTTGGCCGAAAAATCAGCTCAATGGGAAAGATCTAACGAGAAATCGATTTATTCCCGATCTAATGCTCATTCGGTAGGATCATCAGTAGCCTTAGAAGCAAAAATAGACGCGATGATATCCAAATTCGATAATGTCCTTTCATCAACGCAAATAAATCAAGCTCAAGCGTCTCAGACCTCATGTTACAAATGTAACGATCCTAACCACATAGCCGATCAATGCCCACATTCATTGGAACAACTCAACGCATTTAACAAAGTTAGGAACGACCCATTCTCCCCAACATACAATCCAGGTTGGAGAAACCATCCTAACTTCTCTTGGACCCAAAACAATGCAAATTCGAATGCGGTTCGACCTCCTTTTCAATCATTTTCGAATAATCCTTCGAAACCTCCCTTTCAACAAACTCAATTCCAACATCCTGCGCCACCTTCTCAAAACCAAGCGCAACAATCTTTTGTTCCCCAAGACGATAAACGATTGACATCACTTGAGAAAACTCTCGAAGAATTGACTAAAGCGACAACTCAAAATCTCCAATCAAATACCAATCTTCAAAATTTATTGACTTCACACATGCAAAACACGAGTCAATCGATCGCTCAACTTGAAATGCAAATGAGTCAGTTAGCCACTTCGGTAAGCGAACGGGAAAGAGGCACTTTCCCGAGTCAACCCATTCCAAACCCCAACAGTCAAAATCCTAACTCCAACCAAATTCACATCATTCAAGATTCAAACGTGAGTCACTTGAATGCGGTCACGACTCTTAGATCCGGCAAAAAGATTGACAACCATGTGGTCAACCCAAATGCTTTACCGGACAATCTTCCTAACCCTATCGAAAATTCGACCAACTCGGATCAAAACATTGAGCCAATTTCTGACATGGACCATCCTCAAACTCAAGTAGCCCAACCTACTGAGTTGTCAGCTCCATTTCCTCATAGACTCCGACCTAGGAAAAAGACGGATCAGCTAGAAAAAATCCTTGAAATATTTAAGCAAGTTAAAGTGAACATTCCTCTTTTAGATATTATACAACAAGTTCCACAATACGCAAAATTTCTAAAAGATATGTGCACTCAAAAACGTCATACACATGTACCTAAGAAAGTGTTTCTAGTGGCAACTCTAAGCGAAGTCTTGTCCCAATCGATGCCAGTGAAATACAAAGATCCTGGCTGCCCCACAATATCATGTACTATTGGGGACAAGAAAATCGATAGATGCCTGCTAGACTTAGGTGCTAGTGTTAACTTGCTTCCATATTCCGTCTATCGCCAATTAGGGCTAGGAGAATTGAAACCCACCAAGGTTACCCTTCATCTTGCTGACCGATCAATTAAGAAACCTGTGGGAGAAATCGAGGATGTGTTGATCAAAATTGGCGAATTCATCTTTCCAGTTGATTTCATTGTCTTAGAAACTCAACAGGTTAGCAATCCTGCAAACCAGATCCCTTTGATTCTAGGACGACCCTTCTTAGCAACCTCTAATGCACTTATCAACTGTAGAAATGGGTCTATGAAACTTTCTTTCGGTAACATGACTGTCGAGCTAAACATCTTCAGAACTGAAAACTCTCCTAACTCTTATGTGGACCAGTTTTCTGAAATCCATGCTGTCCACGATAATGAATCTGAGCTCGACCATCTGAATAACGAAATTGAATCGAATTACGAAACCTTATTTCAAGATATTCCCGAAAATGTCTCTGATTCGATTCCTGTCGAGCCTCTCACAAATGAGTCTATCCCTCAACCAATTTCTTCGGTTGAGTCGCCCCCAAAATCTGAACTCAATGTGTTGCCCAGTCATCTTAAGTATGCTTACTTATAAGAAAATGAAACTTTTCCAGTCATTATCGCTTCTGACCTTACTTTAGAGTAGGAACAATTGCTCCTTCCCATCCTTAAGAAAAATAAGGAGGCAATTGGCTGGTCCATGGCTGATATTAAGGGGCTTAGTCCTTCGATAGTCCAACATCGAATCCACCTTATAGATGATGCCAAACCCACTCGTGATCCCCAACGTCGACTAAACCCTATCGTGAAAGAAGCAGTTCGTGCTGAAATCCTTAAATGCCTTGACAATGGAATCATCTACCCGATTTCTGATAGTCAATGGGTTAGTCCGATTCATGTCGTACCTAAGAAATCAGGGATTACCGTGGTCCAAAATGAAGCTAACGAGCTTATCCCAACCCGCACCCAGACTGGTTGGCGTGTTTGCATTGACTATAGGAAACTTAACGCTGCAACACGTAAGGATCATTTCCCTCTGCCATTTATCGATCAAATGTTAGAACGACTAGCGGGTCATGAGTACTACTGTTTCCTTGATGCGTACTCGGGCTATAATCAAATCCCTATCGCTCCTGAGGACCAAGAGAAAACCACTTTCACTTGTCCGTTTGGTACATTTGCGTACCGACGTATGCCGTTTGGTCTCTGTAATGCACCTGCAACCTTTCAGAGGTGCATGATTAGCATTTTTTCTGATATGATCGAGCGATTTTTGGAAGTGTTCATGGATGATTTTTCCATATTTGTTGATTCTTACTCTGAGTGTTTACATCATCTCGATCTTGTTCTTAATCGCTGTAAAGATAAACACTTAACGCTTAATTGGGAAAAGTGTCACTTCATGGTCAAACATGGCATTGTCCTAGGACATGTCATTTCTAATAAAGGAATTGAAGTATACAAAGCCAAAATTGAGGTTATTTCAAATCTTCCCATTCCCAAATCAGTTAAGGACATCCGATCCTTTTTAGGTCATGCTGGTTTTTACCGTCGCTTTATAAAAGATTTTAGCAAAATCACTCGACCGTTGACCAATCTTCTTGGTAAGGATGTTCCTTTCGACTTCAATTCTGATTGCATTTCATCTTTTGAGCATCTTAAAAATGAACTTGTCTCTGCTCCGATCTTCTGCTCTCCCAACTGGAAGCTGCCTTTTGAAATCATGTGTGACGCCTCAAATTTCGCTGTAGGTGCTGTCTTAGGACAACGAATTGATAAAATTCTTCATGTCATTTACTACGCGAGTAAAACTCTGAACGACGCTCAAATCAATTATACTACCACTGAAAAGGAACTCTTGGCAGTTGTCTTTGCTCTAGAAAAATTCAGGCCTTATCTAGTTGGCTCACACATCACGGTTTATACCGATCATTCCGCACTTAGGTACCTTTTCTCTAAAAAGGATGCTAAGGCTCGTCTCATTCATTGGATCCTTCTACTTCAAGAATTTGACCTTACCATTAAGGATAAAAAAGGATCCGACAACGTTATTGCGGACCACTTGTCTCGTCTTCCAAATGCCCCGTCTTCTTTTCTTCCAATCAACGAGAATTTCCCTGATGAACAGCTGTTTTCTCTATCCACTGATCCTTGGTTTGCTGACATTGTTAACTACTTAGTCACCAAGCAGATCCCTTCTTTTTGGTCTAAGCAGGATAAACACAAATTCTATTCCCAAGTGAAACATTTTTATTGGGATGACCCCTATCTTTTCAAGTATTGTCCCGACCAAATCATTCGAAGATGTGTTCCTGACACTGAAATTCACAGTGTCCTCTCTTTCTGTCATGACCAAGCATGCAGTGGTCACTTCGGTCCCAAAAAGACAGCCGAAAAGGTTCTCCAATCGGGTTTCTATTGGCCCAACCTTTTCAAAGACGCGTACGAATTTTGCAAAACTTGTGATCGATGTCAATTCTTGGGGAAAATTTCTAAACGGAATATGATGCCCCTATACCCCATTCTAGAGGTCGAAATTTTTGATGTGTGGGGTATAGACCTCATGGGACCCTTCCCTAATTCTTTTGGGAACCTTTACATTCTCTTAGCTGTTGATTATGTTTCCAAATGGGTCGAAGCTGTACCATGCAAAACAAACGATAACAAGGTTGTTGTGCGCTTCTTGAAAGAAAACATCTTTGCTAGGTTTGGCACACCTCGCACAATAATCAGTGATAATGGTACACACTTCTGTAATCGTTCTTTTGAAGCTCTCATGAGAAAGTATTCGATAACCCACAAGTTATCTACTCCTTACCATCCTCAAACTTGTGGGCAAGTTGAAGTATCGAATAGGCAGATTAAACAAATCCTTGAGAAAACTGTGAATCGAAATCGTAAAGATTGGTCCCAAAAGTTAACCGATGCTCTTTGGGCTTACCGCACCGCTTTCAAAACTAACTTGGGTATGTCCCCTTATCGGTTGATTTTTGGTAAGCCATGTCACTTGCCAGTTAAACTAGAACATAGGGCGTTATGGGCAATAAAAACTTTGAATCTTGATTTAGAGCAAGCAGGAGAACATAGGTAGCTTCAACTTAATGAACTTGATGAAATTCGAAATGATGCCTATGAAAATGAACGAATTTACAAGGACAGAACAAAAGTTTTTCATGATAAATCGATTTTATGTAAAACTTTCATGCCAGGACAAAAAATTCTCTTGTATGACTCAAAACTGCATCTATTTCCGGGTAAGCTAAAATCTAGATGGACAGGACCTTACACTGTACGGACCGTTTTTCCGTATGGTGCGGTAGAAATTGAGAATCCAACTGATGGATCATCCTTTAAGGTCAATGGTCAACGCCTTAAACCTTATTTGGAACCAATACCCAACCAAGAGGAAGAGCTCATGGTCCTCCATGAGCCACATTACATTCGGTAAGACGCACTAACCCTCTTTTGTACATATGTAAATATTCTCTTATTTATTTCCCTTTCACTAAGATATGTCTGAATAATGACTGTGAGGACACAGTCACACTCAAATGTGGGGGGAATTTACATTACATCAGCAATCAAATTTTATGAAGTAGGTCATTCATTGAACAAGGATTAACTTAAAATTCATAAATAACACCTTGGTTCTTGTTTGATAAGTTGAATTTTTAGGTGATGAGAATGAACATTATTTATTCATTGAGTCGTAATGTGTCTTTTTAAGATGCTAGCTTGAGACTGTGCAGACGTTAGTCGTGTTCTGGAGTAAGTGTGTCAACCCTTGTTATACGTGTTAGAATGTGCAAGTAAAAATAATCAAAAAAAATAAAAATAAAAATAAAAATCAAAAATCAAAAAAAAAAATCATGAAATAAAAGGATTTTGCACCTACATTTGTTGGATTTTCTGAGTTTGTTTTCATGCATAATATTTTCTTTTCCACTCAAATTTTCAAAATCGTAAGTTCTAAATCCACTTGGCCCAATTAAGGAGAAATGACTCATTGTAGCGTTCTTCTTCGATACCCCACATTATTCAAACCCAAGTTTTAGTCGATTTACATCCATGTTTCAACAAGTTTATCTTATATTGGTATACTCAAGAACCTTTGTTTAAAGGTCAAAAACGTCACTTTTTATACCAATATTACACCACCCACTCCGTACTTGTTTTAAGGTAGGATAACCATATACCACATCTTATTTTATATGGGTTATCTATCTTACGAAACTTTTCTTATCATTCCTTTCAGCTTTTTGTATAACATCAATCCAGACTTGTGTGTTGAATTAAGGTTATAGAAGTAGAGTAACTAGGGCACAAAACTTTCCTTTCATGAAGTGTTGGTAGTAGAGGAGGAATCAAATGAAATCATGTACGTCATCATTCCATCTACATTCATCATTCATCGTGCAAAAGAAAAAAGAAAAAAAAAAAAGAAGAAAAAAAATAGAAAAAAAAAATGAAATAAAGAGAGAGTCTCTCTGAATAAAATAGTCATTCATCATTCTGGACTATAAAGCATCCATTTCCATTCCATCCACATCCATTCTACTGTACTTGGAAGTGAGGATTGTAGTAGACGAGATGAAAGGAAATAACAATGTTCATATGTGCCTTAGTATGACTTTATCTTTTGTAGCTTGAAATTCAACTAATACACTTGCCCTCTTATCTAGAATATTTTTAGAACTTACAAAAAATTTTCCTTCATCTATGCATAACTCATATCCAATACATTACAGTTACATTGGTGCAAAATTATTCAAAAAAAAAAAAAAAAAAAAAGAGAAGGTCAAATAAATGATTGGGTGCACGTTGTCGATGTGTAGAACTTTGGTTGACACCACGCTCTTAACCTTCAAGACAATTACAGTGTTATCAAGGAATTACGATTCAGCTTGAAAATTTTTGTTCATTTTTGCACTAATTATGGGATGGACAATTTGGGGCTAAACCGTTATTATTGAAGTTAGGTGAAATCCTTGGAATGTGAAAGACCTTAAATATATTGTTTGATTAATCCGCGTACTCAAGACGCTTTGGATTTTGTGGGTAGTATCCGCTGAAGACCCTCACGAGACAACACTCGTCCTACTGGGGACACCCAGAGGTTTAACGGCTTATTGCATACGCTAAATGCAATCGTGTGTTCCTACGAAAGTGTGACATATCTTAGTTTAGTTTACTCGAGGACGAATAAAAAGATAAGTGTGGGGGTATTTGATATACACGTAAATGTGTATATTTTATCCGCTTATTTATCTTATTTTCCCTTTAAAATAATTGATACTTTGTATTTATACCTGTATTTTCAGATTGTTGACAAGAAGCATGGTTTAGAGCATTTGATGGATAAAGCATGAAGAATTTGCTTAAAAAGAGTGAAGTTTAAAATTGCTAAAGCTTGAAGAGTCTAAAGCTTGAAGAACGGTTGCAATTATATTTCAGTTAAGAAGATTTGGCTCAATAAAGACTCAAACTGCATTCACATTAGCTCATTTGGAAGGCCTCTTACTCATGTTGCGTTCACACTAGCCTATTTGCTAGACCACTCACTCTAAAGCTGCGTTCACACTAGCTTATGTGTTATTTGGGTTATTTCTTTAGTCCCACATTATGTAATTAGCTAGCTGGCCTTTGTCATATCAGCTATAAATACATTGTATCTTAGTCTTGTAAAAAACACATTAGGTTTTATTCTGTAATTCTCTTCTTGGAATAAAATCATTCTCTCCCTTTCTTTTTACTTTTTGTTTATTTTATTTATGTTCATGTTATTTATTTATTTTTTCTCTTCTTCTTTAGCTATGTCATTATCCCCTAATTGCTTTCACTTATTGTTAAAACTCTCTTTTATTTAATTTCTGCTATTTTCTTTGTTTTCCACCAATCAAAAGTTAGGGATAACTTGATTGGATTTATTAATAAAATAATTTGGTCCCAGAGTTCGACACCCTCTACAACAATCTTTGTTGTTTAGGAAAGACGAACGAATTTTACAGTTATTTACAATTGTATAATTTGTTCGCAAACACATTCTCTAAGCACTTCATCTCTCAAACCATTTACGTTGGGCACAACTAGTCTTCCATTCTTTCGAAGCCATCCATCTTGATCAAGCCCATATACATTCATCTCCTCATCGATACCCATCTTTAACTTGGAGATGATTTCCAGTAGGTTAGGATCATCCCTCTGACTAGAACCAATCCGCTCTATCAAAGTGGGTCTGATCGTCAAACTAGCTAGCATGACTGGATCCAACTCGCAATTTGGTCTGAAATCAAACCCCGTGATATACTCCAGTTGCTTCCATTCAAGAAACATTGCCCTTAAGCTGGCATGTCTCCTACTCAAGGCATCGGCTACCGCATTACCTTTCCCAGGTGTGTATGCGATATCAAAATCATACGAAGCCAATAACTCTAACCATCTTTGCTGACGGAGATTCAGATCTTTCTGAGAGAAGGGATACTTTAACGATTTATGATCGGTAAACAACTCAAATCTTTCTCCCAAGAGATAGTGTCTCCACATCTTCAGTGCAAATACAATCGCTGCCAATTCCAAATCATGGGTAGGATACTTCTTCTCATGCGGCTTTAGCTGTCGACTAGCATAAGCTACAACCCTACCTCCTTGCATCAATACTGCACCCAGTCCGGTACCACAAGCATCCGTGTATACCGTCATCTCTTCATTCCCTTTAGGAATGACTAACACTAGCGCACACGTCAACTTCTCCTTTAGACTCTTGAAGGCATCCTCACACACTCCGTCCCAGACAAAGGACTGATTCTTCTTAGTCAACTGAGTCAACGGTGCTGCTATCTTGGAGAAGTCCTGGATAAACTTACGATAATATCCAGCTAATCCCAAGAAACTTCTTACATTTGTTGCATTCTTGGGTGTAGGCCAATCCTGTACCGTAGCCACCTTCGCAGGGTCCACGGCAATACCACTCTCGGAAACAACATGACCCAAGAATCTCACTTCCCTTTTCCAAAAATGACACTTAGAGAATTTCGCTTCCAATTGGTGTTTCCTCAACACCTCCATCACTATCCTCAAGTGTCCCTTGTGTTCCTCCTCTGTCCTTGAGTAAACAAGGATATCATCCACTAACACAAGAACAAACTTATTCAACTGATCTTTGAATACTTGATTCATGAGATCCACAAAGTAGGCTGGTGCATTGGTCAACCCAAATGGCATGACCAACCACTCATAAAATCCAGACGGCGTCCTAAATGCCGTTTTCGGAACACTCTCATCTGCTACTTGGAGCTGATGAAATCCTGTCGCGAGGTCCAACTGGGAGAACACTCTTGCTCCTTCCAGTTGATCAAACAAATCATCTATCCGCGGTAGAGGATACTTATTCTTCCTCGTCACCTTATTCAACTCGCGATAGTCCACACATAAACGAATGGAACCATCTGCCTTAGTGGCAATCACAACTGGTGCTCCCCACTCGGATACACTCCTTCTAATAAATCCCTTCTTCAAAAGATTGCCGACTTGCACCCCGAGCTCTCGCTGCTCCCTTGGTGCCATACGACGAAGTGGTATCACTATAGGTCTGGCACCTTTCACTAAATCAATATGGAACTCAATCTCTCGGTGTGGTGGAAGCCCGGTCACCTCCTCGAAGACGTCCGGATACTGGCCAACCACGGGCACATCTGACAACTCATCCTGCGGGATGTCGAGGGAATTTACAAAACTAGCCATAACCCCATCACTAGGTAGACTACCAAACACTACCCTCCGCCCATCATCCGCCCTCACTGTCACCAAAAAGCCCTCACAGTCTACCACCACCCCGTATCTTTGGAGCCAATCGACTCCCAATATAATGCCATACCCAGTAAAGCCCAAAACAAAGCAATCACATGCAAACATACATCCATGACTCGATAAGACCAAATTCCTGCAAATCATACTAAGGCTAGTCGAACCACCAATCGGGTTCGTCACAACCAATGGTCTATCGACTATTTCGGGTTCCAGTCCCAACCTATCTACCAGGTCACTAGATATGAAGGAACGGGAAGCCCCAGTATCAAACAAAACTCGAACTAGTACATCACAAATAGAAAGCATACCTTGAATAACAACATTCTTTCCTTTCTCCGCCGCAGTTGGGGCATTCGACGAAGAAGGAACAACATCAATAGCATATGCCTTCACAATCTGCTTCTCCTTAAGAGGTTGCGGACATTTATCCTTATGATGTCCCACTTGACCACAGTTGTAGCACTTCCTTTCCGCTGGCTTGGCCCGACATTCTTTAGCACAATGGCCCTTCTTACCACAGCTGAAGCACTCAACATCCTTCTTGCTCTTTTTCTGGCCACCTTTTGATTGGTCCTGCTTCCTCTTATTCTGAGAGCTATTCTTGCCTCCACCGCCTGCTTGTGGCTTTGGCCCTTCTGCAGATGCAGCCTCAGTCTTTGACTTAGGGTAAGGGCTCTCTGATCTCAAAGCTTTCCCCACAATCGATTCAAAAGTCTCATCGATGTGGTTGATAAGCTTTTCCCCCAAGTATCCATCCAAACTAGTAATGAACTTCTCATTCTTCTTCTCAGGAGTATCAATAAGAGACAGTCCATACTTCGACAAGGTGTCGAACTCAGCAATATAATCAGAAACTGCCCTTCCGTTCTGCTTGAGTTCCAAGAACCTCTTAAACAACACTGACTTCTGGGCAGCTGGAATAAACTTCTCGCTAAAGCGAGCCTTGAACTGATCCCAAGTAACCTAATCTTCTGGAGTAGCTGTTCTAATGGCATTCCACCAATTCATCGCTCGCCCTTGCAGCTGACGAGACGCTAGCCTTCTCTTCATCGCATCCTCAAGACCCAAGTCATCGAAGATACGATCACAGCTATCCATCCAGTCTTGAACATCTATAGCCGACTCCCTCCCGTGGAACGGCTTCCCACCAAGATTAGTGTAATCTTTGCACAACTTGGCAAAATCGACCCTAGGCGCCTGCACTACTGGGCCATCACCAACTCCGGGATTGGGAACTGCCCCTTGCACTTCCCTAAGCATATCTCTCATGAGGCTAGTAAACATCGCCCTCATATCAGTGGCATTCCCCTGGTTGGTCCCTCTACCAGCACCCCTCGTGTCCCGGATCATCATCAATCTGAAAAAGGGAAACGATTAACGACCCCATAGTGGTGCTAGTGCAGTGCGACTTCATTCTTATACTACTAATAGTATATATATAGAGCTTTTGAAAACCAAAGTAATTACAAATACGTGCTCTCATATACGTACTAACTCTCCCTAGTGTCTTTCCCTAGGTTAACTACGCAACCTAGAGCTCTGATACCAAGTGTGACGGCCCGCCTCGCACCAACCGACATTTACTCCAAAGGTGCGCTGTACACATGTCCAGTTAGCACGGAATGGGTCGTTCGAAGGAAAAGGAAAGAAGGAAATGAACATACAAAGAACCTATAGAATGTCTCATAGCACATAGAACAAAATATAATAATAATATACTTGACATAAAGCAGGAGAGACAGTGCATAAGCTGAAAACCAGAACTAAGCATCATAGTAGCGGAAATCCAAAATACAGCTTATTACAACTTTTCAAACTGTCTCAAAGCAAAAGTAAGATAAATGAGGTAAACTACTAATGCCCAAGTAGCGACCACCAACGACACAGGGAGAATGTACATATATATATATATATATCATACGTGGAAGCCTCCTGCCCGCCTCCGAATCAGCTACTCGCGCATCACCAGTTAACCTGTCCCCAGTCTGCTCGTGTGAGCTTCCAGAGTAATAAGAGGAGACATAAAACTCTGGGTCAGACATAAAGCCTGGTATTAGCGATAAGCATCTAAAGTGAACAATAACAGGTAGACTAAAACATACCTGAACCTGGACCTGCAACCAAAGAGTTAGCACTACATACTGTACAACACTCTAAGGTACCATATCAAACGGTGCAAAGATACGGAGGTGGGGAAGGTGTGCATGTCATAATGATGGCAAACAATCAAACATAGCATCCATCCTCACATCTCTCACTCAGTGCGTAAAGCATACGATATTCACCACTTCGATCACCCAACATACCTAGCTACGATCACTCTGCCCCATGAAGTCATAAATGGCTTCACTGCACTGATAACGTAGCCACTAATTCCTCGCTATGTCCACTTGCCCCATGGAGTTATTCACCCCATCTGCGCTGGCTCATAGCCTTACCAATCCTTACTATGTCCACTTGCCCCATGGAGTTGTTCACCCCATCTGCGCTGGCTCATAGTCTTACTACGCATCACCTTGCCCCTCAGGTCATAATGACCCTACTGCACTGATAACGTAGTCTTGCTACCATCACCTTGCCCCTCAGGTCATAATGACCCTACTGCACTGATAAGTAGTCATCATTCATTTTTAGTGGTTAATCGAAGTTATGAACGTCGAAAACTCCTTAGCACACGTCCCGCAGCAAAGCCGAACCATGAAGTGAACTCATCGGTTCCCAACTGGATCCTGAGCTCTAACTTCCCATATTGGACTACCTTTGCGTCTCGGGTTATTGGTTAATACTGGGTCGGGTCGGGTTCCTCCTCAAGCCATCGGTTCGGGTCGGGTATCCTCCATCGGTTCGGGTCGGTTCCTCTTCTAGTACGGTTCGGGTCGAGTATTTCTCCTCGGGTCGGGTCGGGTGCCATCCCCCTCCAGTTTGTGCTTCCGCTCCGATCCGCCTCCTTATCCTTCACATACTCCTATCCGATCCATCTTCATGCTTCCGCTCCGATCCGTCCTCCTTAATCCTTTCCGATCCCAGTTCAGTTAGTGTGGCCTTCCTTTTTGCCAATTCTCCCAAGTGTTAGGTTCCGATCCGATCGAATCCCTTGCCCAGTTCAACATATCCGATCCGAGCCCTACATCCGATCCGATCCGAAACCTGCACTGTTTTCTGAAACTGTTCCAGCAAGTGTTTACGCCATTCGATGACGTTTTCGACCATTCTAACTATTGAAACCAATCACAAAGAATTTCATACAGTCATAGCAACATGCATAATCAACCACAACCATCAATATGATAGGTTAAAATGGATCAAACATACCAAAAATCCCACATTTCCCCTTAAGCATGTTTAGGTGAAACTAATGATAGGATTAGCAAAACTTAACCAAATTAACCCAAATTCATATCAGAAGTGTAAAACATCATTTAAGAATTTATGACCATTTTTCCCGAATTTTATCATGTTTAAATTTGCTAATTAACACTAATTACTCTTAACTAGCCATACTTAGTGTAAAATTATGCAAATCACTCACCTTAGCCACAAATAAACCAAGATCTGAAATAAATCTCTGATTTGATGTGAATCCCAATGCTAAACAGCAGCTCCAACGTTGCTTTGGTGTAGATCTTCCTTGATTAGAGGTTGCTAAGCCAAATCCTTGACCAAAAGGTGATTTAGAGGTTAGAGGCCATTTTTAGGGTTCCTTGGTGATAAGTGGAGGCTAGAAAACTGAAATGGAATGATTCTCTATCTCATTTCAGCCTTCCCATAACCCTAATCCCGAAATGGGTTATGGGCCTACTCACTAATCACCCGATTTGGCCCGGTTAAGCAGTTTTTCACCTTCCAAATATTATTTCAACCATATCTCCCAAACGGTAAGTTCGTTTGGCTATTATGACCACTCTACGGAAAGGTAAACCATCAAACGAATCCAATGGAAGTGGTTTCAGGTCAAAATTCCTTTCCAATCAAAAGTTATGGCCAAAACAGTACCAACTAAGGGCAAAATGGTCATTTAAAAATCGACAAAAATCATGGATATGGGAAATGACTCTCATAGATGTTTCCCAAAGTTACATGACCATACGACTTCACATGGGAAAGAAATAAATATTCTATGATCCTATGATGTTTAGAATACGGGTCGTTACAGGCGATGATAAGATTGGCGACGACCGCATTCTTTCTGCTAAGTGCATCCGCCACAACATTGGCTTTTCCTGGAGTATGCAAGATGTCCAGATCATAGGAAGCAAGAAATTCTAACCAACGTTGCTGCCTCAAATTCAAGTCCCTTTGGGTGAACAGATACTTCAAGGATTTATGATCTATATATAATTCGAACATTTCACCTAAAAGATAGTGCCTCCATATTTTCAAAGCAAACACGATGGCCAACAACTCAAGAACATGGGTGGGGTATCTCTTCTCATGCGGCTACAACTGACGGTTAGCATAAGAAACTACTTTTCCTCTTTGCATTAACACCCCACCAATACCTTCAATAGAAGCATTAGTATAGACTGTCAACTATTCGTTGCCATCAATAATGGTCAACACGGGAGCAGTTGTCAACCTCAATTTCAGCTCTTGGAAAGCTGCCTCACACTCAGACGTCCAGTTAAACTTCATATGCTTATTGGTCAGCTTTGTCAATGGACAAGATAGACTCGAAAAATCTTTAACGAATTTCCGATAATAGCCAGCCAATCCTAGGAAACTTCTGACTTCTGTAGGAGTGCTAGGTTGCTTCCAAATTCGAATGGCCGAGACCTTGCCTGGATCTACTGAAATGCCTTTCTTCGATACAACATGTCCGAGGAACTTTACTTCTTCTTGCCAGAATATGTATTTAGAGAATTTGGCTTTCAACACATTCCTTCTCAGAATTTCCAAAAATTCTTTCAGATGCTTTTCATGTTCAGTAGTGGATTTAGAGAAGATTAAGATGTCATCGATGAAAACCAGTACGAATTTATTCAAGACATCGTGGAATACTCTATTCATTAGATCGACAATGTAAGCAGGAGCGTTACATAAGCCGAACTGCATTACTAACCACTCATAGAATAAGTATGGACATTTGAAATCTGTCAAAGGAACACATTCTTTGGTAATGCGCAATTGATGGAAACCTGTAGCTAGGTCCATTTTAGAGAATACTTGCGCTATTTTTAAGCGGTCCAATAGATCATCAATACACGAAAATGGATATTTGTTTTTCAGCGTTTGCTTATTGAGCTCGTAGTAGTTCACACATAGTATGAGTGTACCATCTGAATTTGGGACAAACACCACTGCTGCACCCCAATTTGAGAAGCTAGGCCTGATCAGACCCTTCTACAAGAGCTATTTAGTTTGATTGCTTAGTTCTTCTTTCTCTTTCAGCGTCATCCTCCAAATAGCGTGCACCACTGGCCTTGCATTCGGAACTAGATCGATCCTGAAATCGATTTCTCTTCGCGGAGGTTAGCTGTCAACTTCTTCAAACATATCCGCATATTCTTTGACAACAGGAGTATTCTCAATAGAAGTAGGGGTGACTTCTAGAGAAGACTAGAATTCTTTCCTATCAGTTGCTGAGCCATGACATGTTACAACAATAATATCTCCAAATTTGGTTTTAATTTTGACTATTCTCTCAACCAATAATACCTCAGCCTCATATTTCTTTAGCCAATCCAGTCCAAGTATGATATCATATCCAAAAAAATTCATGACGATTAAATTAAAAGGAAACTGGAAACAAGAATAAGAAACATGCACTCTACAATACAGATCGAGGATAATAGAACCTCCTATCGGACTATGGATTCTAATCGATTCTTTAAGATTTCTCGTTTGAGTTTTAACTTTTTAATTGAGTCACTAGAAATGAAACTTCGCGATGCACCAGTGTTAAACAATACTGTAACAGGAACGTTCTTAATAGTAAGGGTACCTCCCAAGACATCTGGTTTACCTGCTCCTTTGGAAGAAGCTAGTGCATCCGCTTCATCGTATACATGAGCCACTTGAGAAATCTTCGGCAATGGGTAGTTTGGCTTGATGTGCCCCTTCTTATGACAATTTTAGCACTCCCACTGATCATGAGAACTATAACTAGGTCTAGATCGAGGATAATAGAACCTCCTATCGGACTATGGACTCTAATCGATTCTTTAAGATTTCTTGTTTGAGTCTTAACTTTTTAATTGAGTCACTAGAAATGAAACTTCGCGATGCACCAGTGTCAAACAATACTGTAACAGGAACGTTCTTAATAGTAAGGGTACCTCCCAAGACATCTGGTTTACCTACTCCTTCGGAAGAAGCTGGTGCATCCGCTTCATCGTATACATGAGCCACTTGAGAAATCTTCGGCAATGGGCAGTTTGGCTTGATGTGCCCCTTCTTATGACAATTGTAGCACTCCCACTGATCATGAGAACTATAACTAGGTCCAGACACATTCCTCCTTGGCTTCTTTGGAGCTCGACATTCGTAATCAAAGTGTCCCTTCTTCTGGCAGTTAAAGCATCTCACCTTGGCCTTTTTACTTCCTTGAGGCTTGGCAGCTGAAGAGTTGCTTGCCTCCGGCTCCTTGTCAGACTGCTTCCTCTTGTTGTTCGTTTGATTTTTCTCCTGATCTTGCTGAGAATTCTTGTCATTTTCTTCATATCGACAAGCCATCTCAACCACCTCGTTAAATGGAAGCTTAATATGTGTTGTCACTCTATTAAGATACTTCCTTAAAAGGCCATTTATGAATCTCCTATTTTTATGAAATGGGTCCTGAATTAATTCAGGAGCATATCATGAAAGCTCCTCAAATTTCCGCACAAGCTAAAAAACAGTTCAATCTCCTTGTTGCAAGTTAGCAAACTGATCATGAAGACGCCCGACTTCTTACTAAGGAATGAATTTCTCGTTAAAGAGCTCCTTGCATTTTGTCCAAGACATGTTGGCATCAGTACCTCCAATCGTGACTGTCTTCCACAAATTCTAAGCCTCATCCTTCAGTAGCCACGATGCCATGAATCGCTTACGGTGGTCTTCAAGTTCCAAGCCTCCAAATATCTTCTCACATGTCTTGAGCCATGCTTGAGCTTCCATCACTGTCTCGTTGCCTGTGAACGACACACCACCCAATTTCCTGAATTTATTTGCTACCTTGTCCAGGTCAAAAGGCTGTAGGAGTGGAGGAGGTAGTGGTGCTACTGCCTCGGGATTGAGTTGATCCTGAGAAATAGGGGTTTCACCCCTTCCCAGTCCTCTGGCTCTGGCTCTGCCTCTCGCTCTTGTTCTCATTTTCAGTTAGTTCTGTACCATCAAGGAAAGAGTCAGACCAACTGAAATGATAATTTTTAAGGAATGGTAAGAGTAGAGGACATATGAAAAAATGATGATGATGTAATGACTGGTTATGATGTGTTATTCTGCTGCGCTCATTCTAGGACATTACTAATCCTATCTCTAATGAGCTACTCGCCTTAGAATACTGCTGATTCTATCTAGACGAATTGTTTTAATATCTTATACTCTGAAGCTAAGGTTAACCATTAGCTCTGATACCAATTGTGATAACCCCAAACTTCCGTAGTATGAAAGTAAGGATAATCATTGGAATACAACATATTTACAACAACCGCAAATTTCAAATAACAGCATAACATATAAATCATAGCAGTGGAAAATGAAATGTCATCAACATCACGACCTCAGAACGTCAGAGTGGCACAGTTATAGGATACAACTTAGCATATAAAAAGTCTCAGCGAGAAGAAATTGGTCTTACACACCATCAAGTACAACATGGGAAAATGATGTCTAAATGTTTTAAAAATAGAAATAAAAGATAGAAATGATCTTCGTCTCCAATCCAGCATATGTCCAAATTACCTGATACCTGTCACTTGGCTGCTCATGTAAAAATAAGGGCACTCGAGTTTGCAAGTGAAACGAACTACGAGTCAGTCATGGGACTGGTATGAGAAATCTTTACTTAACTTAACTAATAATAAGGCTAATCATAGAACCACGCCACTAACGTGGAACGGGTTTACTCATTGGATTGCCAGTGCATAATTTAAATAAACTTTTAATCAAAACAATGCTCTGTTTTTAGAAAATGAAATTATTATAAGACTCATGTCCCATCACACAATGCAAAGCAAACTGGAGGATAGAGTTTTACCTTGTAATGATCAAACATGCTTGATACGTGTAAAATAATATTTAATATTATTATTAGTGTCTAGTCAATTTTAAAACACTTTCAAAGTAAATGTATCAATCCTAGACGGCATAGTATCCCATCCTACTATGTCGTCATATATAGGTTTACAATCAAGTCTGTAATGTCGTATTGGAAATTGGGTTTCCATCATGCGTCAAGGCTAGGGATGATCTCCTAACCGATTCGAGACACTCTAGCAAATGTCTCAAGATTACCCGCAGTGAACCCTTGGATCCTGCAGGGCTGATCCACAAATATACCTTAGTGGATTAGCTATGCCTGAACACACGTTTCCCGGTCCTATTGGACCTATCAATTGGCCACTATCGACCAATATATCGGAGGTACCTCACAATCCATTATCCATATAAGTAAAAATGTCTGGGCTCCATACCACGACACCACTTCAAGCTAGAAAGAAACGTGTGCACTCATGCGTTCCCTTATCCCGTTTTTAACTCCTACCGGGGTGTGAGGTTCGCGAAGTAACGCTATACACAAAGCTATGCCTAAATAAGCTATGCTTTGATCATCAACCACAAGGCTATACTTTTCAACAAAAGCCTTTATCATTTGCATCTTGGCGTGCCACATTGACAATCCACGCCATGCGATCAATAATTGTCAATATATAACCTCTGAGCTCGTGCATCTCAGAGAAGGGTTTTAAGCAGGAGAATAATTTCTTCGATAACAAAAAGATAAATATTAAATACAAATCAACTCACATAGAATGAAATTGAATGTCAGACACACATCCATTTACAAGTCCGTTCTGGGTTTGAACGAAACTGGAGACACCTTATTCCTCGTCCCGTGTGTCCAATACGGAAGAGAGGTACATGCTTATCTGGACAATCAACAAGTACGTCCGTAAACCTACCACTTTAACCCTTTACTAGGAGCCAACCAATGTCGAGCATCAGTAGTCGTCCATTCGATGTGAAGATCGCCGGTCTTCAATCACCGTCTTCAATATCTTCTATTTAAATTGTCGTATAATTATTTGAGATGAGATTGAACTCGGTCTTTGCAAAAAATTCTCGAATAATTATAATTTAAAGCATTTCATATCGTTAATATTATTTTATAATGATTCATCGCTATTTTAATTAATATAAAAATTGCCCAATTCAATTTAACGACGCTTCGGGTCAATAGGCGGCCCTGGCGCTGATTTTACCCAAATTTGATTTAAACATTTCTCAAAATCTAACCGTTGGATTTTAACAAAATTTGTATCATTGGAAAGATCTTCCCAAAGCGGACCTAACAGTTCTAGTTTTACGAAAATCCGATGGTCGGATCTTTCGTATAATCGTTTAAAGTTATGATTCCGAAACGTGGACTACCGCGCGCGATTCATTTAATTTTAATTCATATTTATGTATATAAAATTATATATAAATATAAATCATTCAACGATTCCACTAACGTGTTTCACAAACCAATTAAAAGTATGTTTTATTTGCATAACATATCTACATGTTTATAATGTCAAATAAAATGTAATTTATTTACATGACATTTTCTACATTTCTAATATCAAATAAAATGTGATTAATTTACATGACATTTTCTACATTCCTAATGTCAAATAAAATGTAATTTATTTACATGACATTTTCTACATTTCTAATGTCAAATAAAATGTAATTTATTTACATGACATTGTTGCTAATGACAAATAAAAGATAATTTTTATTTTCATTATTTGTATGCAATTTTTATTTTTAACTTTAACAAATAAAAAGAAATATTTTTATTTTTATATAATTTCAGTGTATAACATAACAATAAAAATGTCTCTTTTAAATTTGTATACAATTCTAATGTTTATCTTGACAATAGAAATGTCTCTTTTAAATTTGTATATAAATTCTAATGTATAAGTTGACAATAAAAATGTCTTTTTAATTTGCATACAAATCTAATGTATAACTTGTAATATAATAATGATATTTTTATTTTGTCGACCATTCTATTTCAAACAAAAGGATTAAAAATGATTCTTTTGTTTTGTTGACGATTCTATTTCAACAAAGTGATTAAAAATGATTCTTTTATTTTATTGACAATTCTATTTCAACATAATGATTAAAAATAATTCTTTTATTTTGTTGACAATTCTATTTCAACAAAATGATTAAAAAAGATTCTTTTAACTTGTTGGCAATTTTATTACAACAAAATGATTAAAAATGATTCTTCTATTTTGTTGGCAATTCTATTTCAACAAAATGATTAAAAAAGATTCTTCTATTTAGTTGGCAATTCTATTCCAACAAAATGATTTAAAATGATTCTTTTATTATGTTGACAATTCTACTTCAACAAAATGATTAAAATTGATTCTTTTATTTTGTTGACAATTCTATTTCAAAAAAATGATAAGAAATAACAACTCATTTTGTTAACAATCCTATTTTAACGAAGTGAATAAAAATGATAACTTCATTTTATTTACAATTCCATTTCAACAAAATGAATAAAAGTGATAACTTCATTTTGTTAACAATTCTATTTTAACAAAATGAATGAAAGTGATAACTTCATTTTATCTACAATTCTATTTTAACAAAGTGAATAAAAGTGATAACTTCATTTTGTTAACAATTCTATTTTAACAAAATGAATAAAAGTGATAACTTCATTTTGTTAACAATTTTATTTTAACAAAGTGAATAAAAGTGATAACTTCATTTTATCTACAATTCCATTTCAACAAAATGAATAAAAGTGTTAACTTCATTTTGTTAACAATTCTATTATAACAAAATGAATAAAAGTGGTAACTTCATTTTGTTAACATTTCTATTTTGACAAAATGAATAAAAGTGATAACTTTATTTTGTTAACAATTCTATTTTAACAAAATAAATAAGAGTGATAACTTCATTTTGTTAACAATTTTATTTTAACAAAATGAATAAAAGTGATAACTTCATTTTGTTAACAATAATCTAATTTAACAAAATTTACATTTTTGTTTTAACACAAATCTATTTAACAAAAATGTTATTTTTGTTTTGACTATTTCATTTCAACAAAAACTGATATTTCTGTTTCAACTATTTTATTTCCACAAAAATGTCATTTTGGTTTCAACTATTTTATTTCAACAAAAATGTCATTTTGGTTTCAACTATTTAATTTCAACAAAAATGTAAATTTTGGTTTCAACTATTTTATTTTGACAAAAATGTCATTTTGGTTTCAACTATTTAATTTCAACAAAAATGTTAATTTTTGTTTCAACTATTTTATTTCAAGAAAAATGTTAAATTTTGTTTCAACTATTTTATTTCAACAAATGTTAATTTTTGTTTTAACTGTTTTATTTCAACAAAAATGTCATTTTGGTTTCAACTATTTTATTTCAACAAAAATGTTAATTTTTGTTTCAACTATTTTATTTCTACAAAAATGTCATTTTGGTTTCAACTATTTTATTTCAACCAAAATGTAAATTTTTGTTTTAATTATTTTATTTCAATAAAAATGAGTCATTTCGTTCCAACTATTTTATTTCAACATAATAATCATCAAATCAACAGATCTATAAAACAACATCAATCCCAAATCAAATCACATATAACAAAAAATAGAATTTAAAAGCGTATTTGTAGAAATGTCTAAACACGTTTACAATTAATTAATTTTAATTATTAAATGGGAAATCTCACAGTGATTTTTAAATCTATATAATTCAAAATTGAATTTGCCCCAAAATCTGAGTTGCTCCAAATTCGTTCTAGTCTTTCCAGAAATGTAGATCTCGAATTTACGATCCCAACGGTTCTGAATTGTTCAATTCTGTATTCGTATGAATAAGATATGAATTTATTTGTGTAAATAGCATTTTGAATTAATTAATTAAATAATTAAATTAGAAAATGCCCTCTTCTTCTTCCTTCAGATCGAGGTTGCTGCTTTTTAGTTTCCTTCAATTCTAAGTCAACAGTTTTCGGTCGAATCACTCAACTCCGCGACGATCCGATACCACTGCGTCGAAGAGGAGAGGGAGGCACACCCGGGGGGCCCCACGCGGCGGCGCACAATCGTGCTAGGCAGGTGCGGCAGCACTTGAAACGATGGCACTTCGGGGTGCAAATTCGATCGAACCACTCAGTTTCAGGTGATGTAATCCATACAGATTTGAAGCTTTTGAAGTGCTCTACAATAATGTCAAAAGGAATGGGAAGTTTTATTGTGTGGATCGAAGAAAATTAGTGGTGGAAGAGGAGCAATATTGGGAATAAACAGAAGGGTGGCGGCGACTTATTTTTGAGATTAGGGTTAGCTTAAATCGTATTTATAATAAAATAATATTAAAATTCTAGTTTTGCAAACAAACCCATTGATTCTAAATAGCTCCAAATTCAGCCCAACGAGAGTTGCCCCTAGCCACATACCCCCGTTCCGAACATAATGGGCTAGGTCTCGTTAGCCTAATCGATCATTTTTATCTTGTTTTCTTAAAGATAAAATATAAATCATTTAATTATTTAATTCGCTCGTACATTTAAACTCACCGGGGCCACATACGGACTCCAAAAATTCCCAAAAAATAAATCTAGCTATGTTTTGACGATACAGTCCTAACAAAATTAATTTCATCGAATTTGGAGACCGTTCGAAAAATAACGGTCGATTAAATTCAACAGAAATTATTGAACACGGTTTAATTTACCACGCTCACATATTAATTTCAAAAATTATGGAAAACTGAACTTTTTAATAATTTGACATTCCAGATCCGACAAAAATGGTTTCGTCGAAAATGAAGGTCGTTTGTAAAATGACTATTTTTAATAGCTTTAATATTTTTTTAAAAATCGAACTTTTTAATTCTAGCACATTTACTAACAAAATTTCTTAAAATAATTTTTTTTAAATTGGTTCTTATTTTCCGGGTTGTTAGAGCAGGGCTGAAGCTGCTTACGTTTATTATATATCTTAATTTCTATATTTTTTTAAACATCATGTTCAAAATCATTTTTATATGAAGTATTAAGTTGAATAAATAACAATTGAACAGATTCGGTGGTGATATGAAATTGGTCTGTGCTTAATGGTTAGAACATGAAAATGGATCTGTCATAAGAATATATTTTTTCCTGAAAAATCAAATTTCGGTAGTTTATAGGTAGTCAGCTTAGCGTAACTGATATATTTGGATGCTTACACTTGCATGTCCTCATTGTTACCTACTCATGCACACATGTGTTCAGTGATTATAATTGAAAACATTGATTCCACGTATATTAATTACTAAGTATAAGTAAATGTTTCTCTTTCCTAGGACACAAATTTGGTTTGAATAAGGAGTTCTCAGGAAAGTAACTTGACTTAAAATTTATATATTTAACGAAGTCTAGCGGTACGCCGTTACATACAACTTCATTTGCATACGAGCCGCTGCGGACAAAGACAAAAATATAATCATAACAAACAATGCTCCACGATCCCAAAAATATAATAATATAGACAAGTTAACTTCTATTGTGATATCCCAAAACGCTGATATAGGGTGTAATATACTTTAAATAAAAAGTTGCTTATTTTTCAAAATACAAATTACAGAAAAATTCTATAAATAAAATTATAACTATGTCTTAAAAATCTCGTCCAAATTTGAAGCCATTATCTAATTATATTAAATAAACCGTTATGGCTTATATACGACTTCAAAACGACTTTCTGAAAATTTGATTTGGACATAACTTACTATCTATAAGACGAAATCTCGATTTTTCACTTCCATTAGAAAGATACAATCAAATAGATTTGAACGTTTCTTATTTCAAAGAAATCCGACTTATATTGGATCCTGTAAATCCAATTGAAGTTCAAAACGTTAAATTACGAACTACCGCGACATTACGAGCTCGTTTATAATTTAATTATAAATTATACGTTCGAACTTCGTTTTAATTAATAAATTCCATATAAATTTCCATTTATACTTTTAATATAACATTTAAAACAATTTAAATGTTCAAAATTAAATGGCTAAAAATCTGGGTCATTACATTCTTTTTCCCTTAAAATAATTTCGTCCTCGAAATTGCTGAGCAGTAATGTTATAACTCTAACTCCTCATATCCTACTTAGTTGAAATCTTATATTCCATATCTTAATAACCCAGTTCTCACCCCACCTTCGAATTCCTATACAAATACTCGATCATTCATAATTCTTTCCAAATGATATATTCACCATTTTTGGACAATCCATCATCACTTTCTTGTTTTGAATCCATATGCTTCTCTGCATATCCACACCCATTCCAATTGATTTTAAATCCATTTATAAATTTCATTATTCCACTTGAAATTTTAGTAACCAAATTTGGTTTTCTTATTTCAATTACAATTACCAACTTAATTTTAATTTATCAAAAAATAATTTCTTGAAAATTTTCGAAAATTTTCTCCTTTGCACCTCTCAGTCGGTACAACCACAACTCGTCTTTTTAGGCCTTCTCCAATTCAAAAGAAAATCCAAAAGCCAAGCTGCTTGCCCCATAGGCTTATAAAACCGTCAAACCCAAGTAATATTGTAAACATGTACCTTCTTGTCGGGCATAATTATATCCCTTGCATTTGCTTATATTCAATAGCTGCTCAGCATACATATATCCATTTCTTGTTGGTTTCAAATCGATCAAACTTCCAGTTTTTAACCCTCTAATCAGCTTCTGATTAGTTCACTTCCATTCTATCAATTCAAATCTGATTTCTATTTAAGTCAATCCACTTATTATACTTGAATCCAAATTATCACAATTCAATTTCAGTTCACAACATCCAATATATATTCATCTTGCTTATTCATAAGTCGAATTTATATTAATAATTCAAATCTTAACATTTCTCTTTATTTAATTTGATCGGAATTATTTCCAATCCAATTTTATTTAACTTAAGTTAAATTTCAATTCATTTGATACATTTTTACCATTTCAATCTATTCAACTTATACAAGCTAAATATTAATTTCAGAATTCAAATTTCCGAGTTTTATTTCAAATTAACTTGAAATCATATATATTTATTAACATATATTTATAATCAACTCAATTCAAAACATTTGAATTTCTAAAACTTCTTGTCCTTTTCAATCAATTTTTTCATTCCTAAATTACTATGTTAGTAATCTGTCACTCAGAAACTTGAAAATGAATACCGATAATGTTGCGATCCATTATCCGAATTATTTTCTCACCACTGAAGTGATTTGGGTTCTTAATTCCTTTAAAAATCCATTTAGACCATTCTTATTCAAAAATACTTTAAGGTAATGTTATATTACTTTATAATATTTTAGAAAATATTTTCTAAACACCTGGAATTTAAGTTCAAATTCTGGTTTGAACTTAATCCTTGTTTATCACATTTGTATACAACCGCATAAAAATTATATAACTATTTCAATATTTCATAATTCCCTTTGATTGCAATAACAAATCAACACATTCATATATAATAATTCAGAAGTTATTCCCCTTATATCAAAATAATTTTTGGGTGAAATTATTTCATTCGCCCATTTTAAAACAATACTGTATCAAATTGATTTGTTTGAGAGTTTAGAAACACCTATCGATATAGTCATACATATTGTATCGACCAGAATTCTACTCAACAAACCAACCAACACAACATAAACTAATTTTATATCAAATCTACGAATATGCACTCACATATATACACTCAAACCCAATCTAGGGTATTACTAACCCCATCTCTATCGAGTTATTCCACAGAGCCAAGGTTACTACTCAACCTTCAGCTCTGATACCAAACGTAATGTCCCGAATTTCTCTACCCTTTTGGTTCGACTAATAACACCACACATCCAACCCAAATTGCACAGAAATACGAATCATTAATAGAAAAAAGTTAGAGGATGAGAGATAAAAAAAATTAGAATAGAAGAAAACGAACAACACAAGTCATACAACGGAACGATTAAGATATATTATATAACATATCTTTTGAAATACAAATCGGTAACTGTATATATACATACCATCATCAAAGCACACCAGTTATTCCTGTAATAGTTATAAACTCCTGTTTTCAAATACAAGATAGTACACAATGGAAAATATGATAGTCTATTGCTAACAGGTGAAGCCTCCTACTTTAAGCTCCTCCAAATGAATTTGTAAAATCCAAACTACTTGACTGCCCATACAAATTTGGGCACCCAAGAGTTTAGGGAAAACAAAACAAAATAAACTCTGCGTCAGTCATGGGACTGGTGTGAGTAAACTCCAACCTTTTGATTTAACTTTTAAAAATCCTTTCAAAATAAATGATAATCGTAAGACCGATCCACAAATAAACACGGATGGTTTTCACCTTACATAACCAAAAAATATTTTTGATATCAAATCCAGTGATATTATAATAGTGACTACATCAAATAAATAGAATCTAGTGGATCACTTGCATCTCACGCTCCATATATAGTATAAAATCGAAAACCGCAGGGCACTTAATGGAAATTGGATTTCCAACATGACAAGGTATGGAACCACCTACCGGTAGTGTATATCTAGAAGGGAATACACTGGGTTCAACAAGAACGCCTTGCAACACGGCACATATATGGCTGGCCACTCATTTAACTTGAGTGTACCGAGCATATTATCACCAACGATTGTGATCAGCAACCGTTACTGAAAGCTTATAGTAGTGAATAGAATAAGAAGCAAATGAAATTTCACTAGATCAGGTCATAATACCCATAATGGGAATGACCCACATGGCTATGCTGCCTGCTCGATTTCTGTCATTTCCCAGTTGATTAGGCTTGAGGTCACGATTATTTTTCAAAACATCTTGCCACCATTTTCATTGAATATCACATCGCCAGACATTCGTCCATATACGCTGTCCTAGGACTAGAAAAACTGAAGGCACCATTCTTGTGGAGACCCGTAACTTCTCCAGTAAGGAAAGCCCAGATACTTTGAGGACAAGCCACATCAAAACGCAAACATAAGAACATTTCATTGTATATTACAACAATTTCATCAGAATACAAGAATATACAGAGTATAAGAAATATCAGAGATTACAATACATTACATAGCACCGGAAAATAATACAAAGCACAACTGAAGGAGATATACGGATACAGAGCTTTCCGGATATCATTCCACCTGTAAATCAGGATCCTGTGAATATAAATATGCAAAACCAAAACTACTAGCTGCCCGTGTCAAAACAAGGGCACCCAGAGTTTAGGTTAAAACAATAAACTCCAGGTCAGTCATGTGACTGGCGTGAGAACTAAAAGAGTTATTAATCTTTATTTTAAAGTTAGGTAAATCAAGGGACCACGCCGTATAATACGGAACGGGTTTCCTCTCAAGAATACCAGTGCATAAAACAACAAGCAATGCTAAATAAAGAAAAATGATGCTATTATAAGACCTAGGTCCCGTCACACAATACAACGCAAGCCGGAGGATAGGGTTTTTACCTTATAATAGCCAAAGAATGCTTGATACGCTAGAAACAAATCATTTGATACTATTATAAGTTCATAGTTTATAAAACAATTTCAATCATAGGTATCAATCATAGATGGCATAAGTGCCCCATACCACTATGTCGCCATACTAGGCTCTACAAATAAAACCGCAAAGTCACGTATTGGAAGCTGGATTTCTATATGTGAACCGAGGAAAAAGATAGTCCTCACCGAATTCGAGACAATCTAGCCCATGTCTTAGGATTAGAGCTCGAGTGACCCTTGGAGCGACAGGGCCGGTCCACCGATGTGGATTAAAGTGCCTGAACACTGCGTTTCACCGCCCTTTGGGGGCGTAAATGAGTCCTATGACTCCATCAGCTCCACATAGTCACTGATATATCTGAGGCGCCTCGCAACAGCAACAACAACACAGGTGAAAATAATATAAATGTCTGGGCTGGTAGGTCAGTGACACCACCCTAGCTAGAAGGAAACGCATGCCCTCCCTGATGTCCTCTCTAGTTTTTGGTTCACAACCGGGGTGTGAGGCTTGCGAATCAACATTACACAAAGCTATGCCACACAGGTGCTGCTTTGATCATCAACTACAAAACTTTGCTTTTCAACAGAAGCCTTGATCAATTGCCACTTAGGCATGCCACATAGGCAATTCACTCCATGCGATTAATACCCATCAATATATAACCTTTGAGCTCGTACGACTCAGAGAAGGGCGTTAAGCAAGAGAATAAGTTCTCCGCCGCCAAATAGATATATATTTAATAGACATCAATCACACAGAATAAAATCCAATGTCAGACACACAGTCCATTTACAAGTTCGCTCTGGGTCTGAATGAAACCGGAGGCACCTTGTACCTCGCATATCCATCGATCTCCAAGTACATCTGGACGATCACCAACTGGTTCCCTCCTCTTCGGTGTACAGCCCAATCAAGATCATCAGTAATCACCCAAACGATGTGAAGACCTCCGGTCTTAAACCACCGTCTTCATCCTCGACACCACGTCGATTCAGTTATTCAGAATGGGATAAACCTGGTCTTTCTGAATAACTCGTGTATATAATAAACAAGTGTTACACAAACACAACATGCGCCTCATACCAATTCAGAATATTCTTTTTTTCAAATATTCTTATACTTTGGGAAAGGTTCCCATTAATTTTATCAAAGATAAATTCTTTGAATTTATTCTTTAATCCTCCTTTGAATATCAATTCAAATTAGTCGGGATTTGCGAACCACACCGCAGTAATCATTTATTTTATTTCCCAATCCCAATCTATTCATCCCATGAAGTAAAACTGGTCATACTTCATATCTAACACCACGGTGTTATCGGTAAATTTAATTACCATTTCACGTTCAAATCTAATTAAAGATTCAACTATTTCCTTGAGCAAAATTGGTGATACTCCATTCTCGATCACTTCAATCTAATTAAAGATTCATTAAAACTCCACTTGGTTTTAATCTTCCCAAAAATCAATATTAATGATTGTTTAAATTCGGAAATCACATCCTGTCTTTAACTGGGTTAAAGAACCAATGTCAATTAAAATACGGTTCACTATAAACCTAAAGTCACATTCCATTAATTATCGGTTTAAAGAACAACTACTATTTAAAACACTGTTCACGAAAAACACAAAAATCAATTCCAATTCAATTCTAATTAAACACCATTTAATTGGTACACTTCATTAAATCTAAATAAAATATTTAATCTTTCTCTCAACTGGGTTTAAGAATAGTGTTAATGAAGACACCATTCACGACAAACACAAATCACATTTGATATTAAATACAAGGCTCTGGATAGAAAATATATCGGCTTATATTCAATACCATATTCTACAACCAACAAATATCGTAATGGAAATAACGATATAAATATATCTTTCAAATTTCCATAACAATATCTGTATAATCACGAAATCCAACATTGAAATATTCCAAAGGCAATTTCGATTCAAATCCATTCCAATTCAATTATTGGAAATTCTGGTTACTTTTAAAACCCCTTTCAAATTCAATTTATTTATTTCAAAAATAAATTGGCTTTAATTCTAGTTAAAAACCAGTTCATTTCGATAAAATCTATTTTTATCTTTTCAAATATGGAGTTTTTTCATCCGAATTCTTCACAAATCATTTCTTATGATTTTACACAAATTATTACTATTTTTAATAATTTTATCAAGGCCCGTATAGTCGATTTCCATCAACGGCCATCTAACTACACTTACAACGACCTTTTCCAAATTTGATTTGGATATAATTCCAAATCCAACCGTTAGATTTCAAATCTCTAATATTCTTTAGAATGCTCTTTTCGATACGAACCCAACGGTTCCGGTTTTAAGAGAATCCGACTGTCGGAACTCCCGTAATATCCATTCGAACTCAATGGTCAAAATTCGCGAACTACCGTGGCACGGCGCGTTCTATTCAGGCCATTCTATATATATAATATATATATATATATGTATTTCGTCGATTTCCTTTCAAAACGTATTTTATAAATCGTTTTAAATTTGTTTTCAAAATGATTTCAACTTCATATTTAATTTTGAATCAAAATTGAATATTCCACATCATTAATCTGTAAATGATAATATTTTCAAAATTTTACATTTTGAAATCAATTCCTTTTCTATTTTCATTTTAAAAACGAATATAACCGTTATAAATATCGTTCACGTCAAAATGGCGTCAATCTGATCAACACGGCTTTATATATTTCAATCACTTCGTTATTCTATTCAACAAATGAATATTTTCTCTATTCAACACATGAATTTATATATCTATTCAACACATGAATTTATATTTCTATTCAACACATGAATTTATATTTGTATTAAACACGTGAATTTATATTTCTATTCAACACATGAATTTATATTTCTATTCAACACATGAATTTATATTTATATTTTCCAAATTGGAATGAGGCCCAATCAATCACCATATAACGTTAATTATATGGGTTCCCTATAACACATATATATAACAACAACGATAAATCATCAACCATCATCCAGAGTGCACCACACAACTGCATAAGCATTAAATATAAATAATTAACGCTTACACAGTCTGTCAACCTGTCGATTGACATAAAACTAACAATCGGGATTAGTGTACGTTAAATATCATCCCAATACCCGTGTGGGTTTTCACATCAACAAACACAGATTTTTATTTGTGCACTTGGGCGATGTGTAAAATTTACCGTCCCAATCAATATCAGTCAAATAGGTGTACATAAACAAATCGTTCGATTTGTAAATGAATATTTATTTTATATATACGTTAAAAATCATATTTTTAACTATAAAATATTTTCCACTATAAAATATTTTATTTCATTCCACATCACAAAATCAAATTTCACTACACAACAATCAAACAAACAAGTCATCCATGGTCTGTGGACGACGGGTGTCAGGTCCTGCTAAGCACCGTCTGCATACCAGTATATATTTCAACTAGAAATCAAAATAAAAGTGAGGAGTTCTCACCTTGGGGTTCCACTACGCCATTTCGTTTCTGAACGGTTCAGATTTGCTTGAAATTCCAACTCAAACCTTTCCACGCTGTTCACAGTAAAAATCACATTTTTAATATGATGTTTATATAAAAAATCACATTTTTATAATGGCACTTCCTATATCAAAATCATATATTTTTACAACACTTCTTTCTATATAAAAATTATATTTTTATATCTCTATTTCTTATATAATGATCGAATTTTTTATTTTGACGCTATAAAGATCGCATTTTATTTCAATATATATATAAGAAAAATCAGAATTTTATTTTGCTATATTTATAAAAATTATATTCTCTACCTTATAAAAATTATATTTTTATAATCTCCACTATATAAAAATCATATCTATATTATAAAAATCACATTTTTATTAACGCATTCCTTACATAAAAAAATTAGATTTTTATTCTAACTAAAAATCATGAAAACTTACAATTTTTTTCCTCGAAGAAAATCCTAGATTGCCTTCACCCTTTTCTGATTTCCAGGTGAAGGCCGAGCTCTCGCGCGACTGGAGGGGGGGCTCTGTGGCTTGAGGCGGGGCCATATTGGTCTGACCAGCGGGAAAAGGAGAGTTTTTGGGGGCTTGGCGTCGGAATTAGATCAGGGGGGTGTAGCGAGTGCGATCAGGCGCAGGAGGTGTGGGCGGCGAGGCTAGGGTGGTCGGGTGCTGCTACGTCGTCGGGTTTGGGTGAGGTAGGAGGAGCGCGTGTTTAGAGGAAGGGGGAGAGAACGAGGGGGAAGAAGGGAAGACGCGGCAGGAGGAGGGGAGAAGAAGAAGGTAGAGGCGGCGCTGCCACCGCGGGGGGGCGCGATCGATCGCCTGTAGGGGGCGATCGATTTAGGTTTTTTTTATTTCATTTCGGTAAGAACTGAAGGGAGAGAAGAGGGAAAGGGGGCCGAGGTATATATAATTTAATTTTAATTTTTAATTCCCCAAAAAAATAACTTTTTATTTTGAACTCAGAATCGAACCCACCGACTGTTGTCCCTAGTGTATTACCCTTATTCCGAACACAATGGGATATGTATCATAGGTTGATTTGACCGTTTCGATCAGTTTCCGTCAAAATCAAAATATAAATCTATATATTGATTTTGAACGCACATTTCAATTCACCGAGGCCACATACGGACTCTAAAAATCACCAAAAAATATTTTCTAGCTTCGTATTGACGATACGGTCCTAACAAAACTAATTTCGTCAAATTCTGAGACCATTTGAAAAGTGGCCATTTTTCAGTCGATTAAAATCAACTGAAACTCTTCAAACGCGTTTTCCTTTGCCACGCTCACATATTGATTCGAAAAATTACGAATTTTGGAATCTAGCAATAACTCGACATCCCGGATCCAGCAAAAGTGGTTTTGTCGAAAACAGAGGTCGTTTGCAAAATTTCCATTTTTAAGGGCCAGAATTCCACAACCACTATTATGAATTTTCAACTGGGCATAAATTTTTATCCCCGCTATGAAATTTCAATTTTTCGGATTCGTTGGAAAGATATTCTCAAAAAGATTCTAATATTTTTGGTTTCGTTGAAATCCGGTTTATTTTGAATCCTGTACATTTATTTGAACTTTGAAATCGAATTTTCAAATTACCATGCCATTTTCAATTCCTTTTATAATTATAAATAATTATTTATATTCTAGCGCCAATTAAAATAAATATATACGTTTGATTCTATTCAAAATAAATTTCTCGTCATTATTATTTAAAATAAATCATTTTAAATATTCAATATTCACTAAAATTGCCAAAATAAAAATTTTAAATTGGCTCAGATTTCCAGGTTATTACAATTCTATTAATCCATCTTTGGCAATTTCCACCTAGGATTGATAGAACATTACTTATACTTAACTTCGTCTTCATATATCTTCCGCATAAGTTGATTCGTGAAGCTATGCCAATACGGTGTGGTTTTCAGATATTAAACCTGATCCCGGTCTCTCCGTATTGACAACGGAGGTATAAAATGAAGCAAAACTTTGATAGTTGGTGATTTAACTATCAAAGAAACATTCATACAATAAACGGTCCTATTTCCAATTGGAAATTCTACTGATCAACCATCAAACAATATTGGGCCCTTTTTAAATTAATTTCTTTTTAAATTATCATTTTCCATTTTCTTATCATTTCTCAGCTATTTTTCAAGGCTTGCTCATCTCCACGATAATTGGGAAACATTTCCATATATCACAAATTATCCATTTTCCAGAAAATATCTCATATTACGGTTGGAAAACATTTCCAATATTCACAGATTCTTATTTTCTATATCAAGAAAATATATGTTATCCACATTAGAAAATATTTTCAATCCCTATTTTTTCTTCTCATTAACCACATCATTTCATTTCTTATACTTTGAAAACAATTCAAATTTTATTTGGAAAACGTTCCTAAATTCCATTTATTTGGATTTAACCAATATTATATAAAATATCGTTATTTTAACTCAACCTATTAATCTTTCATCAATTAACTAACTCTCGCTACCAAACCTTAACAATTTCTCAGTCAATGATGAAGTCAATCAAGTTGGGGTATAATTACCTCTCAGACCTTAATTGAAAAACATTTTTAACATTGAAATAGTCCAAGCTCACAACTTCAACAAAACATCGCTTACGCGACTCTCAGATTCAATCTAATAATCCACTTCTTTTACGAAAGACGTTGATTATAACGGTAGCGTTATAATTGCTATTTCCAAACATTTGATTTATAAACATTTACTTTAACAGTAGCGTTAAAAGCGCTGTTTAGACTTATAAAACATATATTATAACGGTAGCGTTATAATCTTTGTTTAGATTTACAAAACATTTATTATAACGGTAGAATTATAATCGTTGTTTCCGAATATTTGGTATACAAAAATATACTTGTACCTATTAATTTGATTAATAAGTATACAAATAAATAACTAAATTTTATTCCAACGGAAAGTAAAAATAACTACTTCCCTAAATTCTATATAATCGAATTCCAATAAATAACTATCTCTCGAATAATCTATATTCGATTATATTCAGAACTTCGGAATTTATGTAAAATTTCATGTTAATTCAAATTCCAAATTCACTTTTGAATTTATCTTTTCCGAATCCTTACCAAATTCCTTAATGTTGATTTCAGTCTACTATACGTTATTCCGATTTATTTTATATTCCAATTTTTGGAATAAAACTTATCTTTTTCCTTTCAAAATAATTATCTATTTCCCTTTCTCATTCATTTTCCAATTTGGATTCACATTTCAAATCATCTAAATTTCCTTTATAGATATTTCATTTGTAAAATATTTGCTTTATACCGTTATTCATTTTAATCATGAATTTGTTTCCTTTATATATGATCAAATAAGTTTGATTTCATACTTATAAATAATATCTTAAACCCAAATTCTATTTATAACTTCTATTCATAATTTTCCATACAAATCTCATTTCTTACTCCAATCATTTAAAACCTCTTTTATAATTTCCTTTAATATTTTCTAAGTTCAAATCTATTTTCAAATATTGGTTTCAAAACCGATTTCCACTTTCCCATATATATTCATATTTGATCTTATATTCCATTTATCCAATGATTAATAATTCACTTAATTTAATTCCTTATTTATAAACAACTTCTTGATTTATCCACTTGAACATGTTTCTATTTTCAACTCTATTCGAAATTTATTTCTATTTTGGAAATAAATTCCATTTTTAAATTCCAATTTCCTTTTCCACATTCAAAAATATTTTACGGTATCTAAAATACCAAGTTCCTAGGGCTAGGGTAAATCAAACACAACATATCCAATCATGGATTATATAACGCATCTTGTGTCATAATCAAATAAAAACAGTAATGTAAATGTTGAGGAATCCAGTTGGATCCCTCCAACTTGTTTCGCTGCATCCAAGATGTTAATCACATCAATAATATTAATTTCACATTAATATTAAATATCGTGGTGAATAGAATTAATAATCAATCAACGATATAACTATGTCAACCAATTCAACGAATCTTATCAACCATTCATCTAAACAATCATCACACTGTATAAAATTACTATAAATAAATTTAAAACATGTTTATATAAAAATATAAGTAAGTCAGAGTTTGTGAGTTTACTCACCTTGGTTCACAATGGAAGATTCTTCTTTGGTTTCATTTAAAATCAAACGAACGTTTAATTTTATATGAAATGACATTAGCTTTGTTCTCCGCCACTTCCATCTAGTGGATCTTGTTGTTTCGGTTCAACATAACAGGTTTCATTTCAATTCTGATCACAGACAAATTAGTTATCTATGTTAATGTTAAATTTCAGTTATAATAAAATAATAATTACTAATCTCTCGTTAATCATATATTTTCATTTAAATTTTAAAACCCTTACTATTTTTAAGCTTTCCTTCCTCCTGCTAAAACATGCGTTCAAGCCTCCTTATTTCCGTCGTTTAGAAACATGATCCTTGCTGCTATACTTCACCATACGAAAATTTCCTTCACCAATCCCTTCTTTAAATTTAATAATGCCTTATTCTATTCCACGTTGTAACGACCCGCCTTTTTGCCCAGTTCTTGCTGGTAATTAAACCGACTCAAACCGTTCAAAAAGACGAATTGTTATGGGTACATACATATATTGAACAAAATAACATAATTTTTCATTGCGAAATACAATGTTACATCAGATTTACATAAAATATCAGAGTTACATAAAATATCAGAGTTACAACACATACAGCGGAGGAAAAGAAAATATACTCTCAGCGGAAGAAAATCGTATGATATAGCGGAAGCTCCCAACTCCATCGTGTACTCCAACTCAGAAAGCGCTCCGAACTTTGCTCCAGCGAACTAAAACTGCAAAACTAAACTACTAGCTGCCCATGCAAAATTATGGGCACCCAGAGATTAGGTGAGGGAACAATAAACTCCAGGTCAGTCGTGGGACTGGTGTGAGAACTCAAAACAGTTATTATTAGGTTCATTTTAAAGTTGGGAATTTCACCGGACCACGCCGCTAACGCGGAACGGGTTTACTCCAAGTGAACACCCGTGCATGTAAATTCGCGATGACTTTTGGAAAATGAAGCTATCATAAGCTCGTCCCACATCACACAATGCAAGCGCACACCAGATGGGCGAGTTTTATCTTATGATAACCAAACATGCTTTAATACGGGAAAAATCCTCTTATAATATTATCATATAGTGTGGAAATCAATTTCGCAATTAAATGTATTAATCCTAGACGGCATGATACCCCATAATATATGTTGCCATATATATATACAATAAAAATCGTCTGGCTCGTATTGGGGATTTGGATTTCCAACTTGATGATTCCTAGCATGAAAGGTCAATCGGAACTCAAGCGAAATGTAATCACGGGTTTTTCATCCAGACGCGGACACCAATACAAGTCGCGAGGCAGATCAACGGTTTTCGACCAGACGCGGCCCCCCGAACATACCCTATTCCAGTTCATAAGTGGTTTTACCCACTGCTGCAGCGGTCATCATCAATTCATATATAAGTATAAAACCTAACCGCCAGTTTCTCATCAATCCGGGTGTGAGGTTTGTCGATGTCACGTCATACTCAAAGCTATGCTTCGATAAGCCATTCTTTGATCATCACTAGCTCATTACCTAACTTGGGTATGTCACATTGACAATTCACGACATATCACTAATTTCAATCAATGCATACCCTCTAAGTTCCTATGACTTAGAGACGAGGATAATATATTACCACAAATCAGATATTCATTAACGGAAATCAGTGCTATGCAGTCAATTTCAATGTCAGACACACCATCCATACAAGACCGTTCTGGGTCTGAACGGAACAACCCAAAAATACTTAAATTTGTTCAGGTCTCATGCAACTCACATCTCGTATCGGGTGGCCTACCCAACCGAGACATTAATCAACAATCAATCTAAACAATTCAAATATTCCCGGTCTTCATTCGTCGTTTACCAAGTCCTGAATTGCTTCATAACGTCGTATTATTACTTGGAATGGTTTTCGAACATATGCTCGATCCCGGTCCTTCCAAGTAATAAGCGTACTTTAAACAGTAGCTGTGGTTCACACAGGCTTTTCAATTCAAATCTCCTTCCACATAGTTATCAATTCACTTACAACTTAAGATTTGAATTTCTATAATTTCATACATCTCGTTATCATCTTAAATTCTTCTTTGAAATCAAAGATTATACCTTCGCTTTAATTTCTTATCTTTAATTTCCTCGAATCAAAGATTTGGTTAAATCCCCAATTACGACATGAATTTCCACCATTCAATCTCATCGGTTTCGAGAATGATATTATTGAAGATACGATTCATGACAAACCCAAGTCAAATTGATTTTGAATCATAAATTACACAGAAATTTATCCACTTATATTCGATATAAATTCTCATAATCAACGAATACTATAAGTAGAATAACGATATAATAATATCTTTCAAATTCCCCAGATAGCATACATTTACATCATGAGGTTCATACCAAATATCGAAGATTATTTCTATCTAGCTTATTTAAATCAAGGTGAGAACCCGTATCTTAATTGAAAGGTTTATTCAATTCTTTGACATTAGATCTGGATAGAGATACCATCAACTTATCTTCAATATTAATATTCGTATCCAACTCATATTATAAGCGGAATAACGGTGAAATACCCTTTTAAATTCCTCAGATAATAAGAGTTTTCATTTACCGAACTAATATCAAACATCCGAAGATTTATCTCCAACCATATCCAATTATTTAGTATTAAAAACCCGTATTAGTATAAATCTAAATTCCATATAAATATTTCTAATACTCTTAAACCTTTGAAAACATTCCACAAATCATTACTTATAGTTCGGAACATCGTTTACGGGTTAAAACTTCAAAATAGATTGTTTTCGAAGAAAGCATTACAATAGCGTTCCAAAAGTGTTACAAAAGTGTTACAAAACAGTTATCTTAACTATTTTGATCAAAATATCGTTTATCTTAGCCAAAACTTAAACTTCACAATTGAAAACACCTTTTCATAATTTGTAATGATTTTACAAATTTTTTCCATATTTTTAAATAATTTAAAAATAGCTGTTTATAGTTATGGGCAACAATTGTTCTTACATCGATCTTTTCCAAAACGGTTTCAAACATAACTTGAAAACTATAACCCGAAATTAAAATCTGCTTTCACTCATTTGAAAGCTCTCATAAATAGGAATCAAACGTTTTTCGTTTCGTGGAAATCCGATTTAAATTGGAAAAATTATAAGCATTTACATATTGCCATAATGCGACAAGCTCTAATTTTGACCAAAATAATCATTATTCTTAAATACTTCAAATTACCTTAAAAATCATTATAAACTTATATAAATCATTTAAATTGACTTTTCAAATTATTTGGATTTAAAACAAAACTTTTTTCTTCTAATTAAATCACCATTCAAATAATTTCAAATTAGATTTTTATTTAACCATCCCATCCGTCGGATCAGTTTGGGATAGCCAGGGAGAGCAGGAAACTGATTTTCCAAACCCAAGCCTAGACACTATCCTCTCTGTCATCCTAGAACGTTCTGGTGTATATTATATCATTATTATATAAAAACCATATTCAAATTAAAAATCTCATTTCGAATTTAAATTGAAAATATTTTTTTTTCCAAAACTAGTTTTGCATAGATATAAAGATCGTTATACAAAATCAATACGTAATTTAAATTATTTTCCAACTCCTAATTCAATATTTAAAAGTTGATATTAAATTCAAAACCAAAATTTTTAAATCTTATTTAATAATTAAAAAAAATCATATATATGAAGGAGAATCTAAATCGATCACCCATATATTCCACAACCACGGTGTGTTTGTGTGTGTGTGATCATACAATGCAATCATATCTATCCAAATGAACTATACGATCAAATGGATATGAATTCATTCATCACAACAACATTAAACTGTGCACAAGCGTTACAGACAATAACGCTTACTCGTGTTCAGTGTATTATCTAATTCATGAACAACCATTCAGACATCAACATCCATCACACAATCATCATCAACAAATTATAATTAATCTCAGCTAATTAAAATTAACTAATTTAAATAAAATTTAAATTAGAAGTTCTCACCTAACAGCTTTTCAAATCTTCACGGTAGGTGAGCCTAGTTGAGTGAATCATCGGACAGTATTTCGGCGCAACGTCTTCTTCACAAAAATATATATAATATAATATACACTAATCTCTCTTTATATTATAAGAGGAGGAAGAGGAGAAATGACGAACTTTGGCAAGGTGGTGGTGGGAAGGAGGAAGACTTATGCCATGGAAACCATGGCCATAAGCTTTAAGAAGAAGAGAAAGAAAAGAAATGAGAATGAATGAAAAAGTGGAAGGAAAGGGTGGTATTTATAGGAAAAGAGGAGTAAGGAGAGAGTGAAACATCATAGGACATGTGTATTACATGCATGAAAGGGAGCATGCATAAAGACATGTGTCTTAACACTTGTCTTAAGAAGAGAAGGTGAAATTTTGGTAGCATTTCCCTTAAATGCTATGAAAACTAAAGGCAACACTTAATTCTAACGCTACTAATTCATGTTATAGTTTGACAAATGCGATCGAACGACAAATAGTATCAACAAATCCAAACTTATTAATAATCATTCTCATTTATAATTCAAGTAAAACTTATCATATAACTTATCAAAATAAATAAAATAATAATTATTATTCTTGTAAAATCATAAAATAAATTATCCTTTACCAAATTCATATTTTACAAATCAATATTATCAAAATCAGAAAATATCATTACTTAAACATAAAGCTTATAAAAAAAAATTCAAAATAAGTTTTCTTATAAAAATCATAATAAAAACAAAATACTTATACAAAGTTAAAATTCATATTTAAACCTAATAAAATCAATTTATATTCATAAAATCAAAAATTAAATAAATAAAAATCCAAATCAAACATAGTTAAAATTCTGGGATGTTACATTCACCCCCCCCTAGAAACTTTTCGTCCTCGAAAAGGAAGTCGAGTAAATTTATACTCCTACACAAATTTTAAATTCCAATTTCTCTCTCAACATACCAGAAATGTAATGGTCAAAACTAAGGCTCACATCATTCTCAGGATACTCTGTCTAATTCTCACTAAATGTAGAGTCTAATGATACTTCTATGATCTCGTGATTACTAGGGTCGTCACGGGTCTTGTTTAAAAATCGCATCCTCTGAGTTAGACTCAGAGCTGCTATCCTACCATTAAGGAGAACTGGGATAGATATTATCTAGTACTTAGAGGTCTATAACCCTAAGAAAAATATCTTTCTAACTTACTCTTACGGAACCCATGGTTTTCTTGTCAATTATAAGACTAAGCGCTCAAATTAGAAATTTAAATCCAAGTTCTCAAATAAAATTTTCCCTAATCGTTCAATTATCTTGCAATATAACATCTTGGCTAAATTCAGTATTAGAAATTCTATTGCTCTCAACACAAATCAAGTTCAGTTTTAGAGATAATTCAAAATACTGGTTTCAAATCTAAATTAGTTCACTTGTCCAAGGCTTTATCTTAGCAGGGAAAAAGGAAGAATTCCGAAATAAAGTTGAATAATGACAATTCGGGGTGATATTCAAAATATGACAATGGGTCGAGCAAAACCCAGCGACAAGGGAAGAGATAGAATTATATTTTCGAAACACTTATTCTATTTCAAATTTTTATTTCAATTGTTTCCAATATAATCTCATATTAACCCATTTATAAGTTAACTTTTATACTCACTTAATATTCAAATTTTTGTTGTCATATTCACCTAATCGAATAACACTTTTTCTAAATCCACTTTAAAATTCAAGTTATATAAAATCTCTTTTTCATTCTTGTTTAAATATCTTGTCTTGTTTAGAAACATTTTCTAACTTAACTAGCCGTAAAATCTCTTAAAACAGTTTTATTTAAAAATACCATCACGCTTCCTCTGCGCACTCTGATTATGCGTATACTCAAACTAGTATTGGTAAAACATCCCAAAACATTGCTTTCAAAATTTCCAGAACCAAATCCTCAAAATTAATATTTACAAATCCAAATTTTCTTGCATACGTTGGATTCTATATTTCAAAGAAAGCTCATTTATTGAGGTTTTGTTACAAAATATCTTGGACAAATTAAAGTTATCGACACGGTTTCACACGGCACAAAGAGGCATACATAGATCAAGTCAAAATTCCATGTGCTCAAGTCAAATAAAGATGCATAGAAGTTCCATGCTAATTTGTGCATGAAAGGTATACATAGACAAAATCAAGTTTCATGAGTTTGGAATAGAAATTCAACATCTACTGAGCATCAATAGGTGCAACGGTTCGAATCAAATACTTGGCCAAATGCACATGATACAAAGGTACGAATGACACTACTCAATAGCAGATGGTTGGAATTTAAATGGATAGTCTAGCCCAAGATGGGAACTCACATGCAAACAAGGATACATATTCTAACAGTTTAATCATGGGATACTCGTTAAATTTTCATAATTTTCCTCTTGAATAAATCTTACTTTAACAACTTCAATTTCTTCCTTTGTGCTTCAAGTGAATACTTGTTGAGAAATTTTCGTTTGACCTACTCGTTCATGTCGGTTTCTCTTAACAAGGGAAAATATAAAACTCAATCGATTTGTTCAATACATATCCCATTTTATCATATTAAACTTGTTTCTCAAAATTCGTATAGCTTCAGGTGGGAAAATCGGTCTTCTCCCTCACTTAAGACATTTACCATAATTTTATTAAATTGTATCGTCAAAATCGAAATATGGGGTGAACCAAGCTCGCTTACATGCATTTTCAAAATTTCACTTTTCAGTTCTTCAAGTGAGATTAGCTTCTAAAATATATCCTTGCGGTTTTGACAAAATAGTCTGATTCACGCTTCTAATTATCAGTTAAGTATGCATTTAACTTAACTACCTTATGTTAAATTCATTTTTTCGCATGTCCCATTTCATAACATAATACATTCAATACTTCGAAAGTCATTTGTAAAATCAATTTCACAATTGTGAGGACGTCGCAAAACACTTTCGATTGTTTATCTATACAGCTTTAAGTACTTCTTGACGTCTCGATCAGAAACATATAGTCATCCCACTTTCGAAACCCAAAAATAAGACTGATGATGATCGATCAATCACCAGAATTATCCCCAAGCGACTAGAATGTGATTCTATATCCATCTAGTATATATTGGATTTCATATATACGTTAGCTAGGCATATATGCAAAATCCTTACATACTTGATCGTCCAACCTTGACGTCAAATAGATACTCGCAACCGTTTTTATTACACGCTGATTATCTTTCAAATCTATAGCTTTGAATTAACGATCTTCTTATATAAATCTTTTATATATAGGTTGCAAAATATTTTGAAATTCTCATTCCAAGCTCGAAGTTTTTTTTCCAATACGCTTGTTAAAGCCAATTCACTAATCGCTTATTTCTCGATAACTCCGAACAGATCGACGCTGGATTTTTCGAAGTTTTATCACAAAGAGCCTTTTTCATTTTGAAAGTATTTCCTATAAAAATCTTATTTTCAAATCTTCTTCAAAATATTTTATTTCAAATAATTATTATTTTCAAAAATGATTTACTTGTACAAAAATACCTTATATAGATTTCAAAAATGCGCTCTCTCATCATAATATTCCGAAATCTCATTCTAGGGCATTTCTAACCCTATCTCTAATGAGATACTATATCTCTGATGAGTCCTGTCCTTTGTTCAAAATATGTTGTACCCGATAGCATTGTATAATCAAAGCTCTGATACCAACTTGTAACGACCCGCCTTTTTGCCCAGTTCTTGCCGGTAATTAAACCGACTCAAACCGTTCAAAAAGACGAATTGTTATGGGTACATACATATATTGAACAAAATAACATAATTTTTCATTGCGAAATACAATGTTACATCAGATTTACATAAAATATCAGAGTTACATAAAATATTAGAGTTACAACACATACAGCGGAGGAAAAGAAAATATACTCTCAGCGGAAGAAAATCGTATGATATAGCGGAAGCTCCAAACTCCATCGTGTACTCCAACTCAGAAAGCGCTCTAAACTTTGCTCCAGCGAACTAAAACTGCAAAACTAAACTACTAGCTGCCCATGCAAAATTATGGGCACCCAGAGTTTAGGTGAGGGAACAATAAACTCCAGGTTAGTCGTGGGACTGGTGTGAGAACTCAAAACAGTTATTATTAGGTTCATTTTAAAGTTGGGAATTTCACCGGACCACGCCGCTAACGCGGAACAGGTTTACTCCAAGTGAACACCCGTGCATGTAAATTCGCGATGACTTTTGGAAAATGAAGCTATCATAAGCTCGTCCCACATCACATAATGCAAGCGCACACCAGATGGACGAGTTTTATCTTATGATAACCAAACATGCTTTAATACGGGAAAAATCCTCTTATAATATTATCATATAGCGTGGAAATCAATTTCGCAATTAAATGTATTAATCCTAGACGGCATGATACCCCATAATATATGTCGCCATATATATATACAATAAAAATCGTCTGGCTCGTATTGGGGATTTGGATTTCCAACTTGATGATTCCTGGCATGAAAGGTCAATCGGAACTCAAGCGAAATGTAATCACGGGTTTTTCATCCAGACACGGACACCAATACAAGTCGCGAGGCAGATCAACGGTTTTCGACCAGACGCGGCCCCCCGAACATACCCTATTCCAGTTCATAAGTGGTTTTACCCACTGCTGCAGCGGTCATCATCAATTCATATATAAGTATAAAACCTAACCACCAGTTTCTCATCAATCCGGGTGTGAGGTTTGTCGATGTCACGTCATACTCAAAGCTATGCTTCGATAAGCCATTCTTTGATCATCACTAGCTCATTACCTAACTTGGGTATGTCACATTGACAATTCACGACATATCACTGATTTCAATCAATGCATACCCTCTAAGTTCCTATGACTTAGAGACGAGGATAATATATTACCACAAATCAGATATTCATTAACGGAAATCAGTGCTATGCAGTCAATTTCAATGTCAGACACACCATCCATACAAGACCGTTCTGGGTCTGAACGGAACAACCCGAAAATACTTAAATTTGTTCAGGTCTCATGCAACTCACATCTCGTATCGGGTGGCCTACCCAACCGAGACATTAATCAACAATCAATCTAAACAATTCAAATATTCCCGGTCTTCATTCGTCGTTTACCAAGTCCTGAATTGCTTCATAACGTCGTATTATTACTTGGAATGGTTTTCGAACATATGCTCGATCCCGGTCCTTCCAAGTAATAAGCGTACTTTAAACAGTAGCTATGGTTCACACAGGCTTTTCAATTCAAATCTCCTTCCACATAGTTATCAATTCATTTACAACTTAAGATTTGAATTTCTATAATTTCATACATCTCGTTATCATCTTAAATTCTTCTTTGAAATCAAAGATTATACCTTCGCTTTAATTTCTTATCTTTAATTTCCTCGAATCAAAGATTTGGTTAAATCCCCAATTACGACATGAATTTCCACCATTCAATCTCATCGGTTTCAAGAATGATATTATTGAAGATACGATTCATGACAAACCCAAGTCAAATTGATTTTGAATCATAAATTACACAGAAATTTATCCACTTATATTCGATATAAATTCTCATAATCAACGAATTCTATAAGTAGAATAACGATATAATAATATCTTTCAAATTCCCTAGATAGCATACATTTACATCATGAGGTTCATACCAAATATCGAAGATTATTTCTATCTAGCTTATTTAAATCAAGGTGAGAACCCGTATCTTAATTGAAAGGTTTATTCAATTCTTTGACATTAGATCTGGATAGAGATACCATCAACTTATCTTCAATATTAATTTTCGTATCCAACTCATATTATAAGCGGAATAACGGTGAAATACCCTTTTAAATTCCTCAGATAATAAGAGTTTTCATTTACCGAACTAATATCAAACATCCGAAGATTTATCTCCAACCATATCCAATTATTTAGTATTAAAAACCCGTATTAGTATAAATCTAAATTCCATATAAATATTTCTAATACTCTTAAACCTTTGAAAACATTCCACAAATCATTACTTATAGTTTGGAACATCGTTTACGGGTTAAAACTTCAAAATAGATTGTTTTCGAAGAAAGCGTTACAATAGCGTTCCAAAAGTGTTACAAAAGTGTTACAAAACAGTTATCTTAACTATTTTGATCAAAATATCGTTTATCTTAGCCAAAACTTAAACTTTACAATTGAAAACACCTTTTCATAATTTGTAATGATTTTACAATTTTTTTCCATATTTTTAAATAATTTAAAAATAGCTGTTTATAGTTATGGGCAACAATTGTTCTTACATCGATCTTTTCCAAAACGGTTTCAAACATAACTTGAAAACTATAACCCGAAATTAAAATCTGCTTTCACTCATTTGAAAGCTCTCATAAATAGGAATCAAACGTTTTTCGTTTCGTGGAAATCCGATTTAAATTGGAAAAGTTATAAGCATTTACATATTGCCATAATGCGACAAGCTCTAATTTTGACCAAAATAATCATTATTCTTAAATACTTCAAATTACCTTAAAAATCATTATAAACTTATATAAATCATTTAAATTGACTTTTCAAATTATTTGGATTTAAAACACAACTTTTTTCTTCTAATTAAATCACCATTCAAATAATTTCAAATTAGATTTTTATTTAACCATCCCATCCGTCGGATCAGTTAGGGATAGCCAGGGAGAGCAGGAAACTGATTTTCCAAACCCAAGCCTAGACACTATCCTCTCTGTCATCCTAGAACGTTCTGGTGTATATTATATCATTATTATATAAAAACCATATTCAAATTAAAAATCTCATTTCGAATTTAAATTGAAAATATTTTTTTTTCCAAAACCAGTTTTGCATAGATATAAAGATCGTTATACAAAATCAATACATAATTTAAATTATTTTCCAACTCCTAATTCAATATTTAAAAGTTGATATTAAATTCAAAACCAAAATTTTTAAATCTTATTTAATAATTAAAAAAAATCATATATATGAAGGAGAATCTAAATCGATCACCCATATATTCCACAACCACGGTGTGTTTGTGTGTGTGTGATCATACAATGCAATCATATCTATCCAAATGAACTATACGATCAAATGGATATGAATTCATTCATCACAACAACATTAAACTGTGCACAAGCGTTACAGACAATAACGCTTACTCGTGTTCAGTGTATTATCTAATTCATGAACAACCATTCAAACATCAAAATCCATCGCACAATCATCATCAACAAATTATAATTAATCTCAGCTAATTAAAATTAAATAATTTAAATAAAATTTAAATTAGAAGTTCTCACCTAACAGCTTTTCAAATCTTCACGGTAGGTGAGCCTAGTTGAGTGAATCGTCGGACAGTATTTCGGCGCAACGTCTTCTTCACAAAAATATATATAATATAATATACACTAATCTCTCTTTATATTATAAGAGGAGGAAGAGGAGAAATGACGAACTTTGGCAAGGTGGTGGTGGGAAGGAGGAAGACTTATGCCATGGAAACCATGGCCATAAGCTTTAAGAAGAAGAGAAAGAAAAGAAATGAGAATGAATGAAAAAGTGGAAGGAAAGGGTGGTATTTATAGGAAAAGAGGAGTAAGGAGAGAGTGACACATCATAGGACATGTGTATTACATGCATGAAAGGGAGCATGCATAAAGACATGTGTCTTAACACTTGTCTTAAGAAGAGAAGGTGAACTTTTGGTAGCATTTCCCTTAAATGCTATGAAAACTAAAGGCAACACTTAATTCTAACGCTACTAATTCATGTTATAGTTTGACAAATGCGATCGAACGACAAATAGTATCAACAAATCCAAACTTTTTAATAATCATTCTCATTTATAATTCAAGTAAAACTTATCATATAACTTATCAAAATAAATAAAATAATAATTATTATTCTTGTAAAATCATAAAATAAATTATCCTTTACCAAATTCATATTTTACAAATCAATATTATCAAAATCAGAAAATATCATTACTTAAACATAAAGCTTATTAAAAAAAAATTCAAAATAAGTTTTCTTATAAAAATCATAATAAAAACAAAATACTTATACAAAGTTAAAATTCATATTTAAACCTAATAAAATCAATTTATATTCATAAAATCAAAAATTAAATAAATAAAAATCCAAATCAAACATAGTTAAAATTCTGGGATGTTACACACGTCATCTTCTCTCTCCCACTTATCTCCTTACTTCTGCATCCAAACCGCGTGCAACAGTGCCACCTTCCTTCCCAATGCTCCAGTAATGCATCGTTCAAAGAATACACAGCCAAAACTTGAAGAGCTTATTCCCTTATTATACCACTAACTCCAAAACACAAGCCATCATTAACACCTCTTCCTCCAGTAAAATTCGAACCAAGCTTTTGTACTTATTTTCTTTCATGAACAAGACTCCATCCTAAATTGCAGCGATGCCACCATGGACCGGGCACTGATCGAAACATGCCATATCCTACGCTGCTTCATGCCACCATCACCGAAGTATCCGCCTCCACCTTCCCCTTGTTTCTTCTTCGCAGTATTTCGCTCAATGATCAACGACGAAGCTAGAAAATAAAGTTGACTCAAAACCCTTTCCAGCTAAAGATCTCTGTTGTCGAGCAACTATCGACCACCGCGCTAGTGCTAGTAGCCACGCCTCCTTACTGCAGACCTCCGTCCTTCAGACTCCACCTACTAACGAGGCACACTGACATCGAAAAAATCCAGTACTTAGGTCGTTGTTCAAAAATTTCGAGCAAGAAAAATCTAATCGCACCATATAGCAATGTTACCCACTTGAAGCCCTTGTTGCAACAATAATAATGAATTCAAGACTAGATTTTTCTGTGTAGTATTTGATTTTTAATGAATTTATGAAGTTCCATTTGTTCACATAGTTTGCACGAGAAGAATGAGACGGAGTATTGGTATTTACAAGAGAAACAGCTTGGGTGGCACGGGTGCACGAGAGCACGGTATTCATGGCTTGGCACTCACGAAAAGGGTTGGTTTGGGGATCACAGAATTGAAAACGTGGAAAGCAGGCTAATGGAGCATACAACATAAGATAATATTTCCCTTCTTATTTTGTTTTTCTCTTCCAACCTTTCAAGCCGTGAAAGAGCAGGGCTGAAGCTGCTTAAGTTTATTATATATCTTGGTTTCTATATTTCTGTAAACATCATGTTCAAAATTGTTTTTATATGAAGAATTAAGTTAAATAAATAACAATTGAACGGATCCGGTGTCGATATGGCATTGGTCTGTGCATGATGGTTAGAACATGAAAATGGGGGCAACACTAATTTTTTTTACAAACTAATACATATTTAAAGTGAATTTTGAAATCTTAAACCGATATGGTTGGTTACATGTTAAATGGATCTGTCATAAGACTATCTTTTTTTTCCTGAAAAATCAAATTTGAATAGTTTATAGACAATTAGCTTAAGGTAACTGATATATTTGGATGCTTACACTTGCATGTCTTCATTGTTACCTAGTCTTGCACACACACGTTCAGTGATTATAATTGAAAACATTGATCCCACATACATAAATTCCTTAGTATAAGTAAATGTTTCTCTTTCCTAGGACACAAATGTTGGTTTGGATAAAGAGTTCTCAGGAGAGTAATTTGACTTGTAATTTATAAGTTTAATGAAGTCTAGCGATACGCCGTTACATACAACTTCGTTTGCATACGAGCTGCTGCGAACAAAGATAAAAATATAATGGTAACAAACAATGCTCCAAGATCCCAAAAATATAACAATATAGACAAGTTAATTTCTATTGTGATATCCCAAAACGCTGATATAGGTTGTAAAATATTTCAAATAAAAAGTTGCTTATTTTTCAAAATAAAAATTACAGAAAAATTGTAACAACCCGGAATTTTGGAACCAATTTAATATTTTTATTTTAGAAATTTATTGGAGTTTAAATATTTAAAATGATTGATTTTAAATAATAATGAATAAAAAAATTATTTTTTTGAAGTTAGAACAAATATGTTTTATTTTAATCATAAAAGGAGCTTAAAATAGCGCAGTAATTTGAAAATTTGAATTCAAACTTTGATTGACTATACATGATTCAAAATAAATCAGATTTTAGTAATACCAAAAATATTAGAATCTATTTTAAAACATCTTTTCAATGAATCTGAAAAATTGAAATTTCATAGCGGGAATCAAAAGCTATGCTTAGTTTAATATTCAGAATAGTCGCTATAGATTTTTTTTTAATATTAAAAATAGCCATTTTACAAACGACCTCCGTTATCGACGAAACCACTTTTCTTAGAACTGGAATGTCAAATTATTGCAAGATTCCAATTTATATAATTTTTGGAATTAATATGTGAGCGTGACAAAAGAAAACGTGTTTTGTCAATTTCAGTCAAATTGGATTGACCAGAAAATGACCATTTTTCAAATGGTCTCCAAATTCGATGAAATTAATTTTCTTACGACCGTATCGTCAAAACAAAGCCAGAAATAATTTTCTTGGAATTTTTAAAGTCAGTATGTGGCCTCGGTAATTTAAAATGTATAATTAAATTTAATAATTAAGTGTATTATATTGTAAATTAAAGAAAAGTGGGCTGAGATGATCAAACGGGCTGACGGGACCTTGCCCATTGTGTCCGAAACGGGGGTATTTGCCATGGGACAACCTTCGTTGGGCTGAATTTGGGGCTAAAAAGGGTTGATGGGCTTAAACTAGAAATTTAATATTATTTTATTATAAATAGGAATTAAAAATCAAAACCTAACCCTAATTTCTATCTAAGCCAGCCGCCACTATCATGTTCAATGGCCAGAAACGCTCTGATACCAAGCGTAACGATTTGGATTTCGCCCGGTGTAACACCCCACCTCTGCTAGGGTCACTCACAAAGGGAATGCACTAGTTTTGGAGGGTGTATTATCTAATAAACAGGCACAGAGATAACACACGACAGAACATAAATTAAACAGAGTATATAAAGCAGCGGATATAAATTTAACCAAATCTCATTACGTGGAAAATAGAGTCAAAACCTCTTACATCAAAATACCAAGTCATTATTTCATTACATCTAGTTCTAAAGAAGCAAAGTACTTAAAACAACATAAGCCCAATATTATTCCCCAAAAAGAGCATGAGTGCAGCCATAGCATAGCTCAAGACCAAACCGTACATGAGCTGTCAGAAAGCAAGCAAAGTCCAAGCTAAGAGCTAGAGTTTCCTCCCTGAGAACCTTGGGGGGGGGGGGGGAAACGAAAGAAAAAGAGGTGGAAGAAAACAAGTCAGTCAAAAAGACTGGTAAGCCCTAGTGACTATCAGCATAAAAACTAATAAAGTTAACTGGACATGAGAAACTGAGATTAAATATAAAGATAATAACTGGACTGGCATGATAATAAAAGGTAACAAGATAAGAGTGGCATCGCATATACAAGGTTTACTGCACTAACTGTGCTAGTGTCCAAATCCATGTCAAGTATAAATCCAGAAATGATCCCTAAACCCAATAACATGAAATGACCCAATACAGGGGTCCAATAGTCCATCCTAATTGATCGGCTTTACTCGTCGTGTGTCGGTGTTATACGGCCCAATCGCGGAATGTAGTCACATGTGCTAGGTCCACCCTAGGGTGTATCAGGTCCTAGGGTGTCAACCACTTACACAAATCAAGCACGCACAATGTAGTACTACGGGTGCCCATGCCTACTTTTTCAACTCCGGACTAAGTGCACGACCCTAGTCCGCCTGAACCTACACTGGCGCACCTTACTCAGCCGTTATTCTTGGTCACTTACAATTAGCCCAGTAATCGTGCCCCACCCTGCCTAGTCCCCAGGGTATCGTGATACTTCTAAGTGGTTTACTGCTGAAAGGGACCACATGGATAGGATTTCTAATAGGTTAAGTGTTGTCATTAAAAAGGTCATGACTTAACCCCTATCCAAACATGTATCAAATTGGTTAAGTGTATTCAAGTGGTCCATGACTTAACCTTACCATGTGGCATTAATTTACTTAACGCACCCCAACCTCTCACATTAGACTTGGTTATGGTTACTGGATGTGCCGGGCGGGTCCGGACAGCTTTACACCATAACCTAGTCTAACGTCGGGTTTAAAGTGCTATATGACCAACTACCCACATTGAGTCCTATTATTTGCAACTACTGGATTTGTCGGGCGGTTCTGGGCAGATTTACGTTGCAAATTCAACCCAACCTCAAGTTGGCCACTTTCAAGTTATCTAATTGTCATGTCCCAAATTCATGTTTTCAAGCTTATTCTTATGTCAAGTTTTCATGTCGTATTTTCATGTCATATCATGTCAATTCCATAGCCAATTTCAAGTTTGCCTAATCTACCCCAAAACGTATCCCCAACATACGTGAATTCGCATTAATACAGCATGTCAAAATAGGGATATAATACAAAAAGGATAGTCATAGGATGGAAAAGGTGTTCACAAGTTAAGCTTGATGATTATAACATTACAGGCATATGAAATAGGGTCTCAACATCAACTTGGAAAAATATGGTGATAGACATAGTAAAGGATTAACATAAGATAATAACCCCAATAATAAATTCAACATCACAGGCATGTCAAGATAAAGGTCATGGGGGTTTTAGATTAAAGATGAATATGTCCAAATCAAGTTCATACTAATACTCCACAAGTCAAAATTTAAGATGAATGGATCTATGGTGTACAAAACTAGATCCAAAATAACAGATCTAAAAGAGATAGTCATAGATCAAAGATATACCATGGTAGATCCAACCTAGTTATCATGTTTAGGCATAATTTCAGTTTACATCGTGTTCGTGTTAAATTTACAGTTTAGATCTAAGAATGACAAAGGGCTTATAGATCGTGGTCTAGAGAAACCAAAAGAGTAGAAGAAGAATCTCTAGCAAATCCCCAAATCAACGTAGCTCTAACGAAGTCTTGAATAGCCTCCTTGTTTTCTATCTTTCAGTCAGAACCTCACCAGCATAAGGCCAGATAAGAATGTGATAGAGAGTCTAGGGTCAGGGGTTGTTTATATAGGGTTTAGGGAGCTGAACCTGGACAGGCAACAAGACCAGATACATCTGTCCCAAAAACAGGCTAGGTGACCAGGTCGACACCCAAGTCGACTGCCCAGTCGACTTGGTATGGGGGGGGGGGGTCGACTGCCCAGTCGACCTGGTGCTGGCGGGATTTTTCCCGCCCAGTCTGTCTGGGTTCGAATTTTGAACTTGAATTCGAAATGTTTTGAACTCTGGAATTTCCTGAAACTTTGGAGAGCCATATCTTGGTCATACGGACTCCGATTTTCGTAAACTCGGACTCGTTGTCAAGCAGAATTTTGAGACGAACGTAATGGCGTAACCCGTTTCACTTTATTCTTATTTTAAAATTAAGTCTGCATTGATTTATAGTTATAACACGTTATTAAAATACGGGTTGTTACATTCTCCCTTCCTTAAAGGATTTCGTCCCCGAAATCTCTAAGTTAGGAAGAACGCATCCTACCATCCACATCCATCTACTCACAACATCATTCACGAGCAACCATTGTCCTTAAAAAGATTTCTAATGTTGTATGAACATATGCAGTATGTGTGTGTATATGTACTTATCTAATGTAAAAGATCAGGCGGTTACTGATTCAATAAACCTCCTTAATGAAAGATATGTTATTGTAATGAGTTCAACATGTATGCAAATTCATAACATAACTTAAAATTTCTACATGAGTGCACAAACATCATCCATATGCAACATCCATGTGATAGCATAACAAGTTCATCCATGTACAAGTATAAGCACCCATGCAAATGCAACATGAAAAGGTGTCTGAGCCGATCTAGTGCCTAATGTGTGTCATGCATCCACTAGAAATCACTTGCAAACACTTGCAACCATTTGCAAACATCAACCATAACATGTTTCAAATACATGTTTACATCCAAAGAGGGTTCTAAGGTTCTCAAGACAAGATTACCAAAACAAACATAGGTAGCATGATACGAAAGGTTTACAAGCTCAAAGGAAAAAGAGATTGAGAAAGTACCCTCAAAAAGAAATGGGTAAAGCGCGCGTATCTTCTCCTCAGTTTCCCAAGTTTCGTCTTCTTGGGCTTCACTCCACTGTACTTTGACTAGCTTGACTTCGCGATTCCTTAGCTTCTTCATCTCCGTCCCTAAGATACGAATCGGAACTCGCCTCAGCGTTGCCTCTTTCTCCACTTCTACGCCTTCGAGGATGCTTGACTCAACCACCTCAGCTGATTCATGTAGGCACTTTCGGAGATGCGAGACGTGAAAGACATTGTGTACTCCGGCTAGCCTCTAAGGTAACTCTACCTTATAGGCCATCTGCCCAATCCTCTCAGTGATAGGGAATGGTCCTACGAATCTCGGTGCTAGCTTTCCAACTGCTCCAAAACGAACCACATTGCGCAAAGGAGATACTTTTATGAAAACCGTATCTCCGACTTCGAACTCTAGGTTTGTCCTTCTCTTGTCCGCATAAGATTACTGTCTATCTTGGGCCGCTTTCATTCATCTTCGTATCAACTCCACCTTCTCAGAAGTGTCTCGTATCATGTCGGGCCCAAGTATAAGTCTATTAGTCGTCTCCCACCAACAAGTTGGTGACTTGCACGGTCTTCCATACAGGGCTTCGAACGGTGCCATCCCTATGCTAGCTTGGTAGCTATTATTATAAGCAAACTCCACGAGAGGGAGATGGTCTTCCCAAGTACCACCAAAATCAAGAATGCATAGCCTCAAAAGATCCTCCAGTACTCTATTTACCCTTTCGGTCTGTCCATCCATCTGAGGGTGATAGGTTGTACTTAAATTAAGTTGCGTACCCATTGCTTCTTGCAGACTATTCCAAAACTGGCTAGTGAAAATTGGGTCACAGTCACTGACTATGCTAGAAGGAACCCCGTGCAACCGTACTATCTCTCGAAGGTAAATAGACGCTAGCCATGATGCAATCCTTTTGCTTTTCACCGGAATGAAGTGAGCACTCTTCGAGAGTCTATCAACAATGACCCCTATGCTAGTATTCCCTTTCCTCGACCTAGGCAATCCATCCACGAAATCCATTGAGATACTTTCCCATTTCCATTGCGGGACCTCCAAAGGATGTAATAGCCCACCGGGTTTCTTAGATTCGGCCTTGACTTGTTGGCACACCATGCACTTTGAGACGAATTCTGCCATGTCCTTTTTCATTCCAGCCCAAAAGAAAATGCGTTTCATATCTCTGTACATCTTATCCCCTCCGGGATGTATAGTCATCTTCGAGTGATGCGCCTCTTCGAGAACTTTATTTACTAAGTCTCCCACTAGTGGAACACATAGCCTTCCATCGTGCCTTAGCCATCCTTTGTCATCAATGGCATACCTACCAAGGTGACTTGATGTCTCACCACTGATTAACTTGTCCATGATTTCGACTACCTGTGGGTCTTCTTTCTGCGAAGTCCCTACTTGATCTAGAAGCGTAGGTCTCAGCTCAAGAGATGCTAACGTACTAGTCAATGACTCAACAGCATGCATAAAATCAAAGGTCGCTATAAACTCTAGACTTTTTCTTTCAACAAATAAGGGGCTCAAAGTCAACCTTTTTCTACTTAGCGCATCCGCCACCACGTTACCCTTGCCAGGGGTATAAGTTATATCGAAGTCATATGAGGCCAAGAATTCCATCCACCGCTGCTGTCTTAGATTCAAATCTTTTTGCGAAAAGAGATACTTAAGCGATTTGTGGTCGGTGTACAGCTCGAATCTCTCCCCTAGGAGATAATGGCACCAAGCTTTAAGTGCAAAAACAATCGCGGCTAACTCCAAGTCATGTGTGGGATAGTTCTTCTCATGAACTTTACTTTGTCTACCACCATAGCATATCACTCTTCCTTCTTGCATTAGGACAGCGCCTAATCCCGTGCCGCACGCATCTGTGTACACCGTAAACATTTTTCCTCCATCGGGTAATGCTAAAATTGGAGCTGTGGTGAGGGCTCTCTTGAGTCTCTGGAAAGCAGTCTCACATTCTATGTCCCATGCAAACACTAAGTTTTTCTTCGTTAACTTAGCAAGAGGGGATAAAATCTTAGCGAAGTCCTTAATGAACTTCCTATAAAAGCCCGCCAAACCGAGAAAGCTTCTCACCTCTATTGCATTCTTAGAAATTTTCCAGTCTTGCACCGCAACTACCTTTGCGGGGTCCACGGCTAAACCTTGCTTAGAAACTACGTGCCCAAGAAACCGAACTTCCTCCCTCCAAAAATGGCATTTGGAGAACTTAGCCTTTAACTGGTGTGCTCTAAGCATATCCATGACTTCCTTGAGGTGTCTACATGCTCTTCTTCATCCTTTGAGAAGATTAGAATATCGTCCACAAAAACCACCACGAACTTGTTAAGGAACTCCCGAAACACCCTAATCATCAGGTCTACAAAGTACGCGGGTGCATTCGTTAACCCAAATGGCATGACGAGCCATTCGAAGAACCCATATGGAGTCCTAAACGCAGTTTTGTCAATGCTATCCTCAGCCACTCTAAGTTGATGGAATCCTGTGGCAAGATCGAGTTGAGAGAAAACAGATGCTCCCACAATCTGGTCAAAAAGATCATCGATTCTTGGTAGTGGGTTCCTATTCTTCTTCGTCAGCTTGTTTAACTCACGATAATCTACGCACAGACGAAGCGAACCATCCGCCTTAGTAGCGAATACCACCGGAGCACCCCATTCAGAAATGCTTCGCCTTATGAAATTTTTCTCGAGCAACTCCTTGACTTGTTTACTAAGCTCTCTTCTTTCTCGCGGGGCCATATGCCTAACGGGCAATGAAACAGGTTTGGCATTATCAACCAGATAAATTCGGAAGTCTATCTCGCGTTTAGGGGGCAACCCTTTCACCTCATCAAAGATATCTGGATATTCTCGGACTACTCTCATGGAGTGCAGATTGTCGACGGACGAGTCGAGAGATTCAAGATAACATAACATGACCGGACCCTTCGGGTTACAAGAAAGTTCAAGGGTATTACCAAGGCGTGTCATGAGCCTCACTACCCTTCGTTCACAATCAAGGATAGCTCCATAATTGGACAACCAATCCATGCCCAGAATTAAACCATATCCATGAATCCGAGTACATAAGCATTACACGTGAATTCCACGCTTAAGATGGAAATCCTCAAATCAACACAAATCATAGATAAATGGATGGAGCCCCCAATCGGATTTGAAACACTAACGGGATCATCTACTAGACTAGTACTTAAGTGCAGATTTTCATCAATATCAGATGAGATAAAAGTATGCAATGCGCCAGATTCAAATGAGGTTCGAACAGGAAATTCAGAAATGTAAAGAAGGCTTTCTACAGAAATATTACTACCTCGGTCAAGAGCTGGAGTGGTGTTGAGAGCCTGCAACTGCCCTCCAGAAGGTCCTGCTCGCTGTGTCTGCCCTAGCCCCTGTCCTTGCTTCTTAGGGCAATCCTTACTAACGTGTCCAATATCCCCGCGGTGAAAGCATTCACCTAACTTTCTTTTCTTCCTCCTACAGTCTTTAGCTATATGTCCCGTGATACCACAAAAGTTGCACTTCCTCGTCTCACGTGGCTTGTTAGCATTGTTGTTGTTGCCCTTATTATTCTTGTTATTCTTGTTGCCTCCCTTCTTGAAGTCAACCTTCTTGTTCTGAGTCTCATTAGACTTAACCTCCTTTTTGTCACCCTTGTCTTCCTCATGAAGTAGGGCCCAATTCACCAAGCTTTCAAAGGTCACCCCCATGGGCACATGAGTCATGGCCATAGTGTGGAGTGGCTCGCACAATCCTCAAGCAAATCGTAGAGCCTTCTTCTCAGCCGTGTTAACTAAGTCCAAACCAAACCGAGCAAGCTGATTAAACTTATTCACGTACTCCCGAACAGACATGTCTCCTTGCTTGAGTGCCAGGAACCTCTCCATCTGAAGGTTCGCTTCTGCTGACAATAAGAATTTAAGCCCAAACCTCTCTCTAAAGTCTGCCCAAGTCTCAATTGGTCTGGTAGCGTTGGTGAATTCCCACCAAAATGCAGCTTCCTCTTTCAACAACCATGCTGCCAACTGAACTTTCCTATGATCCTCCATATCGAAGATAACGAATAGGTCTTCAGTCTCCTTTAACCAGTTTTGTGCCTCAGCGAAGGTCTCAGTTCCAAGGAAGCTCTTGCCGCCCATTCCTATAAAGTCTTTGCATATTTTGGCGAAGGCGGTGCCGGGAGGAGGAGGAGGAACCGCAGCTACTGGAGGAGGAAGAGGAGGAGGGATGTCTGCCGGGCCCGCATCGTTGGCCCTAGCTTCCAAGTACCTTCGGAACCATCCGGGTATAGGTACTCCCTCGGGAAGGTTAAGATCGGCCATGCTAAAAAAAAGAAAAGAAAAAGATTCAAATGAGGAAACAAGGAAAGAGCTAATGGCTTTTGGGGAATAGCCTTTTCTTAAAAATAGAACTTTTCTTGAAAAATGCTTCTTTATAAATGGTTTTGAAAATAATTTTCAGAAAGTTTTTAAAACTTTTGCCCAGTCTGGTAACCTCGCTCTGATACCAAATGTAACACCCCACCTCCGCTAGAGTTACTCACAAAAGGAATGCACTAGTTTTGGAGGGGTATAATCTAGTAAACATGCACAAAGATAACACAAGACATAACATAAATCAAAAAGAGTATATAAAGCAGCGGATATAAATTTTACCAAATCTCATTACGTGGAAAATAGAGTCAAAACCTCTTACATCAAAATACCAAGTCATTATTTCATTACATCAAGTTCTAAAGAAGCAAAGTACTTAAAATAACATAAGCCCAATATTATTCCCCAAAAAGAGCATGAGTGCAGCCATAGCATAGCTCAAGACCAAACCGTACATGAGCTGTTAGAAAGCAAACAAAGTCCAAGCTAAGAGCTAGAGTTTCCTCCCTGAAAACCTGGGGGGCCGGGGGGGGGGGGGAACGAAAGAAAAGGAGGTGGAAGAAAACGGGTCAGTCAAAAAGACTGGTAAGCCCTAGTGACTATCAGCATAAAAAATAATAAAGTTAACTGGACATGAGAAACTGAGATTAAACATAAAGATAATAATTGGACTGGCATGATAATAAAAGGTAACAATATAAGAGTGGCATCGCATATACAAGGTTTACTGCACTAACTGTACTAGTGTCCATATCCATGTGAAGTATAAATCCAGAAATGATCCCTAAACCCAATAACATGAAATGACCGAACACGGGGTCCTATAGTCCATCCTAATCGATCGACTTTACTCGTCATGTGTCGGTGTTATACGGCCCAATCGTGGAATGTAGTCACATGTGCTAGGTCCACCCTAGGGTGTATCAGGTCCTAGGGTGTATCAGGTCCTAGGGTGTCAACCACTGACACAAATCAAGCACGCACAATGTACTACAGGTGCCCATGCCTACTTTTTCAACTCCGGACTAAGTGCATGACCCTAGTCCGCCTGAACCTACACTGGCGCACCTTACTCAGCCATTATTCTTAGTCGCTTACAATCATCCCAGTAATCGTGCCCCACCCTGCCTAGTCCCCAGGGTATCGTGATACTTCTAAGTGGGTTACTGCTGAAAGGGACCACGTGGCTAGGATTTCTAATGGGTTAAGTGTTTTCATTAAAAAGGTTATGACTTAACCCCTATCCAAACATGTATCAAATTGGTTAAGTGTATTCATGTGGTCCATGACTTAACCTTACCATGTGGCATTAATTTACTTAACACACCCCAACCTCTCACATTAGACTTGGTTATGGTTACTGGATGTGCCAGGCTGGTCCGGGCAGCTTTACACCATAAACTAGTCTAACCTCGGGTTTAAAGTGTTATATGACCAAGTACCCACATTGGGTCCTATTATTTGCAACTACTGGATTGCCGGGCGGTTCCGGGCAGATTTGCGTTGCAAATTCAACCCAACCTCGAGTTGGCCACTTTCAATTTATCTAATTGTCATGTCCCAAATTCATGTTTTCAAGCTTATTCTCATGTCAAGTTTTCATGTCATATTTTCATGTCATATCATGTCAATTCCATAGCCAATTTCAAGTTTGCCTAATCTACCCCAAAACGTATCCCCAACATACGTGAATTCGCATTAATACAGCATGTCAGAATGGGGATATAACACAAAAAGGATAGTCATAGGATGGCAAAGGTGTTCACAAGTTAAGCATGATGATTATAACATTACAGGCATATGAAATAGGGTCTCAACATCAACTTGGCAAAATATGGTGATAGACATGGTAAAGGATTGACATAAGATAGTAACCCCAATAATAAATTCAACATCACAGGCATGTTAAGATAAAGGTCACGGGGGTTTTAGATTAAACATGAATATGTCCAAATCAAGTTCATACTAATATTCCACAAGTCAAAATTTAAGATGAATAGATCTAGGGTGTACAAAACTAGATCCAAAATAACAGATCTAAAAGAGATCTATGAAGAAATATAAATAATATGTAGTAATATTCAAAAAATAATATGTAGTAGTAACATGGTTTCAACAAAAGATAAATGCTTTTATCTTTCTTAACTGAGCATTAGAATCCAATTGTCCACTGAAAATTCATGATCATTTATCAGAATTTAATCATCAAATTAACATCAGTTGTGTTACAGCTTGCTAGTTAACGTTAAACATTACAAATTCATCATCAGAACGAATAAGATGTATGTAAGTATCAGTTCTTATGTAAATCCTACATGATGCGCACAATATATTAACATCAGTTCTTAGGTTGAATGTAAATATAATTAAAATCAAGTATCATGTATCAGAAGTTCCTAATTTTGAATCCAATGTTTTTGATTTATGTTTTCTTTATTACTATGGCTATCCCAAATAATTTTATCATATCGGTTTGTTGTATTAATGAATAAGATATTTCCTTTTATCTTTTTTAATTTGTGTGATAAAAAAGATTAAATTATGTTATGTTTTATGAAATTAGTTTATAAATAAAAAGATTATACTATTTTCTTCTAACAGTGAAAACATGTATACCTTTTCTCTTTTAATAAAAAAGACAAATATGCTAGTCAATTTTGTTAATGTGATTGCATTGATTGGGAAAGTTTTCAGATGCGGACTCATAAGAAGGGCATGGAAGTGCAGTGGACTTTTCAGGCATCAATATAGAGTTGGAATGAAAACACAAGTTGTGTTGCAGCATTTTAAACAATGGAAACGCATAACAATAATTAAAAACACATCAAAATAAATCTGATTAAAATTAAAAACATAAAGATAAAAGCTTTTATATTTTTTATAAGTACATTTTTGGCACAATATAGAGTTTGAATGAAAAAACAAGTTGTGTTGCAGCATTTTAAACAATGGCAACGCATAACAATCAATAAAACATAGCAAAATAAATGTGATCAAAATTAAAAACATAAAGAAAAGATTTTTTTTTTCTTTTTTATAAGTACATTTCAAGCATCAATATAAAGGTGGAATGAAAAAACAATTTGTTTTGCAGCATTTTAGACAATGACAACACATAACAATCAATAAAAACATAGCAAAACAAATCTGACCAAAGTTAAAAATATAAAGATAAAAGCTTTTATTTTTTTGTAAGTACATTTTTGGCCATAATATAGAGTTCGAATGAAAACACAGGTTGTGTTGCGGCATTTTAAACAATGGAAACGCATAACAATCAATAAAAACATAGCAAAATAAATCTGATCAAAATTAAAAACATAAAGATAAAATCTTTTATCTCTTTTATAAGTACATTTCTGGCAACACAATAATAAGAGCATCAGACATTTCAATCGTTGTGAAATCAACATGTCATTTATATTGATCATCAGAAATTAATAAGATCATTAGTCACGTAACACTAACATCATGTAATCAGAAATTAATAAGATCATTATACTATTAGACATTAGACCATCAAGTAAATTTAATTTTGAAGTGTTCAAGTTGATGAGTAGAATTTTTCTAGCGTCCAACAATACGGATCATCTTGCAATATGTCAGATACTATACTAGCTCTAACTTTGTCCATGTCTTCTTAGGGGATGCTTTTAATAATATATGTTCCTTTTGCCAAGGACTTAAGTTCATGATTACATACAACGCATAGTCATATCTGTTGTAAGAAGAAAAAATATTAAGTAACTTGAGAATTTAAAATAAAAATAACTTGTGAAAGGTAAAACCATTTCTAATGTCACTACAAACAATAGTTAACTTAATGAGTGGTAAAGTGGGAAATTGAACTTCATGTAATTAGTGTATCCAAAAAAGTATGAACTTCATTTAATTCATGTCTGTATTATCATGTATATAACTATTATTTAATGAACTATTGAATCAAATAAGTATGAATAATTACCCATTGTGTTGTTGAGCACAATCTGCAAGATGAAGGACAACTGAATTCTTTGTATTTTCTTTTCTTTCTTTAGTTTGAAGATTCTTGTTAATTTCGTTCACAATTTTTTGCTATTTTTTATTAATAAAACGATTTAATGATTCATTAAACATAGAAAAATATAAAATTTTATGTATATTTTGATGAAATAGAAAATGCCTTACAATTACCATAGTTTCCTTTTTGTGCCTATTGCTAAATCTTCGATTCCTTGATCTATTGCATAGGGAATCATAAAGAATTCACGCTGATGTTTGAGGTAAATTGCAGAAGAGTCCAATGCGCATTATCATGGATTGGAAATAGTAGCATACAACACATTGGATCTACTGGTGCTCGAGTGACTGCTGGAGTAAACATATCTTTTTTTGACATTTTCTATGCCGCAGATAACACCGTTTTGTCAAGATGAAAACGTAGATTCATAACTGTTGAGTCTTGGCGACTTTAGGGTTCTAGCTTGTTTGAGAATATCGACTTGTTTGAGAAGATCGATTTGTTTGAGAAGATCGACTTAGGGATTTAGGGTTTTAGGTACTTATGAATCAAATTAGGTTTTAGGGATTTAGGGTTTTACGGATTCATGAATCGGTTTAGGTCTTGGTTTTGAAGAACGACTGTTTTGAGAAACAAGGGACGATCATCACAAAGAGAAGAAAGCAGCATAAACTATTTTGTGAAGATGAAAGAAAAGAAAAGGACGATGGAAATGGGTGCGGGTTTTGAAATTTGTCCCGGAAAATAATTGATTTGAACATGTGTCCTAGAAACTAGTTGTTTAACTAAAGAAGGCACTTATTGTATAATTCCCCTTTTCAAAATTTAATCATCTGAATTTTTGGAGATATTAAATGGCAAACAACACTAGAATTGCAAGCAATAATAGTTCACTTGTAGAGGGTCAGTCCACCGTTAGACCACCGCTATTTAATTGCAGTAATTATTCTTATTGTGCATGTAGGATGGAAATATATTTACAATCTATAGGATTAGACATTTGGAATATAACACAAAATGAATATGTTCGTAGTACATGGCGAAAACTGGTCAATCCACAGAGAAAGAAATAGTTTTAGATTCTATTCTATCAAATTAAAACAATGTTAGGAGAAATGTTAAATACAAATACAACTACAAGTAAACTAGCAAACTAAGATAGATAAAAATAAGTGAGTTAAATATCAACTTAGAAGAAAATCCACTTTTTAGATCATATAGTTCAACAAGTTATGAAATTACGATATCTCTATTTTGGTCATAAGTGTGATTAGTTGATGTGTTTATCCTATGCATGGCATACTTGTGCTTTAAATTAGCCCAACATAAGCCATTAAACTTTTACACAACCTCCAACCTACTTGTTTAACTCTCATAGAAATGACAAAAAGATGAGAATCAAAACTATTTTAAGCATGGCCTATTAACTATTGTTTAAAGATATATGCCATCAAATTTCAATTTAAACAATCACTTCTTTGCCATAATCATATTTCCATTAGGCACAAAAAGAGAACACGAAATCAAAATATGTTGCATCTACATAATCAAAAGTGCTTTATTGCCCCTAAATTGAAGGAGCTTACCTTCTAATATATGTAATCATGTAAATAAATGTAGATTTCGATATAAACAAGAACAAAAAGGAATGAGAGAACTAAAGAAAAAAATAAACTAAACTAATCTACTTGCATGAAATGTAAATTTACACTACTAACATAGAAGAAAAAGATCATGTAAATAAAAGAGAACTAATTAACATTACATTAGAAAAATGAAAGTTACACAGAAAAATAAATGGCTAAGTGGCCATTAAAGAGAAAGATAGCTTTGATCCTCAAAACTAAACTAACTAAAAGAGAGGATGTATACACATGACCATAAGGGGGTAACATGTTTTAGAACCCTAACCCTAATTCATTATTGTTAGGAACTACCAACAATACCCTCTTAATGAAGCTTCCATTTGTCTTTATTCACAAATGAGTCATTTAAAGTGCATGAAGCTTGTTTTGTCTCCATTATCCAATACATTAACTTTTATATATAACATTAGAGAAAGAGGGCAAATGAGTAGGGTCCTCAACAAAGTTGTGTGTGAATTAATTCCATCTCCATTCCTTTGTATCCACTTTGTGCATGCATATCTCCACGTAAACTTCATGTTCATACTTCATTTTTGCTTATAAATTCCTATAAGACACATGAAAATGAACAAGTAAATTTTATAAAAAATAAATACATGCATGCATAAATGACTGTATTTCCCCAATAATAAAATGAATACATGATAATTTGAGAATTTTGGGTTTTTGGTTAAAACATGTTAAAATAGCACACTTATGTTACTTATTTAACTAAAATACGAATAAATGTGTGAATATAAATGTCCATATTTACGTGCACATCAAATACCCCCACACTTATCTTTTTATTCGTCCTTGAATAAAATAAAAAATTAAGATAAATCAGTTTTCATAGGGAGCACGATTGCATTGAACATATGCAACAAGCCGTTAAACCTCTGGGTGTCCCCAGTAGGACGAGTGTTGTCTTGTGAGGGTTTTCTGTGACGACCTGAACTTCCCCGTAAAGGAAAGCCCGGGTTGAGTTGAGAACACGACAAATTAAAACACAAACAGAAGAATATTTCATTGCTTATTACAACAATTACATCAGAGTACAAGAATATAATAGAGTATGAATAAATATTATACATTTGAAAAATATCAGAGATTTACATTACATATAAACACATAGCAGCGGAAAAATAATACAAAACACAACTGAAAGAGGTACACGGATATAGAGATTTCTGAATATTGTTCCAGCTGTAAACCGGGATCATGTATAAAGAAATATGCAAAACCGAAACTACTAGCTGCCTGTGTGGAAAATAAGGGCACCCAGAGTTTAGTTAAAACAATAAACTCCAGGTCAGTCATGTGACTGGTTTGAGAACTAAAACAGTCATTAATCTTTATTTTAAAGTTAGGTAAATCAAGGGACTACGCCATATAACACAGAACGGGTTTCCTCCCAAGAATACCAGTGTATAAAACAAACAGGGCAATGCTAAATAAAGAACAATGAAGCTATTATAAGATTTAGGTCCCAACACACAATGCAACGCAAGCTGGGGGATAGAGTTTTACCTTATAATAGCCATATAATGCTTGATACGTGAACTTTCATCTTTTACTATTACTATAAGTGAAGAAATCAACTTCAAATATAAATGTATAATCATAGACAACATAGTGCCCCATCCCACTATGTCGCCATACTAGGCTGTACAATAAAAAACGCAATGTCACGTATTGGAAGTTGGATTTCTGTCTGTGAACCAAGGCAAGGGATCATCCTTACCACTTTGAGACTCTCTAGCTCAAGCCCTAGGCAAATACTCAGTCAAGCCTTTAGATCGCCAGGGCCGGTCCACTCGATGTGGATTAAAATGCCTGAACACTACGTTTCCCCGCCCTATGGAGCGTAATATTGATCAGTATATCGACCAAACCATCCATCGGCTCCGCAGAGACCGACATAACTGAGGCGCCTCGCTATCCATCATCCACATAAGTAAAACATCTGGGCTTGCAAAATCCCGACACCACTCCTAGCTAGAAGGAAACGCATGCCCTCCCTGAGGTCCTCTGAAGTTTCCGGTTCACACCGGGGTGCGCGTCTCGCGAATTAACATTATACACAAAGCTATGCTATATTAAAACTGTGCTTTGATCTTCGACCACAAAACTATGCTTTTCAACAGAAGCCTTAACAATTTGCATCTCAGCATGCCACATAGGCAATTCACGCTATGCAACCGATGTCTATCAATCACAAAGAATGAAATCCGATGTCAGACACACATCCATTTATAAGTTCGTTCTGGGTCTGAACGAAATCAGAGGCACCTTATTCCTTGTCCCATATGTCCAATACAGGAGAGAGTTCCTCGCATATCCGATCGATCTCCAAGTACATCTGGATGATCACCACTTATTACCTCGTCTTGGGCGTACAGCCTAATCAAGACATCAGTAATGATCCAAACAATGTGTAAACCTTCGGTCTTCAACCTCCGTCTTCATCGTCGACTCATTGCCGATTTAGTTAATCGGAATGAGATAAACCCGATCTTTTCGAATAACTCACGAATATTATAAACAAGTGCTACAAAGCACAACATATGCCTCATTCCTATTTTGAATATTCCTTTATTTAAATATTCGTATCCTTTAGGAAAGGTTCCCATAAATTTTATCAAAGATAAATTCTTTAAATTTATTCTTTATTCTTCCTTTGGATATCAATTCAAACCAAATTAAGGTTTTCCAGACTAGTCGGGTTTAGCGAACCTTACCGAAGTAATCATTTGTTTTCTTTCCCAATCCCAGCCTATTCATCCCATGGAGCAAAACTGGTAGTACTCGAAATCTAACACCGTGAGGTTATCGGTAAATTCAATTACCATTTCACGTTCAAATCTAATTAAAGATTTAACTATCGCTTGAAGTAAAACTGGTGGTACTCCATTCTCGATCATTTCATGAATTCGATAATTTTAATTATCCCATTCACATTCCAATCTAATTAAAGATTCATTAAAACTCTAATTCACTTTTAATCTTCAAAAATCATTTTTTAATGATTTTTCAAAGTTAAGAAATTAATCTTATCTTTAACTGGGTTAAAGAACTAATGTCATTTAAAACACAGCTCACGACAAACCCAAAATCACGTTCCATTAATTATGGAATCTTCACAGAAAAACAAATCAATATATAATCGATATCAATTTCTGTAACTGACTAATAATATAAATGGAATAATGACAAAGCCTTTTAAATTCCATGTATATTAACAATCTTCCTCCACAGAAACTCACTTCGATTATTATCAAATCGAAATCCATTCCATTCCAATATATTAAATTGGAAAACTTTACTATGGAAAATCTCCACTAAATCTTTAATAAAAAGATTTATAAGTTCCGAATCTCATTTCAACGTAAATCGGGTTAAAGAACGAATGTTGTTAGAAAACACAGTTCACAATAAACCTAATTCACATTTCATTTCAAATCCAATTAAATGTTGATTAATTGGTAATTCTCTCTACATCTTAATCAAAAGATTTATTCTTTTCGCACGGGGTTTAAGAACAATGTTACTGAAGACCTCATCTCATCATTCTCTAACTGTAAATTAGTAAGAGAACAATTCCCTAAGTATTAATCCCGAAGGCCGAAACCAACATCAGATCAATACCCAGGAAACCATTCAACTTAGCTAATCTCCAGTTAGTTTCTACTTTTCTCAACTTGATTGGGTTTAAGAATAGTATTATTAAAGATACCATTCACGACAAACCCAAAATGTAATGACCTAGAAATCTGAGCCAATTTAAAAATTTTATTTTGGCAATTTTAGCGAATTTTGAATATTTAAAATGAATTATTTTAAATAAAAACGATGAGAAATTTATTTTGAATAGAATTCAAACGTATATATTTATATAGATCGTCATTAGAATATAAATTTTTATTTATAATTATAAAAGGAATTGAAAATGGCGCGGTAGTTCGAAAATTCGATTTCAAAGTTCAAATGAATGTATAGGATTCAAAATAAACCGGATTTTAGTGAAACCAAAAATAATTGAAACTAATTGAGAATATCTTTCCAACGAATACGAATAATGGAAATTCCATAGTGGGGATAAAAAGTTATGTCCAGTTGAAAATTCAGAATAGTCCCTATGGAATTCTGGCCCTTGAAAATAGCCATTTTGCAAGCGAACTCGGTTTTCGACGAAACAACTTTTCTTGGATCCGCGATGTCAAGTTATTACTAGATTCCAAAATACGTAATTTTTTGAATCAATATGTGAGCGTGGCAAAGTAAAATGCGTTCGACCAGTTTTAGTTGATTTTAATTGACTGGAAAATGGCAAATTTTCAAATGGTCTCAGAATCTGACGAAATTAGTTTTGTTAGGACCGTATCATCAAGACGAAGCCAGAAAATATTTTTTCAGGAAATTTTCTAGTTAGTATGTTGCCCCGGTAAATTGAAATGTGCGTTCAAATTCAATATATAGAGTTATATTTTGATTTTGATGAATACTGATCGAAACGATCGAATCAGCTTACGATGCATATCCCATTGTGTTCGGGATGGGGTAATTAGCTAGGGACGACAGTAGGTGGGTTTGATTTCGAGTTAGAAATAAAAAGTTACTTTTAGGATTTTAAAAATAATAAATAAATTATATAAGTTCTCTCTCCCTCTCTTCCCTTTATCTCAGGCGTCCCCGTTACTCTATCAAATCAAAAGAAAGAAGAAAAAAAGAAGGGGATCGAACGGAATCGCGCCGCGCCTGGCCAGACCCCCCCTCGATCGACTCCCCTTCCCTCTCTGGCGATGGACGATCCCCACGAAACGCCCCCTTTTCTGAAGCCCCAATCCGCCGTGGTAGGGCCCGCCACCGCCCCTAGTCGACTTCCGCACCTTCCCACGCCACTTGCGAGTTGTCCAGTGTCCTCCTCCCCTTCTTCTCCGACGCAGGCCCCTTTCCCTCCTTTTTAATCCATTGTAAGTTTTTCTATTTATTGTTTTAATTTATATTGAATAATTTGTTTAAAAATGTAATCTTTTAGATAAGAAAGTTTATATTTTTACTCATAGAAAGTTTATATTTTTATTCATTGAAAGTTTATATTTTTATTCATGGAAAGTTTATATTTTTATTAACATAAAGCTAAGATTTTTAACACCTTAAAGATTAGATTTTTAATAGTAGAAAGTTCATATTTAACATAGAAAAGCTAGGATTTTTATTATTCAAAGATTTGATTTTTAGAACAATAAAGATATGATTTTTATATAATGTAGATGATAAAAATATGATTTTTATGATATATAAAGAATAAAAATACGATTTTTATATTATATAGATTGTCAAAATATGATCTTTATATATGTAGCGAAATAAAAATGTGATTTTTATTATATATATATATGTTGAAATAAAAATGTGATTTTTATAGCATTGATATAAAAATTCGATCTTTGTATTAGAAGTAGATACAAAAAAAAATTATATAGAGAATAGCGTGGTAAAGATAGCATTTTTTATCTATATAATAGCAGTATAAAAATGTGATTTTTATCCATATAGCGTAGTTATAAAATTATGATTTTTATATACTAGAGAATATAAAAATGTGATTTTTATATATGTAGTTGCTACGGACAGTTGACAAAAGGCGAGCACGACGAAGATTTCTACATAAGAAGAGTCATGGCGTTTGGTTTAGCTAGTCGGTGAGAACTCCTCACTTTTAAATTTATTTCTAGTTGAATTATGTACTAGGATGCAAACGGTGTTTAGTAGCACCCGACATCTGTCGTCCACAGACCATGAATGACTTGTTTGTTTGGTTATTGTGTTGTGAAATTTGATTGTGTGATGTGAAAAGAAATAAAATATTTTATAGTTAAAAATATGATTTTTAACGTGTATATAAAATAAATATTTATAAACAAATCGACGATTTGTTTATATACACTGATTTGATTGATATTGATTGGGACGATAAATTTTACACATCGCCCAACTGCACAAATAAAATCTGTGTTTGATTGATTGAAACCCCACACGGGTATTGGGATGATATATGACATACACTTATCCCAATAATTAGTTGTATGTCGATCGATTGATTGACATACTGTTATAAGCGTTAAATATTTATATTTAACGCTTATGCAGTTGTGTGGTGCACTCTGGATGATTGTTGATTATTTATCATTGCTATTATATACATGTGTTGTAGAAAATCCATATAATTAAAATTATATGGTAATTGATTGGGCCTCATTCCAATTTAGAAAATAATTTCATGTGTTGAATAAAAGCCGTGTTGATTAGATTGACGCTATTTTGACGTGAACGATATTTATATCGATTTTATTCATTTTTCAATGAATATTGAAAAAGATTTGAAATTTGAATTAAATTGAATAGATTTGAAATTCGAATTAAATTGAATAGATTTGAAATTCAAATTAAATTGAATAGGTTTGAAATTCAAATTAAATTGAATAGATTTGAAATTCGAATTAAATTGAATAGATTTGAAATTTGAATTAAATTGAATAGATTCGAAATTCGAATTAAATTGAATAGATTTGAAATTCGAATTAAATAGAAATTCGAATTAAATTGAAATGAATTGAAATTTGAGTTAAACTGAAATGAATTGAAATTTGAGTTAAATTGAAATGAATCAAAATTCGAATTAAATTGAAATTGAATTGAAGTCGATTTGAAATGGAATTAAAACGAATTTATATCGAAAAAATCAACCTTGATTTGAATTTGAAAAGGGAGTTGAAATCGTTTTGAAAACGAATTTAAAACGATTTATAAAATACGTTTTAAAAGGAAATCGACAAAGTATATATTATATATATATTATATATATAATATAATGGCCAGAATAGAACGCGCCACGCCGCAGCAGTTCGCGAATTTTGACCACTGACTTCGAATGGATACTACGGGAGATCCGACCGTCAGATTCTCCTAAAACCCGGAACCGTTGGGTTCGTATCGAAAGGAGCGTTCTAACGAATATTAGAGATTTGAAATCTAACGGTTGGATTTGGAATTATGTCCAAATCAAATTTGGAAAAGGTCGCTGTAAGTGCAGTTCGATGGCCGTTGATGGAAATCGACTGTACGGGCCTTGATAAAATTATTAAAAATAGCAATAATTTGTGTAAAATCATAAGAAATGATTTGGGAAGAATTAGGATGAAAACTCCATATTTGAAAAGATAAAAGTAGATTTTTATCGAAATGAACTAGTTCTGAACTAGAATAATAATTTATTTATTTTTAAAATAAATAAATTGGATTTGAAATGGTTTTAAAAATAACCAGAATTTCCATTAATTGAATTGGAATGGATTTGAATCAAAATTGTCTTCGGAATATTTCGATGTTGGATTTCGTGATTATACAGATATTGTTATGTAAATTTGAAAGATATATTTATATCATTATTTCCCATACAATATTTGTTGGTCGTAGAATTTAATATTGAATATAAGCCGATACATTTTCTATTCAGAGCCTTGTATTTAATATCAAATGGGATTTGGGTTTGTCGTGAATGGTATCTTCATTAACACTGTTCTTCAACCCAGTTGAGAAAAAGATTAAATCTTTTTATTTAGATTTAATGAAGCGTACCAATTAAATGGTATTTAATTGGAATTGAATTTGAATTTTTTTTTGGGTTTATCATGAACGGTGTTTTAAATAACACTTGTTCTTTAACCCAATAATTAATGGAATGTGATTTTGGGTTGTCGTGAACGGTATCTTCAATAATACTGTTCTTAGACCCAATGGAGTTAAAAATATCAAAAACTAACTGGAGATTAGTTAAGTTGAATGGTTTCTGAGGTATTGATCTGATGTTGGTTTCGGCCTTCGGAGTTAATACTTGGGGAATTGCTCACTTGCTAATTTACGGTTAGGGACTGATTGAAATGTGATGTGATTTTTGGGTTTATCATGAACCGTGTTTTAAATGACACTGATTCTTTAACCCAGTCAAAGATTAAAACTAAGTGGAGTTTTAATGAATCTTTAATTAGATTGAAAAGATCGAGAATGGAGTAGCACCAGTTTTACTCCAGACTGTATTTAAATCTTTAATTAGATTTGAATGTGAAATGGTAATTGAATTTACTGATAACACCGTGGTGTTAGATATGAAGTATGGCCAGTTTTACTTCATGGGATAAATAGGTTGGGATTGGGAAATAAAATTACTTCGGTGTGGTTCGCTAATCCCGACTAGTTTGAAGTGATATTCAAAGGAAGATTAAAGAATAAATTTAAAAGAATTTATCTTTGATAAAATTAATGGGAACCTTTCCCTAAGAATGTGAAATTTAGAAACTAACTGTAGGTTGGCTAAGATGAATGGTTTCTTGGGTATTGATCTGATGTTGGTTTCGGCCTTCGGGTTTAATATTTGGGGAATTGTTCACTTACTAATTTACGGTTAGTGACTGATTAATTGGAATGAGGCGTATGTTGTGTCTGTGTAACACTTGTTTATTATATACGCGAGTTATTTGGAAAGACCGGATTTATCCCATTCTGAATAACTGATATATGGTACCCATGCCACCTATGATTGATATTTATGATTGTATATAAAATCAGAAACTAACTGGAACCGAGCTAAGATGGGTAGTTTCCTGGGTATTAGTCTGATGTTAGTTTCAGCCTTCAGGGTTAATACTTAGGGAACCATTCTCTTTCTAATTTGCGGTTGGAGTCTGATTAAGAATCGAAAAGATAAAATTTCACGTATCAAGCATTCTTTGGCTGTTATAAGGTAAAACCCTATCCTCCGGCTTGCGTTGCATTGTGTGATGGGACCAGGGTCTTATAACAGCTTCATTTTTCTTTATTTAGTATTGAGCTGTTTGATTTATGCACTAGTATTCTTGGGAGGAATCCCGTTCCGTGTTATACGACGTGGTCCCTTGATTTACCTAACTTTGAAAATAAAGATTAATAACTGTTTTAGTTCTCACACCAGTCACATGACTGACCTGGGGTTTATTGTTTTAACCTAAACTCTGGGTGCCCTTATTTTGACACGGGCAGCTAGTAGTTTTGGTTTTGCAGATTTATATTCACAGGACACTGATTAATAGCGGAAATGATATCCGAAAAGCTCTGTATCCGTATATCTCCTTCACTTGTGTTTTGTATTATTTTTCCGCTACAATAATGTATTTAAATGTAGTTTAAATCTCTGATATTGTCTGTGTAATATTTATTCATACTCTGTATATTCTTGTATTCTGATGGAATTGTTGTAATTAACAATGAAATGTTCTTCTGTCTGCGTCCCGATGTGGCTTGTTCTCAACTCAATCCGTGATTTCCTGTAAGGGGGATTTTGGGTCGTTTCAAAAAATCTCATTCCATTGTCAATCGGGTTAAAGAACAAGTGTTATTTAAAACAACGTTCACGATAAACCGAAAACCAATTTCAATTCAATTCCAATTAAATATCAATTAATTGGTAAAATCCTTTAAATCTTATTTAAAAGATTTATTCTTTTCTCATTTGGGTTTAAGAATAGTGTTACTGAAGACATCGTTCACGGCAAACCCCAAATCCAATTTGATATTAAATACAAGGCTCTGAATAGAAAATATATTGGCTTATATTCAATATCAAATTCTCAAATCAAAAAATATCGTATTGGAATAACGATATATATATATATATATATATCTTCCAAATTCCTGCATAATATATGTATAATCACGGAAACCAATATCGAAATATTCTGAAGTTAATTTCGATTCAAATACGTTCCAATTCATATATTGGAAATTCCGATTATATTAAAACTCATTCTCCATCCATTTTATTTATTTAAAAATAATTGGATTATAATTCTAGTTCATAACTAGTTCAATTTGATAAAAATATATTTTTATCTTTTTAAATATGGAATTTTTCATCCCAATTCTTTCCAAACCATTTATTATGATTTTACACAAATTATTAGTATTTTTAATAATTTTATCAAGGCCCGTACAGTTGATTTCCATAAACGACCATCGAACTGCACTTACAGTGACCTTTTCCAAGTTTGATTTGGACATAATTCCAAATCCAACCAATAGATTTCAAATTTCTTCTTTTCACTAGAATGCTCTTTTCGATATGAACCTAACGGTTCCGGTATTAGGAGAATCCGATGGTCGGATCTCCCGTAATGTCCATTCGAAATCAATAGTCAAAATTCGCGAACTACCGCGGCGCAACGTGTTCTATGGGCCATTAAATATATATAATATATATTATGTATATTTCGTCGATTTCCATTTAAAACGTATTTTATAAATCATTTTAACTTCATTTTAAAAACAATTCTAACTTCATTTTCAATTTTACCTCAAAATTGAATATTCCTTATCATTATAATATATAAATGATAATATTTTCAAAATATCAGATTTTGATATCATTTCTTGTTCGATATTCATTATAGAAATGAATAAAATCAATATTAATATCGTTCATGTCAAAATGACATTAACCTAATCAACATGGCTTTAAATATATTCGTGTCCATCCCAAACCGGACATCAAAATCAGATTTTGATCCTTTACTGAATATTATTTTAAAATATTCATTATTTTAAAATATATGTTATTCTAAAATATTCATTCTTTCTGAACTGGAATCAGACACAGTCAATTACCATATGATGTTATTTATATGGATTTCATACAACATATGTATCATACAATAATGATAAACAATCAACCATCATCCAGAGTGCATTCTACACTGCATAAGCATTAAATATAAATATTTAACGCTTATAACAGTCTGTCAACCAATTGATTGACATACAACTAAACAATTGGGATTAGTGTATGTCAAATATCATCCCAATACCCGTATGGGGTTTCAACTAACAAACACATATATTTTATTTGTGCAGTTGTGCGATGTGTAAAATTTATCGGCCTAATCCGTATTAGTCAAATGGGTGTACATAAACAAATCATCTGATTTGTAAATGAGTATTTATTTTATTTAAAAACATAAATATTCTATTCAGTTCATTTATTCAATAAAATGATACTTTTTTTGTTCTAATATATGTCACACAAATTTTGGTGGCATAACGGCGCGATACTAGAACCAGGATAAGGTCTAGCCTTATCCCTTGCCTAATAATGGCTCGCGCCATATACAAACCAAATTTTAATCAATTCCATAATCACACCACAAACCAAATACAAACAAATACATCAATCAACACAAACAACCAAACAAGTCATCCATGGTCTATGGATGACGGGGAGCAGTTCATATATGCAGTTATAAAATAAATAACTATAAAAAGAAAATTACATTGAGGAGTTCTCACACCAGTCCTTGTTTGGCATGCCTGGTAATAGGGTGCAACATGATAGGGGGTTCTCGTCATGGGGTTTGGTGGCGAACAGTGGGCTCTTACCCCTACATGTCCCTATTTAGGGTTTGTTACAGTCGAGAGACTGGCCGTAAAACAAGGCAGACTAGGGGATCATGTATGCCACGGCGGGTTTTACCTGCTACTATGGGGGATGAAGGGATGGTTGTAAAGCCTACCGGATTTCATCTGGCTGCCACATTTGGTGTCGGAGATTTGGATTACAGAGCTCGAGAACAAGACATATTAGAACCAAACGAAAGAATTCATCAGAGATTGGATTAGTAATATCTAATGAGAGTGACTCATTAGAGATAGGATCAGTAGTATCCTAAAATGAGTCTGAAGAGTGTTATTTTTAAAATAAGAATGAAAACCACTTTTGTTTTGAGAATTTAAACCTTATCATACGTATTTGATTATTGATTTTATATTGAATTTGGACAATTTAGCATATAAAGATTTTGCATATACGCCTAGCTAGCGTGTATTTGATGTCTCAAATATACTGAATATATATAGAATCACACTCTAGTCACCTGGAGAAGATGCTGATAATGACCATGGCATCATCAGCATTTGTGTTTGAGTTTCGAAAGTGAGATGTCTATATATTTTCAATTGACTGGTGTGAGAACTCCTCACTATAATTTTCTTTGTACAGTTATTTTTTTTACAACTGCATATATGAACTGCTCCCCATCGTCCGTAGACCATGGACGACTTGTTTGGTTGTTTGTGTTGATTGATGTATTTGTTTGTATTTGGTTTGTGGTGTGATTATGGAATTGATTATAATTTGGTTTGTGTTGGCTAGCTTTTGTACCAAGCCACCAAGATTCGAACACGAGTTCAGGATGAAGCTTTACTTGTGAGAAAGCCAGCACCCGATCGCGATCGCCCCCTACTATCCCGACCCGAACCGCTCGTGTTAATCAGATCCGATCCAACCGCTCCTCCTAGCTCGATCCGATCCATCCATGAAAGCACGATCCGATTCTAGCCTTGAAGATGTGATGAAGGCCATGACTGAGTCCATCACGATCCACAAAAGAAGGATCTCGCAACACCTGTCCGAAACTGCCATATTGACCATTTCTTCCTCAAGCTCTGAACCAGTCCTAGATTCTCGGGATTTGCGCCACGTATGACCGCGATCCGTCTGCAAATATCAGCTAAATAGCCCCAGGTTTGGCATTTTTGAGGATCTTTTTGGCAATTCTGAGTTTTGAATCCACAATTATTACACCTCCATTATTATTCAAAGTTGTCTCCAAATTATTGAGTGAATAAACATTGTAAGAGTGAGATTAAGGGATAAATCATCGATTGTACTCTAATTCCAAGTATAATCAAAGATATAAAGTGGACGTAGGCTCATTAACGCTGAACCACTATAAATTTTGTGTCTTTTCTATTTTTCTAGTATTTTTTTCTGATATTAATTTCTGCACAATTGAACAACTTGGGTGTTAGAGCCAATTTTGGATCTAACATTTTGGTGCTTTCACTGAGAAATAAAGTCTCAGTACGTTGGATTGTTGCTCTACTATTTGGATATTCAAGTCCAAAGAAGACAGTCCAAAACTTAGCAGTTTCGACTTTTGAAGATTTCAGCAATACCCCGATATCATGGCTGGAAAGAAGTCTAAGGAATTACGAGCTTCGCAAGCAAAGGAAGCTATTAATGAAGCGATCAAGGAAGGTGTGCACGAGCAGGTCGAAGAAGAGCCTTCAGATCGCGATGACGTGGGGGCGATCTAGGCCGAAGAGGGTACCACGATCCGACCTGAAGGGGGCACCACGATTCGGGTTTCTGAAGGAGTCACGGCTCGATCCCAGGACAACGCCACCATCCACCCATCTAATGCTCCCACGATCCGGTCTCAGGGTGCCACCTCGAGCCATCTACACAAGGGTAGCGCGATCCGAAGCGACAATCAGACCACGACCCGACCCGGAAAGGAGGTTATGGCTCGTTCTTCTCGTGCTGGTACAACTGCTCAACCTGGCCTAAGTTCTTTACATATAAGAGAGAATGTTGATGATCAATTTGACCATTCTGCCCCCGTTACCGAGGGACGTTTAACGTGAATACTTGAAGCATTCGATAGGCAAACCGATGAACTGGCTGCTCAAAGGCAGGAGAGCTCGTTGCTGCATCAAAATATTACTGCCTTAGTCAAAAGAATTGATGATATTCAAAGGAAGTTTTCGCCACCTCCAGCTCACACTTTCTCTCCGGAACATACATCGTGATCTAAAGAGCCCCGAAGGAACCAACGATGGCCCCCGTTAAAAAGGCCCGAAAACATAGAACGACTTCGATTTGGGTCGCTTCCATCTTGTGAAGAGGAGGCATTTAATCAGGGAACTAGTAACCACAACTTAAATGAGCCTGTTCTACCACCAAGGAATGGCATGCCTCCCGCTCGTCGTGTGATCGACCGCGGCAACAGAGGGCAAGGGAGTTCTACTCAGGCCCAGATTTTATAGCAGCACATCAAAGAAACGCCGAAGGAGGACGTCGGGTAAGGAGTGCTAATACCGAATCTACCCTAACCCATGCAGAGGTTGAAGCAACGATTAGGCAAGTCATGGTAGATAGCTGTAGACAGAGGAATGAAGATTGGGGCATAGATCGCAGTCACACACCTTTTACTGACGACATACTGGATGTTACATTCCCGAGGCACTTCTATATAACAACCATGAATCGCTATACGGGCAGGACTGACCACATCCAGCATTTAATGCAGTACTCCTGGTCATTGAATGCTGCTGCAACTACAGACGCAGTTAAATGTAAAGCGTTCCCTATATTCTTGGAAGATGTAGCGTTATTGTGGTTTACACGCCTTCCAGCATGGTCAATATCCAGCTTCAGGGAATTGAGCGAGAAATTCGTAAATCAATTCCGTCTTCATGCCCAGAGGTCTAAGAATGTGATCGAGCTATCCCTCATTCAACAACAACCGGACGAAAGCCTGAGGTCATATTTGGATAGTTTTAACTTAACTGTCACGGAAGTCAAAGATCCGCATGATAAAACTGTGTTGATGGCCTTGATCGATGGCGTCGATAAAGATACCGAGTTTGGAAGATATCTGGTTGGTAAACCTTCCTCGACCAGAGAAATATTTTATGAAAAAGCCAATATTTTCCTATGTCGAGAGGAGATATACGCTAATCGAAAAAGAAAAGCTATTGATAAGGAAGATATCCAAAGCAACGTGGGCATCAAGCAAATGGGAGATAACTCAGGAAAGGTTGAAGTTAATGTTGGGAACAAAAATCAAGACAGCGGTCGCCAAACAGGGAATAATAATAACAATAATCGGAGGAGAAATCGAGGAAATGACTCTCAGAGGAGATACCGGTCCAGACCATTTGAGAACTTCACACCGTTAAATGATACATTGGAGAACATCTTCCTAGATACATATAATGTCCTCTAGTATAAAAGGCCTCCTCTAAGAGATTCTACCAAGAAAGAGTGTGAAACTGGGAAATTCTGTCTTTTTCATCAGATCCACGGTCATTCCACAAACGAATGTCGTCACTTGAGAGACGTGGTTGAAAGGATGCTCCGAGAAGGGAAGCTTGATGAGTAAAAGGTGACTCCCAGGGACAGGGGTCAAGCCATACAAGCCCCAAACTAAAGCCAACCTACTGTTAAACCGATGGCTCAGCAAAAGGAAAAAATATCGTTATCAATACTATAATTGGTAGGCTCCACCTAGTAGGGCACAGTTTCAGAGCTATGGATCAATATATAAATGAAGCTAAACAGCATTTCGAAGTGGGAGAGTGTAGTAACCCCGAGGACAGCGCTCCGATTAAGCAACAAAAGACGATGTCTGATGACGTCATATTTCGCAAGCGAGAGAGTATTGGAGTACACTACCCAACTAAAGATCCATTTGGTGATCACCGTCACCATTGGCCCAGCGATAGTTCATAAGGTCTTGGTAGATAACGGGAGTTCCGTCAACATTTTGTTCAAGAAAACGTTTGACCAAATGAAACTCGAGCCGAAGGATTTAAAGCCATGTGAAGGGTGGATACGCGGATTTAATGGGGCCTCGACCGCTCCAATAGGATACGTGGAATTACCAGTAACCCTTGGGGAAGGGGAACGCCAGAGGGTGAGGATCCTCCCCTTCGTGGTCTTGGATATTGAATCGCCGTACAATGCCTTCTTGGGCCAACCGGCCCTAGCCCAATTCATGGCCTGCATTGCACCCTGGTGCTTATTATTGAAATTTCCCATGGAATCTGGTGTGGGTATTGTTAGAGGAGATTAAGTTGTGGCATGAGCATGCTACATTGCAGAGTTAAAACTGCTCCGCAAAGGAAGAGATATAGAAGTGAAAGGTGGCTCCTCCCCTCTAAGGGAGGAATCGTCATAGCAACTAAAGGAAGTACCTTTGGGAGGGTCGCTCAGAGAGTTGCCCAAGGACATAGATCCCAGAGAGGATGATGAGCCTGGGGGAAGAATGGCGACTCCCAATGAAGCAACTGTGGATGTACCAATCGATGATAGTGACCCAGAGAAGGTCCTGAAGATTGAATCCCAGTTGGATCCTATTCGAGCCAAGGAATTACCGAATTTTCTGAAAACTAATTTGGATGTATTTGCCTGGACCCATGAAGACATGTGTGGGATATCTCCCTCGGTTATGAGCCATTCGCTAAGCAATAAACCAAAACATCCCCCGTCAAGCAGAAAAGGCGAATGTTGGGTCCAGAAAGTCTACCGCATTGAATGAAGAAGTCGAGAAACTAAAGAGTAATGGATTTATTAAAGATTTGACGTACCCTGACTGGATTTCAAATCAAGTTTTGGTAAAAAAAGGCCAATGGAAAGTGGCGAACGTGTATCGGTTTCTCTGATTTAAACAAAGCTTGTCCGAAGGATAGTTTCCCATTGCCCATAATCGATCAATTAGTAGATTCAGCTGCAGGTCATGAACTCCTTTCCTTTATAATGCCTATTCAGGATATAATCAGATCCTATGCATGACCCAGACCAAGAGCATACCAACTTCATTACAGATTTGGGATTATATTGCTATGTGGTAATGCCTTTAGGTCTGAAAAATGCTGGCGCAACATATCAGCGGTTGGTGAATAGAATGTTCTACAACCAGATTGGGAAAATGATGGAGGTGTACGTCGACGATATGTTGGTAAAGTCCAGACAATCATCCGATCATACCAACGATTTGGAAGAAATGTTTCAAATTCTCCGAAAATATGGGATGAAATTGAATCCTTTGAAATGTTCGTTTGTGGTAGCATCTGGAAAATTCCTTGGGTTCATTGTAAGCTCCCGTGGAATCGAGATTAATCCAGACCAAATTACAGCAATCCGAAATATCCAAGAACCAAAGCAGATTAAAGATGTGCAAAGCCTTGCTGGAAAAGTCGCAGCGCTAAGCAGATTTATTTCAAAAGCTATAGATAAATGCATCCCGTTCTTCGAATTAATAAAGCGAGGCAAGCGGAACTTTAAAAGGACTCCTGATTGTGTAGAAGCTTTCCCAAGTCTATTGAATCATCTAGAGAGACCCCCGATATTGTCTAAGCCTGTGGATCACGAGGATTTATTTGTGTATCTGGCAGTGTCATCCCACGCGATCAGTTCGGCTTTGGTAAGAGAAGAGGATAAGGTGCAAAGACCAATATACTATGTGAGCAAGAAATTGGCAGCCGCAGAACAAAATTACCCAAAGATAGAAAAGCTCACATACAGTTTGCTGATCGCATCTAGGAAGCTTCGTCACTACTTCCAAGCTCATCCCATTACTGTTTATATTGATCACCCGCTTAAGTAAGTCCTACAAAGGCCAGAAGCATTGGGAAGATGGCTCAAATGGAACATCGAACTGAGTCAATTCGACCTGAACTTCCAATCTCGGAGGTCGAAAAGAGGGCAGGCACTTGCAGACTTTATAGCATAATTTACTATCCTAGAAGATGATGCGGAAACTAAAGAAGACGATTCGCCAAAGCTAATCCTTGACCCTAGTGCCTGGAAACTATATACTGATGGAGCTAAAAATGACAGACGATTAGGTGCCGGAGTGGTCCTTGAAACTCCAGAGAAACGGATAATATACTACGCTCTTAGATCGGAGTTCCGTGCGACCAATAATGATTCCAGGTATGAAGCTCTGATTGCCGGGTTGAAGCTTGCAAAGGAACTAGGGGTAACAAAGCTAGACATCTTTTCTAACTCCAATTTGGTCGTGAACCAAGTTAATGAAAAATTTCAGGCTAAGAGTCCAAGGTTGATATCATATCTGGAAAAAGTAAGAACATTGCTGGGTGATTTTGAGCACCATAGTATATCTCACATTCCTCGAGCAGAGAATCAAAGAGCGGACAAGTTAGCAAAGATGGCTAGTTCCGATAATTCAGAACATACGGAGCTAGTCCCAATTTAAGTATTACGGTTCCCCAGTGTGGATCAGATGGAAGTTGATCTGGTACTGGAAATTGAACCTGAAAGGGAGTCACGGATGACCCCTTGAAGAATTTTTTGATGAATGGAACGCTCCCAAATAAGAAAAGCGAGAGGGGCGCGGTCATACGGAAGGCTTCCCGATATGTGTTGCAAGGCGAAGTCCTGTACAGACAAGGTTTCTCGATGCCTCTCCTCCAGTGCATTGCCCACGACAACATCAAGTGTGTGCTGAAGGAATTCCATGAAGGTGAGTGTGGCGACCAAACAGGAGAGAAAACATTGGCAAAGAAGATATTGCGATACGGCTATTTCTGGGCCACTAAAAACAAGGATGCAGCCAAGCATGCACGACGTTGTGATGCTTGCTAGAAGTTCTCCAAAATCCCTACGGCACCACCTAACCAGTTGAAGACAATGATAAGCCCTTGGCCTTTTGCTATGTGGGAAATTGACATTATTGTAAGCCTCCCCATAGCAAAAGGCGAAGCAAAGTTCACTATTATGGCCGTGGATTATTTTACTAAATCGGTAGGAGTAGAGCCTTTGACCACGATCACGACCAAACGAGTGATCACCTTTGTCGTTAAGAACATCATCTGTCGATTTGGGATTCCAAAAGTCATCATAACCGACAATGGGACCCAATTCGACAGCACAAAGTTTCGAGATTTCTGCCGGAAGTATCACACCGAGAAAAGATACACCTTTGTGGCACATCCGTAATCGAACGGACAGGTTGAAGCGACAAATAAGGTGATCAAATCCATTCTGAAGAGAAGGTTGAAGAGGGCCAAAGCTATGTGGGTCGATGAATTGCCCCTGGCACTATGGCCTACAGAACGACGTACAAGTCGGAAACGGGTCACACCCCGTTTTCCCTTGCTTTCGGAGCTGAAGCAGTTATTCCGGTCGAGTTAGAAGTACCATCCCATCGTACCATTTATTACGACTCGATGACCAACAATGAGTTGCTCCCTGAATCCCTGGAGATGATTGAGGAAAAAAGGGACGAAGCCATCTTACGTGCCTTGAGGCACAAACAACAAGTAGCTCGGTACTACAACAGAAGAGTCCGTGCTCGCACATTCGAATCCAGAGACTTGGTTATGAAATGTGTCTTTCCGCCCCCGGTACATATGGGCCTGAAATGGGAAGGAACGTACTCCATTTTACGAAGGCTTGATAATGGAACCTTCAAGCTAGCGACCGTAGATGGAAAAGAAATCCCCAAAGTGTGGAATGCCCAGCATTTGCGGCTTTACCTGACATAAAAAGTGTCAGTTTTATTCTTTTGTTTTTAGAACCATGTAAGAAGGCTCGAATTGCCTAAGAACAGTCTGGTTATTTGAACAAAAGATTAATAGTGGACGTAGGTCATGATTCGACCAAACCACTATAAAAATGTTGTGTCTTATTTACCCTTACTACATCATTTCTTATCTACTCATTTATTTTGATCAATATATATACTGTTACCGTTTCAGGAAATTGTTTTAAATTTATGTAGTAATCTCAAAACAACTAATTCAAAATATTGTTCAGCAAATCGAAAAGTTCGCGATGATTAAAGCTCCAAAAGGTGTAGTAGGGTAAATTGCATTACAACTAACGCCTGAGATCAGGGAGAGAATATAAAGGACGCGAAGATGACGTCCCCAAGGCGTGTAGGTGCACCATGATAAAGCCGCCTTGGCAACACTCTAACCCGCTGAAGGATCAAGAGAGTATAAAGACGCTAGAGTCTTAGTGCCCCCAGAACTTCTGCCCCGTTGAAGGATCGGTGAGCAGACTAAAAATCGAGCTCGAACTCTAACCCGCTGAAGGATCGGGGGAGTATAAAGGCGGTAGAGACATAGTGCCATGCAAACTCTAACCCGCTGAAGGATTAGGAGAGTATAAAAGCGCTAGAGACTTAGCGCCGCAAGAACCATTACCCCATGGAAAGATCGGGGTAGTACGAATATAATTCTAATCGATCGCCAACACGCCCTGGCCAGGCACTATAATGATGATCAATTAGGAATGTATACGTGCATCACTACACGATTACTTAGCATATGTATTTCCAGTTGATTGTTTTCGTTATGATTAATGATCGTTGCTTACAAATTTAACATTTAACTATGAAAGCTTCAATTATGATTACTTTAACTCTGCTAACACGATGAATTTGCAGGAACACTGTGTACAAAAGAAATAGGTCCTTATTTACTGGAAACGGATATACAAAAAACATGAAACTAAGCAAAAAGTGAAGGCCAATCTCATGACTACATCTTTAAGCCAAAAGAAATCCTAAAACTAAAACATGAGCCAATAGCTGCATTCTATTTGCGCTTGGGAGATGGCTTTGATTTCTTGTCCTTCTTATGTTTCTCTAACTCCTCTTTATCAGTACCGGAGCGGTCGCTTTTCTTCCTCTTCCTCTTGTCGTCAAGGGGCTCCGGAGAAGGACAGGAGGAGGCAAGCTGTGAAGTTATCGATCTAGAAGAGAATCTTATTACCAACTCGGTCTTGGGGTCGATTTCAGAAATAAGGGTCACGAACACAGGATTCTGTTCCTCCCTATTAAGAACCAACTGTTTCTCCATCCTATGTTTTATGTCAGCCAAGGTTTCGCTATCATCACCCTTGTCCTCGTCAATGATTTCTACCTCCTCTTCCTCATCTCCATAACCGCCGTCTGAGTCTTGCAATGATCTCGGCGTCTGTAGGAGCGCCAGTTGCAGGCTCCACGGGTGCCATTGTGAATCTATCACTAGTTGAGCCCCCAGTTTGCTTTGAGACCTCGGGAGCTTCGATACCAGAACTCGGGGGAATCTCAACCTTCTCAGCCTCTGCCTTCTCCTCTGCACCCTTTTCGACCACTTTGGTACCTACACCATTAGAAATAAGGGTTAGAAAATCGGGAGGAGATGTGGCCATGTCAGTTGTCTGTCCTATGAGACGACGATAAGTTACAATTGCTTTAATGAACTGTGGAGAAAACGTGGAGATACCTTCGACTGAATCATCTCCCAGATTTGTACTGGTGGTCCCGATAATCGGAGGAGTAGGTGCCAAGGGGATCAATGGATCATCGGGGTTGTATCCCTCAACTTCAGAGGTTTTGGGCTCTACTATCGAACTCGAGCTCTCGTCAACTTTATCCTTACCCTTGAGCTTGCTCTTCTCCCTCTCAATTTCCTTGTGGATAAGGCGTCTACCTTCCTCCAAAGTTGCGGGCTCTTTACCTCTGAGAAAGGTTTGCATCAGCTGGTGCTCGTCAATTTCGTCGACCCCCAGTCGCCGCTTCTCGCCCTCGATAATTGCGTCCCATATATTGGCCAAGGTAACATGGTAGTCGGGAATCCAAGCGATATCTCGATGCTTGATAAATTGACCAAAGAAATCGAACAACAATTCTTCAAAGCTATCTATATCCTTCTCTTTTTTCGACAAGCTTATCAGCCGCAGCAGCTGCTGACTCAAGAGTGCTATTGGCGTTGCTTTCGGCGACAGCTGCCCGCTCCTCAGCTTGAGCGAGTTGATCATTTAGAACCTCCTTCTCCTTCTTGGCAAGGGCAAGGTCATTTTTTAAGCTCGCCTTCTCTTTCTCCCAAGCCTCTTTCTTAGAAGAAAAGCGTCCTCAATTTCTTTCCTCAGGGCCACCCGTTCCTGGCTATTTAAGCCAAGCTCGTTGCGAAAACGCTCCCTGGCACTTTCCAACTCGGACTTGTAATTCTCTGCGACTCGTCGAGCTAAAGCCAGTTGGGCCTATGCATCCTCTAGTTCTTTTTCCATTTTCACCTAGCCCTAGCATCATTATCAATCTTTACTCTGGCCCTGGCTGCGTCCGTCTCCATCTGGCGGATGATAGAAGAGAGTGTAGCAACATGCTTCTTCATTACCCCGTATTATTTAGCGGCATAGCACAAATACTCTATCACCTCCATGTCCCAATTCTCGGGGACCGGTTCAAGATCTGGGACGAACACCATCCTCTCAAAGTATATGTCGGGAAACTGTTTTCGTAAATGCTCTAACCTTGCCGTGATCTCTGAACCGGGGGCAACATCCCTTGCAGCAGTAGTGTCCAAGCCACGCTCACCAAAGGAAGTAGGAATTGTCTTCCCCTTCTCTATAATCCTACCCTCATCTTTGTCCTTTCCCCTAGGCTCGGCGTGTTTCTTAGAAGATTGGGCGTGATAAGGAGTGCTTTTTGGAGGGGTTAAATCACTAGAAAGTTGCTTCCCCCCAGCTGGTGGCATCGGATGACTATGTTGCTTTCCATAACATTGCTTCGATGGAGATCGAGGTCGTGCAGGATAAGATTGATGAGAATCCCGGGGTCGACGACTATCCCTTCCCCGACTATCGCTACGAGTGTGCTCAGGATTTGGAAGGAGGCTTGGTGTGCCCTCACGAAGGGAACGGTAGGAATAAGACCGTTTGCGAGGCATTTTTCCTGCAAAGAAAACAAGTGTGTGTTAGAACTGTGAACCACAGTGGCAAAAGAGTGTTATGATAAATGGTGCATGTGTTTTGTCCATCCCGTGGAATCCCCTTTTTTGAAACAGACCAGGGCCCGAAGTTAGGCTCGTCTGGGTAACTTCTTTTTCTCCAACTGGGGCACCCGTCTCTTCGGAAAGGGGAAAAATTTGTTCCCCTTCGAAATCTTCTTGGGTATAAATATCATCTGGCATAGGAATATTACTTAATTCCCCGAAAATCTGTTCCTCCATTAATTCGTCGTGAGCGACAGACTCAACTGGCGATGGAGTCCTCAGTGGAGACTGCCCCTCGGAGGTTGGAACCTCCTTTGATTTATCAGCTAGTCCCTCATCCCCTTTATACACGTTTAAATCTTTGTCATCCTGATTAATCAACAGCAAAGGACTCTTGCGAAGAGTAGTCGTCTCTACAACTTGAGAAGTTCCTTCTCCTTCAGCTTGGGCACATATTTGTAAGGTTTGCCGCCCATGCCAAGTCCGAATCTTATGTCCAAAAGATGATTTTCGTGAAGGTTTTCATCGGTAATACATTTCTTTACTCTCAAGAAGTCAGACTTGCTTTTTATAAGACGGGATAATCAATCTTTATACACTGAGCCTTCTCTCTTGGGGAATGTGTGATCGGTGCAAAGGAAAAGGGAACATGTTAACACTTCGATTATGTAATTCAATCATGCATCTGGAGGCTCGAAACTTACTAGATTTTAGCCACCTCCTCGCACACCCAGCCTGGTGTTTTATGTAAAACCAATCAGCTTTGGGATCCTCTATGTTGCTGTAACCATCGGACAGAACCTTCCTGTTGGCTACTGATTCAAAGAAAGAGAAATTTGGAGTCACTATGGAACGGTGCTTGAAAAAATAGTAGAATTTCAAGTCTTTAAAAGTAAGCTCAGTTTGCAGAATCTCTGCATACGCGACATATAGAGTGTACAAGGCTGCGTAAGCATTGGGATGAAGCTGCATAGGGGAAATAGACAATCGTTATAAGGTTTCAATGATGATTGGAGGAAACGGAGGAATAGCGCCTACCTAGCACATGAGTCGGCTGATTGCCATGTACCCTTCTGGGGCAAGATGAGGTCTATCTCCTCTTTCAGGTGTTTTCACATCGTCCCACGGGATCCCGTGTTTCAAAAAAATTTTCTTAAGTTTTATATCGTCTAGTTTGAGCTAAAGAGTCAGTGAATTTCTCAATTCCTAGAACGCTGGGAATCTCATCGGGTGCTCGGTCATCCACTTCGGACTCCTCCTCTAGCGATGTACTCTCAGATGAATTTGATTCTATCTCTGCCTCATATTCAGATTCGGAATCCTCATCCTCTGGATTAATTGGAGGAACCTTGGGATTATGGTGTTCCGACACCTCCGGGTCCACCTCTGTTTCAGATCTTTCAGGAGAACGATTATCCGACATTGCTGTTTTGGTGAGCAAACATGAGAGATTAGAAGATAATAACCCGTGGACCCCATGTTTGTGCTAGTGCTCGTGTGTGTAAGTGTGTGTGATACTGGAAAATAAAGTCACAAAACGAATCGGATGAGCGTAATAAATACGTTGTTAAGTCATGTTGTCAATCAGTCCAAGAGGTTCCTCTCAGAGGCTCTAATCTAACTGTTCAAAGTCTTGTGATTACAATGTATTGCTTAAGTTAAAAGTGCATATGGGATAGCTTCCAGGTCGGTTCTGGAAAAGATGGAGGTCAGATCGATGGAGAAAAGGCTGATCATTGGATCGGGTTAATCCGTAGGGATCGGATCGCTGGAGAGCTTAGTCGGCAATGGAGTATCGATTCGTGAGTCGAGATTTGGACAGTGGAACGATTCGCCGTTTCGTGAATAAGACCACTCAATCCGTTCTCCCTTTCTTGTCATCTCCACAATCCACATCTATACCACGACGCGATCCGTTAAACTCCTTCCACCAACTAATACCACGACCCGAACCCGAACCTTACCTACGACCCGACCTGGTCAACTCCTTCTTCCTCTCCTCTTTTCCTCCTCACTCGCGAGCTCGAACAACTGTACCCATCAACCATCGTTGCCTCTAAAGCCATGAACGCCACCAAACCCTGCCATCCTTGCCTTTCAAATCAGTAAAAATTCAAGAGAAACGAGAATGAAATTACTTGGAAGCATTCCTAGTGTAATTACCTATTTTATAAAGATCGAGATTAGGGTTTTTGAGAAAGAGAAGCAGGCGGCAGTAGGAGCAGAAAGAGAAGGAGTAAGGTAGGAAGGGGGGAGCGGGTTATATAGCTAAACCAAAAGTCCTTTCATTTCCCCTTTTTTGTCACAACTCGGTCCACAAAAATCCACAGGCCGTGGGCAGTTATGAAGGCCCATCAAGGCTAGGGCAGCGATCCTCTCACTTGGTCGGCTCGTGACGTCCACCCTGGTAACGAACTACATGGAACCAAACTCGAGAGCGACCGTGAAATAAAAGAAGTGAAAATACATGCAGAAGATTTAAAAGCTTACCCAACAAGCTGATTTTTATTTTTCTCTGAAATTCAAGAGACAAAAATGATCTAACAAATGAATAAATAATCAAAGGATTAACTTGAAACTTATACTGGTTAAGGGGCGCAATTTCCTGAAATGGTATGACATTTCAGACAAACACAACCTTGGTTTCATATCGCTTCATGAAAAGATGCTTAGTAACTTCGAAGCATGTTCCATTCTCGATAAAACATACTTCGAGGGGGCAAAATGTTGGCTAGCTTTTGGACCAAGCTACCAAGATTCGAACTCTAGTTCAGGATGAAGATTTACTTGTGAGAGGGCCTGGACCCGATCGCGATCGCCCCCTTGCTATCCCGACCCGAACCGCTAGTGTCAACCAGATCTGATCCGACCGCTCCTCCTAGCTCGATCCGATCCATCCATGAAAGCGCATCCGATTCAAGCCCAAGAGACGTGATGAAGGCCATGACTAAGTCCATCACGATCTGCAAACGAAGGATCTCGCAACACCTGTCCGAAACTGTCATACTGACCATTTCTTCCTCAATCTATGAACCATTCCTAGATTCTTGGGATTTGCGCCACGTATGACCGCGATCGGTCTGCAAATATCAACTATAAATATCCCCAGGTTTGGCACTTTTGAGGATCTTTTTGGCAATTCTGAGTTCTGAATCCACAATTATTACACCTCCATTGTTATTCAGAGTTGTCTCGAAATTATTGAGTGAATAAACATTGTAAGAGTGAGATTGAGGGATTAATCATCGATTATACTCTGATTCCAAATATAATCAAAGATATAAAGTGGACGTAGGGTCATTAACGCCGAACCACAATAAATCTTGTGTCTTTTTTGATTTTCTAGTATTTTTTCTGATATTAATTTCTGCATAATTGAACAACTTGGGTGTTAGAGCCAATTTTGGATCTAACATTTTGTATATGGCGCGAGCCATTATTAGGCAAAGGATAAGGCTAGACCTTATCCCGGTTCTAGTATCGCGCTGTTATGCCGCCAAAATTTTCTAAAATATATTAGAACAATAAAAATATCGTTTTTATTGTATAAATGAACTGAATAGAATATTCATGTGTTGAAATAAAATAAATATTCATTTACAAATCAGACGATTTGTCTATGTACACCCATTTGACTGAAATGGATTGGGACAATAAATTTTACACATTGCCCAACTGCACAAATAAAATATATGTGTTTGTTGGTTGAAACCCACACAGGTATTGGGATGATATTTGGCGTACACTAATCCCAATTGTTTAGTTGTATGTCAATCGATTGGTTGACATACTGTTATAAGCGTTAAATATTTATATTTAATGCTTACACCGTGTAGAATGCACTCTAGATGATGGTTGATTGTTTATCATTGGTGTTCGATACATGTGTTATATGAAATCCATATAAATAACATTATATGGTAATATACTGTGTCTGGTTCCAGTTCAGAAAGAATGAATATCTTAAAATAAGGAATATTTTAAATAATGAATATTTTAAATAATGAATATTTTAAAATAATATTCAGTAAAGGATCAAAATCTGATTTTGATGTTCGATTTGGGATGGACAGGAATATATTTAAATATATAAAGCCGAGTTGATTAGAATAAAGTCAATTTGATGCGAACGATATTGATACCGATTTTATTCATTTTTATAATGAATATCGAAAAGGAGATGATTTCAAAATCTGATACTTTGAAAATATTATCATTTATATATTATAATGATAAGGATTATTCAATTTTGATTTAAAATTGAAAATGAAGTTAGAATCATTTTTAAAACGAAGTTAAAACAGATTATAAAATACGTTTTAAACGGAAACCGATGAAATATATATAATATATATTTAATGGCCCGAATAGAATGCACTGCGCCGCGGTAGTTCACGAATTTCGACCATTGACTTCGAATGGACATTACGCGAGATCGACCGTCGAATTCTCCTAAAACCGGAAACGTTGGGTTCGTATCGAAAAGAGCATTCTAACAAATACAAGAAATTTGAAATCAAACGGTTGGATTAGGAATACTGTTCAAATCAAATTTGGAAAAGGTCGATGTAAGTGCAATTCGATGGCCGTTTATGGAAATATACTGTACGGGCCTTGATAAAATTATTAAAATATTAATAATTTGCGTAAAATCATAATAAATGGTTTGGAAAGAACTGGGATGAAAATTTCCATATTTGAAAAGACAAAATTATATTTTTATCAAAATGAAGTAGTTATGAACTAGAATCATAATCCAATTATTTTGAAATAAATAAATTGGATTGATAATGGGTTTTCACATAACCAGAGTTTCCAATATATGAGTTGGAATGGATTTGAATTGAAATTATCTTTGGAATATTTCAGTATTGGATTCCGTGGTTATATGGATATTGTGGAGGAATTTGGAAGATATATATATATATATCGTTATTCCAATACGATATTTGTTGATTTAAGAATTTGATATTGAGTATAAGCCGATTTATTTTCTATTCAGAGCCTTGTATTTAATATCAAATTGGATTTTGGGTTTGCAATGAACGGTGTCTCCATTAACATTGTTCTTAAACCCAAATTAGAAAAGAATAATTCTTTTAAATAAGATTTAAAGAAGTTAACCAATTAATTGATATTTAATTGGAACTGAATTGAAATTGGTTTTGGGTTTATCATGAACGGCATTTTAAATAACACTTGTGCTTTAACCCGATTAAAAATGGTCTGAATAGAACACACAGTGCCGCGACCATTCGTGAATTTTGACCATTGACTTCGAATTGACGTTACGGGAGATCCAATCGTCGAATTCTCCTTAAACCAGAACCGTTGGGTTCGTATCGAAAAGATCTTTCCAACGAATATGAGAGATTTTAAATCTACTGGTGTATTTGGAATTAGTCCGAATAAAATTTGGAAAAGGTCGTTTTTATGCAGTTCAATGACCGTTTATGGAAATCGACTGTACGGGCCTTGATAAAAATATTAGAAATATTAATAATTTGTGTAAAATTATAATAAATGATTTGGAAAGAATTGGGACGAAAAATTCCATATTTGAAAAGATAAAAAATATTTTTATCAAAATGAACTAGTTATGAACTAGAATTATAATCCAATATTTTTAAATAAACAAATTGGATTTGAAATGGTTTTAAAAATAACCTGAATTTCCAATATATGAATTAGAATGGAGTTGAATGGAAATTATCTTCGGAATATTTCGATATTGGATTCCGTGATTATACGGACATTGTGGAGGAATTTGGAAGATATATATATATATATATATCATTATTCCAATATGGTATTTGTTGATTTCAGAATTTGATATTGAATATAAGCCGATAAATTTTCTGTTCAGAGCCCGGTATTTAATATCAAATGGGATTTCACCTCCCCGTAGAGGAAAGCTCGGATTGAGTTGAGAACATGACAAATTAGAACACAAACAGAAGAACAATTCATTGCTTATTACAACAATTTACATCAGGGTACAAGAATATATAGAGTATGAACAAATATTACACATTTGATAAATATCAGAGATTTACAAATTTACAATGCAGTGGAAAATAATACAAAACACAAATGAAAGAGATACATGGATACAGAGCTTTCTGAATATCATTCCAGCTGTAAACCAGGATCCTGTGAATATAAATCTGCAAAACCAAAACTACTAGCTGCCCGTGTGGAAAATAGGGGCACCCAGAGTTTAGGTTAAAACAATAAACTCCAGGTCAGTCATGTTACTGGTGTGAGAAACTTTACATTAAAATATAGTATATCAAGGGACCACGCCGTATAACGTGGAATGAGTTTCTTTCCAAGAATACAAGTGCATTGAATAAACAACACAATGCTTTTTGAAAAAATGAAGCTATTATAAGACCCAGGTCCCATCACACAATGCAACGCAAGCCGGAGGATAGGGTTTTAACTTATAATAGCCAACCATGCTTGGTACGTTTAAAACCAATCATTTTGTTACTATTATAGCGTAAAGTGTATGAAAACAACTTCAAATATAAATGTATCAATCATAGGCGACATGGGTACCATCTATCATGTCGCCATACTAGGCTCTACAATCAAAACCGAAATGTCACGTATTGGAAATTAGATTTCCGTCATGAGTCTAGGAAAGGGATGTACTCCATTCCGCTTCGAGACACTCTAGCAAAAGCCTCGGGACTACACACTCTGGGTAACCCCTGGATCCTCCACTGTTGGTCCACCCTTACGTTTGTGGATTAGTTATTCCTGAGCACATGTTTCCCGGTCATATAAGACCTATCCATCAGCTCCGTAGTAACTGATATATCTGAGGCGCTCGCATTCCAACAACCACATAGGTAAAAATAATATAAATGTCAGGGCGTGTAAAACCCTGGCATCACCCATAGCTAGAAAGAAATGTCATGTTCTCCTTGGGTCCTTACTCCCGTTTTTAACTCATACCGAGGTGTGAGGCTCGCGAATGAACGCTATACACAAAGCTATGCTATACTAAAGTCGTGCTTTGATCATCAACCACAAGGCTCTGCTTTTCAACAGAAGCCTTGATCATTTGCATCTCAGCATGCCACACAGGCAATTCATGCCATGCGACTGATGTCTATCGATATATAACCTCTAAGCTCGTATGTCTCAAAGAATGGCCTGAATAGAAGCGCCGCGCCGCGGGAGTTCGCGAGTTTCGACCATTGACTTCGAATGGACATTACGGGATATCCGACCGTTGGATTCTCCTAAAACCAGAACCTTTGGGTTCATATCAAAAAGAGCTTTCCAATGAATGTTAGAGATTTTAAATCTAACGGTTGGATTTGGAATTATGTTCAATTAAATTTGTAAAAGGTCGTTGTAAGTGCAGTTCGATGGCTGTTTATGGAAATCGACTGTACGGGCCTTGATAAAAATAGTAAAAATATCAATGATTTGTGTAAAATCATAATAAATGATTTGGAAATAATTAGGATGAAAAATCCCATATTTGAAAAGATAAAAATATATTTTTATCGAAATGAACTAGTTATTAACTAGAATTATAATCCAATTATTTTTAAATAAATAAATTGGATTTGAAATGGTTTTGAAAATAACCAGAATTTCCAATATATGAATTGGAATGGATTTGAATCGAAATTATCTTTGGAATATTTCGATATTGGATTCCGTGATTATACATATATTGTGGAGGAATTTGGAAGATATATACATCGTTGTTCCCAATACAATATTTGTCGGTTTAAGAATTTGATATTGAATATAAGCCGATATATTTTCTATTCAGAGCCTTGTATTTAATATCAAATTAGATTTTGGGTTTGTCGCGAATGTTATCTTTAATAATACTGTTCTTAAACCTAGTGGAGCTAAGAAAATTAGAAACTAACTTGAGATTAGCTAAGTTTAATGGTTTTCTGGGTATTGATCTTATGCTTGTTTTGACCTTCGGGATTAGTACTTAGGGAGTTGTTCTCTTACTAATTTACGGTTAGAGACTGATGGGATGGGGTTTTCAGTAACATTGTTCTTAAACCCCGTGTTAAAAGAATAAATCATTTAATTAAGATGTAGAGAAGAATTACCAATTAATTAACATTTAATTGGATTTGAAATGGAATGTGAATTGGGTTTATTGTGAACTGTGTTTTTAACGACATTCGTTCTTTAACCTGATCTACGGTGAAATGTGATTTGGAACTTATAAATCTCTTGGTAAGATTTAAAGGAGATTTTCCAAAGTAAAGTTTTACAATTTAACATATTAAATTGGAATTGAAGGAATTTGGTTTGGTAATAATCGAAGTGGGCTTCTGCAGAGGAAGACTGTTAATATATATGGAATTTAAAAGGCTTTGCCGTTATTCCATTTATATTATCATTTGGATGTGGAAGTTTATATCGATTATACATATCTGTTTTCAATGAAAATTCCATTGTTAATGGAACTATATTTTGGGTTTATCGTGAGCTGTGTTGTAATAACCCGGAAATTCCGAGCCAATTAAAAAATTTTATTTTGGCAATTTTAGTGAATTTTGAACATTTAAAATGATTTATTTTAAATAATTCGACGAGAAATTTATTTTGAATAGAATTCGAATGTATATATTTATTCGAATCATCAATAGAATATATATTTATTTATAATTATAAAAGGAATTGAAAATGGCGCGGTAGTTCGATAATTCGATTTTAAAGTTCAAATGAATATACTAGTTGCAAAATAAACCGGATTTTAGCGAAACCAAAAATAATAGAATCTAATTGAGAATATCTTTCCAATGAATCCGAAAAATCAAAATTTCATAGCGGGAATCAAAAGATATGTCCAGTTGAAAATTCTGAATAGTCGCTATGGAATTCAGGCCCTTAAAAATGAAATTTTTGCAAACGACCTCGGTTTTCGACGAAACCACTTTTGTTGGATCCGTGATGTCAAATTTTTGCTAGGTTTCAAATTTCATAATTTTTTGAATCGATATGTGAGCGTGGCAAAGGAAAACGCGTTTGACCAGTTTTAGTTGATTTTAATCGACTGGAAAATGGCCATTTTTCAAACGGTCTCAGAATTTGATGAAATTAGTTTTGTTAGGACTGTATCATCAATACGAAGTTAGAAAATATTTTTCTGGAATTTTTCGAGTTAGTATGTAACCCCGGTAAATGGAAATGCGCGTTCTAAAATCAATATATAGAGTTATATTTTTATTTTGGCGAAAACTGGTCGAAACATACGATACATGTCCCATTGTGTTCGGAATGGGGGGAATTAGCTAGGGACGACAGTTGATGGACTTGATTTCGAGTTAGTATGAAAGGTCAACTTAAATGGATAATAAAATAATAAATAAATTATAATAAAAAACCCTTTTATCTCCTTAACCCCCCCTCTGGTTCAAAATCAAACCAGAAAAAAAAGAATCGCGAGGACCCCCACGCCGCCGCCGCCCCAGGTGGCCGTCGCCACTCTCCCTCCTCCTCCAGTTGGTCGTAGCCCCCTCGAGCCCCAAATCGCTTAGCCCCAGCCCGTACAAACATCCGCATCCCCCTACCTACCCGAAACCCAAATCGAGGCGCGCCACCCACCAGTGACGCCACCCGCAACCCCCTCCCCCCCCCCCCCCCCCGCTGCGAAGTCCAGACCTTCCTCAGCTCCACCTTAGTCTCGCCATCCCCTCCCCCTTCGCTGAAAATCAAAAAAAAGGTGAGCTTCGTATGTTATTTTATTTATTTATTTAGTTTAAATACATTTTAGGGATTAAGTAAAATCAATGTTATAGCTATTAGGCCATTGATGAACATATATGATTTTTATATACTTAGCATAATTATAATATGATTTTTACCTATGAAACGTAACGGAAAAGAGTAGATTTTCAATGAATAAGAATATGGATCTATAAATATGATTTAATCGAAGAAAGTTGAGATTTTTAATCGGAAAAAGTTGAGATTTTTAAATGGAGAAAGTTAAGATTTTTAATCGAAGAAAGTGAGGTTTTTACAATGAACAAGATATTTTTTAAATATAGTGAAGTAACGAGTAATAAAATTATAATTTTTATTTATGTAGAGTAATAAAAATATAATTTTCAATTAAGTAGTGAAGTAAAAATATGATTTTTACTTCGATAAAAATAGGATCTTTATATGTGAAGTGAATTGAAAATGTGAATTTTTATTTATAAACATCGAGATAGAAATGGGATTTTTGCTTCAAAACTAGTGGAATAAATAAATGATTTTATTGGAGTAAAGATTAGATTTTTGATTTATAAAAGAAGTGATTTTTAAAAATATAAAAGACGCGAATTTGGTTATATTAAAAGAGGTGATTTTTAAGTGTATAAAAATAGGGTCTTCATGGTAAGAAAGGTTTGATTATTAAAACGTATAAAGATTATATTTTTACTTAAAACAAGTTGTGATTTTTATCTAAAATGAAAAGGCGAAATATTTATATTTGAAAAGGCAAAATCTTTATATTTGAAAGGGCGAAATCTTTATATAGAGAATGGCGAGAGGAAAATAATGATTTTTATAAAGTAGTGAAGAGAAAAATTCGATTTTTATAAATATGAAGTAGTGGTAAAAAAATCGATTTTTGCATAGGAAATAGTGTTGTTAAAAATATATTTTTTAACACAAATGTTGTTGAACAGATCTCGTTAGAAGCGAAGCAAAGATTTCTACATAAGAAGAGTCATGGCGTTGGTTTAGCTAATCGGTGAGAACTGCTCACCTTTAATTTAATTTTCTAGTTAAAATATATACTAGGATGCAGACGGTGTTTAGTAGCACCGACACCCGTTGTCCACAGACCGTGGACGACTTGTATGCTTGTTTGTTTGATTTTGATGTGTAGTTGATTGTGTGATGTGATGTGAAATAAAATATTTATATAGTTAAAATATTTTATAGTTGAAAATAGAATATTTAACGTGTATTTAAAATAAAATAAAAGTGAACAAATCGGACTACTTGTTTATATACACACATTTGACTGATATTGATTGGGACGATAAATTTTACACATCGCCCAACTGCACAAATAAAATATGTGTTTGATTGTTTGAAAACCCCACACGGGAATTGGGGTGATGTATGACATACACTAATCCCAATAATTAGTAGTATGTCGATCGATTGATTGACAGACGATTATAAGCGTTGAATATTTATATTTGATGCTTATACAGTGTAGAATGCACTTTGGATGATGGTTGATTATTTGTCATTGTTGATATATACATGCGTTGTATGGGAATCCATAGAAATAAAATCTATGGTAATTGATTGGGCCTCATTCCAGTTTTGAAAAGAAATATTTGAAAAGAAATATTCGAAATAAGATATTTGAATAGAAATATTTGAAAAGAAATATTCGAAATAAAATATTTGAATAGAAATATTTGAAAAGGAAATATTTGAAATAGAATATTCGAAAATAGAAATATATGAAGCCGTGTTGATTAGATTGATGCCATTTTAACGCAAACGATATTTATATCGATTATATTCGTTTTTATATTGAATATTGAAAAGTGATTTCAAAATCAAATATTTTGAAAATGAACTCGAATCGAATTGAAATTTAATGGAAATCAATTTGAAATAAATTCGAATTGAAATTGAATAGAACTGAAATTGAATAGAATTGAATTCGAATTGAAATTGAATAGAAATGAATTCGAATTGAAATTGAATTGAATTGAAACGAACTGAAATTGAATTAGAAATCGATTTAAATTGAAATCAATTTGAGATAAATTTAAAACGAATTTATATTGAAAAATTCAATCTTGATTTGAATTTGAAAATGAAGTTGAAATCGTTTCGAAAACGAATTTAAAATGATTTATAAAATACCTTTTAAAAAGGAAATCGACGAAGTATATATTATATATATAATATAATGGCCTGAATAGAACTTGCCGCGCTGTGGTAGTTCGTGAATTTCGACCATGGACTTCGAATGGATATTGCGGGAGATCCGACCGTCGGATTCTCCTAAAATCGGAACCTTGGGTTCGTATCGAAAAGAGCTTTCTAACAAATATTAGAAATTAGAAATCTAATGGTTGGATTTGGAATTATGTCCAAATCAAATTTGGAAAAGGTCGCTGTAAGTGCAGTTCGATGGCCGTCGATGGAAATCGACTGTACGGGCCTTGATAAAATTATTAAAAATAGTAATAATCTGTGTAAAATCATAAGAAATGATTTGGGAAGGATTGGATGAAAAACTCCATTTTTGAAAAGATAAAAATAGATTTTTGTCAAAATGAACTAGTTTTGAACTAGAATTATAATTCTATTTATTTTCAAATAAATAAATTGAATTTGAAAAGGGTTTTAAAGGTAACCAGAATTTCCAATAATTGAATTGGAATGGATTTGAATCGAAATTGTCTTTGGAATATTTCGATGTTGGATTTCGTGATGATACAGGTATTGTTATGGGAATTTGAAAGATATATTTATATCGTTATTTCCAATACGATATTTGTTAGTCGTAGAATTTGATATTGAATATAAGTCGATATATTTTCTATTCAGAGCCTTGTATTTAATATCAAATGTGATTTGGGTTTGTCGTGAATGGTGTCTTCATTAACACTGTTCTTAAGCCCAGTTGAGAAAAAGATTAAATCTTTTTATTTAGATTTAATGAAGTGTACCAATTAAATAATATTTAATTGGAATTGATTTTTGGGTTTATCATGAACAGTGTTTTAAATAACACTTGTTCTTTAACCTGATAATTAATGGAATGTGATTTTGGGTTTATTGTGAACCGTGTTTTAAATGACACTGATTCTTTAACCCAGTTAAAGATTAAAACTAATTGGAATTTTAATGAATCTTTAATTAGATTGAAAAGATCGGGGATGGAGTATCACCAGTTCTACTCCAGGCGATAGTTAAATCTTTAATTAGATTTGAACGTGAAATGGTAATTGAATTTACCGATAACACCGTGGTTTTAGATATGAAGTATTACCAGTTTTACTTCATAGGGTGAATAGGTTTGGGAAATAAAATAAATGATTACTTCGGTGTGGTTCGCTAATCCCGACTAGTTTGAAGTGATATTCAAAGGGAGATTAAGGAATAAATTTAAAATAATTTATCTTTGATAAAATTAATAGGAACCGTTCCCTAAGAATGTGAAATTTAGAAACTAACTGTAGGTTGGCTAAGATGAATGGTTTCCTGGGTATTGATCTGATGTTGGTTTCGACCTTCGGGGTTAATATTTGGGGAATTGTTCTCTTACTAATTTACGGTTAGTGACTGATGAATTGTAATGTGGCATATGTTGTGTTTGTGTAACACTTGTATATTATATACGTGAGTTATTCAGAAAGACCGGGTGTAATAACCCGGAAAATCTGGGCCAGTTTAAAATTTTTATTTTGGCAATTTTAGCTAATTTTGAATATTTAAAATAGATTATTTTAAATAATATCGAAGAAAATTTATTTTGAATATAGAATCGAACGTATATATTATATACGTCGTCGTTAGAATATAAATATTATATATAATTATAAATAGAATTGAAAATGGCGTGGTAGTTCGATAATTCGATTTCAAACTTCAACTGAATGTACCTGGTGCAAAACAATCCGGATTTTAGCGAAACCAAAAACATTAGAATCTAATTGAGAATATCTTTCCAACGAATCCGAAAAATCAAGATTTCATAGCGGGAATCAAAAGATATGTCCAGTTGAAAATTCTGAATAGTCGCTATGGAATTCAGGCCCTTAAAAATAGACATTTTGCAAACGACCTCGGATTTCGACGAAACTACTTTTATTGGATCCGTGATGTCAAGTTATTGCTAGATTCCAAATTCCATAACTTTTCGAATCAATATGTGAGCGTGGCAAAGGAAAACGCGTTTGACCAGTATTAGTTGATTTTAATCGACTAGAAAATGGCCATTTGTCCAACGGTCTCAGAATTGGACGAAACTAGTTTTGTTAGGACCGTATCGTCAATACGAAGCTAGAAAATATTTTTCTGGAATTTTTCTAGTTCGTATGTGACCCCGGTAATTTGAAATGTACGTTTAAAATTCAATATAGCGATTTAAATGTAAATTCAACGGAAACTGATCGTAACGTCCGAATCAACCTACGATACATATCCCATTGTGTTCGAAATGGGGGTGAAACGCTATGGACGACAGGCGGTGGGCCTCGTTTAGAGGTCGTTTGTGAAAGTCAACTTTTTGTAATTAAAATAATTAAATAAATTAAACTTTTCTCTCCCTCCTCCTTAAGTCACTCTGCCCCCCCCCCCTTCTGAAATCATTTTCGATTGGAAAAAAAACAAAAAACAAAAACCCATTGACGTTGCCAGTTGCCCCCCCTATGCCGTAGCCGCCGCCTCTTCTTCCCCCTCCGCCCTCTGCGCCGCCACCCCCTTCTCTCCTCCCCTCGCTCTCTTCTCTCGCTCCTTAAATAGCGAACCCCTACCACCTCGAACCCCCAATAGCCACACCCAAACCCTAGCCGACCCGCGCCTCCATGAACCGACGCCCCCTCAGCCGCAGCAGCCCCCCCTCGTGAAGCGTGCGTGAGTGAGTTTTGAGGTCAACGGTGAAGCTTTTCACCTGGAACAGAAAACCTAGTACCCATAGAAGATGATTAAGGTGCGGCCCAATTTCTTGATTAAGGTTAAACACATTTTTCATTTCTTGTTCAGTTTTAAAAATAAATGTTGCTTTTAAATATGTTTTTTTTCCTTTTATGTTAAGAAAAGATTTGATTTTTCTATTATAAAAAAATCTGATTTTTCCTTTATAAAAAGATTCTATTTTAATTAAGGAAAGATACGATTTTCGATTCATGAATCATTATATTTTTAGATACGAAAAGATGATATTTTTAAACATGAAAAGACGATATTTTTAAACATGAAAAGACGATATTTTTAGATATGAAAAGACGATATTTTTAAACATGAAAAGACGATATTTTTAAACATGAAAAGACGATATTTTTAAAAATAAAAAGACGATATTTTTAAATATGAAAAGACGATATTTTTAGATATGAAAAGACGATATTTTGAGATGAGTAGTGAAGTAAAAATATGATTTTTACTTCGAGAAAAATATAATTTTTATATTATAGCAAGGCAAACCTTTATTTGAAAAGACGAGATTTTTATAAATGAAAAGATTAGATTTTTAAATTTGAAAGGGCGAAATCTTTATATAGAGAATAGCGTTGTAAAAATAGAATTTTTATCTATATGGAGTGATAATAAAAATATGATTTTTATATACATAGCAAAATAAAAATTCGATTTTTATATATTGAATAACAATATAAAAATTCGATTTTTATATATTGAATAGCGAAATAAAAATTCGATTTTTATATATTGAATAGCGAAATAAAAATTTGATTTTTATATATTGAATAGCGAAGTAAAAATTCGATTTTTACATATGTAGTGGCTACAGCAACGAAGATGGCAAAAATGCGATAAAGATGAAGATTTCTATCAAAGAAGAGTCAAGATGATTGGATAGCTATTTGTGAGAATTTCTCACTCTTCAATTTATTTTTCTAGTTATATATATATACTAGGATGCAGACGGTGTTTAGTAGCACCCGACACAATCGTCCACAGACCATGGACTTGTTTGTTTGGTTGCATAAATTGGTTAGATGATTTGATTTGAATTTGGTTGTTTGGTAAATTTGATTGATATGTGAATGGCGTAGGCCTTCACTAGACTGGGGATAAGGCTAGGCCTTGTCCCGTTTCTAGTATCGTGCCATAATGCCGCCGAAATTTTCTAAAATAAGTTAGAAAAATAAAGATAGCATTTTATTTAATAAATGAACTGAATAGAAATTCATATGTTGAAATAAAATGTTTTTATCGTTAAAAATATAATTTTTAACATGAAAGTGAATAAATAAATTTTTTATAAACAAATCGGCCGATTTGTTTATATACACTGATTTGACTGATATTGATTGGGACGATAAATTTTACACATCGCCCAACTGCACAAATAAAATCTGTGTTTGATTGTTTGAAACCCCACACGGGTGTTGGGATGAAATTTGAAGTCCACTCATCCTGATTGATTAAATATGTCGATCGATTGATTGACAGGATGTTATAAACGTTAGATATCTATATTTGATGCTTATGCAGTGTAGTGCACTTTGGTTGATGGTTGATTATTTTTCAATGCTATTATATATGTGTGATGTATGAAAATCCATATAATTAATATTATACGGTGATTGATTGGGCCTCATTCCAATTTAGAGAATAAAGAATATTATAAAATAAAGGTTCATGTGTTGACTGTACTCATCCGTCGAGATTAGTCATGTGTTGAACGAAATATTTTAATAATAAAATTTACATCTTTATCATTATAAAATAAAGGTTCATGTGTTGACTGTACTCATCCGTTGAGATTAGTCATGTGTTGAACGAAATAATTTAACAAAAATAGTCACACGTGGACAGTACTCATTCGTTGAGATTAGTCGTGTGTTGACAAAAATAAATACTCATTTGTTGAATAGAATGAAGGAATATATGAAGCCGTGTTGATTAGATTGACGCCATTTTGACGTGAACGATATTTATATCGATTTTATTCATTTCGAAATGAATAAACGATTTCGAAATGAATTGAATATAACGATTTTGAAATGAATGAATATTGAAAACGATTTCGAAATGAATTGAATATAAAACGATTTCGAAATGAATTGAATATGAAAACGATTTCGAAATGAATTGAATATAAAACGATTTCGAAATGAATTGAATATAAAACGATTTCGAAATGAATTGAATATAAAACGATTTCGAAATGAATTGAATATAAAACGATTTCGAAATGAATTGTATATATAACGAATTGAATTCGAATTGAATATATATGAATTTGATTCAAATAGAAAACCAATATGAATTTGATTCGAATAGAAAACCAATATGAATTTGAATCGAATAGAAAACTAATATGAATTTGAATCGAATAGAAAACCAATTTGAATTGAATCGAATAGAAAACCAATTTGAATTGAATCGAATAGAAAACGAATTTGAATTGAAAACGAATTCGAATTGAATTGAAAGCGAACTGAAATGAATTCAAATTGAATTGAAATTTGAATTGAATAGAAATGAATTTTAAAACAAATTTATAAAGAAAAAAAATTCAATTTTGATTTGAATTGAAATGGAAGTTGAAATTGTTTTTGAAACAAATTTAAAACTATTTATAAAATTCGTTTTAAATAGTAATCGACGAAATATATATTATATATACTATATATATAATATAATGGCCTGAATAGAACGCGCCACGCCGCGGCAGTTCGCGAATTTCGACCATTTATTTCAAACGGACATTACGGGAGATCCGACCGTCGGATTCTCCTAAAACCGGAACCGTTGGGTTCGTATCGAAAAGAGCTTTCTAACGAATATTGGAAATTTGAAATCTAACGGTTGGATTTGGAGATACGTCCAAATCAAATTTGAAAAAGGTCGCTGTAAGTGTAGTTCGATGGCCGTTGATGGAAATCGACTGTAAGGGCCTTGATAAAATTATTAAAAATATCAATAATTTGTGTAAAATCATAAGAAATGATTTGAAAAAAATTGGGGTGAAAAACTCCATAATTGGAACGATAAAAATAGATTTTTATCGAAATGAACTCATTTTGAACTAAATTTAAAACCCAATTATTTTTTAAATAAATAAATTAGATTTAAAAAGGGGTTTTAAATAAATAGGAATTTCTAATATATTTGACTGGATTTGAAATGGGTTTATCGTGAACGGTGTTTTAAATAACACTAATTCTTTAACCCGATAATAAATAGAATGTGATTTGGGTTTGTCGTGAACTGTGTTTTAAATAACACCTAGTTCTTTAACCTAGTAAAAGGAGTTTTAATGTAACACCCCACCTCCGCCAGGGTGACTCTTGCAAGCACTCTGACTTTGGAGGGGTGTTTGAATGAGGTAAACATGCATAATGATATATCAAGGCAGAACAAGAACATATGTATATATGTAAACAGAGTAAATAAGATAAGTAAAACAACAGAAGATTTCAAACTATTTCAAAAACAAGTCTGGTACAACATAATGTCAACTTTCCAAATACACAAGTCTAGATAAAAACAACATCACCGGAAAACTGAAATACATAAGTAGTATCCCCAAAATAAGTGATAACCATAGCTAGCTTCATGTCAAGACCGTACATGAGCTAAAATCCCACAAGCAAGCGATCAGAAAGCCAAGCTAAGCTCCAATATTCCCACCCTGAGAACCTGGGGGGGGGGGGGGAACGGAAGAAAAGAGGCGAAAGAAAACAGGTCAGTCAAAAAGACTGAGTAAGCCCTACTACAATCAATGTAAACTGATAAAGTTAACTGGCATGAGAAGCAGGGATGAACATAAGGATAATTACATACTAGCATGGTGAATATCTAACAGATAGTTCAAAGGGTTCATCACATAATCAAGGTGAACTTTTTCACCACAGGTGTACCAGCATTCTAACATGTCATGTATAAACAAGAATTTATCCCTTGGCCTAAACTTGGTCCAATATCAGGTGTTAGCCTAAGTCGAGATCCAACTTCTTAGTACCAATACTAGTATAACAGGATTAGGTGTTACCCTAATGTCTACGTCGAAACAGGACGGAACAGAATGGTCCATAGATAAAGTTCGGGAAAAATGGGCTTTTACCACCCTAACAGAACAGAGTACAGAAACGGAATACTACAATTAGGTGTACACTAGTAGTGGGCCTAACAAAACAGACGGTACCACGCGGACACAGACGGGTGTTACCACCAAACAAAACAGACGGTACCAATAGAATCAGACAGAGCTAAGTGTACCCTAAATCCTACCCAAGCGATCGACTCCCTAATACATAAATACCCTATGTCTGCCCCCACGATAGGGTGTATCACTCCCTAAAGTGGCAACCAATTGGCACAGGCATATTTACAGATGTCACGGCATCTTACATCCTCAGAAGCAGACCGGGATCCATGCAAGCACATGACCCGGTTGGAACGCACCATCAACACCCATCGCCATTATCAGAATGAACCACTTATAATTAGTTCAGTAAGCGTGCCCGGACCCTACCTACAGTTGGGTCAAAGTTTTGATACCAGAAAGGGTTACTGACTAATATGGGTCCCAAAAAACAAATGACACAAGTATTCCCCCTTGTGTCCCAAACTATCAGATTCAGATTAACTTATTAACAGAGTTTCGACATACAAAGTTCAGACGATCAGTTTTCAGACTAACGGATCAAATAACAGATTTACAAACTTGCCTAACTTGGTGTGGGTCCTACAGATCCGCAAAACAGGTTCGTTTAATTTATCAATCAAGTTAGTTTATCCAGACCAGGTATCAAATCGGTTCTCAGCCTTATCAAATTACTGAGTTGGATTGGTTAAGTATAGTTCAACTTAACCCCGTTAAATTACCGAGTTCAGATTGGTTAAGTGTAGATTAACTTAACCCTAACCACTAGTCGTATTTTACGGTTAATTGTCATTAAGAAATCAAGCCCAGATTCACTTAACCTACCCATTCATGTCAAATTGGTTAAGTGTCATAAATCAAATTTACTTAACCTTATCATGTAGCATTAATTAATTTAATGCACCTTAACCTCTCACATTAGACCTCGTTGTGGTTACTAGTTAAGCCGGGCGGGTCCGGGTAGCTTTACACCACAACCTAGTCTAACCTCGGGTTCAAGCACAACTTGACCAACTTCTCACATTGGGTCCTATTGTTTGTAGCCACTAGTTAAGCCGGTTGGTTCCGGGTAGATTTATGCTACAAACTCAACCCAACCTCGAGTTGGCCACACTTATATTTTCTAAGTGTCATGTCCATTATGTTTCCAAAACATATTACACGTTTTTTTCAAGAATTTGGGTAGACCTAACTTAATAGGTAAATTCCCAATGGGTAGACCTAACTTAATAGGTAAATTCCCAATCTTATGTTTTTATGTCTTTTAAGTTTACCCAACCCCAAACGCAATCCCATCGCTTACATATCGCAATAGCGAATAAAGGATAGAAAGAGGGAACTTGGCATAATCATGACATAAAGGTGTTGAAGCCACAAGTTCAACATGGTGGCATATGAAATGTACATGTGTTCATATACTTGCATATTACATTTTTAGGCCTCAAAAGCATGCATAAAACCAAACTTAGCATATTGGTGATACATGGTGATAAATGACATGTAGAAATGGTCATAAGTTCGCATTTAGCCTCACATGCAAGTTATCATAAGAGATATGATAACTTACATGTTGCCAAAATGCAACCTTTAGCATAAAGCTTGAAGCTTTAAGCTCATAAACCCAAGATAAGCTTGCATAACATGATAACATGAACAAAAGGATCAACCCAAACTTGCATAACATAACTTGCATATCATATGACAAACTTGCATATCAAACTTGCATAACATAACTTGCATATCATATGACAAACTTGCATATCAAACTTGCATAACATAACTTGATGAACTTGCATAACACATCATAGTAAACTTGCATAACACATCATAGTAAACTTGCATATCATAATGATCAAACACAACTTGCATCATTCATTAACTTTAGAGTTTAAGTATGAAAGTAGAAAAGGGCTTACAATGCTTATGGAGACACAAAAATATATATAGATTGAGACAAAGCCCTTATGCAACAATAAAACCCAAATATGAAGCTCCAAATCAATAAAAACCCTTGCTTTATGATGTAAAGATTGTAACTTGACTTGAATGCAAGCTAATAATGCTCATTTAAACTTGAAATCACTAGAATGAACATGAATCTCTCATAGGAATAAGCTTAGAGATTTTTAAGAGAGAGTGGAGGCCATAAGAGGAATAATTTTGCCATAGTTTAGTTGCATGAATGAATATTAATGATTTAGGGGTAGGTTAGGGGCTTATTTATAGAGATTAGGATTAGTTTTAGACCCTTAGATTAACCCTAGGTTAGTTTAGGTCCGTCAGATTTCGTCCCAAGCCCTCCAACCCAGCCCAAAACTCAACCAGGTGCACCCAGGCCAGAATCAGCCGACAGGGAAAGTCGACAGCCCTGTCGACAGGCAAGTCGACAGCCCTGTCGACAGCCAAGTCGACTTGGCTGGGCGGGAGTTTTCCCGCCTGGCCCCATTTCTGCATGTTTCGAAATTCAAATTTCCCGAAAACTTCTTTGGGCCTTAACTGGGTCATTCGGACTCCGATTTTCGAAAACTCGGACTCTATTTCGCGTATTTTTCCGAGACGAACGCAATGGCATAGCCCGTTTACCTTGATTCAGATTTATAAATTAAATTCTGCCTCGATTTACGTTATAACAGGTTATCAGAAATACGGGTTGTTACATTCTCCCCTCCTTAAAGGATTTCGTCCTCGAAATCTTCAAGTTAGGAAGAACGCATCCTACCATCCATAATCCATCTACTCAAATCATCATTCACGAGCAATCATTGTCCTTAAAGATTCTAATGTGGTATGAACATATGCAAAAGGTGTGTGTATATGTTCTTATCTAATGCAAAGATCCTCAATGCAAAGTATGTTAGTGAAATGAATCCATTATGTATGCAAATAGTCCTAATCATATAATACTATATGTGTGCACAAACATTCGTCCATATGCAACATCCATGTGCCGAATTAACCATCTTGAAACCATAAGAATTGAAAATGTACACACGTCCATATGCAATATGAGAGTGTATTTCAAGCCGATCTAGTGCCTAGTGTGTGTTTATGCATCCACGAGCAACCACTAGCAACCACTTGCATCCACTTGCAACCATCAAACCTAACATGTCTCAAACACATGTTTACATCCATAGGATTCCTATCTCAACAAGATACAGTCGAGTGATGGAAGCGAGTACAGATAAAACAAAAACTTGGTACATATACTTACAGACTACTAGTACAGATCAGATTTTTTCCCAAATGATTCTTAGGAAACTAAGCATGGTAGAAACCCAGAATGTATTCATCGTAGTCACCCTCATGCCCAACACAGATACTCTCAAACCCTAATTTATCACAAACAGATGAGTTATAACTCTCAGGGAGTTTGAGACTATTACCAGATCAGAAGCAAGACTAGCATTAAAGTACCGAGTTTCCATTACAGAATCAAAATACCAGAAAAAGAGTTTCAAACTGAAAATCAGACAAGGAAAATTAAACATCCTACAGACAAATTATTCTAGCCCTAATCTATTCACTCGCCATGCGAGTATTCACTGTTCCTTCCGATGTAGTCCCTTTCTTCTTCGGGCAATCCCTAGTGAAGTGTCCCATCTCTCCACAGTTAAAGCAAGTGCCTTTCCTCTTTCTGCAATCATTGTTTAGATGAGTTGAGCTTCCACAAGTAAAGCACTTCTTTTCCTTCTTATCTTCAGAATTCTCCTCCTTCTTTTGCATTTCCTTTTTGGGCCCCGTTTTCTTGTTTTGAGACTCATTCACCTTGACCTCCTTCTTTGCACTCTTGTTCTCTTCATTGAGTAGGGCCATATCTACCAAACTCTCAAACGTGGCCCCCATGGGCACATGAGACATAGCTAACTCTTGTAACGGCTCATTCCATCCTCTAGCAAAACGAAGAGCCTTCTTCTGAGTAGTACTCACCATATCCAAGCCAAAACGAGCTAACTGATTGAACTTGTTCACATATTCTTTGACAGACATGTCTCCTTGCTTCAAAGCAATAAACCTCTCCATTTGCAAATTCTCTTCAGCAGAAGACAGAAACTTAAGCCCGAATCTTGTCCTGAAATCGGCCCAAGTCTCAACGGGCCTAGTCGCGGTGGTGATCTCCCACCAATAAGCGGCTTCATCCTTCATGAGCCAAACCGCCAACAAGATCTTTCTCTGATCATCTAATCCAAAGATAGCGAATAAATCCTCGGTCTCTTTCAACCAATTCCGGGCCTCTACAAAAGTCTTGGTACCTAGAAAGTTCTTGTCACCCATTGCTTTGAAGTCCTTGCAAATCTTCGTGAACTCTACTGGAGGATGCTGAGGGGGAGGAGGAGGAGGAACCTCAGCGACAGGAGGAGAAGGAACATTAACCACCGGAGGAGGAGTAACATTTGTGGGGCCGGCTTCGGTCGCCATAGCCTCCATAAGTCTCCTATACCAAACAGGAACTTGCACTCCCTCTGGGATAACAAAGTTATCTGTCATACTGAAACGAAGGAAAAGATAGATTCAGAACGAGGGAACTAAGAATAGATAGCTAAGGATTGTGCTAATGGCTTTTTGGGGAATAGCCTTTAAAATAAACTAGACTTTTCTTTGGAAAATACTTTATACTTGGTTTTGAAAATAGTTTTCCAAAAGTTTTCTAAAAACCTTTTTGTTCCTTCTCGTAAACCATATGCTCTGATACCAAATGTAACACCCCACCTCCGCCAGGTTGACTCTTGCAAGCACTCTGACTTTGGAGGGGTGTTTGAATCAGGTAAACATGCATAATGATATATCAAGGCAGAACAAGAACATATGTATATATGTAAAAAGAGTAAATAAGATAAGTAAAATAGTGGAAGATTTCAAACTATTTCAAAAACAAGTCTAGTACAACATAATGTCAACTTTCCAAATACACAAGTCTAGATAAAAACAACATCACCGGAAAACTGAAATACGTAAGTACTATCCCCAAAATAAGTGATAACCATAGCTAGCTTCATGTCAAGACCGTACATGAGCTAAAATCCCACAAGCAAGCGATCAGAAAGCCAAGCTAAGCTCCAATATTCCCACCCTGAGAACCTGGGGGGGGGGGGGGGGGGGGGACGGAAGAAAAGAGGCGAAAGAAAACAGGTCAGTCAAAAAGACTGAGTAAGCCCTACTACAATCAATGTAAACTGATAAAGTTAACTGGCATGACAAGCAGGGATGAACATAAGGATAATTACATACTAGCATGGTGAATATCTAACAGATAGTTCAAAGGGGTCATCACATAATCAAGGTGAAGTTTTTCACCACAGGTGCACCAGCATTCTAACATGTCATGTATAAACAAGAATTTATCCCTTGGCCTAAACTTGGCCCAATATCAGGTGTTGGCCTAAGTCGAGATCCAACTTCTTAGTACCAATACTAGTATAACAGGATTAGGTGTTACCCTAATGTCTACGTCGAAACAGGACGGAACATAATGGTCCATAGATAAAGTTCGGGAAAAATGGGCTTTTACCACTCTAACAGAACAGAGTACAGAAACAGAATACTACAATTAGGTGTACACTAGTAGTGGGCCTAACAAAACAGACGGCACCACGCGGACACAGACGGGTGTTACCACCTGTAATGACCCGTATTTTGATGGGGTAATAATTAACTTATTTAATTATTTAAATAACGAATATATTATTTAATCGACGACGATAGAACGTATAATTTATATTATAATTAAAACCGAGCTCGAAATAGCGCTGCAGTTCGCTATTTGGCAATTCGAACTTCAACTGAATATACAGAAGCCGTGTTAAGTTGGATTTCTGTGAAACAAGAAACGTTAGGAGCTGGTGAAGTATATATTTTTAGTGGAAGAGAAAAATCGAGATTTCGTTGTGTAGATTGTAAGTAACGTCCAAATTAAATATTCAGAAAAACAGCGGTATATTCGTTCGTGGCCATAACGGTTATTTAAGAATATTTGAATATCGGTTGTGAATTTAGACAAGGTTCTTTTGAGACATAACGATAAAATAATTTTTAGAATTTTATAGTAATTTTTAATTAATTTAATGAGCAACTTTTTGTTTGGAGTACTGGGCACCCTGTATTGACATTTCGGGGTTTCACAATATGAGTCAACCTACCGGTATTGTTATATTTCTGGAGTCGGGACACCTCGGTCGTCACGATGGTGTTTTTATTTCTGTCCGTAGCGGTACATAACTAAACCGAGCGTTACGTAAGGGTGCACCCTAAATAAAAACAATTTTCTTTCTATTCCCTTAAAACTAAACCAAGGCCAAGAATAGGCCACGCCTCCAGCAAAGAAAGGGGCGACGTGCCTAATCCCTTCACCACACAAATAATATCTCACCTTATAAATAACCCAATAAATAAACTCCTCAAAATGTTAAAAACCTAATTCCTCAATCAAAATTTCCTCCGCAGCTTTGTTCTTCCAGGAAAAATGTTTCGATGCTCATAAAATCGAAATAAAATCAAATGGAAGCTGTTAAAATCTGAAATATATGTATATGGATTCTCAACATGCTTCTTTTCAACCCCATGTCGGTTTTACTGAGTTCGATGCTCACGTTTTCGCTGGAAAAATCACAGCGTCGGTTAGGGTTAGGAAAAATTTGGGTCTTTTTGAAGCATCGATCTTGACTTTGGAGTTAATACATTGAGTGGCATCATTTGTGGGTTTCGGAGACCCTTTTGTTCAGTGCTTGCTGAACTGGCGTGGTGTTTTCTGGAGTGCGGATCTTCATTTCTAGGAAGAAAGGGTGCAGATCTGTTCGGTTCTTTTGTCGTTGTGAGGATGAGGGAAATAACGAGTTTGAGGAGGGATCGAAGAAATGACAGTGAGGGAGTATTTTGTTTTTGTGATTTCTTGTTTAGGATATAGGTTGATGGGGGAAGCTGTTTCGAAAAAAAAGTATGGAAGGAAGGAGAATACTGTAGCGTGTATTCATGCTGGAAGGGATGGAGCCTTAGTTAAGAAATTATGGAGAGTGGTGAGCACAGTTGGTTGGGCAGTAGGGATGGACGAAGTGTTGAACGCATTTTGAAATGAGAGATGCGAGCTGGTTGTTATTAATCGGAGGTGGAGGGTCTGTCGATGGCGGTCAGACCGGTGCTGACTTGGTGGCCTCCGACGACGTGAAGGAGCGACGGTGATTGGGTATAGAGGGGGACTGTTGTTCAATATTTTCCTGGAAGGATAAAGGGAATTGAGAAGTTGTGCTTAAGGCTTTAAAACGTGGATTTAAGAGTATCAATTAAGGATGAAATTTGTGATTAGAAAAGGTTCAGGTTGCCATTGTTTTGGGTGTTGTAAGGCAGTGGATGAGCGGTTAAAGGTATGGTAGATGGAAATTGAAGTTTATGTATTCTGGAATGGTGAAAAGGGAGTTGCGACTTTCAGTAGTTCCAGGAAGAAGATTATGAGAGGCCGGTTGTTAAATCCTTGAATTCCGCGAAACAAGATCCGTCGGGATCGTATGGACGGACACTACACTATGGAGCTGACTGGGAGTGAATCCGAGCTCGTTACAATTTATGGCGAGATAAATTGTCCGTCTAAATCAAGCGATGGTTATCGTTATTGACGATGATCGTCCAATGTGAGTAAAACTCACTAACTCTCCTCAATTTATATTTTTAATATAAATTGTACTTTATTTTGTTGGCTGCTGTATATTGATTGTTAAACTGGACAGTTAAATAGATTTGATTGAAAACATAGATATAGTCATATGTTATATCGTTAATCAAATATTGATTTGTCCAGTAGAATATTCCATATTGAAATGAAATTGATGTATATTATACTGTGTAACATCTGTGAATGCAGGGAAACAGGTTGGAGGAATCCGACTGGGTTCCTCAACAATTATTTTACTGTTTTCATATATTGTGATATATGTGTGATTTATATTCTATTATTGATTATGGATGTTAGAACGATATTGATCATCGTTGTTTGATATTTTGAATATCATAAGAAACCCTGAGTTGTAAAAAGGAATATTTCAATGTATTTTGAAATAAAGGAATTTTATAAAATCAACCGATTTTATAAAAGGAAACAATTTGAAAATAGAGTATTTATAAAACGAACACGGTTTTAAAAAAAAAAAAGTATTTATAAAACGAATAGAGTTTTATAAAAGGGAAAAATGTTGATAAAATAAATAGAAGTTGTAAATAGGAAATATTTGTAACGGTAAATAGAAGTTGTAATAGGAAATATTTGTAACGGTAAATAGAAGTTGTAATAGGAAATATTTGTAACGGTAAATAGAAGTTGTAAATAGGAAATATTTGTAACGGTAAATAGAAGTTGTAAGTAGGAAATATTTGTAACGGTAAGTAAACGTTGAAAAGGGGAAATAGTTGTAACGGAAAACGTAGTTTATCAAAAGGAGTTAATCAAACGTAGTTTATCAAAAGGGGTTAATCGAATATAGAAATTAAGAAGTGAAGTTAAACAAAAATTAGAAACTGACTAGAGATTAGTAAGTTGAATAGTTTTCTGAGTGTTGATCTGATGTTGGTTTCGGCCTTCGGGGTTTATACTTAGAGAATTGTTCTCTTACTAATTTACAGTTAGGGACTAATAGTTGTGGAATGATAGTGATGCGTAAATGAGGATTGGAAATGTTTTCCAATGTTGAAAACATATATTTTCTAGTTTTAGAAAATAAGGAAATATGAATATATATATATATGATTGATGATTGGATCGATAATTCCATTTGGAATTAAGATCGTTGTTTGTACACCGACATATTTTCATTTGATAGTTAAATCACAGACTATCGAAGTTTTGACCATTTTACGTTGTTAATATGGAGAGACCGGTTGGATTATTATCCAAAGAACCACTCCGTATCGACATAAGCGTTGTGATCAAATACGATGAAGAAATTGAAGACGGAGTAAAGTGCAAGGGCTGTCCTGTTTACAGAATAGTGCCTTCGGTTTCGTTCAGTCCCAGAACGAACGTATATGGACGAATGTCTGACAGAATAGTTCCAATGATCGAAAGAGTTGGACTGTACAAATATTTATGGTGGCCAACGGATTTATTCCCTTCGCATAATATCCAGAATCTATCTGTGCAGATCCAACTAATGATTAACGGGTCTGATAATGTGGCATTCAAAGTGATCGTGTTATCAATGAATGGAAAGAAATCATAACCTCTGGCCTCAACATCCGGTAAATGACAAAAATCGGGCAGGCAGCATGGCTAAGTCGGTCGCACCGAAGTAGGGTGTATAATCACCTATCTAGAGAATATTCATTTGCTTCTTAAATCTATCAATGCTGTCCCATATATATATACGGGAACGGTTGCTGATCCCGACCGTTGGTGATGTACATTCGATACACTCAAGCGAAATGAGTGGTCGGTCATGTGTGGCTGAGTTGCAAGATGTTCTTGTTGAACTCCAGTGTATCGTTCCTAGAGTACACTGATCGGAAGGTGATTCCATACCTTGTCATAGTTGGAAACCCAATCATCCAATACGCACCTGCGGTTTTGATTGTATACTATATATGTAGAACGTGAGATGCAAGCGTTTCTACTAGACTGATATCTATTTGTATTTAGACATTATCATAATATCAGAATGATATTGCTTTTCAAAGATGTTTGGATTCTCATAAGGGAAAAACCCGTTCCGTATTCACGGCGTGGTCTTATGAGGTATCATATACCTGTTTAAAATGATTTGAGTTTACTCACACCAGTCCATGACTGACCCGGAGTTTATTTGTTTTGTTTCCCTAAACTCTTGGGTGCCTAAATTTGTACGGGCAGTCAAGTAGTCGGGATTTACAGATATACTGGAAGAGCTTGGAGCAGGAGGCTTCAAGATTCTATAGCTATTATTATTTCCGCTGTTGTTGTAAGTGTTGTACTCTGCAATGCTATTGTATACATATACTGTTTGTATTTCAAAAGTTATGTTATATTTTATTCGTTCCGCTGTGAGATTCGTGTTTTCTCTGATAATGATGTTCTTCTTATTCTTCTATTCTAATAGTTCTACCTTATCTTTCCTCACCCTCTATCTTCTTTCTATTAGTTTCTTGAATTTCCAGTACAATTTGTGGTTGGACTTGTGTTATTTAGTCAGCTCGAATTGGACCGGATTTTCGGGTCACTACAGTTGGTATCAGAGCTTAAGTTAAGCGAATTACCTTGGCTCTGTGGCGTAACTCAGTAGAGATGGGATTAGTAATATCCTAGACTGAGATTGAGTGTATATACGAGTGAACGTATTTGTTATTTGATATAAAAAATTGTTTTATATTGTGGAGCTTTATTGGTTGAGTGGCTTATGAATTCTGGTCGATGGTGGGGCACCACAATATCGATAGGGGTTTCTAAACACTCGAATACGATGAACCAACATGATATGTTTTGACATTAACATAGTATAATTGGTTGTATTGGTTGTTAGTATAATCAAATGAGATTATAAAAAGGTGAAATAATTATAAATAACTAATCATGATTCATATAAGTAAAGTATATGAAATAAGATTAATTAAATCTGAATTTAAATCAGGATTAGGAATTTAAAATAAGGAATTTTTAAGTTCTTAGGAGAGTTTGAAATTTGTTTTCAAATTGAAAGAGGAATATCGTATTGAACTCACTTTGATCGCTGGGAAATAATTCCGATGATGGATCGATACATCATCGGTGTAATTTTCGAGTTGCTAAGTGACGGATTACTACCAAAGATTTTGTTTTGAAATTGTTTTGCAAAAACAAGTTATTCAGGAAGTCAAAGGATTTTGAATTGTTATTACGATTTCAAGTGATTTGAATAAACCCAGGAATTTAAATTCGGAAATTAAATTAACTTACGAGTTAAATAGATGAACTGGTAAAAGTGATTTATAAATTGGGATTTAACTTGAAATAAGTGAATATGAAATTGACTTGGTAAGTCGAGAGATTGAAATTTGAGATTAGAGTTTGAATGGAATTTTACTTGGGTACAAGCCAATAATTGTGTTGAGAATAAAGACAGATTGGAGTTTGATTTGGATGGCATGATATATGCAAAATTGATAGCAGATGGTAGAGATATAATGATATACCCGACAAAAAGGTACAAGTTTATTTTATATATGAGTTTCGATTTTATGAGCCGAATTGGCAAGCCGCTTGGCTGTTTGATTTTTCTTTTGGTTGGAGATGGCCTAGAGAGGCGAGTTGGAGTTTTACCGATAGGGCTGTACAAAGGAGGTTATGGCGAAATTTTCCGAAAATTTAAAGTGTTAGAAAATTTTCAATTTTTTCGAAAATTTGTGTTAGTCGGAATGAATTAATATTTTAATCGGAATTTAAGTGGTTCAGTGGAACCAGGGTTAAGAGGTAAACCGATAAATATTTACCCAGTAGATATGGTCGTCCTCTAACTTAGCAATTTCGAGGACGAAATTATTTTAAGTGGGGAAGAATGTAATGACCCGTATTTTGATGGGGTAATAATTAACTTATTTAATTATTTAAATAACGAATATATTATTTAATCGACGACGATAGAACGTATAATTTATATTATAATTAAAACCGAGCTCGAAATAGCGCTGCAGTTCGCTATTTGGCAATTCGAACTTCAACTGAATATACAGAAGCCGTGTTAAGTCGGATTTCTGTGAAACAAGAAACGTTAGGAGCTGGTGAAGCATATATTTTTAGTGGAAGAGAAAAATCGAGATTTCATTGCGTAGATTGTAAGTTACGTCCAAATTAAATATTCAGAAAAACAGCGGTATATTCGTTCGTGGCCATAACGGTTATTTAAGAATATTTGAATATCGGTTGTGAATTTAGACAAGGTTCTTTTGAGACATAACGATAAAATAATTTTTAGAATTTTATAGTAATTTTTAATTAATTTAATGAGCAACTTTTTGTTTGGAGTACTGGGCACCCTGTATCGACATTTCGGGGTTTCACAATATGAGTCAACCTACCGGTATTGTTATATTTCTGGAGTCGGGACACCTCGGTCGTCACGATGGTGTTTTTATTTCTGTCCGTCGCGGTACATAACTAAACCGAGCGTTACGTAAGGGTGCACCCTAAATAAAAACAATTTTCTTTCTATTCCCTTAAAACTAAACCAAGGCCAAGAATAGGCCACGCCTCCAGCAAAGAAAGGGGCGACGTGCCTAATCCCTTCACCACACAAATAATATCTCACCTTATAAATAACCCAATAAATAAACTCCTCAAAATGTTAAAAACCTAATTCCTCAATCAAAATTTCCTCCGCAGCTTTGTTCTTCCAGGAAAAATGTTTCGATGCTCATAAAATCGAAATAAAATCAAATGGAAGCTGTTAAAATCTGAAATATATGTATATGGATTCTCAACATGCTTCTTTTCAACCCTATGTCGGTTTTACTGAGTTCGATGCTCACGTTTTCGCTGGAAAAATCACAGCGTCGGTTAGGGTTAGGAAAAATTTGGGTCTTTTTGAAGCATCGATCTTGACATTGGAGTTAATACATTGAGTGGCATCATTTGTGGGTTTCGGAGACCCTTTTGTTCAGTGCTTGCTGAACTGGCGTGGTGTTTTCTGGAGTGCGGATCTTCATTTCTAGGAAGAAAGGGTGCAGATCTGTTCGGTTCTTTTGTCGTTGTGAGGATGAGGGAAATAACGAGTTTGAGGAGGGATCGAAGAAATGACAGTGAGGGTGTATTTTGTTTTTGTGATTTCTTGTTTAGGATATAGGTTGATGGGGGAAGCTGTTTCGAAAAAAAAGTATGGAAGGAAGGAGAATACTGTAGCGTGTATTCATGCTGGAAGGGATGGAGCCTTAGTTAAGAAATTATGGAGAGTGGTGAGCACAGTTGGTTGGGCAGTAGGGATGGACGAAGTGTTGAACGCATTTTGAAATGAGAGATGCGAGCTGGTTGTTGTTAATTGGAGGTGGAGGGTCTGTCGATGGCGGTCAGACCGGTGCTGACTTGGTGGCCTCCGACGACGTGAAGGAGCGACGGTGATTGGGTATAGAGGGGGACTGTTGTTCAATATTTTCCTGGAAGGATAAAGGGAATTGAGAAGTTGTGCTTAAGGCTTTAAAACGTGGATTTAAGAGTATCAATTAAGGATGAAATTTGTGATTAGAAAAGGTTCAGGTTGCCATTGTTTTGGGTGTTGTAAGGCAGTGGATGAGCGGTTAAAGGTATGGTAGATGGAAATTGAAGTTTATGTATTCTGGAATGGTGAAAAGGGAGTTGCGACTTTCAGTAGTTCCAGGAAGAAGATTATGAGAGGCCGGTTGTTAAATCCTTGAATTCCGCGAAACAAGATCCGTCGGGATCGTATGGACGGACACTACACTATGGAGCTGACTGGGAGTGAATCCGAGCTCGTTACAATTTATGGCGAGATAAATTGTCCGTCTAAATCAAGCGATGGTTATCGTTATTGACGATGATCGTCCAATGTGAGTAAAACTCACTAACTCTCCTCAATTTATATTTTTAATATAAATTGTACTTTATTTTGTTGGCTGCTGTATATTGATTGTTAAACTGGACAGTTAAATAGATTTGATTGAAAACATAGATATAGTCATATGTTATATCGTTAATCAAATATTGATTTGTCCAGTAGAATATTCCATATTGAAATGAAATTGATGTATATTATACTGTGTAACATCTGTGAATGCAGGGAAACAGGTTGGAGGAATCCGACTGGGTTCCTCAACAATTATTTTACTGTTTTCATATATTGTGATATATGTGTGATTTATATTCTGTTATTGATTATGGATGTTAGAACGATATTGATCATCGTTGTTTGATATTTTGAATATCATAAGAAACCCTGAGTTGTAAAAAGGAATATTTCAATGTATTTTGAAATAAAGGAATTTTATAAAATCAACCGATTTTATAAAAGGAAACAATTTGAAAATAGAGTATTTATAAAACGAACACGGTTTTAAAAAAAAAAAGAAAGTATTTATAAAACGAATAGAGTTTTATAAAAGGGAAAAATGTTGATAAAATAAATAGAAGTTGTAAATAGGAAATATTTGTAACGGTAAATAGAAGTTGTAATAGGAAATATTTGTAACGGTAAATAGAAGTTGTAATAGGAAATATTTGTAACGGTAAATAGAAGTTGTAAATAGGAAATATTTGTAACGGTAAATAGAAGTTGTAAGTAGGAAATATTTGTAACGGTAAGTAAACGTTGAAAAGGGGAAATAGTTGTAACGGAAAACGTAGTTTATCAAAAGGAGTTAATCAAACGTAGTTTATCAAAAGGGGTTAATCGAATATAGAAATTAAGAAGTGAAGTTAAACAAAAATTAGAAACTGACTAGAGATTAGTAAGTTGAATAGTTTTCTGAGTGTTGATCTGATGTTGGTTTCGGCCTTCGGGGTTTATACTTAGAGAATTGTTCTCTTACTAATTTACAGTTAGGGACTAATAGTTGTGGAATGATAGTGATGCGTAAATGAGGATTGGAAATGTTTTCCAATGTTGAAAACATATATTTTCTAGTTTTAGAAAATAAGGAAATATGAATATATATATATATATATATGATTGATGATTGGATCGATAATTCCATTTGGAATTAAGATCGTTGTTTGTACACCGACATATTTTCATTTGATAGTTAAATCACAGACTATCGAAGTTTTGACCATTTTACGTTGTTAATATGGAGAGACCGGTTGGATTATTATCCAAAGAACCACTCCGTATCGACATAAGCGTTGTGATCAAATACGATGAAGAAATTGAAGACGGAGTAAAGTGCAAGGGCTGTCCTGTTTACAGAATAGTGCCTTCGGTTTCGTTCAGTCCCAGAACGAACGTATATGGACGAATGTCTGACAGAATAGTTCCAATGATCGAAAGAGTTGGACTGTACAAATATATATGGTGGCCAACGGATTTATTCCCTTCGCATAATATCCAGAATCTATCTGTGCAGATCCAACTAATGATTAACGGGTCTGATAATGTGGCATTCAAAGTGATCGTGTTATCAATGAATGGAAAGAAATCATAACCTCTGGCCTCAACATCCGGTAAATGACAAAAATCGGGCAGGCAGCATGGCTAAGTCGGTCGCACCGAAGTAGGGTGTATAATCACCTATCTAGAGAATATTCATTTGCTTCTTAAATCTATCAATGCTGTCCCATATATATATACGGGAACGGTTGCTGATCCCGACCGTTGGTGATGTACATTCGATACACTCAAGCGAAATGAGTGGTCGGTCATGTGTGGCTGAGTTGCAAGATGTTCTTGTTGAACTCCAGTGTATCGTTCCTAGAGTACACTGATCGGAAGGTGATTCCATACCTTGTCATAGTTGGAAACCCAATCATCCAATACGCACCTGCGGTTTTTATTGTATACTATATATGTAGAACGTGAGATGCAAGCGTTTCTACTAGACTGATATCTATTTGTATTTAGACATTATCATAATATCAGAATGATATTGCTTTTCAAAGATGTTTGGATTCTCATAAGGGAAAAACCCGTTCCGTATTCACGGCGTGGTCTTATGAGGTATCATATACCTGTTTAAAATGATTTGAGTTTACTCACACCAGTCCATGACTGACCCGGAGTTTATTTGTTTTGTTTCCCTAAACTCTTGGGTGCCTAAATTTGTACGGGCAGTCAAGTAGTCGAGATTTACAGATATACTGGAAGAGCTTGGAGCAGGAGGCTTCAAGATTCTATAGCTATTATTATTTCCGCTGTTGTTGTAAGTGTTGTACTCTGCAATGCTATTGTATACATATACTGTTTGTATTTCAAAAGTTATGTTATATTTTATTCGTTCCGCTGTGAGATTCGTGTTTTCTCTGATAATGATGTTCTTCTTATTCTTCTATTCTAATAGTTCTACCTTATCTTTCCTCACCCTCTATCTTCTTTCTATTAGTTTCTTGAATTTCCAGTACAATTTGTGGTTGGACTTGTGTTATTTAGTCAGCTCGAATTGGACCGGATTTTCGGGTCACTACACCACCCAACAAAACAGACGGTACCAACAGAATCAGACAGAGCTAAGTGTACTCTAAATCCTACCCAAGCGATCGGCTCCCTAATACATAAATACCCTATGTCGGCCCCACGATAGGGTGTATCACTCCCTAAAGTGGCAACCAATTGGCACATGCATATTTACAGATGTCACGGCGTCTTACATCCTCAGAAGCAGACCGGGATCCATGCACGCACATGACCCGGTTGGAACGCACCACCAACACCCATCGCCATTATCAGAATGAACCACTTATAATTAGTTCAGTAAGCGTGCCCGGACCCTACCTACAGTTGGGTGAAAGTTTTGATACCAGAAAGGGTTACTGACTAATATGGGTCCCAAACAACAAATGACACAAGTATTCCCCCTTATGTCCACAGACTATCAGTTTCAGATTAACTTATTAACAGAGTTCAGACATACAAAGTTCAGACGATCCGTTTTCAGACTAACGGATCAGATAACAGATTTACAAACTTGCCTAACTTGGTGTGGGTCCTACAGATCCGCAAAACAGGTTCGTTTAATTTATCAATCAAGTTAGTTTAACCAGACCAGGTATCAAATCGGTTCTCAGCCTTATCAAATTACTGAGTTGGATTGGTTAAGTATAGTTCAACATAAGCCCGTTAAATTACCGAGTTCAGATTGGTTAAGTGTAGATTAACTTAACCCTAACCACTAGTCGTATTTTACGGTTAAGTGTCATTAAGAAATCAAGCCCAGATTCACTTAACCTACCCATTCATGTCAAATTGGTTAAGTGTCATAAATCAAATTTACTTAACCTTATCATGTAGCATTAATTAATTTAATGCACCTTAACCTCTCACATTAGACCTCGTTGTGGTTACTAGTTAAGCCGGGCGGGTCCGGGTAGCTTTGCAGCACAACCTAGTCTAACCTCGGGTTCAAGCACAACTTGACCAACTTCTCACATTGGGTCCTATTGTTTGTAGCCACTAGTTAAGCCGGTTGGTTCCGGGTAGATTTATGCTACAAACTCAACCCAACCTCGAGTTGGCCACACTTATATTTTCTAAGTGTCATGTCCATTATGTTTCCAAAACATATTACACGTTTTTTTCAAGAATTTGGGTAGACCTAACTTAATAGGTAAATTCCCAATGGGTAGACCTAACTTAATAGGTAAATTCCCAATCTTATGTTTTTATGTCTTTTAAGTTTACCCAACCCCAAACGCAATCCCATCGCTTACATATCGCAATAGCGCATAAAGGATAGAAAGAGGGAACTTGGCATAATCATGACATAAAGGTGTTGAAGCCACAAGTTCAACATGGTGGCATATGAAATGTACATGTGTTTATATACTTGCATATTACATTTTTAGGCCTCAAAAGCATGCATAAAACCAAACTTAGCATATTGGTGATACATGGTGATAAATGACATGTAGAAATGGCCATAAGTTCGCATTTAGCCTCACATGCAAGTTATCATAAGAGATATGATAACTTATATGTTGCCAAAATGCAACCTTTAGCATAAAGCTTGAAGCTTTAAGCTCATAAACCCAAGATAAGCTTGCATAACATGATAACATGAACAAAAGGATCAACCCAAACTTGCATAACATAACTTGCATATCATATGACAAACTTGCATATCAAACTTGCAAAACATAACTTGCATATCATATGACAAACTTGCATATCAAACTTGCATAACATAACTTGCATATCATATGACAAACTTGCATATCAAACTTGCATAACATAACTTGATGAACTTGCATAACACATCATAGTAAACTTGCATAACACATCATAGTAAACTTGCATATCACAATGATCAAACACAACTTGCATCATTCATTAACTTTAGAGTTTAAGTATGAAAGTAGAAAAGGGCTTACAATGCTTATGGAGACACAAAAATATATATAGATTGAGACAAAGCCCTTATGCAACAATGAAACCCAAATATGAAGCTCCAAATCAATAAAAACCCTTGCTTTATGATGTAAAGATTGTAACTTGACTTGAATGCAAGCTAATAATGCTCATTTAAACTTGAAATCACTAGAATTAACATGAATCTCTCATAGGAATAAGCTTAGAGATTTTTAAGAGAGAGTGGAGGCCATAAGAGGAATAATTTTGCCATAGTTTAGTTGCATGAATGAATATTAATGATTTAGGGGTAGGTTAGGGGCTTATTTATAGAGATTAGGATTAGTTTTAGACCCTTAGATTAACCCTATGTTAGTTTAGGTCCGTCAGATTTCGTCCCAAGCCCTCCAACCCAGCCCAAAACTCAACCAGGTGCACCCAGTCCAGAATCAGCCGACAGGGCAAGTCGACAACCCTATCGACTGCCAAGTCGACAGGCATGTCGACAGGCAAGTCGACAACCCTATCGATAGCCAAGTCGACTTGGCTGGGCGGGAGTTTTCCCGCCTGGCCCCATTTCTGCATGTTTCGAAATTCAAATTTCCCGAAAAATTCTTTGGGCCTTAACTGGGTCATTCGGACTCCGATTTTCGAAAACTCGGACTCTATTTCGCGTATTTTTCCGAGACGAACGCAATGGCATATCCCGTTTCCCTTGATTCAGAATTATAAATTAAATTCTGCCTCGATTTACGTTATAACAGGTTATCAGAAATACAGGTTGTTACATTTAATGAATCTGTAATTAGATTGAAATGTGAATCTACAATCTAAATTATCAAATTTAGAAATGAGCGAGAATGGAGTATCGCTAGTTTTGCTCCAAAGCAATAGTTAAATCTTTAATTAGATTTGGATGTGAAATGGTAATTAATTTTACCGACAACACTGTGGTGTTAGATATGGAGTATCACCAGTTTTGCTTCATGGGATGAATAGGTTGGGATTGGGAAATAAAATAAACAATTACTTCGGTACAGTTTGCTAATCTCGACTAGTTAGGAAAACCATAATTTGGTTTGATATGACATCCAAAGGAAGATTAAAAGATAAATTTTAAAGAATTTATCTTGGATAAAATTAATGGGAACCTTTCCCTAAAAATGTGATTTTATGAATAAAGGAATATTCTGAACTGGAATGAGGCGTATGTTGTTTTTGTGTAACATTTGTTTTTAATATACGCGGGTTGTTCGGAAAGGCCGGGTTTATACCCTTTCTGAATAACCGATTCGACGATAAGTCGAAGATGAAGACGGTGGTCGAAGACCGGAAGTCTTCACATCGTTTGGGTAATTACTGACAATCCTGATTGGGCTGTACACCCAAGATGATGGAAATAGTTGGTGATCGTCCAGACGTACTTGGAGATGGATGGATATGCGAGGAAAGTGCCTCCGGTTTCGTTCAGACCCAGAACGGACTTGTAAATGGATTGTGTGTCTGACATTGGATTTTATTCTGTGTTGATTGATTTCAATTAAATATACATCTGTTTGGCGGCGGAGAATTTATTCTTTTGCTTAACGCCCTTCTCTGAGACGTACGAGCTCAGAGGTTGTATATCGGTGGACATCAGTCGCATGGCATGAATTGCCTGTGTGGCACGCTAAGATGCAATGATCAAGGCTTTTGTTGAAAAGCAGAGTCTTGTGGTTGATGATCAAAGCACGGCCTACGTGGCAGCTTTGTGTATAACGTGAATTCGCGAGCCTCACACCTCGGTATGAGTTAAAAACGGGATACGGACTGCAGGGAGAGCACGACGTTTCTTTCTAGCTTTGTTTGTGTCAGTGACTTACCAGCCCTGACATTTATATACTTTTCACCTTTGTGGTTGTTGGAATGCGAGGCGCCTCCATTATAGGTCTATAAGGACCGGGAAACGTGTGTTCAGGAATTGCCAATCCTCTAACGTAAGTGAGGACCGGCCATGAAACATCCAAGGGTTGCCCAGAGTGCGTAGCCCTGAGGCATTTGCTAGAGTGTCTCGAACGCGGAGAGGAGCTTTCCCCTTGCCTCGACTCGTGACGGAAATCCAATTTCCAATACGTGTATTGCGGTTTTAATTGTAGAACTAGTATGGCGACATGATAGATGGTACCCATGCCGCCTATGATTTATATTTATGATTGAAATGTTTTGACACTATACACTTATTATAGTATCAAATGATTTGTTTTAAACGTACCAAGCATGTTTGGCTATTATAAGGGAAAACCCTATCCTCCGGCTTGCGTTGCATTGTGTGATGGGACCTGGGTCTTATAATAGCTTCATTTTTCGAAAAAGAATTGCGCTATTTATTCTATGCACTGGTATTCTTGGGAGGAAACCCGTTCCGTGTTATACGGCGTGGTCCCTTGAATTACTCTCTTTTAAAGTAAAGTTTTAAATAACTGTTTTAGTTCTCACACCAGTCACATGACTGACGTGGAGTTTATTGTTTTAACCTAAACTCTGGGTGCCCCTATTTTCCGCACGGGCAGCTAGTAGTTTTGGTTTTGCAGATTTATATTCACAGGATCCTGGTTTATAGCTGGAATGATATCCGGAAAGCTCTGTATCCGTATATCACCTTCAGTTGTGCTTTGTATTATTGTTTTTCCGCTGCTATGTAATTTATTGTAATCTCTGATATTTATCGAATGTAATTTATTCATTTATACTCTGTATATTCTTGTATCTGATGGTATTGTTGTAATAGCAATGAAATGTTCTTCCGTCTGCGTTCTATTTTGTCCTGTTCTCAACGATCAGGGGTTTCGAACGGTCTAGATCGGTTTAACGACTGATTCAGATCGAGCGAAATTCCCGGCCGTCACATTTGGTATCAGAGCTTTGGTTTACAGAGCTCGAGAACAAGACACATTAGAACCATACGAAAGAATTCATCAGATATTGGATTAATAATATCCAATTAGAATGACTCGTTAGAGATAGGATCAGTAGTATCCTAGAACGAGTGTGAAGAGTATATATTTCAAATGAAAACAATTTTGTTTTTAAAAATTCAATTCGCTTTATACGTATTTGAATATTTATTTATATTGAATATGGACAATCCAATATATAAAGATTTTGCATATACGCGTCATGAACGTATATTCGAAGTTTTAATATATTAGATAGATATAGAATCACATTCTAGTCGCCCGGACATGATTCTGATGATGGCGCACCATAACCAGTATTTATTTTCGTGTTTCGAAGGTATGATATCTATATATTTCCATTAGGCTGGTGTGAGAACCAAAACTTATATAGCTAGAACACATTGTTGTGAATTGGCATCAAAAACATGATTTTTTGTATATATATCAAAATTATGGATTTGAAACGTTAATCCACTAATTGATTGATGATTGAGTTCTTTGATTATTGTTGCCTAATTAAATTTTGAACCATTTAGCCTAATTGAATCAAATATTAAATTGTATTGAAAATTAGTCGCATTTGCTTGCATATACATATACTTACATTGAACAGGTCATAGCAAGGAGGCTAGAGCAGAGAATAAAATTTGTTTGCCCGACAAATAGGTACATGTTTACTACATAATTTACTGTTTTGTTTGGGTGATGACGATTTTATGAGCCTATTGGCAAGCCGCTTGGCTTTTTCTTTTTGAGATCAGAAGGCCTATATGGCAATTTCGGGATTTTCCCGTGGCTCCCGGTGCAGGGGAGGTTATGGCGAAATTTTTCGAAAATTTAGGGTGTTAGCCAAATTTCTGAAAATTTGGAAATCCTCAGAAACTGAAAAGTTGGAAAATGGAAGCCAGATCGAACGTAGAGTTGATTAATCAAACCACTTTCGACTTTGTTCCTTTTCGGGGACGAAAAGTTTTAAGTGGGGGAGATTGTAATAACCCGGAAAATCTGGGCCAGTTTAAAATTTTTATTTTGGCAATTTTAGCGAATTTTTAATATTTAAAATAGATTATTTTAAATAATATGGAAGAAAATTTATTTTGAATATAGAATCGAACGTATATATTATATAAGTCGTCGTTAGAATATAAATATTATATATAATTATAAATAGAATTGAAAATGGCGCGGTAGTTCGATAATTCGATTTCAAACTTCAATTGAATGTACCGGGTGCAAAACAATCCGGATTTTAGCGAAACCAAAAACATTAGGATCTAATTGAAAATATCTTTCCAACGAATCCAAAAAACCAAGATTTCATAGCGGGAATCAAAAGATATGTCCAGTTGAAAATTATGAATAGTCGCTATGGAATTCAGGCCCTTAAAAATAGACATTTTGCAAACGACCTCGAATTTCGACGAAACCACTTTTGTTGGATCCGTGATGTCAAGTTATTGCTAGATTCTAAATTTCATAATTTTTCGAATCAATATGTGAGCGTGGCAAAGGAAAACGCGTTTGACCAGTTTTAGTTGATTTTAATCGACTGGAAAATGGCCATTTTTCCAATGGTCTCAGAATTGGACGAAACTAGTTTTGTTAGGACCGTATCGTCAATACGAAGCTAGAAAATATTTTTCTGGAATTTTTCTAGTTCGTATGTGACCCCGGTAATTTGAAATGTACGTTTAAAATTCAATATAGCGATTTAAATGTAAATTCAACGGAAACTGATCGTAACTTCCGAATCAACCTACGATACATATCCCATTGTGTTCGGAATGGGGGTGAAACGCTATGGACGACAGGCAGTGGGCCTCGTTTAGAGGTCGTTTGTGAAAGTCAACTTTTTGCAATTAAAATAATTAAATAAATTAAACTTTTCTCTCCCTCCTCCTTAAGTCACTCTGCCCCCCCCCCCCTTTTTGAAATCATTTTCGACTGGAAAAAAAAAAGAAAAAACAAAAACCCATCGACGTTGCCAATCGCCCCCCCTATGCCGCAGCCGCCGCCTCTTCTTCCCCCTCCACCCTCTGCGCCGCCACCCCCTTCTCTCCTCCCCTCGCTCTCTTCTCTCCCTCCTTAAATAGCGAACCCCTACCACCTCAAACCCCCAACAGCTGCGCCCAAACCCTAGCCGACCCGCGCCTCCTTGAACGGACGCCCCCTCAACCGCAGAAGCCCCCTCCCTTGTGAAGCGTGCGTGAGTGTGTTTTGAGGTCAACGGTGAAGCTTTTCACCTGGAACAGAAAACCCAAGACCCGGAGAAGATGATTAAGGTGCGGCCCAATTTCTTGATTAAGGTTAAACACATTTTTCATTTCTTTTTCAGTTTTAAAAATAAATGTTGCTTTTAAATATGTTTTTTTTCTTTTATGTTAAGAAAAGATTTGATTTTTCTATTATAAAAAGATCTGATTTTTCCTTTATAAAAAGATTCGATTTTAATTAAGGAAAGATACGATTTTCGATTCATGAAACATTATATTTTTAGATACGAAAAGACGATATTTTTAAACATGAAAAGACGATATTTTTAAACATGAAAAGATGATATTTTTAGATATGAAAAGACGATATTTTTAAACATGAAAAGACGATATTTTTAAATATGAAAAGACGATATTTTTAAATATGAAAAGACGATAATTTTAGATATGAAAAGACGATATTTTGAGATGAGTAGTGAAGTAAAAATATGATTTTTACTTCGAGAAAAATATAATTTTTATATTATAGCAAGGCAAATCTTTATTTGAAAAGACGAGATTTTTATAAATGAAAAGATTAGATTTTTAAATTTGAAAGGGCGAAATCTTTATATAGAGAATAGCGTTGTAAAAATAGAATTTTTATCTATATGGAGTGATAATAAAAATATGATTTTTATATACATAGAAAAATAAAAATTCGATTTTTATATATTGGATAACAATATAAAAATTCAATTTTTATATATTGAATAGCGAAATAAAAATTCGATTTTTATATATTGAATAGCGAAATAAAAATTCGATTTTTATATATTGAATAGCGAAGTAAAAATTCAATTTTTACATATGTAGTGGCTACAACAACGAAGATGGCAAAAATGCGATAAAGATGAAGATTTCTATCAAAGAAGAGTCAAGATGATTGGATAGCTATTTGTGAGAATTTCTCACTCTTCAATTTATTTTTCTAGTTATATATATATATATATATATATATATATATATATATATATATACTAGGATGCAGACGGTGTTTAGTAGCACCCGACACAATCGTCCACAGACCATGGACTTGTTTGTTTGGTTGCATAAATTGGTTAGATGATTCGATTTGAATTTGGTTGTTTGGTAAATTTGATTGATATGTGAATGGCGTGGGCCTTCACTAGACCGGGGATGAGGCTAGGCCTTGTCCCGTTTCTAGTATCGTGCCGTTATGCCGCCGAAATTTTCTAAAATAAGTTAGAAAAACAAAGATAGCATTTTATTTAATAAATGAACTGAATAGAAATTCATATGTTGAAATAAAATGTTTTTATCGTTAAAAATATAATTTTTAACGTGAAAGTGAATAAATAAATTTTTTATAAACAAATCGGCCGATTTGTTTATATATACTGATTTGACTGATATTGATTGGGACGATAAATTTTACACATCGCCCAACTACACAAATAAAATCTGTGTTTGATTGTTTGAAACCCCACACGGGTGTTGGGATGAAATTTGAAGTCCACTCATCCTGATTGATTAAATATGTCGATCGATTGATTGACAGGCTGTTATAAGCGTTAGATATCTATATTTGATGCTTATGCAGTGTAGTGCACTTTGGTTGATGGTTGATTATTTTTCAATGCTATTATATACGTGTGATGTATGAAAATCCATATAATTAATATTATACGGTGATTGATTGGGCCTCATTCCAATTTAGAGAATAAAGAATATTAAAAAATAAAGGTTCATGTGTTGACTGTACTCATCCGTTGAGATTAGTCATGTGTTGAACGAAATATTTTAATAATAAAATTTACATCTTTATCAATATAAAATAAAGGTTCATGTGTTGACTGTACTCATCCGTTGAGATTAGTCATGTTTTAAACGAAATAATTTAACAAAAATAGTCACACGTGACAGTACTCATTCGTTGAGATTAGTCGTGTGTTGACAAAAATAAATATTCATTTGTTGAATAGAATGAAGGAATATATGAAGCCGTGTTGATTAGATTGATGCCATTTTGACGTGAACGATATTTATATCGATTTTATTCATTTCGAAATGAATATTGAAAACGATTTCGAAATGAACTGAATATAAAACGATTTCGAAATGAATGAATATTGAAAACGATTTCGAAATGAATTGAATATAAAACGATTTCGAAATGAATTGAATATGAAAGCGATTTCGAAATGAATTGAATATAAAGCGATTTCGAAATGAATTGAATATAAAACGATTTCGAAATGAATTGAATATAAAACGATTTCGAAATGAATTGAATATATAACGAATTGAATTCGAATTGAATATATATGAATTTGATTCGAATAGAAAACCAATATGAATTTGATTCGAATAGAAAACCAATATGAATTTAAATCGAATAGAAAACCAATATGAATTTGAATCGAATAGATAACCAATTTGAATTGAATCGAATAGAAAACCAATTTGAATTGAATCGAATAGAAAACGAATTTGAATTGAATTGAAAACGAATTCGAATTGAATTGAAAGCGAATTGAAATGAATTCAAATTGAATTGAAATTTGAATTGAATAGAAATGAATTTTAAAACGAATTTATAAGGAAAAAAAAATCAATTTTGATTTGAACTGAAATGGAAGTTGAAATTGTTTTTGAAACAAATTTAAAACTATTTATAAAATTCGTTTTAAATAGTAATCGACGAAATATATTATATATATTATATATATAATATAATGGCCTGAATAGAAGGCGCCGCGCCGCGGCAGTTCGCGAATTTCGACCATTTATTTCAAACGGACATTATGGGAGATTCGACCGTCGGATTCTCCTAAAACCGGAACCGTTGGGTTCGTATCGAAAAGAGCTTTCTAACGAATATTGGAAATTTGAAATCTAACGGTTGGATTTGGAGATATGTCCAAATCAAATTTGAAAAAGGTCGCTGTAAGTGCAGTTCGATGGCCGTTGATGGAAATCGACTGTACGGGCCTTGATAAAATTATTAAAAATATCAATAATTTGTGTAAAATCATAAGAAATGACTTGAGAAAAATTGGGGTGAAAAACTCCATATTAAGAAAGATAAAAATGGATTTTTATCGAAATGAACTAGTTTTGAACTAAATTTAAAACCCAATTATTTTTTAAATAAATAAATTAGATTTAAAAAGGGGTTTTAAATAAATCGGAATTTCTAATATATTTGATTGGATTTGAAATGGGTTTATCGTGAACGGTGTTTTAAATAACACTAATTCTTTAACCCGATAATAAATAGAATGTGACTTGGGTTTGTCGTGAACTGTGTTTTAAATAACACCTAGTTCTTTAACCCAGTAAAAGGAGTTTTAATGAATCTGTAATTAGATTGAAATGTGAATCTATAATCTAAATTATCAAATTTAGAATTGAGCGAGAATGGAGTATCGCCAGCTTTGCTCCAAAGCGATAGTTAAATCTTTAATTAGATTTGAACGTGAAATGGTAATTAATTTTACCGACAACACTGTGGTGTTAGATATGGAGTATCACAAGTTTTGCTTCATGGGATGAATAGGTTGGGATTGGGAAATAAAATAAACAATTACTTTGGTACAGTTCGCTAATCTCGACTAGTTAGGAAAACCATAATTTGGTTTGATATGACATCCAAAGGAAGAATGAAGGATAAATTTTAAAGAATTTATCTTGGATAAAATTAATGGGAACCTTTCCCTAAAAATGTGATTTTATGAATAAAGGAATATTCTGAACTGGAATGAGGCGTATGTTGTGTTTGTGTAACATTTGTTTTTAATATACGCGGGTTGTTCGGAAAGGCCGGGTTTATACCCATTCTGAATAACCGATTCGACGATAAGTCGAAGATGAAAACGGTGGTCGAAGACCGGAAGTCTTCACATCGTTTGGGTAATTACTGACAATCCTGATTGGGCTGTACACCCAAGAGGATGGAAATAGTTGGTGGTCGTCCAGACGTACTTGGAGATGGATGGATATGCGAGGAAAGTGCCTCCGGTTTCGTTCAGACCCAGAACGGACTTGTAAATGGATTGTGTGTCTAACATTGGATTTTATTCTGTGTTGATTGATTTCTATTAAATATACATCTGTTTGGCGGCGGAGAATTTATTCTTTTGCTTAACGCCCTTCTCTGAGACGTACGAGCTCAGAGGTTGTATATCGGTGGACATCAGTCGCATGGCATGAATTGCCTGTGTGGCATGCTAAGATGCAATGATCAAGGCTTTTGTTGAAAAGCAGAGTCTTGTGGTTGATGATCAAAGCACGGCCTACGTGGTAGATTTGTGTATAACGTGAATTCGCGAGCCTCACACCTCGATATGAGTTAAAAACGGGATACGGACTGCAGGGAGAGCACGACGTTTCTTTCTAGCTTTGGTGGTGTCAATGACTTACCAGCCCTGACATTTATATACTTTTCACCTTTGTGGTTGTTGGAATGCGAGGCGCCTCGATTATAGGTCTGTAAGGACCGGGAAACATGTGTTCAAGAATTGCCAATCCTCTAACGTAAGTGAGGACCGGCCCTGAAGCATCCAAGGGTTGCCTAGAGTGCGTAGCCCTGAGGCATTTGCTAGAGTGTCTCGAACGCGGAGAGGAGCTTTCCCCTTGCCTCGACTCATGACGAAAATCCAATTTCCAATACGTGTATTGCGGTTTTAATTATAGAACTAGTATGGCGACATGATAGATGGTACCCATGTCGCCTATGATTTATATTTATGATTGAAATGTTTTGACACTATACACTTATTATAGTATCAAATGATTTGTTTTAAACGTACCAAGCATGTTTGGCTATTATAATGGAAAACCCTATCCTCCGGCTTGCGTTAGATTGTGTGATGGGACCTGGGTCTTATAATAGCTTCATTTTTCGAAAAAGCATTGCGCTATTTATTCTATGCACTGGTATTCTTGGGAGGAAACCCGTTCCGTGTTATACGGCGTGGTCCCTTGAATTACTCTCTTTTAAAGTAAAGTTTTAAATAACTGTTTTAGTTCTCACACCAGTCACATGACTGACCTGGAGTTTATTGTTTTAACCTAAACTCTGGGTGCCCCTATTTTCCGCACGGGCAGCTAGTAGTTTTGGTTTTGCAGATTTATATTCACAGGATCCTGGTTTACAGCTGGAATGATATCCGGAAAGCTCTGTATCCGTATATCACCTTCAGTTGTGCTTTGTATTATTTTTTTCCGCTGCTATGTAATTTATTGTAATCTCTGATATTTATCGAATGTAATTTATTCATTTATACTCTGTATATTCTTGTATCTGACTGTATTGTTGTAATAGCAATGAAATATTCTTCCGTCTGCGTTCTATTTTGTCCTGTTCTCAACGATCAGGGGTTTCGAACGGTCTAGATCGGTTTAACGACTGATTCAGATCGAGCGAAATTCCCGGCCGTCACACCGGGTTTATCCCACTCCGAATAACTGATTCGACGATTAGTCGTAGATGAAGACGGTGGTTGAAGACCGGAGGTCTTCACGTCGTTAGGATAATTACTGATGATCTTGATTGGGTTGTACACCCAAGAGGAGGGAATCAGTTAGTGGTCGTCTAGACGTACTTGGAGATCGATGGATATGCGGGGTACTAGGTGCCTCCGGTTTCATTCACGCCCAGAACGGACTTGTAAATGGATGTGTGTTTGACATCGGATTTCATTCTGTGTGATTGATATCGGTTGCATAGCGTGAATTGCCTGTGTGGCATGCTGAGATGCAAATGATCAAGACTTCTGTTGAAAAGTAGATTCTTGTGGTGGATGTTCAAAGCACAGCCTGTGTGGCATAGCTTTGTGTAACGTTGATTCGCGAGCCTCACACCCCGGTTGTGAATACAAAACGGGAGAAGGACCTCAGGGAGGACATGCGTTTTCTTCTAGTTAGAAGTGGCGTCAGTGGTTTTACACGCACTGACGAGTTTGACTTATGTGGTTGTTTCTGTTGCGAGGCGCCTCAGATATATCGGTGACTATGTGAAGCCGATGGAGTCATTCGTTGGCTCATTGACACCCCAAAGGGTGGGGAAACGAAGTGTTCAGGCATTTTAATCTAGATCGGTGGACCGGCCCTGACGATCCAAGGGACGATGCGTTCTGTTCCTGAGACACGGATTAGAGCGTCTCGAATTGGTGGAGGACTATCTTTTGCCTCGGTTCACAGATGGAAATCCAACTTCCAATTCGTGACGTTTCAATTTTAGTTGTAATCCTATATATGGCGACATAGTGGGATGGGGAGCTTATGCTGTCTATGATTGATACTTATGATTTGAAGTGTTTCTATACACTATGCACTTATAATAGTATCAAATGATTTGTTTTAAACGTATCAAGAATTCTTGGCTATTATAAGGTAAAAACCCTATCCTCCGGCTTGCGTTGCATTGTGTGATGGGACCTGGGTCTTTTAATAGCTTCATTGTTCTTTATTTAGCATTGCGTTGTTGTTTTATGCACTAGTATTCTGGGGAGGAAACCCATTTGGTGTTATACGGCGTGGTCCCTTGATTTACCTAACTTTGAAATTAAGATTAATAACTGTTTTAGTTCTCACACTAGTCACATGACTGACCTGGAGTTTATTGTTTTAACCTAAGCTATGGGTGCCCTTATTTTGACATGGGCAGCTAGTAGTTTTGTTTTTGCAAATTTATGTTCATAGGATCCTGATTTCAGCTGGAGCGATACTCGGAAAGCTCTGTATCCGTGTATTACTTCTAGTTGTGCATTGTATTATTTTCCGTTGCTATGTAATGTATTGTAATCTCTGATATTTATCGAATGTGTAATATTTATTTATACTATGTATATTCGTGTATTCTGATGGAATTATTGTAATATACGATGAAATGTTCTTCCGTCTGCGTTCTAATGTGGCTTGTTCTCAAGTCAATCCGTGATTTCCCGTAAGGGGGATTTCGGGTCGTTTCATGTGTTTTAAATGACATTAGTTCTTTAACCTAGTTAAAGATAAGATTAATTTCTTAACTTTGAAGAAAATCATTAACTAATGATTTTTGGAGATTAAAACTGAATTAGAGTTTTAATGAATCTTTAATTAGATTGAAATGTGAATCTTATAACTAAAATTATCAAATTCAAGAAATGATCGGGAATGGAGTACTACCAGTTTTTCTCCAAGCGATAATTAAATCTTTATTTATATTTGAACGCGAAATGGTAATTAATTTTACCGATAACACCGTGGTGTTAGATATGAAGTATTACCAGTTTTACTTCATGGGATGAAAAGGTTGGGTTTGGGAAATTTAACAAATGATTACTTCAGTAAGGTTTGCTAATTCCGACTAATTTGGATAAACCTTAATTTAGTTTAATTGATATCCAAAGGAAGATTAAAAAATAAATTTAAAGAATTTATCTTTGATTAACTTAATGGGAACCTTTCCCAAAGTATAAGAATATTTGAATAAAAGAATATCCTGAATCGTAATGAGGCGTATGTTGTGTTTGTGTAGCACTTGTTTATTATATACGCGAGTTATTCAGAAAGACCAGGTTTATCCCATTCTGAATAACCGAATCGGCGATGAGTCGACGATGAAGGCGGTGGTTGAAGACCAGAATTCGTCGCATCGTTTGGATGATTACTAATGTCTTGATTGGGCTGTACACCCAAGACAAGGTAATAAGTGGTGATCGTCCAGACGTACTAGGAGATCGACCGGATATGCGAAGACCTCTCTCTTGTATTGGACATATGGGACGAGGAATAAGGTGCCTCCGGTTTCGTTCAGGCCGAGAACAGTCTTGTATGGATGGGTGTCTGACATTGGACTTCATTCTGTTTGATTGATGGACATCAGTTGCATTGCGTGAATTACTAGTGTGGCATGCTAAGATGCAAATGATCATGGCATCGGTTGAAAAGCTTAGTCTTGTGGTTGATGATCAAATCATGGCTTTAATATAGCATAGCTTTGTGTATAGCATTAATTCCCGAGCCTCGCACCCTGATGTGAACCTGAAACGGGAGAGGACCTCAGGGAGGGTATGCGTTTCCTTCTAGGTAGGAATGGTGTCTAGGTTTTGCACGCCCGGATGTTTTACTTATGTGGATGATGGATAGTGAGGCGCCTCAGTTATTTCGGTCTCTATGGAGCCGATGGATGGTTTGGTAGATATACCAACCAATTTTACACTCCATAGGGTAGGTAAACGTAGTGTTCAAGCATTTTAATCCACATCGAGTGGACCGGCCATTACAATCCAAGGTTCGATGCATACTGATCCTGAGACACGGGCTAGAGCATCTCGAAGCAGTAAGGATGATCCCTTGCCTTGGTTCACAGATGGAAATCCAACTTCCAATACGTGACATTTGCGGTTTTGATTGTAGAGCCTAGCACTCGTGACATGATATATGGTACCCATGCCATCTAGGATTGATACATTTATATTTGAAGTTGTTTTATACACTATGCACTTGTAATAGTATCAAATGATTTATTTTAACATACCAAGCATGTTTGGCTATTATAAGGGGAAACCCTATCCTTCGGCTTGCGTTGCATTGTATGATGGGACCTACGCCTTATAATAGCTTCATTTTTCCAAAAAGCATTGCGTTGTTTGTTTTATGCACTGGTATTCTTAGGAGGAAACCTGTTACGTATTATACATCGTGGTTTTCAGTGGATACTACCCATAAAATCCAAATATTAAATGCAAAAAGTATTTACAAAATGCAAGATTCGAAAATATTTACAAGATGAACGCAAGTTTTCAAAAGAATATTTATAAATAGGTGAATCACTTTTAAATTTAAAACGAGTGAGTTAACACAAGTTTGGGTCATCACGATGAAAATTAATTCCATTACTAATCAAAACTTCAAACAAAAGTTAGATTATCGTTACAAACTCCTCTAGCGTGGCGACTTGTTTGGTTGAAAACATAGTGCAATTATGAAATGAATTCTATAAACGTTTATCAACAATCGTAAAACGACATTTTATTTCCTTTTGGTTAACAAGTTAGGTCAAATAAGTGAAGACAGTGCTTGGATTTCGAGTGCTTACTCTCTCTTTATTTTGAAAAATATTTACATTATTATTATTTACAAACACCTAACTGAAGAGACCAAGGTATACTACCCGTGAGAGTTTGGGATAGATCTTGGAGGACTGTGCAGACCGACGATGACTTTGTCGACAAGATGTCGGTAATCCTTAGGTGTCCAACTCATAAAATGAGACCAAGATATCTCACCCATGCACTACCTCGCAGACTGACGTGAGAGTTTGGACAGAGCGTGGCAGGTTTGCACACCAATGTACATTTACAAGCAATGTTGGATATCCTTGGACTATTTATTATTATATACTTTTTTCCCTTTTTATTCTTTTCTTTTGTTCTTTTGAAAGAGAGAGAGAGAGAGTTAAGCGAGAACATCTTAGCACAACTTCACTTAAAATACTAAAATGTTATCGCAAGTAGTCTAAACCAACAATTCTATTAATCAGATTATAATTTAGAAAATATTTCATACTCATCACCTACGAGTCTCCCTATGTACCAATTACACTAAATTTGCTCATAATTCAAACTTTTCTTTCATTGTCTGTTAAGAGAAATGATTTTCTAAATATTTTAACCACACGGCCAAAACTGTACATTTACTTCATCATGCCCATTTAAAAGTAAATTAACAAGCACTTTTTTTGGAATGAAAAAAAAAATTAATGCAAAACAAAAATAATTATGAAACTCCCCCATACTTGATTTCAACTGTGGCCCCATAGTCAACCCAAGTCAAAGGAAAATGAAATTTTTGAAAATATGACCTATATTTACAAGGATAAATTTTTATTATTATTTACATTATATCAGAAAATATATTAACAAGAAGTAAATGAAACGGTCTTCTAAAGACCAATTCATTCATCTCTTCAAGTTAAGAGACACAACTTAAGCTTGAAAACCCAGATCGTAAGAGATTTTGAAGTTAAACGTTTGTTTGGGAAAACGAATGTCGTTTTATTAAATATCGAATGAGTTCGTTTACTTTCGATGGTTTTTGGGGTAGATTGAATAATGGATTGAATTTCATGTTTATTTTCATCAATTTGAATTTGAAATTATCATTGAAAATTTCTTTAGAATTATTGATTTCGAAATCAAAATGTTGACTCAAATCTACCCCTTTAGGATTCAGCTCATTTTCCAAAAGTCCAAAAAATTTGTGTTCATCGAGTTCGTCTTCCTTTGAATTATTCAAAACTTCATTGCTTATATTATTTTCAAAGTCCAAAGTTGTTGTTTGAAATTTGTTATTTTCAGAAAAAGGAAGATCGGATTTTGAATTTGTTTTCAAAGTCTCAAAAGAATTGAAATCCAAATTAATTACCATGTTTTCAAAAAATTCATTAAGATTGTCATTTTCAATTTCGAAAGTTGTTATTTGAAAATCGGTAATTGTGGTAATAAGTGGACTGTTATTCAACTCGTCACACGTTCGGATTTGATTATGTTGCTCGCGTTGTTTTAAGTATGTTTCAAATATCAAATCCGTGTGATTATTGTAAACTTCGTTCATTTGCTCAACAAAATAAATTTTATAACTATTTACATGATAATTTTCAATTTGAAATTGTTAAGAACAAATAAAATTCAGTTTCACCATAATTGAAATGATTACTATTGCCAAAATCATTTGAAAAGTTATTCACATTTCCATTATGAATTTGAAATTCATTTTGGAGTTCGAAATTGAATCGACATGAGTTATAATCAAAATAATTTGAATTTGGATATGAATTCAAATTTTGATTATTTTGAAAACTTTGACTTGAGTTGTTGCACTAGTATGAATTACACCATTCATTTATTCTTTGATTTTGTTGTATGCTCATTTCAAGTAAAGATTCAATATAATTTTCAAGATTTGAGGGTTGGTTGTCATTTTGAAAATTTTGCAGTGTAAAATCCGAGTTATTTATATAAAATTTGTTATTAAAATAGCCATAAGAATTTGGTTTGAAATTATATGGATTATATTGATTTTCACAACTATTGTTAAATTCTAATGAGTACGGAAATTGAGATATTTTTAAGCAGTGTTATTTTTTGAATTTTGTTTTTTTCAAGAGAAAAGGAAATAAATGTTCACAAAAGAGAAAGATTTTTTTTAAAGTTTTTTCTTTTTAAACAAAATGGTTAAATAAAAATGAGAAGAGATTATTTACAAATGAATTTGTTTTCAAAGAGAAAAGGAAAAAAACAAAATTTACAAAAAGATTTGTTTTTGAATTTTGTTTTTTTTTTTTTTTTTTTTACATTCATGAACCTAATGCAAATATATGAATGCAAATTACTTATTTGCAAATTTTCTAAAATTATATAATGATGGTTAAATTAATTTCAATAAAATATTTCTCAATCAGTTAACGAACAAGAGTTATTGGTGCACCAAGAATTACCATAACAATGCAGCCGAAAGTTTAAGTACCTTCAGAGGAACAACCACTATAATATATATGAATCACCATAATATTTATGAACGATTATTAGTCTGTCGTAGTCTAGACACCAAGAAATAATTCATTCGAAACAAATCAATTTGTTAAAATATAACGATGTCCTAGAAAAAAAATGAGATGAATTCAAAATAGAAAATAAATGTGATTTAGTAATGAAACTACGAATGATTTTTTGTTTTGTTTATGGATTTTTTTTTCTTAATGAAAATGCAAGCAAACAACAATGCAATTAAAATAAAAAATGAATTAGAATATAATACTTGTGCGTGTAGATTTTTATTTGCAATTTAATTACAAGCAGCGATTTTTTAAGCAGCGCAAAGCAAGTGAGAAATCAAGAATAGAGCAATTTTTGGTAAGCAGTCTTGTCTCCTGAATTCTGCAACCTAAAAGTAATGTAATACACACACACACACATATGGGTGACGCAATGAACAAGAAAATGAAGACAAAAGGAAATTTAAAATAAAGGCAAAAGGTTTTTTTAAAGATAGACAAAAAATAACGCTAAGAAAAATAAGTGCCAATCAAAACTCTTACACAACCAAAAATAGAATCGAAAGACTATACTTAGAGTGCATTTGGTTTTTAACAGGAAGGGTTATATGGAAGGGTTATTTGAAAGGGGTTAGAGAAGGGGGAAATTAGTGAAAGGGGAATGCATTTTTATTTTATTCGGAAGGGGCACACGAAAGGGACAAATGGGTGTAAAATGGGGTTTAAACTAAAAAGGGAAAGTGAAATGAGGAAGTTAGGTTGTTCGGCTGTAAAGGGTAAATGAGGTAGGTCCTACGTCGACGCGTCAGACGCGTCCAACGCAGACGGGAATGTAAACTGGGAAGTTCATAAATCAAACGGTACATAAAGCCAACAAAAATAAAACCAAAAAAAATTGGAACACTCACACTAATATTTACTCACAAATCAGGCAACACACGCGACTCAAATTTAAAACCCCACCACAAGCTCGAACCAGGCCCAATAGTAACACGTTACTTTGTTAAAACAAAAGCAAATTGGCACTTGTAAATTAAGAAAAATTGAGAAAGATCAAAGAAAGAATAACCTGGCCCAATTGTAAATAGGCCAAGCCCAGAAAGAAAATACTAAAATAGACCTAATTACCCTTGTTCTCTCAAACCAACTTCTCAACTTCTAAAATCGATCAAATTAAAGGACTGAAAGAATATGGTGATCAAAATTCATGGGGGAGGCCTTGGATTTTTATAAAAATTTGGATTTTAGTTTGGAATTAAAAAAAGATGGTGGCAGGTTGAGGTCGGTGGTAAATTTCGATTAATGGTGGTGAATAGGAAATGAAGGTCATCGAATGATTTACGTGATTTGGGGGAGAATTAAGCGGTTTGATTGCGTGAAGGACGGTATGTAACATCCTGTATTTTTATGGTATAATAATTAATTTATTTAATTATTTAAATTTTTTCTAGAGATTTAAATGGTTTAAATTAAATAACTTTTAATACTCAATTAATATAAATTGTAGAATAATATATTTAATTCCGTAATAATCGGAATTAAGTTGAATTCACAATATTGTGTGAATTGGATTATTCATGAAATTTAATTCAATTTAGAATTGAATTATATTAACGAATATATTTAAATAACAATAGTTTGAACGTATAATTATAATATAATTATAATCAAGCTCGAAATGGCGCAGTTGTTCGTAATTTGGCGATTCGAACTTTAAAGGAATATACAGAATCTGTTTTAAATCGGATTTCTGTGATACAAGAAATGTTCGGAGCTGGTGAAGTATATTTTTCTAATGGAAGAGAAATATATGAATTTCGTCAGGTAGATTTTGATTTATGATCAAATCAAATTTTAAAATAATGGCTATGGAACGTTTATAAGCCATAACGATATAATTAATTACAATTAAATATTGGATTCGAACTTGGATAAATCCTTTTAGAAGTAGTTATAATTTAATTTTTATATTTTTTCTGTATTTTTATTTTGGAAAATGAGCACGTTTTATTTTGGAGTATTTTGCACCCTATATCAACATTTCGGGGTTTCACATAATAAGTTAATGGACCTATATCATTATATTTTTGGGATCGTGACACCGAGCTCGACACAACGGTATTTTTATTTCTATCCGTACGTAAATGGAATTCTACGTGATTCACGCAAATAATTCTCATACCTCGTTTGCATGCATTGCAGCTATATCCATCCTTTTCAAAAATGATTGCACCCACGGTTCTCGTTAATTGGCAATAAAGGATACCATAACGTATAAATATACTTACCTTAGCAAGTAAGTAACCAAGTATTTATATATAAAAATATATACTATCAATCAAGATGCAGACTGCTCTCTTGCGCGCAGGCTACTAATTAGAAGGTAACGTACGCTAAATTAAAGCTATGATAAAGCATATCATATAATTTTAAGAAGTCGGCAAACCTATATTTAGATAGGGGTACCTCCTATATCTTAACAGCGAAGACTCCTAACTTTATAAATACACATGGTCTGGTTTCTTCTACATGAAATAAAAGCTTCCAAGTTTTCTATGGCATTTGAAATAATAAAAATAAAAATAAAATCGAACAAATTCTTCCACGGAAAATCTCGAAAACTTGTATACATGAAACCCGCATTCCCTTCTCCTCATTCTCAGACCTATTTTGAAAAGGGGCGATATGTTTTTCTTTTTGAAGTTCAAATGCTACAACAAGTCTAGGGTGACCGTCTTTTAGTGGTGGAGGGGATGTCGAGAGTTTGGTGGCAAAGTGTTCTGAAGGGCAAGGCGCGAGCCCAGATGCTCCAAGATGGTGTTGTTTAGAAAGGGATTGCGTTAAGGATTAACAAGGTACTTCCAGTTGGTCTTGAATATGTGATAACGTGAGTTTTTGGGGATGATTTCTAACTTTAGTGAGGTTTCTAGGAGCTTAAGGTGGAGAGAAGCTTGAGACCCATTGTATAAGGCGCAGTCACACATTCATGTGCAGCAGGTAGAAGGGAGTGGGAAAGCGTGTATGGTAGAGGAGCAATTTGTTTGTAAACGTGGAAGGTGGGAGGCTTGATCAAGGTGCTGGTGGAGAGACGCGGGTCATTGTAGTATGAGAGGAGAAGTGGGAGTACGAGCACGGCCATAACAGCATAACTATTCGAAATATGGGAGCTACAGTCTTTAAAGTAGAGTTGCATTGAAGTGGAGTTTGAGTTTGTTGCATTAAAGCGGAGTTTGCTTTTTGTGAAATAGTATATACTGGAGCATGCCATTTTGGAGTAGAAGCAAATGGTATAGGCTTGTATATTTGGGACGTGACATGGAATTTTTGGATTGGAACCTTGCATTTGAAAACATTGTGAAGGGAAGAGTAGTCGTAATAGTGGACGCGGGATTGTTTAAAGTGGGGCAAGAACTTTCGAAAATGGCTAGTGGTAAACAATCTGGAGCACAGATGTTTTTTCCAAACGGAAGAAGGAGAACATGAACTGACGCGGGCATGGGTTTTTACTATGTGGTGTGGACCGGCTTTAAAGTTTAAAGCCCAAATAAAAAAATTGAAAGGGTGGAAGTCAATGATTTAGTTAAACTCCGGCTTCTCTCCTCATTCAAACGTTCATATGTTTTGGAGAAGACGTAGAAGGCGGTACTGTTTTAAGTGGGCTGAGGAAACATAAAGATAAAGGCCCATATTAGAAATATATATAGTTTAATTTTAATGCAAACAACATATGCACACTTGTAAAGTTAATAACTTTTCTGTACGTGACCAGGATTAGACAAAACAAGATCCGTTGGGATCGTATGGACGACAGCTACACAATGGAACTAACTAAGAGTGAATTGGAGCTTGTTACAATTTATAGCAAAATAATTTTTTTGTCTGAATCAACCGACAATTATCGTTATTTAACGATGATCGTCCAATGTGAGTAAATCTCACTTAATTTGTATAGTTTATATTTCTTTTGAATATAATATAGTATTGATAAATGACGATTTATAGCTCTGTGTTGATTGTTCAGTGGAATTGTTGATGTATTGGTTGAAATTATAGATAACGATATATATATATATATATATATAAATCATTAAATCAAATATTGATTTTGTTTATCAGAATATTTCATATTGAAATGAAATCGATGTTATTTATGTTGTTTAACATCTGTGAATGCAGGGAAACAGGTTGGAGGGATCCAACTGGATTCCTCAATATTTATAATACTGTTTGTTTTCATATATTGTGATATATGATGTGATATATATTCTGTGATTGATTATGATGACGCTAGTTATGTTATTTGGTATTTTAAATACCATAAGAAATACTGGAATGTAAACAAAGAGAAAATTTTCAAAGTGTATGTTGAAAATAAAATATTTGGAAAACAAATACTGGAATACATAAAAGGAAAATATAATTAAGGAATATTTATTTAGAAAATAAATAGAATTTTATAAAAAGGAAATATTTATAAAATAAGTAGAATTATAAAAGAAATATTGATTTAGAAAGTAAATAGAATCATAAAAGGGAAATATTTGGAAAATGAATAGAGTTTTATAAAAAGAGAATTTAACATTATGAAGGTTTAGACCCGTGCTTCGCACACAGGTGTAACATTTTGCAAATATAATATTATAAAGGAATTTGGGTTTGAATTAAGGATTTAAATGGAATTACTGAAATTAGAAACAGACTGGAAATTAGTTGAGTTGAATGGCTTTCTAGGTATCGATCTGATGTTGGTTTCGACCTTATGGGTTTAGGCTTGGGAAGTTGTTCTCTTACTAGTTTACAGTTAAAGACTGATAGAGGTGGGAAGATATTGATGCGTGAATTAGAAATGGAAACGTTTTCCAGAGTTAATAACATATATTTTCTAATTTTAGAAAATATGGAATTTGTGAATATATGTAAATGATAAATGGGAAATTGGGAAATGAAATGATGATTGATCGGTAAGATTTCCATTTGGGAATACCACCGTTGTTTGTACACATGTTTTCCCTTGATAGTTAGATCACCGAGTATAATTTTTTTGACCATTTACGTTGTCAATACGGAGAGACCGGTCATGGGCATTAGCGTTGCAAATCAAATATGATGAAGATAATTGAAGATGGAGTTTATACAAGCGTTGTTCTGGCAATCCTAGGTAGAAATTGCCTAAGATGGAATTACAGAATAGTAACTTTGGTCTGTCCATTCCCAGGACGACCTGTATGGAAGAATGTCTGATAGAGTATATTTAATAGATCGCGTAAGTTGATCTCTTCAAACGTATTTACATTTGGTGGTGGTGGAATTCGTTTCTATTAGCTGTATACCCGTGGTATTTTTTGGGAAATCAATTTGTGATTTGGCGTGTATGACGATGTGACATTCAAAGTAAATAAAGGTGTGATATATACGTTAAAGCCTCTAGCCTCACAATCAGGAAATGGTATAAAATCGGGTAGGTCGCATGGCTAAGTGGTTAGCTGCCAATTAGGGTGTATTGTCACCTGATCTAGAGAAATTCCATTTTACTTCTATAATCTATTTTGATGTTGTCCCTTTCGGGAAATGGTTGCTAATCCCAACCGTTGGTGATAATACATTCGGTACACTCAAGAGAAATGAGTGACCGGTCATGTTTAACCTGGGTTATAAGATGTTCTTGTTGAACCCGGTGTATTCCTCTCTAAAGATACACTGACGGAAGGTGGTCCTACACCTTGCTAGTTGGAACCCATTATCTAATGAGTGCCTACGGTTTTTGATTATATATTATGTGTGCGGAACGTGAGATAAAAGCGTTCTGCTAAACGATTATTTAGTTGTGGTTGATAGACACTATTATAATATCAAAAGAGTTTCGATATAAAGATTATCGTTCTTGCCAAAGGATTTTGAAATGTTAAATCAAGTGTTTTGGATTCTCATTGTAACAACCCGTAAAATGCGAGCCAGTTTGAAATTTTTATTTTGGCAATTTTAGCGAATTTTGAATATTTAAAATGAATTATTTTAAATAATATCGACGAGAAATTTATTTTGAATATAATTCGAACGTCTATATTATATACGTCGTCGTTAGAATATAAATATTTATATATAATTATAAATAGAATTGAAAATGGCGCGATAGTTCGATAATTCGATTTCAAACTTCAATTGGATGTACCGGGTGCAAAACAATCCGGATTTTAGTGAAACCAAAAATGATAGGATCTAATTGATAATATCTTTCCAACGAATTCGAATAATCAAGATTTCATAGCGGGAATCAAAAGATATGTCCAGTTGAAAATTCTGAATAGTCGCTATGGAATTCAGGACCTTAAAAATGGACATTTTGCAAATGACCTCGGATTTCGACGAAACCAGTTTTGTTGGATCCGCGGTGTCAAATTATTGCTAGGTTTCAAATTTCATAATTTTTCGATTCAATATGTGAGCGTGGCAAAGGAAAACGCGTTTGACCATTTCAGTTGATTTTAATCGACTGGAAAATGGCCATTTTTCCAACGGTCTCAGAATTCGACGAAACTAGTTTTGTTAGGACCGTATCGTCAATACGAAGCTAGAAAATATTTTTCTGGAATTTTTCTAGTTAGTATGTGGCCCCGGTAATTTGAAATGTACGTTTAAAATTCAATATAGCGATTTAAAGGTAAATTCAATGGAAACTGATTGTAACGATCGAATCAACCTACGATACATATCCCATTGTGTTCAGAATGGGGGTGAAACGCTATGGACGACAGGCGGTGGGCCTCGTTTCGAGGTCGTATGTAAAAGTCAACTTTTTGAAATATAAATTAATTAAATAAATTAAAATAAACTTTACATAACCCCCCCCCCCCATAATTTCCCTTCCCCCGTTTCATTCGATAAAATAAAAAAAAATAAGAAAAAAGGAAAAAGAGACGAGGGCGATGGGGGGGGAGAGCCACCGCCGCCGCCACCTCGCGCCCCCCCTCCCCCAGCGGCGCCGCCACCGCGCCTCAGCCGCGCAACCCCCTCCCCCCTGCTGCGCGCTCCCTCTTCTCTTTCCTCCCCAATCCATAACCGCGACAGCCCAATTCGACCAAGCCGAAACCCACCACCGCGCCGCCCCTCCTTCTTCCCCCTCTCCTCTTCCATCGACAGCCGCACCCCCCTCGCAATCCACCGCCGCGACAGCAAACCCCCCCCTCTGGTCCACCGTTGACAGTAAGTTTTATTTATTTATTTTTATTATTATAATTTTTGTTTATAAAAATTCTGATTTATTTTGTTTGTAAATAATCAAAAGTTTAGATTTTTAATCGACAAAAGTTTAGATTTTTAATAGATAAAAGATTGAATTTTTATAATGTTAAAAGGCGAGATTTCTTTTAATTAATAGAAAATATAAAAGATTTGATTTTTATTTAACAAAAGCTATGATTTTTATTAGGTAAAAAATAATAATATGATTTTTATATTTTTAAAATATTAAAAATATGATTTTTATATTTTTAAAGTATTAAAAATATTATCTTTATAGGATAGAGAATATAAAAATATCATCTTTGTATATGTAGCGAAATAAAAATCTGATTTTTATTTTATATACGTTGAAGTAAAGTGATGATTTTTATAATGATGAAATCTATATTTTTGAAAAGGCGAAATCTTTATATAGAGAATAGCGTTATAAAAATAGAACTTTTATCTATATATTAGCGGTAAGGAAATATGATTTTTTATATATTGAATAGCATAGTAAAAATTCGATTTTTAAATATATGAAGTGATTATAAAAATATGATTTTTAAATTGAAAGTGAATAAATAAAAATGTGATTTTTATTTTAAAGACATCGAAATATAAAAATGTATGATTTCTATATGTAGTGGCTACGGGCAACAAAGGAGAAGAAAAGGCGAGAACGACGAAGATCTCTACAATAGGAGTGTCGTGGTATTGGATAGCTTTCGGTGAGAATTTCTCACTCTTCAATTTATTTTCTAGTTATATATATATATATATATACTAGGATGCAAACGGTGTTTAGTAGCACCCGACACAATCGTCCACAGACCATGGACTTGTTTGTTTGGCTGTTTGGTGATTGACTGCGATATTGGTTTGAGTGTGGTTTGTGGTGTGGAAAATCGAATCGATAAATGGGTTAGGATTAGACGTGCGCCGTTATAAGGCGAAGGAGTAAGGCTAGGTTAGACTCTTACTCCAAATTTTGTGGTTTGCATAACGAAAGTGATTTGATTGATGTGTGAATAGCGTGGGCCTTCACTAGACCGGGGATAAGGCTAGGCCTTGTCCCGTTTCTAGTATCGTGCCGTTATGCCGCCGAAATTTCCTAAAATATGTTAGAAAAATAAAAGATATCATTTTATTTGATAAATGAAATGAATAGAAATTCATGTGTTAAAATAGAATATTTTATCGTTAAAAATATAAATTCTAACGTGGAAGTGAATAAAATAAAATATTCATTTACAAACCGGACGGTTTGTTTATGTACACTGATTGGACTGACATTGATTGGGTCGATAAATTTTACACATCGCCCAACTGCACAACTAAAATCTGTGTTTGATTGTTTGAAACCCCACACGGGTGTTGGGATGAAATTTGATGTTCACTCATCCTGATTGATTAAATATGTCGATCGCTTGATTGACAGGCTGTTATAAGCGTCGATTATTTATATTTGATGCTTATGCAGTTGTGTAGTGCACTTTGGTTGATGGTTGATTATTTTTCAATGCTATTATATACATGTGTTGTATGGGAATCCATATAATTGACATTATATGGTGATTGATTGGGCCTCATTCCAATCGGGAAAATAATGAATATTATAAAAGTAAATTCATGTGTTGAGTGAAATATTTTATATAATAAAAATTTACATCTTTATCATATTTAAAATTAGAACTACTTCCCAGTAGAAGTCTAATTAAAATCAAACGATAGATACCATATTTTTATAAAATATTTTACATAACAAAAATAGTGAGGTGTTGACAGTACTCATGTGTTGAGATTAGTCGTGTGTTGAAAGAAATATAAATTCATGTGTTGAATAGAACAAATATTCATTTGTTGAATAGAATGACGAATTAGTAAAATATAAAGCCGTGTTGATTAGAGATGCGTTATTTTGACGTGAACGATATTTATATCGATTTTATTCAAATTGAAATGAATATTATAGCAAATTCGAATTGAAAACGATTTCAAAATGAAATGAATTGAAAACGATTTCGAAATGAAATGAATTGAAAACGATTTCGAAATGAAATGAACTGAAAACAATTTCGAAATGAAATGAATTGAAAACGATTTCGAAATGAAATGAATTGAAAACGATTTCGAAATGAAATGAATTGAAAACGATTTCGAAATGAAATGAATTGAAAACGATTTCGAAATGAAATGAATTGAAAACGATTTCGAAATGAAATGAATTGAAAACGATTTCGAAATGAAATGAATTGAAAACGATTTCGAAATGAATTGAATTGAAAACGATTTCGAAATGAATTGAATTGAAAACGATTTCGAAATGAATTGAATTGAAAACGATTTCGAAATGAATTGAATTGAAAACGATTTCGAAATAAATTGAATTGAAAACGAATTCAAATTGAATTGAAAGTGAATTGAAATGAATTCAAATTGAATTAAAATTTGAATTGAATAGAAATGAATTTTAAAACGAATTTATAAAGAAGAATTCAATTTTGATTTGAATTGAAATGAAAGTTGAAATTGCTTTCGAAACGATTTTAAAATGATTTATAAAATTCGTTTTAAATAGAAATCGACGAAATATATATTATATATATAATATAATGGCCTGAATAGAACGCGCTGCGCCGCGGCAGTTCGTGAATTTCGACCATTTATTTCAAACGGACATTGCGGGAGATCCGACCGTCGGATTCTCCTAAAACCGGAACCGTTGGGTTCGTATCGAAAAGAGCTTCCCAATGAATATTAGAAATTCGAAATCTAACGGTTATGTGGAATTACGTCCAAATCAAATTCGAAAAAGATCGCTGTAAGTGCAGTTCGATAGCCGTTGATGGAAATCGACTGTACGGGCCTTGATAAAATTATTAAAAATATCGATAATTTGTGTAAAATCATAATATATGATTTGGGAAAAATTGAGCTGAAGAATTCCACATTTGAATAGATAAAAATAGATTTTTATCGAAATGAGCTGGTTTTGAACTAGAATTAAAATCAATTTATTTTTGAAATAAATAAATTGAATTTGAAAGTGATTTTGAAAATAATCGATATTTCCAATACGTGAATTGGACTGGAGTTGAATCGAAATTATCTTCGGGATATTTCGATGTTGGATTTTGTGACTATACAGATATTGTTATGGGAATTTGAAAGATATATTTTATATCGTTATTGCCAATACGATATATGTTGGTTTCAGAATTTGATATTGAATATAAGCCGATATATTTTCTATTCAGAGCCTTGTATTTAATATCAAATGTGATTTGGGTTTATCGTGAATCGTGTTTTAGATGACATTGGTTCTTTAACCCAGTTAAAGGCATAATATTGATTTTTGAGAAGATTAAAACTAAATGGAGTTTTAATGAATCTTTAATTAGATTAAAAAGTGAATTGATAATTTAAATTATCAAATCTGAAAAGTGATCGAGAGTGGAGTATCACCAGTTTTGCTCCAAAGCGATAGTTAAATCTTTAATTGGATTTGAACGTGAAATGGTAATCAATTTTACCGATAACACCGTGGTGTTAGAAATGGAGTATCACCAGTTTTGCTCCATGGGATATATAGGTTGGGATTGGGAAATAAAATAAATAATTACTTCGGTGTGGTTCGCTAATCCCGACTAGTTTGAAATGATATCCAAAGGAAGATTAAAGAATAAATTTAGAAGAATTTATCTTTGATAAAATTAATGGGAACCTTTCCCTAAGAATGTGATTTTGTGAATAAAAGAATATTCTGAATTGGAATGAGGCGTTCATTGTGTTTGTGTAACATTTGTTAATTATATACGTGGGTTATTCAGAAAGGCCGGGTTATACCCATTCTGAATAACCGATTCGACGAGATGTCGAAGATGAAGACGGTGGTTGAAGACCGGAAGTCTTCACATCGTTTGGGTGATTACTGATGATCTTGATTGGGCTGTACACCCAGGATGAGGGAATCAGTTGGTGATCGTCCAGACGTACCTGGAGATGGATGGATATGCGAGGAAAGTGCCTCCGTTTTCGTTTAGACCCAGAACGAACTTGTAAATGGATTGTGTGTCTGACATTGGATTTTATTCTGTGTTGATTGATCTCTATTAAATATACATCTGTTTGGCGGCGGAGAATTTATTCTCTTGCTTAACGCCCTTCTCTGAGATGTACGAGCTCAGAGGTTGTATATCGATGGACATCAGTCGCATGGAGTGAATTGCCAGTGTGGAATGCGTAAGTGGCAATTGATCAAGGCTTCTATTGAAAAGCAAAGTCTTGTGGTTGATGATCAAAGCACGGCCTGTGTGGCGTAGCTTTGTGTGTAACGTGAATTCGCGAGCCTCACACCTCGGTATGAGTCAAAAACGAGAGACGGACCTGGGAGAGCACGACGTTTCTTTCTAGCTAGGGTGGTGTCAGTGACCTACCAGCCCTGACATTTATATACTTTTCACCTGTGTGGTTGTTGGATATGAGGCGCCTCGGATATAGGTCTGTAAGGACCGGGAAACGTGTGTTCAGGAATAACTAATCCTCAAAAGTAAGAGAGGACCGGCCCAGCCGATTCCAAGGATCAAAGTGGGGTCCTGAGGCATTTGCTAGAGTGTCTCGAACGCGGAGAGGAGCTTGCCCCTTGCCTCGACTCATGATGGAATCCAATTTCCAATACGTGTATTGCGGTTTTAATTGTAGAACTAGTAAGGCGACATGATAGATGGTACCCATGCCGCCTATGATTGATATTTATGATTGAAAATTGTTTTGACACTATACACTTATAATAGTATCAAATAATGTGATTTAAACGTATCAAGCATGCTTTGGCTGTTATAAGGGAAAACCCTATCCTCCGGCTTGCGTTGCATTGTGTGATGGGACCTGGGTCTTATAACAGCTTCATTTTTCTTTATTTAGCATTGCGCTGTTTGTTCTATGCACTGGTATTCTTGGGGGGAAACCCGTTCCGTGTTATACGGCGTGGTCCCTTGATTTACCTAACTTTAAAACCAATATTAATAACTGTTTTAGTTCTCACACCAGTCACATGACTGACCTGGAGTTTATTGTTTTAACCTAAACTCTGGGTGCCCCTATTTTCCACACGGGCAGCTAGTAGTTTTGGTTTTGCAGATTTATATTCACAGGGTCCTGATTAACAGCTGGAACGATGCTCGGAAAGCTCTGTATCCGTGTATCACTTTCAGTTGTGTTTTGTATATTTTCCGCTGCTATGTAATTTATTGTAATCTATGATATTTGTTGAATGTAATTTATTCATTTATACTCTGTATATTCTTGTATCTGATGGAATTGTTGTAATAACAATGAAATGTTCTTCCGTTTGCATTCTATTTTGTCTTGTCCTCCATTCTATCCGTGCTTTCCTTCACGGGGAAGTTCGGGTCGTCTCACTCATAAGGGAGAAACCCATTCCCTGTTATACGGCGTGGTCTTATGAGATATCGTTTATTTTCTAAACTATTTTAAATTGTTTGCTCGTACCAGTCCCATGACTGACCCGGAGTTTGTTTTGTTTTGTTTTACCTAAACTCTTGGGTGCTCAAATTTGTACGAGTAGTCAAGTAGTCAGGATTTATAGATATACTAGAAGGAGCTGGAGCAGAAGGCTTCAACAGCATTTTTATAGCTATTATTTATTTCCGCTGTGGTGTAAATGTTATACTCTAATAATGGTATTGTATATAGATACTGTTTTATTTCAAAGTCATGTTAAGAAATATATTTATTCATTCCACTGTGAGATTCGTGTTTACTCTGATGTTGTGATCTTTTTCTCCTTCTTTTATTCTAATTTTCTATCTTATCTATTCTCACACTCCAACTTCTTTCATTAACTATCTGGTATTTCCGATGCTTGGATAGTCGATGCTGTGTTTATATCGATAACCAAGGTCGCAAATCCCCTGGGTCGTTACAGTGTTATCAGATCTTAAGTTTAAGTAATTACCTTGGCTCTGTGGCGTAACTTAGTAGAGATGGGGTTAGCAATACCCTAGATTAGTTTAAGTGTATATATATGAGTGAACGTATTTGTAGATTTTATAAAAATGGTTTTATATTGTGGATATTTATTGGTTGAGTTGTTTATGGATTCTAGTCGATCAGTTTGATCCACGGTATCGATAGGAGATTCTAAACACTCGAATATGATGAATCGACATGGTATGTTTTGAAAAGAGGGTAAACAAAATAATTTTACCCAAGTTATATTTTGATATAAAGGATTTATATTGGAATGATTATAGTATGCTGGGTATATTGGTTGTTATTATAATCGAGTAAGATTATAAATTATGGTTATGTAAATAACCAATCAAAATTCATATAAGTGTAGTATATGGAATCAGATGAATTATATATGAATTTAAATCAGAATTGGAATTAAACTCTGGAAATGTGGAAAGGTGTTGTAAATAGATTTGGATTAAATATGAGAATTTTAAAATCCTGGGAGATTTTAAATTGTTTTACAAGCATTGTAAATGGTATTTTGAATTGATTTCAAAATGAAATTGTTCAAATATGAGTTTGAAAGGTGATATAGTATTGAACTCACTTCAGTAGCTAGGAAATAACCCTGATGATGCTTGCCACATCATCAATGTTCATTTTTGAGTTGTAAGTGATGGATTACTACCGAAGATTTTGATTTTTAATCGGTTTGAGAATAACAAGTTGTTTTGAATCCCGAAAGAGAATAATTGATTTTTGAGAAAAGCAAAGCTGTTTAAAACTCCCAAGAAGAAACAATTTGAATTGAAAACAAATTTAAGTAAAAATTTGTGAAAACAAATTGAAATTGAGTTAAAGCAAGTTAAGTGGAAGCTGTATTGAAATAGGATAAAATTATATCAAGAAAAATTGGAATCTTGAATAAAGTTGGACCCATGTGAATTGAGTTTATTTTTTAAATAAAAATTAGAATTGAATTATGAGATAAAGATAGCTGACTAAAAAAATTAACCAGTTAATGGAATATGTGGAATGAACTTAACGAGGTTAAGTAAGTTGAATTGATGAGTTAGGAGTTTGGAATCAAGAATGGAACTTTGGTTTGAAATGGAATTTGTCTTGGATACGTGAATGATTTGGTTTTGAGGACAAAATTGGAAATTGATTGGGAATGCATTTGTATATGCTGACATAATAGCAGACTGAAAGTGATAGAGCTGAATGCCCGACAAAAAGGTACAAGTTTATATTTTATATGAGTTTGGTTATTTTATGAGCCGATTTGGCAAGCCGCTTGGCTGTTTGATTTTCTTTTGAATTTGAGAAGGCCCAGAGAGGCAAGTTGTAGTTGTACCAATTGAGCCATACAAATGATATGATGGCGAAATTTTTCGAAATTTTAAAGTGTTAGGAAATTTTCAGAATTTTGAATTTTTTCGCTAATCAAAATAAATTAATAATTTAACTGAAATAAATTAATTCAGTCAAAAATGAAGTTAGAGGTAAACCAATAATTTTAACCCAGTTAGTAAGGTTTGTTTTCTGCCTTAGCAATTTCGAGGATGAAATTATTTTAAGGGGGAAAGAATGTAACATCCTGTATTTTTTTAATTATTTATTTAATTATTTAAATGTTGGTTTAGAGATTTAAATGGTTTAAATTAAATAACTTTGAATATTTAATTAATATAAATTTTAGAATAATATATTTAATTCCGAAATAATCGGAATTAAGTTAAATTCACAGTATTTTGTGAATTGGATTATTCATGAGATTTAATTCAATTTAGAATTGAATTATATTAAGGAATATATTTAAATAACAACAATTTGAACGTATAATTATAATACAATTATAATTGAGCTCGAAATGGCGCAGCAGTTCGTAATTTGGCGATTCGAACTTTAAACGAATATACAGAATTAGTTTTAAATCGGATTTCTGTGAAAGTAGAAACGTTTGGAGCTGGTGAAGTATATTTTTTTAATGGAAGAGAAAAATCGGAATTTCATCAGGTAGATTTTGATTTATGACCAAATAAAACTTCAAAATAATCATTATGGAACGTTTATAAGCCATAACGATATATTTAATTATAATTAAATATTGGCTTCGAAATTGGACAAATCCTTTTAGACATAGTTATAATTTAATTTTTAGAATTTTTCTGTAATTTTTATTTTGGAAAATAAGCACCTTTTATTTTGGAGTGTTTTGCACCCTATATCAACATTTCGGGGTTTCACAGAATTAGTTAACGAACCTTTATTATTATATTTTTAGATTGTGACACCGAGCTCGACACGACGGTATTTTTTTCTGTCCGTACGTAAGTGGAATTCTACGGGTATTCACGCAAAGACTTCTCATACCTCATTTTCATGCGCTGCAGCTGTATCCATCCTTTTCAACAATGAGTGTACCCACAGTTCTCGTTGATTGGCAATAAAGAATACCGTAACGTATAAATATACTTACCTTAGCAAGTAAGTAACCAAGTATTTATATTTCAAAATATATACTATCGATCACGATGCAGACTACTCTCTTGCGCGTAGGCTACTAATTAGAAGGGAATGTACACTAAACTAAAGTTATGATAAAGCACATCATATACTTTTAAGATGTCAGCAAACCTATATGTAGATAGGGGTAACTCCTATATCTTAACAGCGAAGACTCCTAACATTATAAATACACGTGGTTTGGTTTCTTCTTCACGAGATAAAAGCTTCCAAGTTTTCTATGGCATTTGAAATAATAAAAATAAAAGTAAAATCGAATAAAATCTTCCATGGAAAATCTTGAAAACTCGTATACATGAAACCTGCATTCCTTTCTCCTCATTCTCAGACCTATTTTGAAAAGGGGCGATATGATTTTCTTTTTGGAGTTCAAACGCTATAACAAGTCTAGGGTGACCGTCTTTTAGTGGTGGAGGAGATGTCGAGAGGTTGGTGGAAAAGTGTTCTGAAGGGCAAGACGCAAGCCCGGATGCTCCAAGGTGGTGATGTTTATAAAGAGATTATGTTGAGGATTAACAAGGTACTTCGAGTTGGCCTTGTATATGTGATAACGTGAGTTTTTGGGGGACGATTTCTAAGTACAGTGAGGTTTCTAGAAGCTCAAGATGTTGAGAAGCTTGAGACCCATTGTATAAGGTGCTGCATGGGGACAATCACGCATTCATGCACAGCAGGTAGAAGAGGGTCGAAAAGCGTGTGTGGTGGAGTAGCAATTTGTTTGAAAACGTGGAAGGTGGGAGGCTTGATCATGGTGTTGGTGGAGAGACGTGGGTCATTGTAGTATGAGAAGAGAAGTGGGAGTACGAGCACGGCCATAATAGCATAACTATTCGAAATATGGGAGCTACAGTCTTTAAAGTAGAGTTACATTGAAGTGGATTTTGAGTTTGTTGCATTAAAGCGGAGTTTGCTTTTTGTGAAATAGTATATACTAGAGCATGCCGTTTTGGAGTAGAAGCAAATGGTATAGGCTTGTATGTTTGAGACGTGACTTGGAATTTTTGGATTGGAACCTTGCATTTGAAAACGTTGTGAAGGGAAGAGTAGTCATAATAGTGGATGTGGGATTGTTTAAAGTGGGGCATGAACTTTCGAAAATGGCTAGTGGTAAACAATTTGGAGCGCGGATGTTTTTTCCATAGGGAAGAAGGAGAACACGAACTGACCCGGGGATGGGGTTTTACTATGTGGTGTGGGCCGACTTTAAAGTTTAAAGCCCAAATAAAAAAATTGAAAGGGTGGAAGTCAATGATTTAGTTAAACTCCGGCTTCCCTCCTCAGTCAAACGTTCATATGTTTTGGAGAAGACGCATAGGGCGGTACTGTTTTAAGTGGGCCAAGGAAATATAAAGGTAAAGGCCCATATTAGAAATACATATATATATGTAGTTTAATTTTAATGCAAACAACATATACACACTTGTAAAGTTAATAACTTTTTCATACTTGATCAGAATTAGATAAAACAAGATCCGCTGGGATCGTATGGACGACGGCTGCACAATGGAACTGACTGGGAGTGAATTGGAGCTCGTTACAATTTATAGCGAACTAAATTGTCTGTCTGAATCAACCGACAATTATCGTTATTTAATAATGATCGTCCAATGTGAGTAAATCTCACTAAGGCTGTACAATTTATATTTTTATAAATACAATCTACTATTGATAAATGACGATTGATTGTTGTGTGTTGATTGTTTGGTTGAATTGCTGATATATAGGTTGAAATTATAGATAACGATATATATATATAAATCGTTTAATCAAAAATTGATTATGTTTACCAGAATATTTCATATTGAAATGAAATTGATGTTATTTATATTGTTTAACATCTGTGGATGTAGGGAAACAGGTTGAAGGAATCCAGTTAGATTCCTCAATATTTATAATACTTTTGTTTTCATATATTGTGATATATAATCTGTGATTGATTATGATGACGCTGGTCCTGTTATTTAGTATTTTAAATGCTATAAGAAATACTGGAATATAAACAAAGAGGAAATTTTCAAAGTGTATGTTGAAAATAAAACATTTGGAAAACAAATATTGGAATATATAAAAGGAAAATATAATTAAGGAATATTTATTTAGAAAATAAATATAATTTTATAAAAAGGAAATATTTATAAAATAAAAAGTATTATAAAAGGAATATTTATTTAGAAAGTTAATTATACTATAAAAGGGAAATATTTGGAAAATGAATAGAGTTTTATAAAAAGAGAATTTTTCGTTAGGAAGGTTTAGACCCGTGCTTCGGACACGGGTGTAAAATGATATTGATTTAAAGTAAATATTTTGCAAATAAAATATTATAAATGAATGTGGGGTTTGAATTAGGGATTTAAATGGAATTACTGAAATTAGAAACTGACTAGAAATTAGTTTATTTGAATGGCTTTCTGGGTACTGATCCGACGTTGGTTTCGGCTTTCGAGGTTTATGCTTGGGAAGTTGTTCTCTTACTAGTTTATAGTTAGAGACTGATAGAGGTGGGAAGATAATAATGTGTGAATCAGAAACGGAAACGTTTTCCAAAGTTAATAAAGTATATTTTCTAATTTTATAAAAATAAGGAAATTATGAATATATGGAAACGATAAATGGGAAATGAAATGATGATTGATCGGTAAGATTTCCATTTGGAAATACGACCATGTGGATTTATCGTAACTTTATTAACTTTGGAAACGATAAAGCGGAGTCTGTCTAGTCCCAGGACGACCTGTATGGAAGAATGTCTGACAGAGTATATTTAATAGATCGCGTAAGTTGATCTCTTCAAAAGAAATTACGTTTGGTGGAGGAGGAATTCGTTTCTCTTAGCTATATACCCGTGGTATTTTTAGGGAAATCAATTTGTGATTTGGCAGGTATGATGATGTGACATTCAAAGTAAATAAAGGTGTGATCTATACGTTATGGCCTCTAGCCTCACAACCTGGAAATGGTATAAAATCAGGTAGGTCGCATGGCTAAGTGGTAAGCTGCCAATTAGGGTGTATTGTCACATGACCTAGAGAAATTCCATTTTACTTCTATAATCTATTTCGATGCTATCCCTTTCGGGAAATGGTTGCTGATCCCAACTGTTGGTGATAATACATTCGGTACACTCAAGCAAAATGATTGACCGGTTATGTTTAGCCTGGGTTACAAGATGTTCTTGTTGAACACGGTGTATTCCTCTCTAGAGATACACTGTTGGAAGGTGATCCAATACCTTTCCAGTTGGAATCCATTACCCAATAAGCGCCTGTGGTTTTTGATTATATATTATGTATGTGGAACGTGAGATGAAAGTATTCTGCTAAATGATTATAAGTTGTGATTAAAAGATTCTATTATAATATCAAAAGAGTTTTAATATAAAGATTATCATTCTTGACAAAGGATTTTGAAAGGTTAAATCAAGTGTTTTGGATTCTGATAAGGGAAAAAACTGTTCTGTGTTATACGGCGTGGTCTTATGAGATATCGTTTATTTTCTGAAACTGTTTTAAATTGTTTACTCATACTAGTCCCATGACTGGCCCGGAGATTGTTTTGTTTAGTTTTCCCTAAACTCTTGGATGCTCAAATTTGTACGGGAAGTCAAGTAGTCGGGATTTACAGATGCACTAGAAGGAGCTGAAGAAGGAGGCTTCAGCATCGTTTTCATAGCTATTGTTTACTTCCGCTGTGATGTAAGTGTTATACTCTAATGATGGTATTGTATACAAATATTTTTTTTATTTCAAAGTTATGTTATGAAATATATTTATTCATTCCGCTGTGAGATTCGTGCTTATTCTGATGTTGTAATCTTTTTCTCCTACTGCTGTTCTAATTTTCTATCTTATCTATTCTCACCCTCTAACTTCTTTCATTAACTATCTGGTATTTCCGATGCTTGGATAGTCGACATTGTGTTTATGTCGATAACCAAGGTCGTAAATCCCCCGGGTCGTTACAGGGTATGTGAATTTCGGGTGATGCTTTGAAGAGGGGAACGACAGTGGTGATCTTAGGTGAATTGAATATGGAGTATATGTCAAATTCGGTTGTGTGTGGAGAGGTTGAGCGAGCATGCTGCTATGGTTTGATTTTGTGGTGATCGAGTCGTGAAGTGGTGGAGTGAATATGAGTAGAGTATGAAACTGTGAATTCTTGTGATAGTATTATATAGAGGGAGGTGGTCATGAGAGATGAATTACAGTGGTGGTTATATGGATGGGTGTTGAAGGTGATAAGAGTATTTGTGTTGATGTTTGGTGATGTATTGGTTGATGAAGATGGTCTGAAGGCTGTGATGTAATATGGGGTGAATGAAGAGTATGCTTATGGAGGGTGGTATGTGGAGGCTGCAAAGCAAGTGAATGGTAGTGGGTGTAGCTTGAGATGTTGTTGATTTTATTGGGGTGATGGATGGCGACTTTATGGCTAAGAGGAGGTTGATGTTGTCGATATCAGTGGCAACGGGGGGAAATTGATGGTATATGGACAGCAGTTTGTAGGTAGTGAGGAGATGATTTGAATTGTGAAGGGGGTCGGTGCTGACTGTTTTGTATATGAGGATGGAAGATGGACAACGAGAAGCAGTTGTCGATTGGAGGGCATGCAACTGCGTGGTTGGCGTGGAGACTGTAAGCTAAGGAATAATTGAGGGGAAAAGAGAACAGAAGAAAAACTGTATGCAATGTGAAAGAAATTGCAGTGAACCAAAAGATGAAATGTAAAAATAGTAATGTAGTGTGTGACAGTAAGGATTCGTAGTGAAATGTGTATTTGCAAATGTATTTAATGTGGTTGAACGAAACAGTTAACAGACTACAAATTGAAATAAACTATGAACAGTGCACAAAAACAAGATTTTTTTAAAGACTTTAAAATTAAACAATACAAATGGTAAGACTAAACACAGCAAAGTGCACACACATTCAATTGAAACATGAGCAAATAAACACTCTCTTTTTTTTAGATGGAGATATGCACTAAACAATGGTGTGCATTAGTAAGATTACAAAAACAAAGGCAAAGCCAAACAATGAACATTAAGATAGAAATATGGGGGTTGTAAACAAAAAAAAATGAAACTACAAGAGCTATTCTAATGAAAAGGAAACACAAAAGCGATCAAATAAACACAAACAAAAACAAACCTCTAGTGAACAAAACAAGAAAGACAAAATGCTACATACAATTTTTTTTGTTTTGTCTAAAAAAGGACAACACACAAGAAAATTAATTCGAAAAATAAAATCAAAATTAAATTTCTTCCCCGACAATGGCGCCAAAAACTTGTTCGATGGAGAATATTCTATCGATTAGGAAATCGTAGTGAAGTCTATTAAACCGCAAGTGCACGACATACACTTGTAGTACGTGGCGAATACGGGTCGATCCATGGAGAAAAGAAATAATTTTAGATTATATTCAATCAAATCAAAATAATGTTAAGAGAAATGTTAACTACAACTAAACTAAACTAGTAAATTAAGATAGATAAAAATAAGAGAGTTAAATATCAACTTAGAAGCAAATCAATTAGCCCAACATAAGGTATTAAACATTAACACAATCTCCAACACACTTGTTTAACTCTCAAGAAAATTACAAAAAGATAAGAATAAAATCTATTTTAAGCATGACTTATTAACTATTGTTTAAAATATATGCCATCAAATATCAATTAAAACAATCACTTTTTTCCATAATCATATTTCCATTAAGCACAAAACCAGAACACAAAATCAAAATATGTTGCATCTACATAGTCAAGAGAGCTTCATTGCCCCTAAATTAAAGAAGTTTAGCTTCTAATATATGTAATCATGCTAATAAATGTACATTTCAACATAAACAAGAACAAAAAGGAATTGGAGAACTAAAGAACAAGAATAAACGAAACTAATCTACTTGCATGAAATGTAAATCTACACTACTAACATAAAAGAAAAAGAGCATGTAAATAAAAGAGAACTAATTAACATTACATTAGAATAATGGAAGTTACATAGAAAAAGAAATGACGAAGTAGCCATTAAAGAGAAAGAGAGCTTTGATCCTCAAAACTAAACTAACAAAAGAGAGGATACATTTAGATGTCCATAAGGGGTTATATATACATGTTTTAAGACCCTAACACTAATCCATTTTTGTTGGGAACTACCAACAATACCATCTTTATGAAGCTTCCATTTGCCTTTATCCACTAATGAATCATTAAAAGTGCATGAAGTTTGTGTTGTGTCCATTATCCAATACATTAGCCCTCACATATAGTATTAGAGAAAGAAGGATAATAGGTAGGGTCAACAATTAAGTTGTGTGTGAATTAATTCAATCTCCGTTCCTTTGTATCCACATTGTGCATGCATATCTCCATGTAAACTTCATGTGCATACTTAATTTTTTGCTCCTAAATTCCTACAAGACACATGAAATAAATACGTAAATTTTGTAAAAAATAAATGCATGCACAAATGATTGTTTTAACCCAATAATAAGATGAATGCATGATAATTTGAGAATTTTGGGTTTTTGGTTAAAACATGTAAAAATAGCCCATTTTTGTTATTTATTTAACCAGAACAAGAATAAATGTATGAATATAAATGTGTGTATTTACGTGCGCATCAATGTTGAACCCACTATTAATTTTGCACAATGGACTAATGAACAGAAGGATTCTGCACAAAGTAATTCTAAGGCTATGAATATGTTATTCTGTTCATTAGATAAAAATGAATTTAATAGAGTATCAATTTGTAAATCTTCTTATGAAATACAGAAAACCTTGCAAGTTACTCATGAAGGAACAAATAAAGTTAAACAGACAAAGATATCAATGCTAACAAATCAATTTGAGTTACTTAAAATGAATCAGAATGAATCTATCTCTGATATATACTGTTGATTCCAGGAAATCACGCACTCATTAATGGATTTGGGAAAAACTTATTCTTAAGAGATCAAGTTAGAAAAATTCCTTACTCTCTAACTCCAGAATGGGATCAGAAAACACCGACAATAGAAGAGGCCAAAAATATCAGTGAAATGAAGATTGAGGTGTTAATTGGAAACTTGATGTCATTCAAAGTATAGTTACAAAGAAGAAAGAAGAATAAGTCATCAGAAAAGAAATCTATAGCATTCAAAGCAGTAAATGATTGTTCTGATTCAAGCAGTAAGGATGATGAAGAAATTTCCTTAATGACATGGAATTTCAGAAAAATTTTGAGATATAAAAGGAGGAATAATTTTTAGAAAAATATTCAAGGAAGTTTGGGAAATGATACTAATAATGATAGATGATACAACTATGACAAACCAGACCATATAAAAAGGATGTGTCCATATCCAGATAAATCAGGTCAACAAACAAACGATAATTCGTCAAAGAAGAGGAAAAGAGCATATGCAGCAACATTAGATGATTCAGATTCATCATCAAGTGATGAAGAGCTAAAAACCGAAAACTCAAATATGTGCTTCATAGTGACTCAGGAATCAGAAAATATCGAAGGAATGGATATAAAAACCATGTACGCCTTAATTAATATTTTTTGATTAAAATAGTTGAATGGAGGCTTGTTTGATTTCCTTGTTTGAAATTTGAATTCTAAAATTTAAATTTGAAATTCGAATTACGAAATTCAAAATAAAAAATATTAAATAATAATAAAATAATATATATAAAAATAAAAATTGTTTTTAAAATATTTTTTAGAATTGATATCATATCAGGAAGTAATTAAACAGAGAATATAGAATATTAAATAATATAAACAAAGTCAAAAACTCACATGAATTTTGAACTGTCGCATGTACGTTGACATACATGAGTGTACATGTCGACATATACACCAGAATTTGAAATTCAAACTTTGAATTTCAAATGTTTAAACTTTTAAACTTCCCGCTGCCTTTTCACCAACTCCCAAGGTCTGAAAAGATGTCCTCTATTCAGAAAGATGTGTCTATTTGCTCTCTATTTAATCATCTATTCAATACTACTCTTTCTACTTCTCATTCAAAATTCAAAACTATTTTAACACCCCAAAAATTTAAAGAACATTATAATGATGAGCTTGAGAGTAATTAATTAAATATTGGGAATTAAGTAAAATGGACTGCGCCATTGCATTCATCTCGGAATTCTGATTAAGATAGACACCAAGTTTGCGTAAAACAGACATCGTATGAGAAAGTTATTAAGGTTAGAAGTTTGTATACGTATAAGAGAAATATATGTAAACAAACATCATCTAGAATTCAAAATAATTCGAAAACCAGAGGTGGGAAGGCGCAGGAATTCGGCCCGTTTGGGGTCGACCCCGTGCCCTATAGGTATCAACCCATGGGTCGACCCCATAACAAGGGTGTCGACCCTGGGGTCCCCCCTTCACCGGACGAATCTGGAACTGCTGTGTGTCCTAGTTCGTTGGATGATGACTATATAAAGGACCTTAATCCCATTGTTTTAATCATCTAAATCAATGGCGACAATGAGATGCTGGCCCGGCTCAGAGTAAAATAGCCTATTCTTCTTCAACAACAAGTTATACGAATTCAGAGATCTATGCTGCAACATATACAAACAATTCTCTGTTCTTTAGATCCAATCACGGTGAGTTTATGTTATTTTTAGATGTAAACACCTTAAATGTAATCTTGACATATTTATAAGTTTGGATCTAAGCCTATGCATGTTAGTAACCTGAATCATAACAGATCTGCCATTACTTATATACCTAATTTACTGCTTAGATCTCATATGCCTAATCATGATATCCCTATTCTGCTTTTTTGCCTAATCATTTCACTGTATGCGTATTCTGATAGTTTGCTTAATCATGTCACGGTATGCCTATTCTGTTAGTATGACCAATATATCATCATACGTCAGTCTTATTTACTATGCCTATTCTTATTCTCATCTCTCCCTCTTTCCCTTTTTGTTTTAAAAGCCAGGCTACCCTCGTGCCTAGGCCTATAGCTGAAATACGCGAGCCCCTAAATTGGGGAATAATTCACATTGTAAAACATGATAGGGAATTTTGGGCATAACTTTTCCTTGAGCCAAAACTTTAATTTGGGGGCATAATCCATACCTTGATCTAAACTTTAATCGAGGGCATAACTTGTATCGTGAATCAGACAGGGATTTGGGGAATAATAAACATGAAAAATTGGTTAGTAACGGAAGTGCCTAGGAGTACAATAATTAGAAACTGTAACCGTGCTTAGACATCGGGTTAGATTACACTTGTGGTAGAAGCATGCCCGGACCACTCGACATATCCAGCAACCACAGTGGTGAATCCAATGTAAGGGGTTTAAGTGCATAAATGTACACGTTATGGTGCTAAGACACGAGGTTAAGTCCAACTTGTGGTAGAAGTCTTCCCGGTCCCAACCTGCATATCTAGCATCCACAAGTGGTAGACTTAATGTGGGAGGTCTAAGTCATTAATAACCATAAATGAATAAATGGTAATAAACTTGTAATACTTAACCTGTTTGAATCTGTTAGGGTTACATGAACCTATCAACTTAAGTAAGGGTTAAGTAAACTAGCTTAAATCAGTGGGAGGGTTAAGTTAATCTTGTAAAATATGTGGGGACGGCTTATACAAATAAACCCAACAAACATAACCTATTTGGGTTATGCATTCTTGTTAAACCGGTAGGCATATCCTGTTGAAATCCTAGTAGTGGGGATGCTAGCCTAGGTGGAAGCTTGTATTATCCGGTGTGGGGGACCCTTATCAGTCAGTAACTTATATTGGTGTCAAACGGAGAACGCTGAAATAGGTCCAGGTCAGGGCATGCTTACTGAGTTGGTTGTAAGAGGTCCATCTAAGGGAATAGTGTGGGCGGCGCATTCTGATATGGTCATGTGCATGCATGGGTCCGGTCCAGGGTGGTTAAGACGTTGTGACACCTGTAGATATGGTTGTGCACATTTGTAAAAACACAGGGTGCCACTATAGGAAGTCATATATCCTACTATGAGGCCATCACAGGATATCTACGAGTTAGGTAGCCAATCGATTGGGGGTAGTAATTGGGGTACATATAGTCTTGCTTGTTTATGAGCCCGTTATTATCATTGAGGGTAACACATGTCAGTTCTGTTGGGTTACCTTTTATTGTATGGGGTAAAATCTCTCACTAGAAGTACACCTAGGTCTACCATCTTTTACTTGTTGGGATCATCTTGTTCTTGTTATACTAGCATTGGTGCAGAGAAAAGTATTTGAGAAGCACTATATATTCTATTCTGTTTATCTTGTTTACCTTGTTATACCTGCCTTATGACAATGTTATCTCACTTTCTAGTTTATATCCCTGTCATGAAGCTTTTAATTATTTATATGCTAAAAGTAACTAGACTCGCCAGACTTTATGTCTGACCCATTTTGTTACCTCTTCTCTCTCTTCCCCCCCCCCCCCCAAAGTTATTAGGGTGGGAATTCTCTAGCTTGATCAGAATTCTTATTTCATTCTGCTTGGAGCCGCTTAGATGTACCACTTGATTTCGTATCTTCTCTACTATGGCTATATTTGGGGATTATGCTCTTTTTATGTATTATTGTACTCTGATGATAATTTTGGTACAAGATAGAGTTTTATGTTTTTAGCAATTCAGACATATTATGTAATTGGGTTCGGACCATGAAGCTTTTCTATTTAACAAAGTTTTTAATTCCGTTGTTATTTTATATCTATCTTTTTTGTTTACCTATAATGCTTCACGAAACTTAATGCATTCTGATAAAAAGTGACATTAACGGACGTGGGGTGTAACATTTGGTATCAGAGCTGAAGGTTACCAGACCGGATAAAAGTTTTTGAAAATTGTTTTCAAAAAAGTTTAAAAGAAAGCATTTTCAAAAGAAAAGTCTGTTTTGAAGAGCATATTCCCTAAAGCTATATGAAATATCTTTAGGTTCTCTGTTTTAATCCCTTTTTCGTTTTCTTTTTCTTTTTAGCATGTCTAGGGAACCTAATATTCCTGAAGACGTGCAGATACCAGCTTGGTTTCGTAGGTATCTAGAGGCTACGACACCTACTGGAGGCCAAGTAGATGCCTCTCCCCCAGCTGCAGCCGCTGTTCCTCCACCTTATCCGTGTGTTGACAATTTCTCTAAGATATGCAAAAAAAATTATGCTATAGGCGGGAAGCCATTCTGAGGAACTAAGACTTTCATAGAAGCAAGGAATTGGCTTAAAGAGATGGAGGATTTGCTTGAAATTTTCGAAGTCGACGATCGTAGGAAGATTCAGTTAGCCGTTTGGTAACTGAAGGATGAGGCTTCCTTTGGTGGGAAGTGACACAGGTAAGACATTCAGTCGAAACTTGGGATAATTTTCGACAAAGATTCAAAATGAAGTTTCTTTAACAAGCCAAGCAAAATATGCAAATGGAAAGATTTTTTGGCACTTAAGCAAGGGGCCATATATGTCAAAGAGTATGTTAGTAAGTTTAATCAATGGGCGAGGTTTGGGCTGGAGCTAGTAAATACCCCACACAAGAAAGCTTTGAGGTTTGCTAGAGGTTGAATGAACCTCTCCGTGGGTTGGCTATGTTTCATATTCCGATGGGAGCAACTTTTGAGAAACTCATTGATATAGCATTGATGCGTGAAGAAGATAAAGGTGAAAAGAAAGATGCTAAGGTTGAGAAAACACAGAACAAGAAAATATGGCCTAAGAAAAAACAACAACAAAAGAAGGGCGGAAAGAACGACAAAGCTCGAGATAAGAGGAAATTCCATAATAGCGGACGCGAGGGTCATTGGATCAAGGATTGCAAGAAAAGGAAGAACAATTATTTCCATTTTGGAGAAGTTGGACATCTTGTTAAGGATTGCTCGAAGAAGCAAAGACATGGCCAATGGGTAGGATCATCTGGAGGCAAGTGCATTCTCTCGTGGCCAGTGCGCCAGACAGAGGTAGGAAAGTTTCGATGGAAGGTTTATTTCTCTTTCCAATCATCCTGTTAGAACTCTTTTTGATTCTGGCGCTTCGCATTCTTTCATATCTGATTATGTGGTTGAGTCTATACACCTTAGTACTAGTATGGTTTTGGATCCTGTTGTTGTCTCAAAACCCATTGGTGGTACAGCTCATTTATCTATGATTCGTCAGGGTTTGAGAATATCTGGGTTAGGCATCGAGTTTGAAAGCGATGCATTTCTGCTCGGTTTCATGAGTTATGGTTCGATTCATGGGATGGATTGACTAACCATGTATGGTGCCATTCTAGATTGTGAGAGAAGGGTCTTTAAACTTTTGACTTGCCATGGGAGGACCCTTGAGATTTCTTATGACCCTAAAGGTTCTATCATGCTTAGTTTCCTATATTTGCTTGTTGTATCTATCGATGATCTACGATCTGTACTGGTAGTCTGTGAGTATCCTGTTGTTTTTTAGGAGGTTCAGGGCTTACCTCCGAGGCACGATGAAACACCCCACCCTCCATTAAGGCCACTCACAAGGGACTGCCTTAACTTTGGTGGAGGTTTGTAAGTAAAAGTCACAGATAAAACACAAGAAAGATATAAACACATATATATAAGTAGTGGAAACAAACAGACTTTTATTTCATAAAATACTTGTTCATACAAAATATTTCCATAATTGTCTCATAACAACTTCCAAAACATTACATCATCATTTATGTCTTGGTTATTAAATAAACAAGCATAAAACATGGTTAAAACTGCAAAAATCCTCATGATTGTGTCCAACCGCCATAGCCAAGGAGAGGGAGTCTAAACCGTACATCTACTATCTTGAAGCTTGCAAAGAGTCTGACTAAGCTGAGTTGTTTCCTCCCTGTGGACCTGATAGGGGGGAAAACGGAAGAAAAGAAGAGAAAGAAAATGTGGTCAAACATAAAGCCTGGTAAGTCTAGTGACTCTTCAGTACGAGAATAAGAATAAGGGCATGATAAGTATAAACTGGAAATAGGAGAGTGTCATAAACTAAGACAAAGCAGTTTTAATCGAATATACTATCGCACAATGTACTATATCTCTGCACCTACTTGTATTGTCTTAACTGGCACCCCATGCTGGAGGTAAAGCGATCCCCTTTTTCTAAAGATCGGCTCCTACTCGCATAATCATCTGTGTCTTACGGCCCCCAAAGATTGTAGATACCTATGTTGGCCCCACCATGGGGTGCATCAAGTCCCATGGTGGCGAACAGACACAATCCTCGGAATGCATAGGTTATACTACTGGTGCCCCTAGTGCCCTGTTTGTCTGCTCCGAAGATGTGCACGCCCGCACTCCGTTAGAACCTACACTGTTGCACCCACCGCCGTCGTTTTGACCGCTTACAATCAACCCAGTAATCGTGCCCCACCCTGCCTAGTTTCAGGGTACCATGATACCTAATTAGGTTACTGCTGAAATGGGTCCCCGTTATTAGCGTTTTCTAGTCAAACATGCTAAGTGGTTAAGTGTCTGTATTTACCTATCCCTACCCATCAATTTCATTAACATGTTGAATTGGTTAAGTGTTTTAGTTAACTTAACCCTACCATCCTGACTTGTCTGTCCTTAGCTTCTTAAAGCACTGATCACTCACATTAGACAGATATTGTAATGGTTACTGGATGTGCCGGTCGGTTCCGAGCAGGTTTACACCGTAACTCAGTCTAACCTCGGATCCTTATTAGGCTCCATGCAACCACCCACATTGGATAGGTATTGTTGTAACTACTGGACAGCCGGACGGGTCCGGGCAGGCTTACATCACAACTCAATCCAACCTCGTGTTAAGCATATTCGTATTTTCTAAATCTACATATTTATCTTTAATACCTAATATATGTAAATTTAATGTTATGGCCCACTTTCCAAGTTCATCCTTTTTGGTATAAGAATTTATACCGTTTAAATGCCACCAATTTTGGCATGTGACAAACATGCCAATTTCACATATTTTTATCTCAAGTTTTACTAATATTCCCAACGTTACTCCGTTTAAACATTAGGCTAACAATCTTAGCCTAATTTTCGTTCGCTTAGTTTTTAACATATAATATTAGGCTAAAAACTTAGCCTAATTTAGCGCACACAAATTGGCGTAAGGGATTTCATAAACATAAACATGACATAGGTGTAAACTTGGCATTTTTGGCATAGTCAATATGAACATCATAGGTGCGAACTTGCAAAATAGTCAACATGAATGTGAACTTGCAACATCAACATATATGTGAACTTGCATTGAAATAGGTATCTAACCAAATAGGTGTCACATAAATTAGCATATGATTTAGATAACATAAGCCTAAACTTGTTTTTGGATCTAGGCATAACATCGAGCATAACTAGCATATGACAAGAATATGATAATTTCATAATTTTATGACAAGGGTGTGAACTAGATCCAATCATATGTCTAATTACAACATGAAACACATATTAAAGTGGATCCTGACATGGATCCAATTTTGGAACTTGCAACTCTCTTACAACATACTAGCATGCATGTGAACATAATCGTTTAGGCATAAAGGTTCTAGCATATATATACATACATATATATATATATATATATATATATATATATATATATATATATATATATATATATATACATGAAATCTTAATCACATACAACCTATATAATCACATAAACATATAGGTGTCGATTACAATATGAACTATACAACTTGCATGTGATTCTATATATACAATAGGATCAATATCAACTCAACTATACCACAAACATCACAATACCACAATCATTTCAATATATAGATGTAAATTAACATCGTTGTTACATAATAACACAATTCCATTTCTGTTTTACATCGAATCAAATCCAAACTTTATTCACATCGGAAAAATCACTATACTTACAACAAACGGCGGTCTTGTTTTCTGATTTCTGATTTCTGAATTCTGAATTTGAATTGCTTTCCTTTAGGTAGACTAACGTTGATTTTATTATTGTTTTAACTTTAATTTGGCTCGTCTCCAAGCTTTTTTCCAAGTGGAGGCTCCTCCTAGTTTTCTCCCGACAGCATGGCAGCTCCGTCTCTAATTTCTTATGTGAATTTAGGTTAGAGTGTTGAGTTATATTTATAGAATTTCAGATTGATTTGAGCCGTCAGATGATCACAGACGAATCTAGACCATTCACTTTGAGAGGAGCCAACCAAAATGAGACATGTCAGCCCTAGTGACACAGCCGAGCCTCAGAAATTGACCAGAACCCGACTAGGCCAGCCAGGTCCAAACCATGTCGACTGGGCAGGTCGACCCTATGGTCTACCTGGTCACCCAGGTCGACCCCCAGGTCGGCCTGGTGCCTGGGCGGGAATTTTCCCGCCCAGTCCAGTTTGGTTCTGAATTCAAAATTTGAACCGATTTTTGAACTGTTTGAATTTTAATTCGAATTCTGAAACTTCCGGAGGTCATAACTCCTTCATACGTTGTCTGATTCACGCAAACTCAAACTCTATCTCAAGCAGAATTCCGAGATGAACGCAATGGCATAACCCATTTCCCTTAATTCTTTCATTAAGGATTAATTATACTTAAATTTGTTAATTTACAGTTAACAGAAAATTCGGGGTGTTACATTCTCCCCTCCTTAAAGGATTTCGTCCCGAAATCTTCAAGTCTAGGAGAACATAAGTCCTAACATCAAATCATCCATCTACTCAACCATCAAACACAGGCGTCGATTGTCCTTAAAAGACTTCTAATGCTTTATGATCATGTGCACAGTGTGTGTACATGCTCTTATCTAATGCAAAAATTAGGCGGTCTACTGATTCAGTTGACCTCCTTAATGCAAACCATGTAAGTTCCATGAATCCATTATGTATGCAAATTTTTCACTACCCCTAATTCTACATGAGTGCTCAACAATTCGTACAAGTGCGACATCCATATGACGACATATCAAATTTCAACCACATACAAATATGAATACACATATGCATATGCAGTATGAAGTGACTGAGCCGATCTATAACCTAGGTTGTGTGTGTATATGCATCCACGAGCAACCACTAGCAACCACTTGCAGCCATCAACCATAACATGTTTCAAATACATGTTTACATCCAAAGGGGTTTCTACCTAAGGATAAAAGGATAAGACCGAGGAGATATACCTAAAAAGATAGATACAAACACAACTTAAGGAAAGAGAGAACAAAGATATACCCTCAAAAAGAAAGGGGTAGGCTATGCGTATTCTGTCCTCAGTTTCCCAAGTCGCGTCTTCCTCGGCATTGCTCCACTGATCTTTGACGAGCTTGAATTCGTGGTTGCGTACCTTTTTCACTTCAGTTCCTATGATTCAAGTTGGAACTCTCCTCACTGTTGTTTTACGTTCCACTTCGGCTTCTTCTAGAATGCTTGGCTCCACCACTTCCGCGGATTCATGTGGACATTTTTGGAGATGAGAAACGTGAAAGACGTTGTGAATTCTGGCCTATCTTTCAGGCAGATCTACTCTATAAGACATTTTCCTAATCTTCTTGATGATAGGGAACGGTCCTACAAATCTCGGTGCTAGCTTTCCCGTGGATCCAAAACGAACGACGTTCCTTAAAGGAGATACCTTAAGGAAAACCCTGTCCCCAACCTCAAACTCAAGGTCGGTCCTTTTTTTGTCGGCGTAGAATTTCTGTCTGTCTTGGGCTGTCTTCATTCTCCTTCGTATCAAGTCCACTTTTTCTGAAGTCTCTTGAATCATGTCTAGCCCAAGTATAAGTTTGTCAGTAGACTCCCACCAACAAGTTGGTGATCGGCACGGTCTTCCATACAAAGCTTCGAAGGGCGCCATACCAATAGTGGCCTGGTAACTGTTGTTGTAGGCGAATTCCACTAAAGGAAGATGATCCTCCAATGTCCCTCCGAAGTCAAGAATGCATAGTCTCAAAAGATCTTCTAATACTCTATGCACCCGTTCTGTCTGACCAACAGTTTGGTGGTGATAGGCCGTGCTCAAGCATAACTGTGTGCCTACAGCTTCTTGTAGACTCCGCCAAAATTCACTCGTAAGGATGGGATCTCTGTCACTCACTATACTGGAGGGTATTCCATGGAGACGAACTATTTCCTTGAGATAAAGAGAAGCTAAAACGAAGCAGTCCTTCTACTCTTTATAGGTAAAAAGTGGGCGCTTTTAGTAAGCCTGTAAAGACCCGTAAATTCCCGCTCTTTGGATCGACCATAAACCACACAAGTCTGATCCAAAGGTTGGAAATCCATGAATACTTTAACTTTGGGAATACAATACATTAGAACAACAATAGCAGACTTTTATAACATCAATAATAAATGTTACATCAGAGTACAGAATATTAGAGTACATCGATTAAAATTACAGCGGAAGATAAATTACAATATTTTAATACAATACAGTGCAGCGGAAACAAAGTAACTAAGGCAGCGGAAGACAACTATGCTCTGGACACAGCTTTAAGCTTCAATCCAGGATCCTGCTTGAGGTAAGAACCTGTAGACCAACTACTCGACTACCTCTGTGGAAAAGAGGGCACCCGAGTTTGTAAAGGTGGAAACTAATAATGGGTCAGTCATGGGACTGGTGTGAGAATTCTTAACTGATTTAACTAATAGCAATATGGCAAGTCCAAGGACCATGCCGCCAACGCGGAACGGGTTTACTCCAATGGATTGTTGAGCATAAATTAAAGGTAAATCGTTAAACAACGCAATGCTTTTTAGAAAAATGAAACCATCATAAGACCCAAGTCCCATCACACAATGCAATGCAAACCGAAGGATAGGGTTTTACCTTATAATGGTCAAAAATGCTTGATACGATAAAAACGAATTTGATATTATTATAAGTGTATATATGTTTTCAAAAATAGTTCAATCATAATGTATCAATCCTAGGACACATAGATACCATAATACTATGCTTCCATACTAGTAATACAATCAAAACCGAATGAGGTCGTATTGGAAATTGGGTTTCCATCATGATTCAAGGCTAGGGTGGAGCTCCTTACCGATTCGAGACACTCAAGCTAATGTCTCAGGATCCCCCGCAGTGAACCCTTGGATAGCTGCAGGGCCGGTCCACCATACGAGTTGCGGATTAGTTATTCCTGAACACACGTTTCCCGGTCCTATAGGACCTATCATCCAAGGCGCCTCATTCCATCATCCACATAAGTAAAATGCCGGGCCGTGTTAAAGCCCAAACACCACTTCTAGCTAGAAAGAAACGTGCTGCTCTCCCTGCGTTCCCTTCTCCCGTTTTAGACTCCGCCGGTGTGTGAGGCTCACGAAGTCACGCTATACACAAAGCTATGCCTAAACAGGTTATGCTTTGATCATTCCACAAGGCCTGCTTTTTAACAAAGCCTTGATCATATGCATCTTAGTGTGCCACATCGTCACTCCATATCACACTACCAATCCTTTGCCGAAATAAATGAAAGGGTGTTAAGCAAGAGAATAAATTCTCCGCCACCAAGCATTCATGCATTCGGCAGAAAATCAATAAATACGATATAAAGGAGTACAATGTTAGACACACATTCCATTTATAAGCTTATGGTCTGGGTCTGAGCGAAAGCCAAATCCGTACAAATCAGCACTACGTACGGATAACTACCATTTTAGCCTCGTCTTGGGAGCAAATCAATCAAGGGCCTCAGCACTAGTTACTCATTCCATGTGAAGATCGTCGGTCTTCAATCGCCATCTTCAATTCTTCGAACGTCGTATCATTAGTTCGAATGAGAGTAAACTCGGACTTTCCAAATAATTCTCGCATATATAAATTTGAAAACCATTTCATATCGTTGTTAATAATTTATAACGATCTATCTCTATTTTTACTTTACATGCACATCCTAAACATAACAATGTATATTTTACTCTTCCATTTTTCAATTTACACCAAATGTATATTTGGTTTCATTATTTTTCTAATGAAAATCCATTCCTTAGAAATGTAAATTTCTAATCTTATTATTTACATTGAAAAATGTAAATTTCTATTCCTATTTTATTTACATCGAGAAATGTATACTTATACTTCAATATATTATTATATTGAAAATGTAACCTTTATTTCATATTCAATTTATATTGGAAAATATAAATTCCTAATCATTCCTTTGTTTACATTGAGAAATGTAAACTCTTTTATTTACATATAAAAATATAATTTCTATTTCATCCTTATTTACATTGAAAAATGTCGATTTCTATATTGCACCAATTACATATAAAAAATGTAATTTCCTATTTTCCTTTTTATTTACATTAAGAAAAATGTAACTTTTCTAATTCTTACATTAAGAAAAATGTAAAAACTTTTATAATCCTTATCTTATTTTATTAAAAATGTAACTTTCTTTTATAACAAACTTGGAGGTGAAAATATTCATTTCATTATTAACAAATAACTGTGAACGTCAATTTCTAATTTATCCATTTATATTTTAATATGGGCCAGACCTCCCACATTAGGCCTACAACTTGTGGATGCTGGATAGGCCGGTCGATTCCGGGCAGACTTCTCCCACAAGTTGGGCTTAACCTCGTGTCTTGGCCCAATTTGTATTTGCGCACTTGGACCTCTCACAGTAGGCCCAACATTTGTGGCTGCTGGATATGCCGGTCGGGTCCGGACAGACTTCCACCACAAATGTGACCTAACCTCGTGTCCAAGTACAATTTTAATTTTTAATTATGATTATAAATACTTTAATGAAAATTATTTTAAACTTACTTTATTAAAATAATCCTCATACTAAAAATGCTCTTTATATATTTCAATCTTTCTGTTGTAAAAGTAAAGCCTAGTCTTTTAATGTAACCTCTTTATATTTATAAAAAGATACTTTTACATAAATATGTCCTCTTACATAAACATATTCTTTTATATAAATATGTTTCTTTTTCATATAGAAATGTACCCTTACGTAAAATGATTATTTTATTTTCATAACCCATTGAAGGTGGCATTTTTAATGTACAAGTATTGAATTCAATAAATGATTATCTTGTTTTCAGTAGCATATGAAAGGTTATATTGTTGATGTACAAAAGTATAATCCAAGAAATGACAAATTTTTATAATAACATAAATGTTTGCTTTACTTTCTAACATGAGCGACTACTTTTATTCTATTTCAACATTTTATGACAAAAATGTACTTTAAATTCTTCTATTCTTTTTGCATATAAAATGACAATAATAATGATACTTTAAGACCCATTCTTTTCACTACCACTAAACTGACGGTGAAATCAATTTTTTTCTTTCTTTAAAAAATGACAGTGAAATCATCTTTTTAATTTGACATAAAAAAAAGGCGGTGAAAATATCACTTTTGTAATTTGACAAAAGTGACAGTGGAAATTCCTTCTTTGTAATTTGACAAAAATGACTGTGTAAATATTGTGCTTTCCTTTTAATCAAAATAAATGAATATTTTCATGTTACTACACTTAAGGTAAACATAAGTTTATTCTCATATTTTAACTACGACGCTAAAAATATGTTTATTTTTCTGATTTCATGAATACTTTAAAAATATAATAATTTTTATATCTTCATGAACGCGCTAAAGATTTTATAAATTTTCCTACTTTCATTAATGCGCTAGAAATATGATAATTTTCCTTATTTTCATTAACGCGCTAGAGATATGATATTTTTCTCCATATTCACCTACATATGAGGACGACTTATAATTTTGGTGTCAATTTCATAACAATATATTAGAACTACATATAATTTGGTGTCAAATGTCAAATCACTACTTATGAGAACATTATATAATTTGGTGGCAACATAAGGTATAAATTTTCGCATCGTGATTCAAAACATGAAACAAAAATTATGTTATGGTGTCACATTCATTTCATGATATAACCTAAAACATGTAACCAAAACTATATCTTTGGTGCCAACAAATCTATCATGATTCAAATCCATACATAATACTTCATCAATAATTGATTCATTTTAATGAAAAACAATTCTATGTAAACTAACAAATTTAATTCTCTAACACAAATGGTATTTTTAATTTACATGTCATGATTCTATCAAAGTGATGTTTTTAATCTACATATAATGATTCTATCAAAGTGTTGTTTTTGTCCACACAACATATTTCTAATCAGAATGGCTTTTGAAATCTAATATAACATTTCTATAAAATAAATGTTATTTTTAATCGAATAAACATCTAACTAAAATGTTTTTTTTTCTAGCATAACATTTATATAATATAATGGTATTTTTAAATCTGACCATAATCTAATTCAACAAAACATAAATAAACGATAATTTTTATTTCTAACATAATAATCAATCACCTTAACAGATCATTTTAACAACATCAAACAAACCAAATCAAATTACATATACAACAACCTTAATTTATAGCAGATAAAAAAAATGATTCTTTTTTTACATGATTATAATCAATAAAGTTGAATTATTTCAAAAGAAGAGAATTCTCACCTCGCTTGAGATTTAGTCTAAATTTGATCTGCTCTATTTCAGAACTAGCCTGTCCCAAGTTGTAGATCTCTTTGATACGAGTGCAACGCAACTTACGGTTCGTAATTTGGATCTCGTACGAAGAAGATATGATAAATTACACATTTGATAATTTAGTAAATAATTAACATAAATAATGAACTAAATTTTCCTTTTAACCTCTTAATCCAAATTCAGGCCGCCCTCATCATCTTCGTTCCAAGTATAAGGCGTTCACCGAAATGCATAGATTGATTACCAAGTTATGTTTTGATCTGCCATTAGAGAAAGAAATGAGCAGATGAAAAATATACGTACAATGAAAATTGGCTGACGATGTGGAACTGAATTTTATTTGGCATATGTGTAGATGGTCCAATAGGAGAAATAAACAACTATTCAACTGCATTGATTCCTATTAATTACAATTTTGATTGAACATTCAATTTTAATTCCAATTATAAATTAATTAATTCCATTTCATTCAAATACATAAATATAAATTTTAATACTTACCAAAACAAACCAAATTTTAATTTCAATTATGATAAATAAAGTTACTATTTTTCAAGTAGGTTGGATTTCATTAATTACGAATTCAAAATTGTATTTCAATTATTAATTACACCAATAAATTTCCACACTCAATTATAAAATTAAATTATGAATTTATTAACCCAATTTAACATAAATAATTTAATATTTAATCCCAACTCTCAATAATTACCATATAAATCAATTGATAATTTAAATTTTAAATTCACATAAATAATGATACTTATTACCGGTGGATCTTCATTACGCTAACAACGAACGTATACTATTACCATATAAGTTAATTTAAAATTTTCAACATATATGAAATTCCAAATATGATTTAAACGGTTCTAGTTATAAATCTTATTTATGAGGACCCAAAATAGATCATTTACAATTACATTTATTTATATGACTTTTATATTTGTAGTTTCCATTTTGAAGCAATTAATTAACCTGCTGAATTTCCCATTTCAAATTTATTAGCATCCCAAAATCATAGTTATATTAACTACTATACTTGTTATATCACGAGGAAAAAGTTTAGAATCGAATCAAATTCTTCTTTCTTAAATTTCCATATAAATCGTTTATTTTAATTTCCAATTTTATTATTAACGATATCAAAGTTAATTATCTTTCCAATTACAAATCAACAAGTTATAAGTCTCTGTGAAAACAATAAACGTTATTTAAAATTCATGATAAAATTATTCTCTAAAAATTTATTATCTAACATTTAAATCTCATAAATTTCATACTGATTTAAAATAGATAAGAAAATGAAACATAACGGTTGTTATTTTAAAGTAATTCCAATCATATTCATAAATCTATAGTTTTCAAGCAAATATTATAATTATTAGCCAACTTTATTTCAAACATGAAATAAATGTTTACATCTATTTCACAACAAACATGATATATATTTAATTTAACGGTCCTCTAATTAACATAATTGTTAATTTCAACAATCCAACAAACATACCATTAACAGATAAAATCAGCCCAAATGTGGTTACGATTAACAAATATTAATTATATAATAAAAGAATATGATTTCATTGGTCCAATTTATTGTAATTTCCACTTATTACACTCTCATTTATTTTAGTTCTTTATTATGTGTGTGTATATACATATATATTTGTTATATTAATTTCCCCTAATTTAGAGTTACAATATTTAATTCTCATTTGTACTAATTGCAACCTTTCTGGCTTCATTACCATTTATTTACACATTTATTTCCCATTAACACCAACGATTACAATTGTAAATTTTCCTTTTATTATAAGTAACGTTAATTAATGTGCATAAGTATCGGAGAACGTTTCAAATTCAACAATACATTTAACGTTTATCTAATATTAATAATAACTAGCATTGATTACTTGTGTTTTTGGATGGATATAGTATCAATATATATATTTTTAACGTACTTATTACGTGTATGCTTATTTCTAATTTTCTATAATTACTCCACAAAATTTGTTAATTTCAATTTATTTACAATCTAGTCCAAACTACTTACTAGAAAAATCATTCTTATGTTTTGACTTGCTAAGATTTAAAATCCTATTAACTTCTGTTGATTACATTAAAGAAAAAAATGTAATTTCTTATCCAGTGTCACATTTTACAAACAAATGAAATTTCCATTGTCTTCCTACTTTCTAATGTTTTATATTACAACAAAAATATAATATTTATTGTCTTCACTATTCTAATATTTCATATTACAATAAAAATATAAATTTTTCCATCCTTATATTACATTACAAAGAAATGTAATCCTTTCTTTTCTTATGTTTTATTTCTAATATGACATAATTTAACACAAAGGGTATTTTTATTCTACATCTCTAACACGACAAGCTTGACATTTTTATACTAATACAACATGTATAACATAAATGGTAAATGTATATTCTATCATAAATGACATAATTTAACTCCTAACATAATTGACAAAATTTGTGCTAACATGAATGACATATAAAAATAAATTTTATATATTCACATTCTTCTATGAATACTAATGACATATGAAAGGATATTTCTATCTTTTTACATTTTCTATGCAGTCTAATTATCATATAAAAGTATAATTAACATGTTCACATTTTTCTATATATCCTAGTATCAAAATAAAGAACATTTATTTGTTTTCATCCAATGTATAATCACAAAACGACATTTTTTATTTTTATTTTCTCGTCACTATTTTAATAAATTATTTTAAATAGCCAAAATTCATCAAAATAAGTTAAAATAAATTTTAAATTAGCCCCAAAATTCAGGGTTGTTACAGTCTCCCCCACTTAAAATCTTTTCGTCCTCGAAAAGGAACGAAGCTAAAAGTTGATTAATTAACTAACTAATTTATATATTTTTTCTCCATTGGTTTAAACAATTTTATTAGTTGATTAACTTTCAAATATATAACTTTTATATATTCAAAAATCATATTTTCTAAAATAGATTATATATAATCACAAATACGTTAATTATAAGCCTATCACTATGGACTCATTCTAGGGTATTACTAACCCCATCTCGAATGAGTTTTCTCATTCTAGGATACTACTGATCCTATCTCTAATGAGTGTTCTTATTGGATATTACTAATCCAATCTCTGATGAGTCTTTTGTTCCGTTCTAATGAGTTGTACCCTAAAGATTTGAGCTAATCAAAGCTCTGATACCAACTGTAAAGACCTGTAAATTCCCGCTCTTTGGATCGACCATAAACAATACAAGTCTGACCCAAAGGTTGGAAATCCGAGAATACTTTAACTTTGGGAATATAATACATTAGAATAACAACAGTAGACTTTTATAACATCAATAATAAATGTTACATCAGAGTACAGAATATCAGAGTACATCGATTAAAATTACAGCGAAAGATAAATTACAATATTTTAATAAAATACAGTGCAGCAGAAACAAAGTAACTAAGGCAGCGGAAGACAACTATGCTCTGGACACAGCTTTAAGCTTCAATCCAGGATCCTGCTTGAGGTAAGAACCTGTAGACAAACTACTCGACTGCCCATGTGGAAAAGAGGGCACCCGAGTTTGTAAAGGTGGAAACAAACAACGGGTCAGTCATGGACTGGTGTGAGAATTCTTAAGTAACTTAACTAATAGCAATAAGGCAAGTCCAAGGACCACGCCGCTAACGCGGAACGGGTTTACTCCAATGGATTGTCGTGCATAAATTAAAGGTAAATCGTTAAACAAAGCAATGCTTTTAAAAAAATGAAACCATCATAAGACCCAAGTCCCATCACACAATGCAACGCAAACCGAAGGATAGGGTTTTACCTTATAATGGTCAAAAATGCTTGATACGATGAAAACGAATTTGATATTATTATTAGTGTATATAGGTTTTGAAAAACAGTTCAATCATAATGTATCAATCCTAGGACACATAGATACCATAATACTATGCTTCCACACTAGTAATACAATCAAAACCGCATGAGGTCATATTGGAAATTGGGTTTCCATCAAGAGTCAAGGCTAGGGAGGACCTCCTTACCGATTTGAGACACTCTAGCTAATGTCTCAGGATCCCCCGCAGTGAACCCTTGGATACCTGCAGGGGTGGTCCACCATACGAGTTGCGGATTAGTTATTCCTGAACACACGTTTCCCGGTCCTACAGGACCTATCATCCGAGGCGCCTCATTCCATCATCCACATAAGTAAAATGTCGGGCCATGTTAAAGCCCAAACACCACTTCTAGCTAGAAAGAAACATGCTGCTCTCCCTGCGTTCCCTTCTCCTGTTTTAGACTCCGCCTGTGTGTGAGGCTCACGAAGTCACGCTATACACAAAGCTATGCCTAAACAGGCTATGCTTTGATCAATCCACAAGGCCTGCTTTTCAACAAAGCCTTGATCATATGCATCTTAGCGTGCCACATCGTCACTCCATATCACAGTACCAATCCTTTGCCGAAATATATGAAAGGGTGTTAAGCAAAAGAATAAATTCTCCACCACCAAGCATTCATGCATTCGGCAGAAAATCAATAAATACAATATAAAGGAGTACAATGTCAGACACGCATTCCATTTATAAGCTCATGCTTTGGGTCTGAGAGAAAGCCAAATTCGTACAAATCAGCACAACGTCCGGATAACTACCATTTTAGCCTCGTCTTGGGAGCAAATCAATCTAGGGCCTCAACACTAGTTACCCATTTTATGTGAAGATCATCGGTCTTCAATCGCCGTCTTTAATTCTTCGAACGTCGTATCATTATTTGGAATGAGAGTAAACTCGGACTTTCCAAATAATTCTCGCATATATAAATTTGAAAACCATTTCATATCGTTGTTAATAATTTATAATGATCTATCGCTATTTTTACTTTACATACACATCCTAAACATAAGAATGTATATTTTACTCTTCCATTTTTCAATTTACACCAAATGTATATTTGGTTTCATTATTTTTCTAATGAAAATCGATTCCTTAGAAATGTAAATTTCTAATCTTATTATTTACATTGAAAAATGTAAATTTCTATTCCTATTTTATTTACATTGAGAAATGTAAACTTATACATCAATATATTATTATATTGAAAATGTAACCTTTATTTCAGATTCTATTTACAATGGAAAATATAAATTCCTAATCATTCCTTTGTTTACATGAAAAATGTAAACTCTTTTATTTACATATAAAAATATGATTTCTATTCATCCTTATTTACATTGAAAAATGTCGGTTTCTATATTGCACCAATTACATATAAAAAATGTAACTTCCTATTTTCCTTTTTATTTACGTTAAGAAAAATGTAACTTTTCTAATTCTTACATTAAGAAAAATGTAAAAACTTTTATAATCCTTATTTTATTTTATTAAAAATGCAACTTTCTTTTATAACAAACTTGGAGGTGAAAATATTCATTTCATTATTAACACATAACGGTGTGAAAATAACGTCAATTTCTAATTTATCCATTTATATTTTAATATGGGCCAGACCTCCCACATTAGGCCTACAACTTGTGGATGCTGGAAAGGCCAGTCGGTTCCGGGCAGACTTCTCCCACAAGTTGGGCTTAACCTCGTGTCTTGGCCCAATTTGTATTTGCGCACTTGGACCTCTCACATTAGGCCCAACACTTGTGGCTGTTGGATATGCCGGTCGGGTCCGGGCAGACTTCCACCACAAATGTGACCTAACCTCGTGTCCAAGTACAATTTTAATTTTTAATTATGATTATAAATACTTTAATGAAAATTATTTTAAACGTTCTTTATTAAAATAATCCTCATACTAAAAATGCTCTTTATATATTCCAATATTTCTATTGTAATAGTAAGCCCAGTCTTTTAATGTAACCTCTTTATATATATAAAAATGTACTTTTACATAAATATGTCCTCTTACATAAACATATTCCTGTTATATAAATATGTTTCTTTTTCATATAGAAATGTACCCTTACATAAAATGATTATTTTATTTTCATAACCCATTGAAGGTGGAATTTTTAATGTACAAGTATTGAATTCAATAAATGATTATCTTGTTTTCATTAGCATATGAAAGGTTATATTGTTGGTGTGCAAAAGTATAATCCAAGAAATGACAACTTTTTATAATAACATAAATGTTTGCTTTACATTCTAACATGAACGGCTACTTTTATTCTATTTCAACATTTTAGGACAAAAATGTACTTTAAACTCTTCTATTATTTTTGCATATAAAATGAAAACAATAATGATACTTTAAGACCCATTCTTTTCACTATTAATAAACTGACGGCGAAATCAATTTTTTTTCTTTCTTTCAAAAATAATAGTGAAATCATCTTTTTAATTTGACATAAAAAAAAGGTGGTGAAAATATCACTTTTGTAATTTGACAAAAGTGACGGTGGAAATTCCTTCTTTGTAATTTGACAAAAAAGACTGTGTAAATAATGTGCTTTCCTTTTAATCAAAATAAATGAATATTTTCATGTTACTACACTTAAGGTAAACATAAGTTTATTCTCATATTTTAAATACGACGCTAAAAATATGTTTATTTTTCTGATTTCATGAATACGTTAAAAATATGATAATTTTTCTATCTTCATGAACGCGCTAAGGATTTTACAAATTTTCCTACTTTCATTAATGCGCTAGAAATATGATAATTTTCCTTATTTTCATTAACTCGCTAGAGATATGATATTTTTCTCTATTTTCATCTACATATGAGGACGACTTATAATTTTGGTGTCAATTTCATAACAACATATTAGAACAACATATAATTTGGTGTCAAATGTCAAACCACTACTTATGAGAACATTATATAATTTGGTGGCAACATAAGGTATAAATTTTCGCATCGTGATTCAAAACATGAAACAAAAATTATGTTATGGTGTCACATTCATTTCATGATATAACCTAAAACATGTAACCAAAATTATATATTCGGTGCCAACAAATCTATCATGATTCAAATCCATACATAATACTTCATCAATAATTGATTCATTCTAATGAGAAACAATTCTATGTAAACTAACAAATTTAATTCTCTAACACAAATCGTATTTTTAATTTACATGTCATGATTCTATCAAAGTGATGTTTTTAATCCACATATAATGATTCTATCAAAGTGTTGTTTTTGTCTACACAACATATTTCTAATCAGAATGGCTTTTGAAATCTAATATAACATTTCTATAAAATAAATGTTATTTTTAATCGAATAAACATCTAACTAAAATGTTTATTTTTCTACCATAACATTTCTATAATATAATGGTATTTTTAAATCTGACCATAATCTAATTCAACAAAACATAAATAATTGTTAATTTTATTTCTAACATAATAATCAATCACCTTAACAGATCATTTTAACAACATCAAACAAACCAAATCAAATTACATATACAACAACCTTAATTTACAGCAGATAAAAAAATGATTCTTTTTTTTTACATGATTATAATCAATAAAGTTTAATTATTTTAAAAGAAAAGAATTCTCACCTCGCTTGAGATTTAGTCTAAATTTGATATGCTCTGTTTCAGAACTAGCCTATCCCAAGTTGTAGATCTCTCTGATACGAGTGCAATGCAACTTGCGGTTCGTAATTTGGATCTCGTACGAAGAAGATACGATAAATTACACATTTGATAATTTAGTAAATAATTAACTTAAATAATTAACTAAATTTTCCCTTTAACCTCTTAATCCAAATTCAGGCCGCCCTCATCATCTTCGTTCCAAGTATAAGGCGTTCACCGAAACGCATAGATTGATTTTCAAGTTATGTTTTGATCTGCCATTAGAGAAAGAAATGAGCCGATGAAAAATATACGTACAATGAAAATTGGCTGATGAAGTGGAACTGAATTTTATTTGGCATATGTGTAGATGGTCCAATAGGAGAAATAAACAATTATTCCACTGCATTGATTCCTATTAATTACAATTTTGATTGAACATTCAATTTTAATTCCAATTATAAATTAATTAATTCCATTTCATTCAAATACATAAATATCAATTTTAATACTTAGCAAAACAAACCAAATTTTAATTACAATTATGATAAATAAAGTTACTATTTTTCAAGTAGGTTGGATTTCATTAATTACAAATTCAGAATTGTATTTCAATTATTAATTATACCAATAAATTTCCACAATCAATTACAAAATTAAATTATGAATTTATTAGCCCAATTTAACATAAATAATTTAATATTTAATCCCAACTCTCAATAATTACCATATAAATCAATTGATAATTTAAATTTTAAATTCACATAAATAATGATACTTATTACCGGTGGATCTTCATTACATTAACAACGAACGTATATTATTACCATATAAGTTAATTTAAAATTTTCAACATATATGAAATTCCAAATATGATTAAAATGGTTCTAGTTATAAATCTTATTTATGAGGACCCAAAATAGATCATTTACAATTACATTTAATTATATGACTTTTATATTTGTAGTTTCCATTTTGAAGCAATTAATTAACCTGCTGAATTTCCCATTTCAAATTTATTAGCATCCCAAAATCATAGTTATATTAACTACTATGCTTGTTATATCATTAGGAAAAAGTTTAGAATCGAATCAAATTCTTCTTTCTTAAATTTCCATATTAATTGTTTATTTTAATTTCCAATTTTATTATTAACGATATCAAAGTTAATTATCTTTCCAATTACAAATCAACAAGTTATAAATCTTTATGAAAACAATAAACGTTAGTTAAAATTCATGATAAAATTATTATCTAAAAATTTATTATCTAACATTTAAATCTCATAAATTTCATACTGATTTAAAATAGATAAGAAAATGAAACATAACGGTTGTTATTTTAAAGTAATTCCAATCATATTCATAAATCTATAGTTTTCAAGCAAATATTATAATTATTAGCCAACTTTATTTCAAACATGAAATATATGTTTACATCTATTTCATAACAAACATGATATATGTTTAATTAACAGTCCTCTAATTAACATAATTGTTAATTTCAACAATTTAACAAACATACCATTAACAGATAAAATCAGCCCAAACGTGGTTACGATTAACAAATATTAATTATATAATAAAAGAATATGATTTCATTGCTCCAATTTATTGTAATTTCCACTTATTACACTGTCATTTATTTTAGTTCTTTATTATGTGTGTGTATATATGCATATATTTGTTATATTAATTTCCCCTAATTTAGAATTACAATATTTAATTCTCATTTGTACTAATTGCAACCTTTCTGGCTTCATTACCATTTATTTCCACATTTATTTCCCATTAACACCAACGATTACAGTTGTAACTTTTCCTTTTATTATAAGTAACGTTAATTAATATGCATAAGTATTGGAGAACGTTTCAAATTCAGAACTACATTTAATGTTTATCTAATATTAATAATAACTAGCATTGATTACTTGTGTTTTTGGATGGATATAGTATCAATATATATATTTTTAACGTACTTATTACGTGTATGCTTATTTCTAAATTTCTATATTTACTCCTTTACAAAATTTGTTAATTTCGATTTATTTACAATCTAGTCCAAACTACCGACTTGAAAAATCATTCTTATGTTTTGACTTGCTAAGATTTAAAATCCTATTAACTTCTGTTGATTACATTAAAGAAAAAAAATGTAATTTCTTATCCAGTCTCACATTTTACATTCAAATGAAATTTCCATTGTCTTCCTACTTTCTAATGTTTTATATTACAACAAAAATATAATATTTATTGTCTTCACTATTCTAATATTTCATATTACAATAAAAATATAAAATTTTCCATCCTTATATTGCATTACAAAGAAATGTAATCCTTTCTTTTCTTATGTTTTATTTCTAATATGACATAATTTAACACAAAGGGTATGTTTATTCTACATCTCTAACACGACAAGCTTGACATTTTTATACTAATACAACATGTATAACATAAATGGGAAATGTATGTTCTATCATAAATGACATAATTTAACTCCTAACATAATTGACAAAATTTGTGCTAACATGAATGACGTATAAAAATAAATTTTATATATTCACATTCTTCTATGAATACTAATGACATATGAAAGGATATTTCTTTCTGTTTACATTTTCTATGCAGTCTAATTATCATATAAAAGTATAATTAACATGTTCACATTTTTCTATATATCCTAGTATCAAAATAAAGAACATTTATTTGTTTTCATCCAATGTATAATCACAAAACGACATTTTTGATTTTTTTTCCCGTTATTATTTAAATAAATTATTTTAAATAGCCAAAACTCATCAAAATAACTTAAAATAAATTTTAAATTAGCCCCAAAATTCAGGGTTGTTACAAAGCCTGTCCACTATTACCCAAATGCTAGTATTGCCTCTTCTTGACCTAGGCAACCCGTCAATGAAGTCCATTGAAATGCTATCCCACTTCCATTGCGGGACTTCTATAGGATGAAGCAGTCCTCCAGGCTTCTTCTATTCTGCCTTGACCTGTTAGCATATTGTAACGACCACGGGATTTTCGACTCCGAAAATCAACACAAAACCCAGTGTCGACTGTTCAGACATCGAAAATATCGAATCATTATTAGAAAGAAGTTAGAGGATGAGAAATAGAAGGAAAGAAATATTAGAATAGAAGAAGAAGAATACACAACATCAGGGTAAAACATGAACCTCACAGCGGAATGAATAAAATATAATATATCATATACTTTTGTAATACAAAATTTCTGTATACATGTACATTCAGAATCAGGTTCAACACTTACAATACAGCGGAAAATAACACTAGGTAACTAACGCTGAAGCCTCCTGCTCCAAGCTCCTCCATTGGTATCTGTAAACACCTGAACTACTTGACTGCCTGTACAAATTTGGGCCCCAAGAGTTTAGGGAAAAACAAAACAAAATAAACTCTGGGTCAGTCATGGGACTGGTGTGAGTGAACTCCAACCACTTGTTTAACTTTAAAAATCCTTTCAAAAGAAAAGGTAATAGTAAGACCAGCCCACACATAAACACGGACGGTTTTTACCTTACTATAACCCAAAACACTTTAATACGAAAATCCAGTGATATTATAGTAATGCCTACATCAAATAAATAACCAAATAGCAGAACGCTTGCATCTCACGCTCCACATACATAGTATAAAATCAAAAACCGCATGGCGCTTATTGGAGATTAGATTTCCAACATGACAAGGTATGGAACCACCTTCCGCTAGTGTATCTCTAGAGAGGAATACACTGGGTTCAACAAGAACATCTTGCAACCCGGCCCACGCATGACCGACCACTCATTTCGCTTGAGTGTATCGAATGTATATCACCAACGGTTGGGATCAACAACCGTCTCCCGACTGGGACAGCATCGAATAGAATAAGAAATTAAATGAACCTCTAGATAGGTGATTATACATCCTAATGGGAGCGACCCACATAGCCATGCTGCCTGCCCGATTTTTGTCCTTTCCCGGTTGTTGAGGCCTGAGGCTACGAATACTTACCATTCATTGATAGCACAATCACTTTGAATGCCACATTGTCAGATCCGTTAATCACTAGTTGAGTTTGCACAAATATTCTGGATATTATGCTAAGGGATAAATCCGTTGCAACCATATATATTTATACAGACCAACCCTTTTGATCATTGGAAATACTCTGTCAGACATTCGTCCATTTACGTTCGTTCTGGGATTGAACGAAACCGAAGGCACTATTTCTATTAATAGAAAGAGTCCTTGCACTTTACTCCGTCTTCAATATATTCAGCATACTTGGTTCGCAACGCTTATGCCGATACGGAGTGGTTCTCCGGATAATAATCCAACCGGTCTCTCCATATTGACAACGATGGTCAAAACTTCGATAGTCTGTGATTTAACTATCGAATAAAAACAAGTGTTCATCCAAACATATCAAACAAATCACTGGGCTCTTTAATTAATTATTCATTAATTAAATCTCTTCTCCATTTCCTTATCAATATTTGTTACCCAAATATTTTCAATAACCATATTGGCCCTTTACGCTATTTGGGAAGCATTTCCCAATATCAACTTCTTTTATTTTCTATATATTAGAAAATATATCTATTTGCAATTGGAAACAATTCCAATCACTTATCTCTATCCCGACTATTTTAAATGTACTCAGGAAATATTTACTTGTTATATTTCCAAAATTCCATCACTTGGGTTTAAAACGAATGTTGTGTAAAACATCGTTACAACAACCCAAAATATTTTATTCAACTAACCTTTTTCAAACACTTCTCTTCGAGACTGGATCTTGCTATTTATCCATTAAAAATGAAATCAATCAAGTTGGGGTAAAATTACCTCTCAGACCTTAACTGAAAACATCCTCAACTTCAAAACGGCGAAACCACTTACCTCGAATAAACACACTATACAATCCAATTGTTCATTTTTAAAACATGTATAAAGTTCGCTTTCTATTTCTAATTTATAGATTTCCCTTTTTGTTTACAATATTCGATTTTTATATTCACTTACCTATCGAATTCTATACGTCGATACAATGATTTCTAACTATCAAAATATCTTAAAATTATTCCAACTCCTTAAATTTCCGGAAAATTTCGCCATAACCTCCCCTGTATCGGGAGCATCGGGAAATTTCAAATAGGTTCCCGGTGTCTTCTCCAATCGAAAAGAAAAAGCCAAGCGGCTTGCCGATACGGCGCATAAAATCTCATATACGAATTAAATACATACCTTTTTGTCGAGCACTCTATTCATATCTCTTCTATACTTTACTCCACTTTATTCCAAACCTGTTAACATATGTCTATCCATTTTTAATTCACTACAAATTACTCTGATCATTTTTAACTCAGTTCTTTAACTAATTCGTTAATTGGTCCTATTGCTCATTTTATTTAAATGGTTGAACATAACATGTTCAAATTTGATTCCACTTGCTTATACAAATCAAATCCCCTTTTTCTCCATTTCTAGTTTCATATTCGGTTTGAATATGAAATCACAAGTTAATTTACTTATTCACAGTTTGCTCGATTCAATCGTTTTAACTAATGCATTTGTCAGTTTGCAAATTAACTCTTCTGCCTATATCACTTTGATATTTGAATATAACCCATCCAAATATATTTCAACTTGATTATAAACTAATTGAATTTCATTTTTCAATTCACGTTCTATATTCGATTTCAAATATATATTTACAAATTCACTTCACCTTTCAAAGTTCATCTTCAAAATTCGATTAACTAATTTCTCTTTGTCTTAGTCAATTCTATTCAATAATCAAAATATGATTATTGATTTTAAAAAACCATTTCTTTTACTTCTCTTGAGTTCGCATATATTTTATAACTCAAGTCCAGATTTTCTAATGAACATTTGGATTTTTTTTTGCTTGAAAATCCTTATATTTTAACTAAATAAACCTTAATAGTTTTATAAAGGTTATAGCGCTGTTTTTCTAAAAATTTGATTTTGACATAACTCAAAATCTATTCGACGAAATCCAGATTTTTCTCTTCCATTAGAAAACCATTATTCAACCGGTTCTGACGATTCTTGTTTCAAAGAATTCCGACTTCAATTGAGTCCTGTATACTCAATTGAAGTTCGAGTCACCAATTTTCGAACTGCAGCGCTGCAGCGAGTTCGTTTTAATTATATATATATATATATATATATATATATATACTTTTAACTCCGTTTAAACTAACTTCAACCCCGTTTCCATTCAAATTGAATTTCCTATATTCAATTTCCATTTGCATTTCTAATTGAATTTCATATATTCACACTCCGTTTGAAATTTCTATTTGAATCTCTATCTAAATCCCTTTATTCAAGTTCCACTTGAATTTCTTTATTCAAATTCTCTTTTAATTTCTACTTGAATTCTATTTAATCCAACTTCCCTTTTAGTTCTATTTTCAACTCCAATTGAATTCCTATATTCAAAGACTACTTCAAATCCTATTTTGAAATGTCATTTCAAATTCTATTTACAAGCATCATTTAAATTTCTAGATTCACTTTCTAGTTGAATTTCTCTTTATTCAAATTCTAATTTGAATTCTCTTTGAATTCAAGTCCCACATTTAAATTCGCTTTGAATTCTAATTCCATATTTAAATTCATTTTTAACACCATTTGAATTCTACTATTCAAATTCATTTTGGATTCTATTTGAATCCTATATTTAAACTCCATTTGAGTTTTATTTAAATTATTATATTTAAACTCTCTATTTAAATCCCATTTGAATATTTTCTTTATTCAAATCCATTGAATTTCTTTGCATTCAAATTCTATTCAGTTTCTCTTATTCAAATTATTTGAATTTCTATTATTCAAATTCTATATTCGAATTTCCATTATTTAAATACTATTTAAATTTCTTGTATTCAAACTCTATTTGAATTTCCTTTTAAATTACTATATTCAAATGCCATTTGAATTTCCATATTGAATTTTCTATTTTAAAATTTCTTTATTCAAATGCTATACTCACATTTCATTTGAAATATATATATATAATTAAAATTCCATTTCAAACCCTTTTTGGAATTTTCTTTAGAATTTCAAATATTCAAACTTCTTTCTAACATTCAAATTCTATTTGAATTTCTACTCAAAATTTCTATTTCAAGTTCTCTTCTGAGATTTCATTTCAAAATTCCATTTTTTTTTTTGAAATTATATTTCAAAGTTTCATTTTAAAAACTCTGTATTTTAAATTCTACTTGAAATTTCAAATTCAATTTTAGAAAAATAGAATTTCCCTTTTAAATTTCAAATATCCCTTCCGGATAATTTAAATAAATTTACACTTAGCCCAGTGATATTTAAACACCAAACAACCAATTAGTTATTTCAGGTTTTCTAACACATCATATATCACAGTATATATATGTAATCAAACAACCAAACAGATAATATATTTTTGAGGAATCCAGTTGGATTCCTCCAACCTGTTTGCCCTGCATCCACAGACGTTAGCACATAAATAATACCCATTCTGCTTCGTGGCAGAATATCGCGGTATAGAAGGTCATCCACTAATCATAGCGTGGGGCGTATAGGGTAATCATCCGCTAATGGTACCGCGGGCATCCGCTAATGAGACTGCGGGAATCCAACCAATCAACAACCCAATATATATATATATATATATAGCCTAAATAACTAATATATATAAAACAACCAGAAAACATTCACACAAGCAACAGACAATTATTTTTAATGAGATAAAAATAATTCTAAAGGTGAGTGAGATTTACTCACCGAAGTTGCAGTTGTCGAATATCCAATTAATTCCCATATCGTCTTAGCTACCAGTCATCTCGAATCATTTCGAATAAATTGTTTTTGAACCTAATGATGATTTAATTTTTAATTATCGATTAAACATCTTATAAATTTTAAATTAACTTCTAAAATAAATAACTTTTCTATGTAATTTAAATCTTGGAAAAACTAATACCTTACTGATGTCGACCAACTGTGAAACCCTTCAAGAATCGTAGACTTCCATCAACGCAAAATTGTCTTATCCTTCTTTGATATTTCATCCGATGCTTTACAAACATCAATCACCTCCTTGAATCTCAGTGAACCGCCACCAGAACCGACATCAGCCTTAACAGAAATTTATCGCAGCTCATACTCGCCTTCAAACCCTCTGTCGAACCCTTCATCTAGGTCAGAACCCCTTATCGAGGCAACGAATCGATCAGCAACCCATTTTCCCATGTGCGAGCGCCTCATGACCCCCTCCGACCTGCAATACGCCTTCATCGGTCATCGCATCGCACGAAATCGCGAGGACCCCATCGCATACCTTAACTTCGGACGAACCAGGATGTCCCAATTTGCCACCAACGCCACCTGAGGTGATCGAACCCCGACCATCTATCACTGTCGACTTCTATAGGGGATCGGGTACCTCCTCAGACCAACCATAAGGACTTCGATGCCTCTGAATTGAATCGTGCTTTCGAACCCTAAGCCGCGGCCAAAAATCGAACTTCAGAATATACTTCAACTCTAAATTGAGTATACGGTTTTAATTCGTGATTCTTGGATTTGATACTAGGGATCGAAGAGGGGAATCCCCTTTTTATTTTACTGAAGCTTTGGATTGTTGTAAGGAGTGGAAAATGGCAAAGCAAAAGGGAGGGCGTCGCGTTTTATAAGGGAGTGGAGAGAGGATCAGAAGTACACGGCCATTAAAATGTTGCCTCCTTGATATCGAAGTTGGAAAACAAATTAAACAGCTCGAGGAAGCCTACGCGATTTTGTTTCCTAAGGTAACTGTGATGTAGGTCGGCCAGATTATTTAATATGTTTGATGTAAGTTTTAAAATTTTCGTTTACTTAACTTCAACCTCAACCCCTATTTTAACTTACCGACCAGCGTTATCAAATTACAATGCTATTTTGAACTCAATGGACCCGGTCTGAAATTTTAATTCAACTGTATAGAATAGATACCAATTTAAATTAACGATAAAATTAAATTCGATTACAAATGTAAATTGATTTTAAACAATTAAACCCTCTGATAGTAGTTTATTGTGAAATAGAATATATAATGATTGACTGAATTGTTTCGATTCAGCTTTATATTTGAATTAAATTATTTCAGTTTTCGTATTTCGATGACTATCAAAATAAAAATCGTATTTCCGATTATTTAATCGATAACCCAATAAAATACCATTTATATTTTAAAAACCATAATAATATTTAAAATAAATTGACCAAAAATCCGGGTCGTTACACATATCATGCACTTAGAAATGAAATCTGCCACGTCCTTCTTCATGTCGTCCCAAAAGAAAACTCTCTTTACGTCCTTGTACATCTTGTCCTCGCCTGGGTGTATTGTCATCTTGGAATGATGTGCTTCCTCGAGAACCTTCGTTACCAAATCCCTTGCTTGAGGGATGCATAGTTTTCCATCTCGCCTCAGCAAACTTTTATCATCGATGGAGTACCTATTGAGGTGACTGGAAGTTTCACCCCTAATTAGCTTATCAATCACGTCCACAAGATGAGGGTCGTCACGTTATGCGGCCCCTATGAGTCTTAAAGAGTGGATCGTACTTTTAGAGATGCCAATAAACCAGTTATAAAATCAGAGGATGGCCTAAAGTCAAAACTGGCTATATACTCCAAGCTTTGCCTTTCCACAAAGAGAGGGCTTAGGGTCAGTTTCTTTCAGCTCAACGCGTCTGCTACTACGTTGCCTTTGCTGGGAGTATAGGAAATTTCTAAATCATACGAGGTAAGGAACTCCATCCATCTTTGCTGCCTTAAGTTAAGATCTTTCTACGAGAAAAGATACTTCAACAATATATGGTCAGTATATAATTCGGATTTCTCACCTAGGAGATAATGGCACCAAGACTTAAGTGCAAAGATGATGGCGGCCAACTCGAGATCGCGAGTTGGGTAGTTCTTTTCATGAACTCTCAGTTGTCTTCCACCATAAGCTACTACCCTTCCTTCTTGCATCAGAACGACGCCTAGTCCCATACTACAAGCATCTGTGTATACTGTGAACATCTTGCTTCAATCTGGCAAAGTTAGAACTGGGCCTGTTATGAGAGCCCTTTTTAGACATTGGAAAGCAATATCACAGTCAAAATCCCAAGCGAATGGCAGATTCTTCTTTGTTAGCCTTGTCAGTGGAGCTGAGATTTTCGCGAAATCCCTAATGAACTTTCGGTAAAAACCGGGTAGCTCAAGAAAGCTTTGGACTTCAGTTGCATTTCTTGGTGTCTTCCATTCTTGCACTGCCACCTCTTACATGGGTTCCACAGCCAATCCCTCTTTGGACACTATACGTCCAAGAAATCTTACTTCTTCTCTCCAAAAGTGGCATTTGGAGAATTTGGTTTTTAGCTGATGTGCACGGAGAGTATCCATGATTTCTTTCAAATGCCGAGCATGTTCTTCCTCATTCTTTGAGAAGATCAAAATATCGTCCACGAAGACCACCACGAACTTATTGAGGAATTCTCTGAACACCCTGCTCATTAGGTCCACGAAATAAGCGGGTGCGTTTGTCAAACCGAAAGGCATGACAAGACACTCGTAGAAACCGTCTGGGGTTCTGAACGTCATTTTATCAATACTCTCTTCAGCTACCCTTAGATGATGGAACCCGGTAGCCAAATCAAGTTGGGAGAAGACAGATGCACCTACAAGCTGATCAAACAAATCGTCTATTCTGGGAAGCGGGTGTCTATTCTTTTTAGTCAGCTTATTTAGCTCCCTGTAGTCCACACAAAGACGTAGTAAACCATCTGCTTTGGTGGCAAACACCACTGGAGCACCCCATTCCGATATACTTCTCCTTATAAACCCCTACTCGAGAAGCTCTTTAACTTGCTTACTGAGCTCTTTTCTCTCCTTTGGAGCCATGTGTCTAACAGGCAGAGCTACGGGCTTTGCATTATCAACAAGATATATGCGGAAGTCTATTTCCCGCTTCGGAGGTAAACCTTTTTTCTTTTCTTGAGGCACTTCCCCCTTTGCCTCCTTCTTTCCTTTATCTTCCTCGTGTAGCAGCGCCATGTCCACCAAGCTTTCGTAAGTTGCTCCCATGGGTATATGGGTCATTGCAAGGCTGTGTAGAGGCTCATTCGGGCCATTGACGAAGCAAAGGGCCTTCTTGTGTTGGGTGTTTACTAAATCCAGCCCAAATCTGGCCAACTGATTTACATACTCCTTGATTGTCATACTTCCTTGTTTAAGGGTTAGGAACTTCTCCATTTGCAGGCTTCTTTCAGCTTGGGAGAGGAATTTCATCTCAAACCGCATCCTAAAATCTTCCCAAGTTTCCACTGGCCTTTCAGCATGGGTAACTTCCCACCAATAGGAAGCTTCATCTTTCAGCAACCACACTGCTAGCTGTATCTTTTGCCTGTCGTCAACTTCGAAGATGACGAATAAGTCCTCGGTCTCCTTCAGCCAGTTCCTTGCTACTACAAAGGATTTAGTTCCATAAAAGTCCTTTCCACCCATAGTTTTGAAGTCTCTACATATCTTAGCGAAAGTATTTCCACGAGGAGGAGGAGGAGGTGGAGGAACCGCTTCCATTGTTGGAGGAGGAATGTCGGCTGGGCCCACACCATTGGCCCTAGCCACTAGGTACCTTCGGAACCAACCAGGTATCAGTACTCCTTCCGGAAGGTTAAGATCTCCAGACATGCTAGAACAAAAAGGAAAGTATTCAAGACAAAGGATAGAGAGAGATAGTGCGTATGGCTTTGGGGATTTTATGCCTTTTAAAAGCAAGATTTTTCTTGAAAAAGAATGCTTCTTTAAACTTCTTTTGAAAATAGTTTTCAATTTTTTTTATCTAGTCTGCTAGATCTATGCTCAGATACCAAGTGAAACACCCCACCCTCCATTAAGGTCACTCACAAGGGATTGCCTTAACTTTGGTGGAGGTTTGTAAGTAAAAGTCACAGATAAAACACAAGACAAATATAAACACATATATATGAGCAGTGGAAACAAACAGACTTTTATTTCATAAAATAGTTGTTCATACAAAACATTTCCATAATTGTCTCATAACAACTTCCAAAACATTACAACATCATTTCTGTCTTGGTTATTAAATAAAGAAGCATAAAACATGGTTAAAACTGCATAAATCCCCATGATTGTGTCCAACGACCATAGCCAAGGAGAGAGAGTCCAAACCGTACATCTGCTATCTTGAAGCTTGCAAAGAGTCTGACTAAGCTGAGTTGTTTCCTCACTGTGGACCTGATGGGGGGAAAACAGAAGAAAAGAAGACGAAAGAAAATAGGGTCAGACATAAAGCCTGGTAAGTCTAGTGACTCTTCAGTATGATAATAAGAATAAGGGCATGATAAGTATAAACTGGAAATAGGAGAGTGTCATAAACTAAGACAAAGCAGTTTGAATCGAATATACTATCACACCCCATACTATATCTCTGCCCCTACTTGTATTGTCTTAACTGGCACCCCATGCTGGAGGTAAAGTGATCCCCTTTTTCTAAAGATCAGCCCCTACTCGCATAATCATCTGTGTCTTACGGCCCCCAAAGATTGTAGATACCTATGATGGCCCCACCATGGGGTGTATCAAGTCCCAAGGTGGCAACCAGAAACAATCCTTAGAATGCAGAGGTTAAACCACTGGTGCCCCCAGTGCCCTGTTTGTCTGCTCTGAAGTGTGTGCACGCCCGCACTCCGTTAGAACTCACACTGTTGCACCCACCGCCATCGTTTTTGACCGCTTACAATCAGCCCAGTAATTGTGCCCCACCCTGCCTAGTTTTAGGGTAGCATGATACCAATTGGGTTACTGCTGAAATGGGTCCTCGTTACTAGGGTTTTCTAGTCAAACATGTTAAGTGGTTAAGTGTCTGTATTTACCTAACCCCACCCATCAATTTCATTAACATGTTGATTTGGTTAAGTGTTTTAGTTAACTTAACCCTACCATCCTGACTTGTCTGTCCTTAGCTTCTTAAGGCACCGACCACTCACATTAGACAGATATTGTTACGGTTATTGGATGTGCCGGTCGGTTCCGGGCAGGTTTACACGGTAACTCAGTCTAACCTCGTGTCCTTATTGGGATCCATGCTTAACCACCCACATTGGATAGGTATTGTTGTGACTACTGGACAATTGGGCGGGTCCGGGCAGGTTTACATCACAACTCAATCCAACCTCGTGTTAGGCTTATTCGTATTTTCTAAATCTACATATTTTCTTTATTACTTAATATATGTAAATTTAATGTTATGGCTCACTTTCCAAGTTCATCCTTTTTGGTATAAGAATTTATACCGTTTAAATGCCACCAATTTTGGCATGTGACAAACATGCCAATTTCATATATTTTTTTGTCAAGTTTTACTAATATTCCCAACGTTACCCCGTTTAAACATTAGGCTAACAATCTTAGCCTAATTTTCGTTCTCATGGTTTTTAACATATAATATTAGGCTAAAAACTTAGCCTAATTTAGCGCAGACAAATTGGCATAAGGGATTTCATAAACATAAACATGACATAGGTGCAAACTTGGCATTTTTGGCATAGTCAATATGGACATCATAGGTGTGAACTTGCAAAATAGTCAACATGAATGTGAACTTGCAACATCAACATATATGTGAACTTGCATTGAAATAGGTATCTAACCAAATAGGTGTCACATAAATTAGCATATGATTTAGATAACATAAGCCTAACTTATTTTTAGATCTAGGCATAACATCGAGCATAACTAGCATATGACAAGAATATGATAATTTCATAACTTTATGACAAGGGTGTGAACTAGATCCAATCATATGTCTAATTACAACATGAAACACATATTAAAGTGGATCTTGACATGGATCCAATTTTGGAACTTGCAACTTTCTTACAACATACTAGCATGTATGTGAACATAATCGTTTAGGCATAAAGGTTCTAGCATATATATATATATATATATATATATATATATACATACATGAAATCTTAATCACATACAACCTATATAATCACATAAACATATAGCTGTCGATTACAATATGAACTATACAACTTGCATGTGATTCTATATATACAATAGGATCAATATCTACTCAACTATACCACAAACATCACAATACCACAATCATTTCAATACATAAATGTAAATTAACATCGTTGTTACATAATAACACAATTCCATTTCCATTTTACATCGAATCAAATCCAAACTTTTATTCATATCGTAAAAATCACTATACTTACAACAAACGACAGTCTTGTTTTCTGATTTTTGAATTCTGAATTTGAATTGCTTCCCTTTGGGTAGAGTACGTTGATTTGATTATTGTTTTAACTTTAATTTGGCTCGTCTCTAAGCTTTTCTACAAGTGGAGGCTCCTCCTAGTTTTCTCCTAACAGCATGGCAGCTCCATCTCTAATTTCCTATGTGAATTTAGGTTAGAGTGTTGAGTTATATATATAGAATTTTAGATTGATTTGAGTCGTCAGATGATCACAGATGAATCTAGACCATTCACTTCGAGAAGAGCCAACCAAAATGCGACATGTCAGCCCTAGTGACACTGCCAAGCCTCAGAAATCGACCAGAACCCGACCAGGCCAGACAGGGCCAAACCAAGTCGACCCCCTGGCCGACCCTATGGTCAACCTGGTCACCCAGGTCGACCCCCAGGTCGACTTAGTGCCTAGGCGAGAATTTTCCCGCCCATTCCAGTTTGGGTCTGAACTCGAAATTTGAACCGATTTTTGAACTGTTTGAATTTTAATTTGAATTCTGAAACTTCTGGGGGTCATAACTCCTCCATATAGAGTCCGATTCACGCAAACTCGGACTCTATCTCAACCAGAATTCTGAGATGAACGCAATGGCATAAACCGTTTCCCTTAATTCTTTCATTAAGGATTGATTATACTTAAATTTTTTAATTTACAGTTAACATAAAATTCGGGGTGTTACACACGAGATTGATTTCCATATATACTTGGTGGAAAATGCAATACCAGTTGCATAGCCTGTGTGCCATATGGCTCTAAGAGAAATAAGGGAGCTCAGCAAGAAAGTAGGGGAGCTACTTGAGAAAGGATTTATTAGGCGAAACATATCTAAATGGGGTGCTCCAATAGTATTCGCCACTAACGTGGATGGTTCGCTCCGCTTATGTGTGGATTATAGAGAGTGGAATAAGCTCACTAAGAAGAATAGGCACCCACTTCCGGGGATAAATGAACTGTTTGACCAGCTTGTTGGTTCATCTGTTTTCTCCTAGTTAGACTTGGCCACGAGGTTTCATCAGTTGAGGGTGGCCGAGGACAGTATAGACAAGACAGCCTTTAGAATTCCAGTAGGTTTCTTCAAGTGGCTCGTCATGCCTTTTAGGTTAACGAATGCACCCACCTAATTTGTGGATCTGATGAGTAGGGTGTTTCGAGAGTTTCTAAATAAATTCATTATGGTCTTTGTTGATGACATCTTGATTTTCTCGAAAAGCGAGGAAGAGCATGCACGACATTTAAGGGAGGTTTTGAAAACTCTCCGTACACACCAGCTTAAGGAGAAAATCTCCAAATGTCATTTTTGGAGGAAAGAAGTGAGATTTCTAAGGCATGTGGTCTTTGAAGATGGGATAGCAGTAGATCCTACAAAGGTAGTTGCAGTTCAAGACTGGAAGATCCCAAAGAATGCAACGGAGGTGAGGAGTTTTCATGTATTAGCGAGCTATTATAGGAAGTTCATTAAGGACTTCACAAAGATATCGGCCCCACTCACCAGACTGAAAAAGAAGAATCAGATATTTTCTTGGAGTATAGACTATGAGGATGCTTTCCAGCAATACAAGAGGGCTCTGTAGTCTTGACTTTGCCTGATGGGAACAAAGTGTTCACAGTATACACTGATGCATGTGGTATAGGGCTTGGTATGGTTCTGATGCAAGAGAGAATGGTAGTATGTTATGGAGGAAGACAGTTAAGAGTTCATGAGAAGAACTACCCTACCCATGACTTAGAATTAAATGCCATAGTATTCGCGCTTAACACTTGGCGCCATTATCTACTAGGAGTGAAGTTCGAGTTGTACACCGATCATAAATCGCTCAAGTACTTGTTCTCACAGAAGTATCTCAATTTGAGGCAACAAAGATGGATGGAGTTCCTAGTGTCCTATGACTTTGAGATTCCTTATACCCATGGCAAGGGTAATGTGGTGGTAAATGCATTGATTAGCCAGAGGATGACCTTGAGTCCTCTGTTTGTAGAGAGGAAGAGTTTGGAGTTTATATCCACTTTTGATTTAGACCCTCCATCAAGTTTACACCTGGTTTATTGACATCATTAGAGGTGCGACCTACTCTAATGGACCAAATAGGAACTTCGCAGCGGGATGACCCACAACTAGTAGATATCTTGGATAGGCTCAGTAGAGGGGAGACTTCTAGATACCTTAGTAGATATACCACAGATGATAGAGGGTGGGTACGACGAGATGGAAAGCTTTGTGTTTCCCGAGTTGGGAGTTTGTTGAAGACAGTCCTAGAGGAAGCCCATCATTCTAGGATGACTATCCATCCAGGCGATGATAAGACATATAGGGATATGAAGAGGTTTTCTTTTTGGCTAGGATGTTTGATTTGCCAGCATGTCAAGGCTGAGCATAGGAAGCCTTGTGGTTTACTTCATCCTTTGGAGGTCCCACAATGGAAGTGAGGGAGCGTCTCTATGGATTTCATTGATGGTTTGCCTAGATCGAGGAAAAGAAACACCGGTATTTGGGTTGTGGTTGACAGGCTTTCTAAGAGCGCTCATTTCATCCCTGTTACGATTAAGAGGACAACAACATGGGTGGCAGCATTTTATATTCATGTGATAGTCCGTCTTCATGGAGTACCTTCCAGTATTGTGAGTGATCGTGACCCCATAGTCAACAGTGAGTTTTATAGGAGCTTGCAAGAAGCATTAGGTTCATAGTTGTGTTTGAGCACCGCTTATCACCCTCAGACTGATGGACAGACGGAGAGGGTGAATAGAGTTCTTGAGGATCTTTTAAGATTGTGTATCCTAGACTTCAGAGGGACTTGGGAAGAGCATCTTCCTTTAGTAGAGTTCACCTACAATAATAGTTATTAGGCAAGTATTGGCATAGCACCCTTCGAAGCATTGTACGGACGACCTTGTAGATCACCCACTCTTTGGTGGGAACCTACAGAAAGGCTTATACTTGGACCAGAGATGGTTAGGGAAACTTCAGAGAAGAATGATCTTATTCGTAGGCGCACGAAGAGGGCTAAGGACAGGAAGAAGTCCTACGCAGATAGGAGAAGGACTGGCATTGAATTTGAGGTGGGAGACATGGTTTTCATCAAGGTATCGCCTTTGATGAATGTGGTTCATTTTGGATCTGTAGGGAAATTGGCACCAACATTTGCAGGGCCATTTTCCTATAACAGAAAAGATTGGCCAAATGGCCTATAGAGTAAAGCTAGCAGAGATATTTTCTGGCATACATGATGTTTTGCACGTTTCTCATTTACGGAAGTGCTTGCAGGATACCGCAGAAGTAGTAGAGCCGGTTATGCTTGAGGAAGTAGAAGTAGAACGGGAGCCGACAGTTAGACGAGTTCCTACCTGTATTCTTGGATCAAAGGTTAAGAAGTTAAAGAACTGAGAGCTCAAGTTGATGACAGTTCAGTGAGGAGATGACCAAGAGGATGTAACTTGGGAAACCAAAGACAAGATCCGTGCTACATACCATTCTCTTTTCAAGGGTATGTTCTTAACTTTTTTTCCAAAGTTTTTGCTCATGCTTGTTTCTATCGTTTAAGCATATACTATCGATTGAATATTCGACCTTTAGGTTGGAATCCAATGGATGTAAACATGTGTTTAAGACATGTTATGTTTGATAGATGCAAGTGGATTCAAGTGCTTGCTAGTGGTTGATCATGGATGCATATACACACACATTAGGCACTAGATCGGCTCAATCACTCTCATACTGCATATGAATGCATGTGCGTATTTTTCTTCTCTTAATTGATGAAAGTGGGTGCATCATCATATGGATGTTGCACTTGGATGAATGATTGTGCACACACATAGAACTACATGTTATATTAGGATTATTTGCACACATGTTGGATTCATGGCACTAACATACACTGCATTAAGGAGGTCAATTGAATCAGTAGATCGCCTGATCTCCAGCATTAATATAGGGACATATACACATATCGTTACATATGTTCATATAAACATTAGAACTATTTTAAGGACGATGGAAGCTTGTGATTGGTGGATCAGTAGATAGATGATGAATGTTAGGATATACATTCTTCTTAACTTATAGATTGCGTTCGTCTCGAAATTATGCTTAAGATAGACACCAAGTTTGCGTAAAACGGACATCGTATGAGAAAGTTATTAAGGTTTGAAGTTTCTATGCGTATAAGAGAAATATATGTAAACAAACATTATCCATAATTTAAAATAATTCGAAAACCAGAGGCGGGAAGGCTCGGGAATTCAGACCGTTGGTGGTCGACCCCATGCCCTATGGGTGCTGACCCATGGGTCGACCCCACAACAGGGGTGTCGACCCCTATTTCGACCCTGGGGTCAACCTCCCTCCCTTGAATGAATTTGGACCTTCTTTGTGCCCTTGTTCGTTGCCTGATGGCTATATAAAGGACCTTAATCCCATTGTTTTAGTCATCTAAATAAATGGCGACAAAGCGGTCCAGCCCCAACTCAAAGTAAAATAGCTTATTCTTCTTCAAAAACAAGTTATACCTATTCAGAGATCTGTGCTACAACATATACAATCAATTCTCTGTTCTTTAGATCCAATCATAGTGAGTTTATGTTTCTTTTAGATATAAACACCTAAAATGTAATCTTGATATATTTTTAAGTTTGGATCTAAGCCTATGCCTGTTAGTAATTTGAATCATAAAAAATCTGCCATTACTTGTATACTTAATTTACTTCTTAGATCTCATATGCCTATTCATGATATCCCTGTTCTACTAGTTTGCCTAATAATGTCACTGTATGCCAATTCTGTTAGTTTTCCTAATCGAATCAATGTATGCCTATTCTCTTAGTATGACCAATTCTATCATCATATGCTAGTTTTATTTACTATGCTTATTCTTATTCTCTTCTCTCCCTCTTTCCCTTTTTGTTTTTATAGCCAGGCTACATTCATGCCTAGGCCTATCGCTGAAATACGCGAGCGTGCGAAATTGGGAATGATTGGGAATGATAAATTGGGGAATAATTCACATTGTAAAACATGATTGGGAATTTTGGGCATAATTTGTACCTTGAGCCAATACTTTAATCTGGGAGCATAATTTATTCTTTGTTCTAAACTTTAATCTAGGGCATAACTTGTATTGTGAATCAGACGGGGATTTTGGGCATAATAAACATAGAAACTTAGTTAGCAACGAAAGTGCCTAGATTTACAGTAATTAGAAACTGTAACCACGCTTAGACACGAGGTTAGATTACACTTTAGGTAGAAGTTTGACCGGAACCGCTCGGCATATTCAGCAACCACAAGTGGAGAATCTAACATGTGAGGTATAAGTGCATAAAATACACGTAATGGTGCAAAGACATGAGGTTAAATCCGACTTGTGGTAGATGTCTGCCCGTACCCAACCATCATATCCAACATCCACTAGTGGTAGACTAAATGTAGGAAGTCTAGCGCATTAATAAACATAAATGAACAAATGGTAAGAAACTTGTAATACATCCTATTTGAATCTGTGAGGGTTACATGAACCTGTCAACTTAAGTAGAGGTTAAGTAAAATTGCTTGAGTCAGTGGGAAGGTTAAGTTAATCTTGTTAAATATATGGGGATGGGTTATACATATAAACCAGACAAACTTAACCTGTTGAGGTTATGCAATCTCGTTAAACTGGTAGGCATAATCTATTGAAATCCTAGCAGTGGGGATGCAAGCCTAGGGGGAAGCTTGTAGCATCCGGTGTATGGGGCCCGTATCAATTAGTAACCTATATTGGTATTAAACATAGAATCCCGAACTAGACCGGGGTCAGGGCACGCTTATCGAGTTGGTTGTAAGAGGCCATCTAAGGGAACGGTGTGGGCGGCGTATTCCGACAGGGTCATGTGCATACATAGGTCCCGTCCAGGGAGGTTAAGACGCTGTGACACATGTAGATATGGTTGTGCACATCTTGTAAACAAATGGTTGCCAATATAAGAAGCGATACAACTTGCTGTGGGGCCAACACAGGATATCTACTAGTTAGGGAGTCGATCGATTGGGGGTAGTTATTAGGGTACATCTAGTCTTGCTTGTTTAGGAGCCGGTTATTATCGTTGGGGTTAACACCTGTCAGTTCTGTTGGGCTACCCATTATTGTATGTGGTAAAACCTCTCACTGGAAATACAACTAGGTCTACCATCTTGTACTTATTGCGATCATCTTATTCTTGTTATACTAGTATTGGTGCAGAGAAAAGTAATTGAGAAGCGCAGTATATTCTATTCTGTTTATCTTGTTTACCTTGTTATGCCTACCTTATGTCACTGTTATCTCACTCCCTAGTTTACATGCCTTTCATGATGCTTTTATTTATTTATATACTAAAAGTAACTGGACTCAGCAGACTTTATGTCTGACCCATTATGTTTCCTCTTCTCTCTCTTGTGTTCCCCCAAGTTCTCAGGGTGGAAATACTCAAGCTTGATTAGGATTCATCTTTCTTTCTGCTTGGAGCTGTTTAGATATACCGCTTGATTTCGTATCTTCTCTATTATGGCTATATTTTGGGGTTATGCTCTTTTTATGTATTATTGTACTCCGATGGTAATTTTGGTACAAGACAAAAGTTTTATGTTTTCAGCAATTCTGAATTATTATGTAATTGGGTTTGGACCACGAAGCATTTCTATTTAATAAAGTTTTAAATTCCGCTGTTATTTTTAACTGTCTTGTGATGTTTCTGTTTTTTTTTTTTTTTGGGCAAAGCCGACGGGGTTGAGTGGTCCCCTACCACTTTATTGCTAGTCGGGGACGATTACAAAGGTAAACAAGAGGAAAAAAAACAGATAACTAAGAAACACAGCTCAACAGACTACCAGGAGCTAACAAGACAAATAAGTACAAACAACAAATACATCAAAAATTGAAATTCAGTATTCCTGGATCATAGGTAAAACGAAGGAACTTGATGCCATCACGCGGTTCTTTCCAGAGCAGGTTCTTAAGCATGGAGTTGGGCGTGGCTTTCACTGGTTGGAACACTCTCATGTTCGTTTCTTTCCATATCACGTGAAGGTATTTCTTGGGGACGTAACAGCAAGTTCTAGCTTTCGCCGATTTCCCTTTACAGTGCTTCAGCAAAGCTTCCCAATCGAACGCTGATGGAATAACCTTAGTTCCTAGTTGCGCCAAGGTGGAGCAAAGGATAGGTTGCGTGACATTATAAGCGAAGAACAAGTGTCTGACAGTTTCATGATGAGGGTCACAGTAACAGCAGCCCGGCAGTACATGCATTCCTCTAAGAGCCAGCTTATCTTTTGTTAATAAGGCTTGATGAAACACCTTCCAAAAGTCGAGATTTTCTTTAGCATTTTTGTCGGCCCTCCATATTATTTTGATCCACCTACATCTCGTTAAACTTGAGACATTTTGGAGTTCATAGTACATTTTTCTTATGGAATAAGACTCACCTTTCCAATTCCAAGAGACCTGCTTCGGTGGATCATTGAAAAAACTGCCGCTGGCAATTTGATTCCAGAAATTGTTAATTCTTTGATTTGAAGTGTTTGGCAGTGTGAACCGGTTTCCGTTATTGACATCCTGCACTCTAGCATGCAAACTAACCCTAGACTGCAAAATATCAATGTAAGAAATGCTGTCCTCAATAATGGTACCATGATGAAGCCAAGGATCATACCAAAAGCTGATCATGCTAAATGTTTTGACACAAAATTTAAAATAAGGCAAAAAGAGAGTTCTTAGCTTTATTATATTTTTCCAAGTAGTTGCTTTTTAGTCAAGGTCCAAAGGCTATCATCCTTGAGAACATGATTATAGGACCAGCTGACCCATAAGCTCTCCTTCATACATAGGATGTCGTTCATGTGTCTACCAATAGCCGCAATGTTCCACTTACTCATGCTAATTATGCCAAGCCCACCTCTTGAGACTGGTTTTTCAAGCTTTGAAAAGGATATCGGAGCATGATATTTGTCGCGAATATTACCTTTCCAAAAAAACCTCATAAAAGCTGTTCTAATCATAATAATCAATTTTTGCGGAAGGAGAAAGGTCCTTGCCCAATAGACTTGCATAGAAAAAATAACCGCTTTGATTAAAGTTAGCCGACCAGCTTGACTGAGCAGATTAGAGGACCAGCAGTCAAGCCTAGCGGTAATCTTGTCATAAAGAGGAAGACATTGGAGCGTACTTATTCTAGAAGTAGCGAGCGGGAGCCCCAAGTAAGTTATAGTGTTATCATTACAAGCTAAACCAGTTAAATTTTGAATTTGTTGCTTGTTGAAATTAGATATTCCTGCGGTTTTAAATTCAGATTTGTCAGCGTTTACTTTTAAGCCAGTCATAGAGTAGAAAATCTCAAGGGTGTTCATTATATTAATTAAAGTTTGAGTTTCAGGTTTACAGAAAATAATGAGGTCATCCGCAAACATAAGGGAAGTAATCCTTGGATTACTACACTTAGGGTGCAGAGAAAAATTTCCTTGGTTGACTAGTTCATTCAGAAGTCTAGTGAGCAGCTCCATAACAATAATGAATATATAAGCGGAAATTGGATCGCCTTGCCTGATGCCTTATTTACTCTTAAAAAACCCAGCAGGTGTGCCATTAATGTTAACAGAAAAACGAGGCGTACTAATGCAAGAGAAAATCCAAGCAACAAAATAAGAAGGAAAGTTCATGTAGCTCATAATTATAGTTATAGAAGTCCACTGAATGGAGTCAAGCGCTTTCCTGATGTCTAGTTTTAACATTATCCTAGGCGAACAACCTTTGGTGTTATATCCCTTAAGTAGCTCATGCGCCACTAAAACGTTGTCAAGAATATTTCTTAAAGGCAAAAAAGCAGATTGATTCAAGGATATTAAACCCGAGAGTACATTCTTAAGACGGTTAGCGATGTCTTTAGAAATGCATTTATATATCGAGTTACAGCAAGAAATAGGTCTAAAATCACTAACAGTGCTGGTTTTTTTGACTTTAGGGATCAAGGCTATGTTCGTATAATTAAAAGAGTTCATCATTCTGCCATTTCTAAAAAACTAATGAGTAGCCTTAATAACATCAGACTGAACAATATTCCAGCAGTGCTTATAGAAATGCGCATTGAAACCATCACATCCTCCACATGAATTTTTGTTCATAGTTAGCATAGCAGTTTTGATTTCATTATCGCTAATAATTTTAGAAAGGGATTCATATTGAGATTGATTAGGAGCAGGTAAAATCATAGGGTTAATGTTGTCCCGGTTTGGCTTGAAGTTGACAATGTTACCAAGCAAATTAGAAAAGTACTGGACAAACGCATTTTGAACTGATAAAATATCAGAGTGTACCTGACCAGTCGCATCTGTCACACAGTGAATGGTCTCTCTGACATGCTTCGCATTCAAGACCGCATGGAAGTACGTAGAATTTCTATCTCCTTCATCATGCCACTTGATTCTAGCCTTTTGTTTTTTCATTAGCGCTTCGGAATGAAGGCCAACTCTGTAACTGTTTGCTAGAATGTTTTCCTCATTGATAAGTTCAGAATTGTACCTATCATCTTGCATTGCAGTTTGCACAGAAACTAGTTTCTGTTCTAAGCATTTAGAAAGATTAGTACCACTGCCATATTTACTAGTAGACCAATTTTTTAATTCAGACTTAAGCAACTTAAGTTTTTTGGCAAGTATACACATTGGGTTGCCATAAACAGTAGAGTCCCAAAGTTTCTTAATAATTTAATTAAAGTCAGGGTCCAAGGACCAAACATTAAAAAACTTAAAGCTAGGAAATCTAGGAGCTGCAGACTCGCCCAGGCAAAGAACCTGAGGGGAATGATCAGATAGAAGCGGAGCAGGCAACTCATTATAGAGGTTAGGCCAAAAGTTATGGGCAACAATGTTGCAAAAGGCGTGATTAATTCTAGAAAAAATGCGCGAGCCATCTCTCTTACTGTTGTTCCAAGAAAAAGGTAACCCAGTGGAGCTATTCTCAAGGAGGTCACAGTTACTAACAGCTAAATTAATTGCAGCAATCTCAGTAAGGGCGACAGGATTGCCACCAGCTCTATCGGAGAGCTTCAGAGGGGAGTTAAAATCACCGCACACAATCCAAGGATGTGTGCGCTGTCTGAAATTAAGTAAATCATTAAACAAGGTATTTCTAGTTAAGTATGAATTAGAAGCGTAGACAAAGGTTAGGTAATGAGACGTAGATGACGAAATATGATTGCTATGACAATGAATATACTGACTAGATGCAGTAATCATGGAGAGAACGAGCACAGTAGGTCATAAATTAACATAATTCTGCCATACGTAGAATTAATTAAATTTTGCAATAACTTCCAGTTAGGATTGATGTACCTGGCCGTGCGAAGGGTCAAAGCGTCATCGAGCTTAGTTTCAAGAATAGCCAAGGCAATCAAGCTTTAATTCTTTATTATATACTTACATTGGTCGAGCTTTAGATCATCGTGAGCACTGAGTATGTTCCGGACACTAATGTTGTATATCATTGGTAAACTCAGTGTGTTGGCTTTGCAAATTTACCACAGACCTCGTCTGGATCTGACTCTGTTCTATCATAGTGAGCTTGCTTTTCCTGCTACTTTTCATTTCACTACCCGCTAGTTCAGAAGCATATAAGGGGGAATCCAAAGCCGCTTTGAACCCAGGTGGTGGCTCAATGTTGAAATAAGGGTATCTGGCTTTATCTTTATCTAGACTACCATTTCCTTTATCGGGATCCTTTGTCTTACTGCAGCTGCTATTCATAGGAGAGACATGTGCTAAAGGCTGAATTGTTTGAGCTCTCTACTATTGTCATTTCCTGTTACTACCTTATGCATGAAACACGCAGCAGGTAGTGTAGCTACTAGGGCTAGTTCAAAACTGTTGTTCGTGTTATCAAACAGATCTTTATTGTTCTCTGGAGCTGCTTTCACTTGCATATCCTCTTTGGTTGGCGTGATATATGTTACATTAGCCGTAATTTGATCTTTCAGCTCACTTTTCTCCTGATCGCCTTCTGTTGTTACTTCTTTATTCATGATCTCTACAATTTCGCGGCTCAAACCTTCTACATATTCCTTTTCAGCATATTCTTTCTGCTAAACGTCTACGGATTCCACCTTTTCATCCACTATAATGTCTGTTTTCGGAGAAGAATCATTAACCGCAGCATCCATAAGGTTAAGAACTCCAAAACAGTTGGAGATTGATAGAGCTTTACTGGGAGGGATACTAGGATTGGCTTCATTTGCTTTCATTCTAACTTCAGCTTCCTTACCGGGGTTTTCATTCAGGATCTCTCCTTCCTCAGTTTCTTCTCCTATATTCGCCATTGGGACAAAAGGACCGTTACTGGAGCTAGGATCAGCGATGTTATAGTTAATCGGCCAAAAGTCACCAATAGTTCTCTTCCCCTTATTGTTCTTATATGATTCATGTTTTCTGTTCTTTTGGACATGTTGCCAAGATTGAAAATTGTGCTGCATCGGCTTCCTACCCATATGAGGGCCCTCCCTCCTCTTTGGAATGTTTGTCTTTATGTCGTTGTTACTTTCTCACAGCTAGGTTCGGCAGTGTCCTTCTTTCATTGTTCCTTCTCACATCTTGGTTCGGTTGAGTCCTTATTTCATTGTTCACTGCTTTTGCAACCTTATTTGTCTTTCCTTCCTCAGCTTTTTGCTCATCCATTTTTTTATCCTCACAGGTTTCATTGCAATGACCAAAAGTACTGCAACTAGTACATAGAAGTGGTCACCATAGATAAGTGATTTTAACTCTTTGTGCTCCACCTCCTGGTATTTTAACAAGAAAGTCATCTATAAGTTGTTTATCCAGCTTAACTTCAATCAGGCAACTTGCGTAGCTCAGTCTTTCCAGCCTTTCTGTCGTTTCATCAAGACAAACCAGTTTACCCAACCGACAAGCTAGCCAGTTAATCCCAGAATGCGACCATGCGAAAAGCGGGATATTCGAAAATTATACCCAGATTGGGACTTCTTTAATCTAACCACAGACGTTACTGACTTGTGGGTCATAAGATTTTAAGATGAAAAGTTTATTCCACATAATAAGGGGATCTCCCATAAGTATTTTCATTCTATCTTCCTGATGTGAAAATTGAAATAAAAATAAAACAACGTCAGATTTCACTGTGAAGGTACCTTCAGCTGCCAATTATTGTTAACTTTATAGAGGACATCTGAGAAAGGGAGGGGTTCATCAAGGAAAAAACCTACTAGAGAGTCATTCCAGATCTTTGAGCCTGCTTCGATAATTTCCGGAGTGAATTCCATAGCACCGTCCTTATCAAAAGTTGGAGTCATATCAACGGGGTGTACTACCCCGCATTCCTAGGCAAATGCTGAAAAAAAGAAGCCCTTCGACGTTGACTCAACGTCAGATCGATTGCAGAAGGAAGAGGCGGAAAATCAGTCGCTGGGATGCTAGAGGGAGAGAAAAGGTTGTTGAAGGGGTGGTGACAGAAAATGGGTCTGGAGGAGTAAGGGGCGGGATGGGAGGCGGAGGCGATTGTGGGATTTGAGGAGAAACGATTGAAGGGATGGGTTGCGTGAGGTTCGAGGAAGGAAGAGAAAAGTCAGAAGCCGTTGGGGCACCGACCATTAATGAAAAAAGTGTTGCTGTGATGTTTCTATTTTTGTTTACCTATAATTCTTCATGAAAGTTAATGTATTCTGATTAAGAGTGACATTAATGGACGTGGAGTGTCACAATTTTCTTCATCCTATACTCTTTAAAACAATTCTCTAATGTCTACCTCAAGTACTCCAAAGACATGAGATTAACCACGACTCTCAAAGGTCATCTCTATAGTAACCCGGAGGCTATCCAAGCGTACATTGACTATGTTACGAATGGAAAAGTCAATACAGGAACATTCACTATCTTTGAAGATTTTTCATCCTATGATCTTTCTACTCTTTTCAATCAAAATGAAGCTTTAAGATTTATTGATTCTTGGGATAACGATGAAGTATTTTATCCAAATCTTATCAAAATGTTTTATTCGAATTTAAATCATGGATTTTTCAAAGGAAATGAAAATCAAATTTTGAGTAGTGTGAAATGCACTCAAATTATTTCATGTAGCGATGTTTTGGAAACCATTTTAAATTGCAAGAAAACAGGTTCGAATTTTGAAATTGACAAAAATGATTTGAAACTTTTCATCATATTTTTGAAAGCGATGAACGTGTGGAATTCAAGAATCGGTTTTTCCATCCAAAAGCAAAAACTGTTAACCTCCTTCTTCAATACACTCTTACTCCCTGTTCCGGAAACTTTAATAACATCACTCTCAAGGTCCAAAAAGCTCTTTTTGCCATCTTTGGCACTTATGATATTAATTGGACCAAAGTAATTTTGAGAGAATTTAAACCAATGGAAATGTATACAAAAGAAAATACTCTTAACGATGGAATTTATCTTACTCGAATCTTTAAATATTTGGAGTGGATTTCAAAGGAGAGGAATTTGTTTCTAGAAAGGTCTTTAATTCTGGAAATATATCCCTTACGCAAATTCCAATCACTTTCAAACTATATGAGACATATGTCGAAAAATAAGCTAGAATGGAACAAGAAGAAGTTCAAATGATAATCGACCAAGAAGAATTCTCGATGAAAAACATAGAATTTCCTACTTCATCAAGAGCCATATCCAAAGAAGCCATTTTTCAAAACCAAGTCAAACTAGCTAGAAATCAATAGAAAATCAAGAAGACTCTCAACCAAATGTCTTCAAAAATGAGCAAGTTTTTCGGAAAAATTGGAAGAAAAATTGGAATATCATCTTTCTCATTTTCATCCACTGAAATCTAAGTTTACTAGCTTATGTTATCATTTCATATTAGCTTGTATTTCCTTTTCGTTCTTTCTATTTCAAACATTTCATGTATTGTTTGATTTTTATCTCTCATTAGTAGTAATGTATTTTTTTTTCTCTGTCAAACTACCTGTAAAAAAAATTAGAATAAAATAAAATAATACAAAATTGTGTAAAAAGAAAAAATACCCAAAATTGGATAGGTATGTCGACATACATATTTTGTATGTCGACAAATAACTATCAGAAATTCAAATTTGTTGTTTTAATAACTGCCTTATGTCTATTCATTTTCAAACGAATTCCAGACTCTATATATACCATTTTCTTTCAAAAGAATTCACCTCTACTTCTCTACTTCTTCTCTAATCACTCTCTTTCTATATAATCAAAATTACGGCTAATCATATTCACAATCTAAGTGAAAATCTTGAAGAAACTCTCAATTCTTTCAAGAATATCCTATCTATCATTCTCCGCAATCAACGTCATCTAGAATTAAGTCAGATAAAGTCGACAAGAAAACACTTTGATGATATTCATTGGATGATCTCTTCTCTTTCCAGAGATGAAGATAAAAACATCACTAGAGCACCTCTCACCAAAGACAACAATGTCTAGGAAGTCAAAAAAGCAGATCCAATTTTCAGTGGAGATGGATGGGTAGAAGTTCTAAGAGATGCATGAATAATTTGTTTGATTTGTGCGCTATGGTTTGATTTGTGTGATTTGATTGAAAACTTAATTTATCATGTAAACATTTGGATTTCTTGTGAATTTATTGGAATTGCTTACTTAGTTTATAAAATATTTGATTATCTTCCTATTTGAGTTTGTTTAGTAAAATTATAATAGTATATTCATAGAGATAGGGGGAGTTATAGGAAAATTATAGATTTAGGAGAGTTATAATTTCAGGAGGAGTTATCGAATTAGTCTCTAGGATTGGTTTATATACTTTTGTTGATGACAAAGGGGGGAGAAGTTATAAAATAGGTATAGTATGGATAGGCATAATTTAAGGGGGGTTAGAAGTAATTCATGGTGAAAAGGGGAGTAATCGAGGAATCAAACTGACAGGTAATATCAGGTATGAATATTTTATAAACTAAGGTGATCATCATAAAAAAGGAGGAGATTGTTGGGGAGTGGAATTTTATTGACAACAACCTTGTTTTGATGATTATCATTATTTATTATAAAATATATACTAACATCTTTATCCAGAACAAATATATGCAGGAAATAAATATTGAAGACTGTAGAGTTTAAGAGATTCAAGATTTCAAGGGAGAATCAAAACTCATGAGTATCAAGATATCAAGATATTAAGAGTTCAAGATTATCAAAGTAATAGAGTCTAGTTAGCATGTAAAACTCTGAATAGCACTCAAATTCTATTTTCAAATAATCTTTTTTAAATTGATTTCAAAATATTTTCAAACTAATTTCAGAAATGTTTTTAATCATTTAAGGATTTTTTTAAACTTATGATTTCAAATGTATACACTTCCTAAGTTTCTTATATTTATATATTATAAAGTTTTATAATTATATATTTACATAATTATATTATATAATTTTATATCATTCATATATATATAGTTTTCAAAATCATATGTTTAAGTATGTTTTTATACTTGAGAAATTATATTTTAAACAACTAGTTTTAGTTCAGGAATTTCCGGAATATATATTGGTTTAAATACTTCAAAAATGATTTATAATTCAAATTTACATATATATGTCAGCATACACATATATATGTTGACATAAAACTGTCACAAATTTTTAAATTCAAAAAGATGTGTTTTTTAATTTTAAAACGTTTTAGAAATGGTTGTGACTTTTGGAACACTATATAAAGGGATTATTTCGAATTTTTTAAGAATCTATCATCTCCTTCTTCACTACTTTACATACCACCATTATTATTTTTAGTTTTCTAAGATTCTGCACTTATACTCTGCCATTTTCAATACAAATTATATTATTCTTCTTCTATTTTCAATATCTACCAAATATTCTCTATTTGGAAGTGTTACTCAAGAGTTCTAGGGCAATTGTAATTGGAAAGGATAGGGTGTGTTCCTTCTAGCCCGTAAATCAAGGAAAAGGAGCGGTGTTAACTTTGTAGTCGTAAAATCAAGCGTTTTGAAACGGTGTTTACCTTGTAACCGTGAAATCAAGGGTTTTGAATCGGTATTAACAATGTAGCCGTGAAATCAAGGGTGTTGTAATTGGATACTGATATTGATAAAATTCCGCAAAATCCAGCGCTGTGAGGGACTGAACGTATGAGTAATCTGAACCAGTATAAAATCCGGTGTGTTCTTTCCTTTTCTACATTTTATTTCTATTTATATCTGCATCTAAAATTATTTCTATTGTGATATTCATTTTGTTATTCATATAGTTGTTTGAGTAATTGTTAATTGGTTAAGATTTCTATAAGTTCTCTAAAACACTATTCATCCGCCCTCTGGTGTTTGTTTTTCCTTAAGATTCTTGATCCTCATTCCAAACACAACAATCATCGCTAAGCTTAGAAGTATGACCATGCATCTTATCAAGTATAGTTACACAAACATGTTTAAGACCTTGCTTACGAGCAATATACGCCAACTTATTGACATTTCAAGCCTTATCTGTAACAACCCAGAATTTCTGAACCAATTTAAAAATTTTATTTTAGCTATTTTAATGGATTTTAAATATTTAAAATGATTTATTTTAAATAATAACAATTAAAAATTTATTTAAATCGAAGTTAGAACATATAAATTTATTTTAATTATAAAATGAGCTTGAAATGGCGCGGTAGTTTGAAAATTTGGTTTTGAACTTTAAATGAATGTGCATAATGAAATATAAATCAAATTTCAGTAAAACCATAAATATTTGAATCTTTTTAATTATATCTATATAATGAATGTGAAAAATTCAGATTTCATAATATAAATTGAAAGTTATGTCCGGTTTAAAATTTAAAATAGTGGCTATGAAATTTATATATATATATATATATATATATTAATATTATATATAGCACTTAAAAATAGTCATTTGGCAAACAACCACCGTTTTTTATGAAACAACTTTTTTTTTTGATCCGGAATGTCAAATAATTGCTAGGTCTCAAATTTCATAATTTTTTAAATTAATATATGAGTGCAGTTAATTTAAATGTGTTTGGTACTTTCAATTTGAATTGGATCGACCAGAAAATGGCCTTTTTTCAAACGGTCTCCAAATTCGACAAAATTAGTTTTATTAGGACTGTATCATCAAAACATAGATAGATTTATTTTTCTGTGATTTTTGGAGGTAGTATGTGGTCTCGGTAAATTAAAATGTATGTTTGAATTCAATATACATTGATTTATATTTTAATTTTGATAAAAACTGATCGAAACAACCGAATTGGCTTATGAAACATATTCCATTGTGTCCGGAATTGGGGTATTTAGCTAGTGGCAACAGTCGTTGCGTCTCGTTTGGAGTTCGGATGAAAATCTAATTTTTTGGAATATAAAAATATAAAATAATTTCTATAAAAAGGAGGCCAAGCCCTCAAAACCCTAATTTATTGTGAAGCCTCCGTCAGCCCTATGCGAACAAACAGTTTTTCCTCGATTTCCCTCCTCAATCTCTCCTAAATTACAATGAGTTAGCCTATGATTCTTAAGTGAAAATCGAAGCACTTCTAAACCCTTTTTAATCCGTATGGCTAAGATCATATTTCGTATGGTGTTTTACTCGATCCACGCGCTCGAAGGCGCCGACTTCATGGATGATTTCGTAGGGGTAGGGGACTACGAGCCTAACGCCTTACCTGGCATTGGGAGAGAGGGTGACGACCATCGTTGTGGCAATGTTCGATTCGGGTCTGGAGGTCCATGGGTGGAGCGACGGTGAAGGATTTTGGGGGGGTGGGAGCGGTTTTCTGAAAGTCAACGAGGAAGAAAATGATTAGGTAGGGATTAGGAAATAATTAAATAGATTAATTATAATTTAATTATCTTCAATTATTACTAAACGTTAAAACCATCATAACTTGTTCTAACGGAAAAAGAATCACGTGAAATCAATTGCGTTGGAACACTAAAGTCGAACCCTACAACATGGGACAGACCAGAACAAAAACGGAGCTTGTTGGGATTTTTTACTGAATTGAACTGACAGTTTAATTCTGTTAAAAACAGTCTTCAATTAAAGACTGACGGAGTGGAACCCAAAGTGAGAATTCTCTCACTAAAAATTTTGTACAGTTATTTATTAATTTTATAACTGAAAAATATATAAAATTGCCATTGTAGATTTTTATCAGCTTTAACCATTATAAATTGTATACGGTGCATGTTAGCTCACCTCCCTTGTCCACAGACCATGGACGATTTGATTGATTGTATGGTGTTTTGATTGTGATGCTGAAATGTTTAAAATATTAAAATAATTTAATATTATTTAGTGGTAGTTGAAATTAAAATTATAAATATCTATTTATATTTTAAACCGTGAAAATTGGTTAATTAGAAAAATAATTCAAACCGAAGCTGAATTGGTTAAATTTATTAAATAGTGATTATTTTAAATAGGCTGTTGTTGTTTGAAATCCCCATACGGGTATTGGGATGATATTTGAAATACACTAATCCCAATATTTAGTTGTATGTTGATCGAATGATGGACAGACTGTGATGAGCGTCATTTATTTATGTTAATGCTTATACAGTTGTAAAATGCACTCTTAATGATGTTTGAATGTGTAATGATTATTTATCATTATTGTTGAATAAATGTGATGTATGAAATCCATATAACTGAAAATATGTGGTAGTTGATTGGGTCGCATTCTGATTCAGAAATAAAGAATATTTTAAAATAACGAATAGTTTAAAATAAAATTCAGTAAAGAATTAAAATATGATTTTGATGTTTGATTTTAGGATGGACACGAAAATATTGAAATATATGAAGCCAAGTAAGTAACTAAACGCCATTTTAACCCGAACGGGTTTACCGATTGATTTTATTCAATTTATAATGAATATTGAAAAGAACTGATTTCAAAATCTGATAATTTGATAATATTATTATTTAATATTATAATGATATAGGATATTCGATTTTTATTTAAAATTTAAAATGAAGTTGAAATCGTTTTAAAATGAATTTATAAAGGATTTATAAAATACGTTTTAAACAGAAATCAATGATATATATATAATGACCTGAATAGAACGCGCTGCGCAGCAACCATTTGCGAATTTCGACTATTAACTTAAAATTGATAATACGGGAGATTCGACCGTCGAATTCTCCTAAAACAGGAACCGTTAGGTTCGTTCGAAAAAATATTTCCAGTGAATATAAGAGATTTAAATTTGAATGGTTGGATTTCAAATTATGTCCAATTCAATTTCAGAAAAGGTCGCTATGGATGCAGTTCGGTGGCCATTATTGGAAACCGACTATAAGGGCCTTATTAAAATTATTAAAAATATGGAAAATTTGTGTAAAATTACAATAAATGATTCGGAAAGATTTTGGATGAAAAATCCCAATTTTTTAAAGGTTAAAAGATATTTTTATCTAAGTGAACTAGTTATTAACTAGAATAATGATCCAATGTTTTTAAATAAATAAATTAGATTAGAAATGGTTTTGATACAACCAGAATTTTCCAACGTATGAATTGGAATGGACTTTGAATGGAAATAATCTTCGGAATATTTCAGTATTGGATTTCGTGATTATACGGATATTGTTGAAGATTTTGGAAGATACAGATATCGTTATTCCCAATACGATATCCGTTAGTTCAGAATTTGATATTGAATATAAGCTGATAAAATTTCTATTCAGAGCCATGTATTTAATATCAAATTGGATTTTGGGTTTGTCGTGAATAGTGTCTTGAAAAACACTGTTCTTAAACCCAGTTGAGAAAAAGAATAAATCTTTTAATTAAGATTTAGAGAAGTTTACCAATTAATTAATATTTAATTGGAATTGAAATGAATGTTGATTGTGTGTTTATCGTGAACTGTGTTTTAAACGAAATCTGTTCTTTAACCCAATTAACAGTGAAATATGATTTGGAATTTATAAATATTTTATTAAGATTTAATGGAAAATTTCCAAAGTAAAGTTTTCCAATTTAATAAAAGAAATTGGAATGGAATGGAATTCGATTTAGTGATAATCGAGATGAGATTCTGAGAAGGAAGACCATTACTATTTACGGAATTTAAAAGGCCTTGCCGTTATTCCAATTATAGTATTGATCTAATATAGAAATTTATATCAATTACATATTGTTATGATTTCCGTGAAGATTCAAATTTTGATGAAAGAGGAATTTAAGGTTTATCATGAACTGTGTTTTAAATGACATTGGTTCATTAACCCAGTTAAAGAAAGGATTTATTTTCCTAATGTTGAATAATCAATAAGTAGAGATTGAAACCAAACTAGAGTTTTAATGAATCTTTAATTAGATTTAAATGAGAATGGGATAATTAAATTTATCAAATTCATGAAATGATCGAGAATGGAGTACTTCCAGTTTTACTCCAGGCAATAGTTAAATCTTTAATTAGATTTGAACGTGAAATGGTAATTAAAATTTACCGATAATACCGTGGGTGTTAGATATGGAGTACTGCCAGTTTTGCTCCATGGGATGAATATGTTGGGATATGGATAATAAAATAAATGATTCCTTCAATAAAGTTCGCTAATCCCGACTAGTGGATAAACCTTAATTTGGTTTAGAATTGATAGAGGATAAAATAAAATCTTTTGAATTGATATCAAAAGGAAGGTTAAAGAATAAATTTAAAGAATTATCTTTGATAAAATTAATGGGAATCTTTCCCTAAAAATGTGAATATGTATGGTAAACAAATATTCTGAATTGGAATGGGGACGTATGACGTGTTTTTATAGCACTGGATTATTGATTATAAAATACGCGAATTATTCAGAAAGACCGAGTTTAACCCATTCTGAATAACTAATACGAGGACAAAAAGTCAATGATGAAGACAGTGGTTGAAGACTAGAGTTCTTCACATCATTTGGATGATTACTGATGTCTTGATTGGGTTGTACACCCAAGAGAAGGTAATAAGTGGTGATCGTCTAGACGTACTTGGAGATTGACCGGATATGCGAGGACCTCTCTCCTGTATTGGACATATGGGACGAGGAATAAGGTGCCTCAGGTTTCGGTCAGACCCAGAACGGACTCGTAAATGGATGTGTGTCTGAAATTGAATTTCATTCTATGTTTATTGATTTCTATTAAATATATGTCTATTTGGTGGCGGATAATTTATTCTCTTGCTTAACACCCTTCTCTGAGACGTACGAGCTTAGAGGTTATATATTAATAGACATCGGTTGCATGACGTGAATTGTCAGTATGGCTTGCTGAGATGCAAATGATCAAGGCTTTTATTGAAAAGTAGAGTCTTGTGGTTGATGATCAAAGCACGGCTTTAAATAGCATAGCTTTGTGTATAGCGTTAATTCGTGAGCCTCACACCCGGTATGAGTCAAAAACGGGATAGTGACTGAAGGGAGAACATGATGTTTCTTTCTTGTTAGAAGTGGCGTCATGGCATGGAGCTCGGACATTTTTACTTATGTGGATAATGGATTGCAAGGCACCTCAGATATTTGTCGCTACTGGGCAAGTGATAGGTCCGATAGGACCGAGAAACGTGTGTTCAGGAATAATTAATCCACTAAAGTAAGTGTGAACCGGCCCTGCCGTTCACAGGGCTCGCCAGCATCCAAGTCTTGAGGCATTAGCTAGAGTGTCTCAAATCGGTGAGGAGACAACCCTTGCCTCGACTCATGATGGAAATCCAATTTCCAATACGCGGCTTTTTGGTTTTAGATGTAGAACTAGTATGGTGACATAGTAGGATGGGGTACTATGCCTTCTATGATTGATACATTTTTATTTGAAGTTGATTTCTTTGCTTATAGTAATAATAAAAGATGAATTTCGCATACCAAGCACTTTTGGCTATTATAATGTAAAACTCTATCCTCCGGCTTGCGTTGCATTGTGTAATGGGCCCTGAGTCTCATAATAGCTTCAATTTCCCTTTAGCATTGTGTTGTTTGCTTTATGGTATTCTTGAGAGTAAACCTGTTCTGTGTTATATGGCATGGTCTCTTGATTTACCCAACTTTAAAATAAAGTTAATAACTGTTTTAGTTCTCACACCGGTCCCATGACTGACTCAGAGTTTATTGTTTTAACCTAAACTCTGGGTGCCTCAATTTTCCACACGGGCAGCTAGTAGTTTTGGGATTTGCAAATATTCCTTTTCGCAGGATCCTGGATTACAGCTGGAGCTATATTCAGGAAGATTTGTATCCATATATCTCTTTCAGTTGTGTTAGTTGTTATTTTCCGCTGCACATTATATTTATATATATTTTTTCCGCTGTTTTGTAATTTAAATCTCTGATATTTTTCTGTTAAAAATTATTTGAACTCTGTTATATTCTTGTACTCTGATGTAAATTGTTGTAATAACAATGAAATGTTCAAGTGTTTGTGTTCCGATGAGTCTTTTTCTCAAAGCAATCCGGGCTTTCCCATACGGGGGATTTCAGATCGTTATAGTTGGTATTGGAGCTTTGGTTTACAAACCCCGAGAACAAAACACATTAGAACCAAACGAAAGAATTCATCAGATATAGGATTTGTGATGTCCTATAAGAATGACTCGTTAGAGATAGGGTTAGTAATACCCTAGAATGAGTTTGAAGAGTATTATTTATAAAAACAAATTTGGTTTTGAAAAGTATATCTTATTATACGTATTTGATTATTTTATTTTATATTGAATTTGGACAATCTAGTATAAGAATATTTTGAGTATATGTCTGACGAGATGTATATTCAAAGTCTCAAATATACTAGGTAGATATTGAATCACACTCTAGTCAATTGGAGATGATTCTAATGATGGAGCTCTATCATCAATATTCGTGTTCGAGTTTCGAAAGTGGAATATCTATATATTTCCAATCGACTGGTGTGAGAACCAAAACCTTAGTTAGAATCTACTGTTGTGATTTGGCACTAAAACTATGATTTTTACATATACGTAGAAAATCATATACTTGAAAAAGTTAACCAACTAATTGATTGCTGGCTGTGGTGTGTGATTACTAATCCAATTAGTAAAAATATTGGAATAATGAAACCAATAAGAGAATAAAAGGTAAATTTAGCCAGATTAAATCAAATATTGAACTGAATTGAAAATTGATTGGAATTGCATACATGTACATATATATATGTGTGAACAAGTCATAGCATGGAAGCCAAGAAGAGGAATAAAATTGTATGCTCGACAAATAGGTACATATTTACTGTATTTATTGGGGTTTGATGATTTTACGAGCGACTTGGCTTTTTTGTTTCTTTTTTATTGATGAGGGCCCTATGAACCAAGTTTCGGTTTTACCGATCAGCCCGTACAAAGGAGGTTATGGCGAAATTTTTCAAAAATTTAGGATGTTAGTCAAATTTTTGAGAAATTTGAAAATTCTTAGAAATTGAAAAGTTGAAGAATGAAAGTTGAGTTGGTTAGTTAAACAACTTTCAGCTCCGTTCCTTTTCAAGGACGAAAAGATTTTAAGTAGGGGAGATTGCAACAACCCGGAATTTCTGAACCAATTTAATTTTTTTTATTTTAGCTATTTTAATGGGTTTTGAATATTTAAATGATTACTTTAAATAATAACGACTAAAAAATTACTTAAATCGAAGTTAGAACGTATAAATTTATTTTAATTATAAAATGAGCTTGAAATGGTGAGGTAGTTTGAAAATTTGGTTTTGAACTTTAAATGAATGTACAAAATGAAATATAAATCGGATTTCAATAAATCCAAAAATAATTAAATCTATTTAATTATGTCTTTTAATGAACTAGGTTGGAACCCATGCTAGCACACGGGGAGTTCTAGATATCAATGTGTAATGGGTAAGGAGGAGGATCATAGGCGTGAGGTTAAAAAAATGTACGGCTTGGGAGCAAGAAAAATAAATGTCAGATAGTTGTTGATGTGGAGGCTTACAAATGTTTTTATGACGTAGTAATGATGATGCTTTGAGAGATTGACTATAGTGTTGTCGGTTGAATAATGTTAAGTAGAAATGTAAGTGGAAATGGGTAAAAATAAATTATGATTGTGCATGGGGTGAAGTTATTTTTTCGAAGTAATTACAATCTGTACATGTCTTTATGATTAATCTATGACAGATCAAGAGTGGATAAGGATGTTAAAACAACATGCGTTACGTAGAGATTGGTGGAGGGGAGGAAGTAGGTTAATCCCTCGATGGTGCAACATAGCAGAGGAATTTGGGGCACCAACAGATGGTTAGCAGGTCAGAGTATTGTACTATTATTGTAGCACTTAAACACAGAAGTGATATTAGTGTGGAAGAACATATCTGGCATTCTAAATTGTAATGACTTACATTGCCAGTTCGATTCCTGGTTTAGCCGTCATTAGGATCAGCCGCGATTTTAAGATCTTCCAATAGTGCATTCAGACTTGGGTGCATGTAAGTAGAATGTCTACTTTATCTATTGAATTATAGTTTAATAAGTATTTATTATTTAAGACACACAAAATAATCTCATAAGAAAAAAATCCCAAATAATGAGAATTTGACATTCCACATCACCCTGCATTGAACAAACGAAAGTTATAACTTTTTTTGGAGAGAATTTTTCTTTGGCGATACCTAGTTTTATTAAAATAGGATATTTTGGTAGTCCATGATAAGTTCATGGTTCAGGACACGACTTTCATTTCTGACCTGTCTTTTGTTTGCCTTGCTCAAGCTTCATGGCCCCAATCCTCCACTATCTCTTCTAGTATGTGATGCATACACCTTGATGCTCATCAATCATTTATGTTTAGCCAGAACACCACCAGGTAATCTTTACGTAATGCACTCATTTTGCATGTCTGTGACCACATCATTAACAACTCTAGCATACCACAAGTGCGCATCCGTTCTTCGCACATGGGTGTAGAAAAAATAATGTAATTTTATTTGTTTTTACGTTTTAGTTTGAAAGCGTGTGCTACATGAATACTAAATATCAAACATGTGAAGGTTGTGTATGTGTGTGTGTGTGTGTGTGTATATATATATATATGTATATATGTATGTATATATATAGACACACACACATAGAGTCTCAGTTTTTGGGCTAGGCGAGCTAGGCCGTCGAACATGGTGTCGGATCTAGATTAACCCTATAGGGGGGGTGAATAGGGTTTATCACAGTTTTTAACTGAATTAAAAATCTAACGGGATATATAATAATAAACATATCACAGAGTATAGCAGAAACAGAAATGCAGAAAGTAAATGACACAAGATATACCCAGCTTCGGCAAAATCCTGCCTACTGCTGCATTCCTAAGGTTTCTACTAGGTGATAGAACAGATCCCGCATACAAGACCATGTACACTCCCAAACCCTGCTCCTATTCTAATCATACGCTCAAAACCGTAGACTGATCGATATCCCCTCGACCAGATTCCCCCTGATTACAACCCCATAACCAGTAAATCCTAGATTTTACAGATTCTAGCAACTGCCAGTCAACGCACTGACTGGATCACCCTAGTATTTTACAAACACTAGTAAAACTGTTCAGAATTGTTTACAGAAGAAGATTAAAAACAATACAAAACTAAAAGCAAAATAAAAACAAGAATGAACTAGAAAAAACACTAGGATATAAACTAAGTGGTCATCCCCTTTTTAAACTTGGCCCTTAAAAAATCAGCCGGCCCATTTATTTCTTTAGCCCAATCTCCCTTTTCTTCTGAGATAAAAAAAATGGCGGCTCCGAAGTGAATTTCTAGGGTTTCTCTACCCAAATCGAATTGATGCTTGATGAAATTGATAATCTCTGAAGCATGAAAACTTTACGGCTTGCTGGTTCTTCGATTTGAGATGTTTCTCTCTGGCTTCTGATCGAAAATCCCGTGAGTAATTTCTTGTTTGATTTTTCTTTGAGCTAGTGACTTCGATGTTGGTTTTTCCTGCAAGTTGATTGTGGTTTTTCGATGCTTGCCTGTGATGTAAAAGGTGTGTACATATAGGGTTAAAAGGAAACCCTAAAACTCCGATTTCGTAATTGATGACTTGGTCTAATTGATTGTGTTGGCTTCCCCTTTTTGATTGCCCTCGATTTTCCTCTGATTTTTCTCGAATGAAATAATGCGTGATTGAATTTGTGGCCTCTTGTAATATTATCACTTGCGTGATTTATTCTGTTGCCCCTTTTGAATTTAAACAGCTTCGGCTCTGATTGAATGAGTGATGAAACTCTGGAAACAAATTGATGCTCTGGTCCAAAATTAAATACTGTTTCCTTTCCTGATTTGGATTCCATGAATTTGCTGGAAAGATGTCTAGAATTTGAAATTGATTTCTAATATTTCTTCAATGAATTCTGGAAAGGATTTATTTGATGATTCCGTGAATAAGATTCCATGCCTGGTATTGTTTGTCGCAAGTCGAATAGATAGTTACCAAGAATGATTTGGTTTTGTGGTCAAAATAGGAAAGATGATACCCTCAGTATTCTGGAAAAAAACTCTCAAATAGATTTTTGCCATAAATCCTTGCCCCTACTGTAAATGCTTGATTTCAGAAAATTTAAAACTTGCCATACATTGTAATTACTGGAATTTCTACCATCATTGAATTGATTTAAATCTGCCTTGAATGAATTGAAATGGCACTGCCTATTTCTCTGATTTGTTGGTGATACTTGAAATGAATTCTTATCAAAAAATTCATCACTGACTTTCTGGAAATCATTTAAAAGTGTTGCGAACAAAATTTTGCATTCCATTGATTTTATATCAAAAAACCACTTGTGAAAATTTGCTTCTTGCTTTGATTGCTTTCCATAAAACTGTTTTAAATCTTTGCCATACATGATTTGACAAAACTGGAAATATCCTTGCATCTTTAACCTGCTGCTCCATTGATTCCACACATCATCCTTCTATGTACATCTCGACTTGTTCATGTATGCATTTCCTTTGTCACTTGTCTTGGCTTGTGTACTTTCAGACCATTGATACTTCACTGCTTTGAATTGCTTTTGCACTCTACAGTGTGCACCATGTTGGACTGTATATGTTTGCACTTGTCGCTGAATTGAACATGTATAACATTCTGGTCTTTGTTCCTGAGATGATCACTTGTGTGTGTTGTTTGGTTCACCTACCATGTTATTGCTGTGTACACCCAAATTGTTGATCTGTAGCACTATTTAACTTCTTACGCTTGAAACTGTGTTGTGACCTTGCATATGAACATGTCTACATGCTTGCGATTATAGCACTGGTTACACTTGAAACTGAAGGACCCTTGCTTGTGCTTTACTATTTTTGTATGCTGTGTGAACCTGAAACGAGCACACATGTATGCTCTAAATTTTGCTGTACCGTGCTACATTCATTTGCATGTGTACCCTGTTGCACTTGCTAAAAACTGAACTTCCACATGACCATTTGTATCATGCACACAGTCATCCTGATCTGCTACTTGTTTTCATACTTGGCAAGTCCACTGTCTTGTTTGCACTCCACCACTTTGATCTGATCATCTGAGCTTGTGTCACCTTGCTTTACCTTATAAACTGATCTGCTAGTTAAAAAACACTTGTCCTCTTTGCTTGTTCATAGCTCGACTACATGTTATTGCCAATATATGTTATTTTATATCAGCAGACTGTCGCACTAAGTTGAGGCTGGTCAGAATCAACTAGTTTGACGCTGGTTCTGATCAGCAGACCAGTGTGGCAAGTCGTGGCTGATCAGTGGGTACTAGATGAACACAAATCATACCGAGTAAGAAAAATGATGAGAAAACACACCAGAAAAAACTGAGGCAGATAAAATTTTAAAAATAAAATTTATATTTGCATTCATTCAATTCAAATTCTATTGCAGTGTACTGTGTGTGTATTTCTGTGTATGACAGGTATGAAGACCAGACTGAAGTGACTGGACTGAAGACAATGAAGACAGAAGACAAGAAGACAGAAGGTAGAAGAGACAGTGTTGGTGAAAGTACAAAAAGTCTGTATGAATGTGTCAATAAAAATCTGTATACTGAAATGTAAACTGAGTGAATGTATGAGTGTTGTAGTGATATAGTGAGGAGCTAATGTATACGAGAAAAAGTGATTGTATTGATTATTTGTAATAAACACAATCTGTTTGAAATAAAATATTATTTCATTATTGTCAAACGAACGTGTCTATTTTATTCTGTTTATATACAAGTACAATATGAAGTGAATGTTTAAATAGTGAAGTTATAAATTTTGTACTGTTTAGATATTGAAATAAAATATTCTATTTAAATAAAATACTGTGAATATTTGAATTTCTGTACAGTCATATTTTATTTAAATATAAATATTATATTTCTGTCTGTGATATAAATATAGAACAGTACAGTAACAAACACATTAAAATAATATTTATTTGATTGTTATCATCAAACAAAAATCATATAATTGTGTATACAACACCGTTATATACAACAATCTCCCCCTTTTGATGATGACAAACAAATAAAAGATTTTGAGCACAATAAATGTGTTTGACAGTGTAAAATGAACTCCCCCTATTTATCGGCTCCCCTTACAACAGACAACTTCCCCTATAACTGTGCATGAGTGAAATGTATGAATAATAATAAATTTTCAAAATTAAAAATATTTATAAAATTTTCACTCATAAATCAAAATCTCAATCCATTCTCCCCTTTTTGTTATCATCAAAAGGATACTGAGTTTAAAATACAGATGAAAAATGACTAAAAATATAATTTCGTCTTAAGAGGAAGAACGATCATCATAAATTTCAAGCAGTCAAACAAAAATCATAATATTCTGAGAACATGTGGCATATTTCACATTCTAGAGAATGACGGCTTTACAATGAAATTTATATAAAATGGGGAGAGTTACAAAATATGAACTTCAATTATTTTCAAACGAATCTTTATAGAAGTAAAGTATAAAAACAGTGATGGATTTGGACTATAATTATTAAATCAACTTAAGTGACAAAATCAGATAGTCTCAAATCCCAGTAGCTATCAATCAACAAATCATAATACTTCATAAGATATTAACACATTTCACAGATTAGAAAATGGATTGATAGGCTGGTTTGTATAAACACCAAGGAGGATTTCAATTTAATTTTAATTTATAGCGCATTATTTCCTTTTTCTTTTTATTTTATTTAAGAGCACACTGACCACGCATAACCAGAGCTTGGATTTTTAAATGAGGTCAGTCGCAGCTTAAATTATAAGTTGTCTCATAACCATGAATGACCAGAGCTTGGATTTTTAAATGAGATTAGAGACACACTTATGTATGTTATATTTATTATTTTCAGTTTTAAAAAGAAAAAAACTCCTCAATATACAAAACCAATACGGATGATAGAAATGTGATAGGTATAGAAATGGACTGTGAAATAAATTTCTAAATTAATCATATTATGAAATATAACCAACTGTACCGAGTTCATTGAAAATTTTCAATTATCACTAATTCTGAATAATAATACAGTCACATTTCCATCACAAATATTTCCACTGTTTATTCAAGATGATTTTTTTTTTTTAAAATATATCAAACTCTCCACATTAATATAAAATTATGATGGATGGCAGAAGGATGATAGGTAATGAAGATGGTCGTGAAATAATTATCAGTTCAAAGATATTATAATAAATATTCAACCATCATGAAAATCCCAATAAAATCTCCTCTTGTTGTGAAATATACTGTAGTCACAATTCATCATAATTTCAAAATCTGATAATAATTTTGATGAATTATAAATACAGTTCAATTTGGACATTGATTCCAATTTCTGAATGAATAATCAATAAATAATTTTAAAATTGAAAATCAATCACAAGAGGGATAAGAAAGATCTATACAAAGCAAGAGAGAATTAAAAAATATATACAGTAGGACCAAAACTGCATATCTGATACCAATTGGTGTCTCTAATCATGAGAATTTTGACATGATACTGAACAAGAATATCATAGACAAATGAATTATTATGTACAAAGCCCAAGCAGACAAATTTAGGACAAAGTAGCATATAGATCAAAAATAAGCAGTTATCTAAGAACAGTATCAGAGCAGTGCAAAGATAGTTTCCAAGCAAACAAGTCAAGATGATGGTCACAAAAAATATTTCATGATCCCAGATTAAAAAATATGCTTTATTTTAAATCATTTGAAGAAATGTGAAAGTATTAAGAATCACACCAGGTTATATTTCAGATTCAAAATTGTGCGTGAGATTCAATAAATCAATAATTTCAAATGATTATAAACAAACATATATTTAAATCAAATAACCAAGAAATAATAGAGAGATTTAAGACCGTATTTTCAAAGAATTTTTCACAAGAATTTCTGACAAGAACAAGAGTAATTTCAGATCATATACATCAAGTTTGAGAGGTATTCATGATCCAAAAAAAAATAGAAATAATTTATTTGAAATCACTTGAGCCAATGTTAAGTTTGAGATATAATGAATTATTCACACAGGGTTGATAATTTCAAATTTAGGAGGAGTGTGAAAATTAAAATATAAAGAATTTCACATGATTTCAAATAAACAAATTTCAACCATACTAATCATGAATATAAAAAGAATTTCAAGATGTATCACTGAGATTCAAGACAATTCAAAATATCCAAGCCAATCTGAAAATTTCTGAAATTTTCACAACTGATATATAACATAGTTTACTGTAATGAGTATAATATTTTAAGCGTTTCCAAAATGAATTGGAAGAAACTCAAAACAGCAATGGTGTGTGAAATTCCATTAAACTTTCAGATCATCAAAAAAATTTAGAATTCAAATCAACAATGTTCAAGATATGACAAGAATGCATCAACACTGTTATGAATTCAAAAATCCGAAAATAAACTTCACAGCAATTGCAGATATTTACAAAGTTAAAAATTCAAGATCTGGAAAGATTATAACATCAGAGTTCTATTCAAACAAAGCAAATTTCCAGAAGGTCATTATTACTGCAATTGGAAGTTAATGAAGCCCAAGAAGAAATAAAATTACAGCAGTGACAAATCAAAGAAAATAGACATAAGAGATATAAGGAGGAAAATAAATAATAGAAAAAAATAAAAATTTAAAAACAAAGAATATACAAAAGAATGAGTATAGAGATATACCTGAAATCCATGTAAGCAAATGAATCTCTAACTCAACAAATATTGGCCAAGGAACTGTATAGAATACAGAAATATAGAACAACGTGAAATCAATCTCTTTTCAGCACAGCAGTTCCTCAACCTTCTTCGGTACCTAATAGTTTGATTAGTCGAGTGGTTTGACAAAATTTGTAAAACCACTCTCAGTTATATTTGTACGTTTTGGTACCTAAACCTGTTTATACAGCAAACCATCAGAATTTACAAAAGTGCCTTTAGGAACCCAAAATTGTTTGAATTTAAACCAATTCATTTTATTTCTTTTTGGGGTCCAAGAATGATTAAATGGCTTGTTATAAAACAAATTCTTATTTCGTTTAAGATTCAAAAAATCTTTTGAATTGCCAGAGTTCAAAGTTTCAAAACAATTTGAAGAGTTTTCAAAATCATTTGAATTCAGCCTATCAAAACGATTGATATTCCTAAAACCAAGTCCACTTTTATTTCTCGATGAAAATTGATTTTTCAACAACATATTTAAAGATTTTTCACCGTTTGAAAATTTAGCCAAAATTGTTTCTAGTTGTTGAATTTCTGTTTTAAGATCACCGTTTTCTTTCAATAAGTCTGAACAACGATTTTTATTGATCTTACATCTTTCAAAATCAGATTTTAAAACCAAATTCTCATTTTTAAGCAAATTAATTTTGGTTTGGGACTCAGCAATATCAAATTCAAAAAGTTTTTGTTTTTCAAACTCAAATTTCTTGGATTTCTCAATCTCATTTTCCAGTTCTTTCAAAATCAAATCGGATTTCAACAAATTCTCCTTTTCGGCAATTTCAAATTTGGAATATATATCTTTCTTAAAAATTTCAAATTCCTTTTGTAAAAAATTATTCAAACTTGATAACTCAATCTTGTTTTCTTTTAAGATCAGAATTTCTTTTTCAAATTTTTGAATATTTTTATTGAGATGAACAAGATTGGTTTTCAATTTCAAACAATTTTTGCAATCTGAATTTGAAGAGTTTTTAAAATGTTCTAGTTGTAATTCTAAATCATCCACTTTGCTGGTCAACTCAAAATTCTTAGATTTCAGAGACATATTTTTCAGTTGGAGTTTATCAACAGATTTCGTTAAATCAAGACACATGTAAACCAAATCTTCATATGAGAAATTCTCTGTTTCAGCATTCGCTGATTCTCCATCATCTGATTCATCTGAAGTTTCATTTGTAAATCCTGTTAAACAAAACTCTGAATATGAGTTGACATTTCGGGGTTTTGAGCAGTTGTTGTCAATTTGTCCATACTTCGTATTGAGAGCTGTCCAGATTTCCTGCGCAGTTAAACAATGGGAAATCAGACTGTATTGATCATTATCAAGATAAGAATAAAGAATATGTGTAGCACGAGAATTAAAAACTTTATCTACCATATCGTACCCATTGATAACAACATCCCAACATTTAATATTAACAGATTTTAAATAAAATTCCATTTTGGATTTCCAGTTTAAAAAATCTGTTCCAGTGAAAATAGTTGGAGATGAACTGGACTGACTCTTGCTAGACCGACAACAAGGATTCACCATTTCTCTAGAGTTAGCAATACCTGCTCTGATACCACTTGTTCTCGCTTTCTCGAGGATTTTAATGACACCCCGGTGGCAAACAAAGGTACCTCAGAGACTGATTTCACGTCCTGCCTCTCGACATGGACAACCACCCACGGACATGTAGGGATAAGAGTCACTACTTCGCCACTAGATCATAGAGGGAGAACTCCCTATCATGTTGTAACCTTATACCAGCTCTGATACCACTTGTTGGATCTAGATTAACCCTAGAGGGGGGGTGAATAGGGTTTATCACAGTTTTTAACTGAATTAAAAATCTAACGGGATATATAATAATAAACAGATCACAGAGTATAGCAAAAACAGAAATGCAGAAAGTAAATGACACAAGATATACCCAGCTTCGGCAAAATCCTGCCTACTACTGCATTCCTAAGGTTTCTACTAGGTGATAGAACATATCCCGCATACAAGACCATGTACACTCGCAAACCCTGCTCCTATTCTAACCCTACGCTCAAAACCGTAGACTGATAGATATCCCCTCGACCAGATTCCCCCTGATTACAACCCCGTAACCAGTAAATCCTAGATTTTATAGATTCTAGCAACTGCCAGTCAACACACTGACTGGATCACCCTAGTATTTTACAAACACTAGTAAAACTGTTCAGAATTGTTTACAGAAGAAGATTAAAAACAATACAAAATTAAAAGCAAAATCAAAACAAGAATGAACCAGAAAAAACCCTAGGATATAAACTAAGGGGTCATCCCTTTTTTAAACTTGGCCCTTAAAAAATCAGCCGGCCCATTTATTTCTTTAGCCCGATCTCCCTTTTCTTCTGAGATAAAAAAAATGGCGGCTCCGAAGTGAATTTCTAGGGTTTCTCTACCCAAATCGAATTGATGCTTGATGAAATTGATAATCTCTGAAGCATGAAAACTTTACAGCTTGCTGGTTCTTCGATTTGAGATGTTTCTCTCTGGCTTCTGATCGAAAATCCTATGAGTAATTTCTTGTTTGATTTTTCTTTGAGCTAGTGATTTCGATGTTGGTTTTTCCTGCAAGTTGATTGTGGTTTTTCGATGCTTGCCTGTGATGTAAAAGGTGTGTACATATAGGGTTAAAAGGAAACCCTAAAATTCTGATTTCGTAAATGATGACTTGGTCTAATTGATTGTGTTGGCTTCCCCTTTTTGATTGCCCTCGATTTTCCTCTGATTTTTCTCGAATGAAATAAAGCGTGATTGAATTTGTGGCCTCTTGTAATAATACCACTTGCGTGATTTATTCTGTTGCCCCTTTTGAATTTAAACAGCTTCGGCTCTGATTGAATGAGTTATGAAACTCTGGAAACAAATTGATTCTCTGGTCCAAAATTAAATACTGTTTCCTTTCCTGATTTGGATTCCATGAATTTGCTGGAAAGATGTCTAGAATTTGAAATTGATTTCTAATATTTCTTCAATGAATTCTGGAAAGGATTTATTTGATGATTCCTTGAATAAGATTCCATGCCTGGTATTGTTTGTTGCAAGTCGAATAGATAGTTACCAAGAATGATTTGGTTTTGTGGTCAAAATAGGAAAGATGATATCCCCAGTATTCTAAAAAAAAAATTCTCGAATTGATTTTTGCCATAAATCCTTGCCCCTACTGTAAATGCTTGATTTCAGAAAATTTAAAACTTGCCATACATTGTAATTACTGGAATTTCTACCATCATTGAATTGATTTAAATCTGCCTTGAATGAATTGAAATGGCACTGCCTATTTCTCTGATTTGTTGGTGATACTTGAAATGAATTCTTATCAAAAAATTCATCACTGACTTTCTGGAAATCATTTAAAAGTGTTGCGAACAAAATTTTGCATGCCATTGATTTCATATCAAAAAACCACTTGTGAAAATTTGCTTCTTGCTTTGATTGCTTTCCATAAAACTATTTTAAATCTTTGCCATACATGATTTGACAAAACTGGAAATATCCTTGCATCTTTAACCTGCTGCTCCATTGATTCCACACATCATCCTTCTATGTACATCTCGACTTGTTCATGTATGCATTTCCTTTGTCACTTGTCTTAGCTTGTGTACTTTCAGACCATTGATACTTCACTGCTTTGAATTGCTTTTGCACTCTACAGTATGCACCATGTTGGACTGTATATGTTTGCACTTGTCGCTGAGTTGAACATGTATAGCATTCTGGTCTTTGTTCCTGAGATGATCACTTGTGTGTGTTGTTTGGTTCACCTACCATGTTATTGCTGTGTACACCCAAATTGTTGATCTGTAGTACTCTTTAACTTCTTACACTTGAAACTGTGTTGTGACCTTGCATATGAACATGTCTACATGCTTCTGATTATAGCACTGGTTACACTTGAAACTGAAGGACCCTTGCTTGTGCTTTCCTGTTTTTGTATGCTGTGTGAACCTGAAACGAGCACACATGTATGCTCTAACTTTTGCTGTACCATGCTACATTCATTTGCATGTGTACCCTGTTGCACTTGCTAAAAACTGAACTTCCACATGACCATTTGTATCATGCACACAGTCATCCTGATCTGCTACTTGTATTCATACTTGGCAAGTCCACTGTCTTGTTTGCACTCCACCACTTTGTTCTGGTCATCTGAGCTTGTGTCACCTTGCTTTACCTTATAAACTGATCTGCTAGTTAAAAAACACTTGTCCTCTTTGCTTGTTCATAGCTCGACTACATGTTATTGCCAATATATGTTATTTTATATCAGCAGACTGTCGCACTGAGTTGAGGCTGGTCAGAATCAACTAGTTTGACGCTGGTTCTGATCAGCAGACCAGTGTGGCAAGTCGTGGCTGATCAGTGGGTACTAGATGAACACAAATCATACCGAGTCAGAAAAATGATGAGAAAACACACCAGAAAAAACTGAGGCAGATAAAATTTTAAAAATAAAATTTATATTTGCATTCATTCAATTCAAATTCTATTGCAGTGTACTGTGTGTGTGTTTCTGTGTATGACAGGTATGAAGACCGGACTGAAGTGACTGGACTGAAGACAATGAAGACAGAAGACAAGAAGACAGAAGGCAGAAGAGATAGTGTTGGTCAAATTACAAAAAGTCTGTATGAATGTGTCAATAAAAATCTGTATACTGAAATGTAAACTGAGTGAATGTATGAGTGTTGCAGTGATATAGTGAGGAGCTAATGTATATGAGAAAAGTGATTGTACTGATTATTTGTAATAAACTCAATCTGTTTGAAATAAAATATTATTTCATTGTTGTCAAACGAACGTGTCTATTTTATTCTGTTTATACACAAGTACAATATGAAGTGAATGTTTAAATAGTGAAGTTATAAATTTTGTACTGTTTAGATATTGAAATAAAATATTCTATTTAAATAAAATACTGTGAATATTTGAATTTCTGTACAGTCGTATTTTATTTAAATATAAATATTATATTTCTGTCTGTGATATAAATATAGAACAGTACAGTAACAAACACATTAAAATAATATTTATTTGATTGTTATCATCAAACAAAAATCATATAATTATGTATACAACACCGTTATATACAACACATGGCAACCCACCTCCAAGGGGGCAACAACAAGGAGGAACTGGAGGTGGTGGTAGCCAAGTAATTGTATACTTTGAATTTATCAACACCAACCATTAATGAAAGCATGCGTGGCCTGGTTGGTTGTGGCTTTGGTGTTTAATAGTGTGGTGTCCGGTTTGACTTCAAATACAATCATTTATTTGTTTTTAACCTCATTTTTTGCCTAAACGCTGTTGCACAACCCTTTTTCTGCATTTTATTCTACTTGAATGACTAGGGAAACCCAACAACTAAAGCCGACCCTATACATGTTGAAGAATATATATTATAATATGCTTGTTAGAGAACACGCCGAAAAATAAGCAATATGCCAGAAAATATGCTAAAGAATAAGCATTTAATGCTGAAAGAATATTAGAATATGCTGAGTAATAAGGAATATTCTAGAGAATAAGAAATATGCTAGAAAATAAATAACCCTTTAAATATAGGGTTTGGTACTATAATCTTTTGTACAATATACTAATTCAAAATTCAATAAAAATGTTTATATATGTATATGTATGTATGTATGTATGTGTGTGTATATATATATATATATATATATATATATATATATGCGAGCATTCAATGGCACCCCAAATAGTGCAGCACCTCCAAATGCCCCCTGATTTCCACCACATATCCCGTTTCTCTCTCCCTCCACTCCTTCTCTAGCCTCTCACTCACTTATTCTATTATAAATGTTTGGTTTATATATGGTTTTTAGGGAGTAAAAAAAAATGCAAAGAGGAAAAGTAAAAAAGAAAAAGAAAAAAGATATGATGTTATTATTATTTTAAATGGGATACCCAAATTAGTTCGTAATGAAATTAATGGTATACTATAATCTTTAATTGTCCTATCATTAATGTCTAAAGAGTTTTAATGTGAGATTATATGGCATCCACTGGTTTACTACTATTACCACCTAGTTCACTATTTGATATTTATGTAGATGCACATTATTAATGATCACGGCTCAGAACTCCCACTACAAATAAATAACCATGTGAATTCAATGCACATATGCATATAAATAGTCATTAGGAAATTAGCATTACGTTATAGTTATAACTGTGAATAACATAATAGTATTACTCTTTAGAAGAATCAAAGAGACTTTACATCGTTTAGAAGAATAGAAAGTAGGTGTAACATATGTAAAAGTAACATAAAAAATATCTAAAAGTCCAATATGAAATAAACAGACAGCGCACCCATGAAATTATCAGTTTGATAGGTAGCTTAATGCTACAGGTGATAGGGGCATGATATTTATATTCCGGACAAAAAATATTCTTCATGGAAATGATTGTTAAAATTATATGTCTTTCAATGGAATGTAAAAGGAATTCCAACATGCAACTCATTTATTAAATTTTAATTTATTGGTTTTGATTCCTCATTATTTCTTCTAGCACTAAAAATCATTTTACGTAATATTTTTCAATCAAATTCTGAAATTGGTGGTACCAAATCGAAAGTGGAAAGTTGAATGTTGGTTAAAAAATAAAGTTTGTAGACAATAAATTTTGTTGTTTGGTTATATTAAAGTTAAACTGCTTATTTACTTCTTTTTTTGTTTAGTTTTATTTTGTGTTAATAACTGTTTGAGTAACTAATAAGGCATTAGTAGATAATATGTACACAATAGTTACTGCTGTTGCACTTATGAAAGCCTAGAAGGAAAAAGGAAAAAACTGTTAAACATAGTAACATATTTAAAGTGATTTGTATATTTGGTAGGAAGGAAATTATTGTATGAAGCTAATTTCAAATAAATAGAATATGACTAATAACAATTCAATCCACCGCTACCAAGATTATAAAATCTTCTATGTTCTTTTCAAAATTTGAAATACTTTATGCATTTGCAAATAGTTTCATTTTTCTGCATGATTTCTGAGTGGTTTTGTGATTTGAACTTATAGTACATTAGATAATTAAGTAGCTTTACTACTTGGGTGTTGTAGTTCAAGCCACATGTTCACTTAGCATGCAAGTAAACAAAGCATTTTGTGTCAATATAGGAATTTCTTATATTAGCTTATCACATGTAAGTAAAATCTAGAATCAGAAATGTATATATACAGCGTGAAACTGCAAAAATTCCTTTGAACTATGATGGACTAAACCCTCATTTGAAAGATCCGCATTCAAGCTTTCAGCGGCAGCAAGGAATATCTCAGGGCATGGATTTCTGTTTTCAACTTCATCGCCACCAATAATGACTACAAAAGATTGTTTCCAACCATCTTGATAGGAAATCTTTCCTTCAACCTCTAATCTTGGTGAACTGGAAATCAAAGCTATTGGCGCATTTTTGCTTTTCAGATGATTGTTTGAACTGCAAAAGATTGATTAACTGGAAATCCAAGTGAAGAATAACATGTGAAGCTTTTCTACTCACTGTCTTGGATGTTAATCAGGTCTATCGTCGCCTCTGGTTGCTGAAGAGCTCGTGTTCACTACCACCGTCTAAATTGCCGATTGCGCCACCTTGGCCACAAATCCGCTGCTAGAGGTGTGTTATATTGTGCCTACCATTTTTTTAATGGTAATACTAAAAATCATAAGAAGAAGAAAAATACATACCTTCTATTCTACTATTCATGATCCTACTTTAGTAAATTTTTGAATCAATCAGATCTTCATTTTAACATCCATACCATTATTCTGTTTCCCGCAAACCTTATATGGCCCAACCTGAAAATTGGAGCAATATACAACTCAGTTTGTACTTAAACTAAAAATTGATTAATACAAGAAAATATAACAAATATGCTGCTAGCATAGCATAATTTGGCTTACCTAAATTTCCATGCGATCGCATATGAAAATATTCTCGTTTTACCTGTCATCATTAAGACTGTATAAGTTGCAGTAAATGTGTTTATGAGGTCTAACGTAGCAGTAAATGAGACTATTTGTTTGAACAAAGGTAAATAAATGATTAAACCAAGTTTTTGAAATCTAGTCCCTTGAAAATGAATATTAGATATATAATTCATTTTGTGGAAAATAGATAATTAGAAAAATATTACAATTGATGACTAATTTTCGATCTTTATTTATTCAAAATTTTTTCACTTTTTACTCGCAAAGCATATATGTGTACAACTAAAAAAACCAAGCAATTTGAAAATAACTCGGAAGAAGGCCTGAAGAGGAGGATATTTTGAAATGCCGAATATTAGTGTGTCCAAGTTTGTACACAATACAGAAAAATACAATTACATAAACATGCCTTTGCAAAGTGAGGCAGGTCAATATACCCTATAGTATCAATCTTATCTTTTTCTATTATAATGTTAAACTTGAACGATCACTAAATTTTATATTTTCAAAAAAAAAAAAAAAAATCTTCAAGTAAAATACACAGATAGAAAATTGAAGCAAAAGTAATGTAAAGAAAACTGCAATAATATAAGGATTTATCATAATTTATATGCATACCCAAAGGGCATTAAAAATATGTAAATTGATAGATTTAAATATCAGATTCATATTTACAAAATGTTTATATCCCACACATGAAAAAGGACTCGGAAATTAAACGCAAGATACTATAATTTCATTTAACTCTTCTGATTAAAACCCACCTTATGATATCTTGGAACAATAGTGTACATGAATTATTGAAATCAATCGAAATTTCAAGCAGAAACCAATGACATATAAATCATTAATTACTTAAGTAATTAATTTTGAAAACTATATACTTTTAAAGGTCATTTGATTCAACAGGATGACCATCAATCTAGGGTGATTTTTCGTACTGATGCATCTTTATTTCAATCCAAGGTATGGGTGTCTACTTAGGCAGATGCATTTTATTTTGAAAACAAACAATAATTTTATTTGAAGAAAAGAATTGAGAAAATCCTTGATGGAAAAATTAATGGTTTCTGCAATTTTCCACATATGATTGTGAACAACAGGAATATTTGATTTTGATCTTGACTCGGAAGGAGGAGGAGATGGGTCGGCGTTACTGTTTTATCCAAATGAAGATGTTCGTATTTGAAAATAAACATGACATTTATACAACTGTAAACAAACATAAGCCAACTTTGACAGTTTAACAGATTTATATTATTATTTCAAAACAAAACAACAACATATCCTTTTTACTAAGTTTATCTTAAATTTATACAATGTAATTAAATTATTACAATTTTTTTTAAAATGATCAGTAGGCAAAAGATCAATAGTATTACCACATGGATTAAAAGAGAGGTAAAATTAAGCTAGCTAATGGTAACAATATTTTCGATTGACGCATAGTTTAACAGGAAGAAAGTATATTTTTCCTTTTTTTAGCAACCATATTATATTTCATTCATTTTGCTACTCAGTGATTTTCAAATATTTGGAACATAACTTAACATGCAGAAACAATATATTAAGTTGCACTAAAAAATTACATAAAAAGACAGATAGAATATAATGCAACAGATGAGTTATGCTAGAATACCCGAAAAAGTTTTTGTCTAAAACTAAGAAATAGGGGTAAATCCAGAATTCTAGGTGGTAAGCATTAAATTCAGGGGGCTATTTGTGTAACTCAAGGGGTGGGCCTCCTATTTTTTTGTCTCTGGTGTATTTTTTGACAAAAACTTTTTTTGTCAAAGTAGCATTTTTGTAGAGAATAAATTTGAGAGGAAGAGATGAAGAGCTTTTTGAGAGACAATTTTTTTTCTTAATTTTTTGATTACATACATGCTTCTTTTATACATGCTTTGAATGAAAATTCTAGATAAGAATGCATTAATACATTTCCAAACATAACCATATAAGCAAAACCGGAAATGTATTTAACACATGCAATACTTAATGACCCATGCAAAACTTAATGGAATACTTAATGACTCATGCAATACTTAATGCAATTTTAATTTATTCCAACAATGTCTCCCCTAAATTAAAACTTGCTCCTCACTCCCAATCTTTCTGCATTTCTCCTGAAACTTTGTCCACTAAGTGGCTTCATGAAGATATTCGTCATTTGTTCTCCTTTCTTCAAACTTCAAAACTTCTGAGAACATCTAGACGTTGATTGATTTATATCTCACGTACTTTGGCAAGAAAAAGAATGATATTATACAGACTTTCTTAATTGTGCTCTTCTGTGGGGACATCAACTTATCATACAGCGCACGCATACGCACTGTACATTTTCTAGCTACACCATTGCTAACATCATCCATGAACTCTTTAGCAATACGAAGTGGAGAAACATCAAGAACTGATAACACTGGGCCTTTTATCTGAGGTGTCCAATTAAGGCTATTGCTATCCTGATAAGAAGGGTAAACGTTTGAATGCTTAAAAATATTCTCTGGATATGGAACTTTCTGTACAACTAATGATTCTTCTCTTCTAGACATGATTTCTAGTATCATCCTCCGACACTCGCATGCAATATCTTTCTTAGTAACATCAAGAACACAAGCCGAATATATCTGAATAAGTAATTGAACATGATCATGTATTAAGCAGTGCAATTGCCTTATTTGTTTTCGAGCAAAACTATTAACTGGTTGCATGAGGTTTTGGTAGACTTGAGGATGTGGCAACTGATAATAAGAATCTTGGGGAGGAGTATATCCATATGGTAGAATCAGGCGCCATGGTACTATAGCTTGATTTAGAATTGGTTTATCTTTATTATTGTTGAAATTCTTCGTATTCTTTTGCCTAGTCACACGTTTAGCTTCTTCTTCATTATTACACCCTAGATTTTAATCAACATCACTGTCCATTAATGTCTCTTCTAATTCAAGCTCAAAGTCGGCATCATTGCCTTCATCTTCATCTACACTCTCATTTACTTTGTCTTCACCTTCAGCATTGCCATCTTCTAGCAAAACGGCTGCAAGAAATTTAACATCAACATCGTCCCAAGTTTTGCATCTCCATCTTCATTATCACCTTCGTTTTGTTTTCCTTTCCTCTCCGTTCCTTTTATCTTCTCCTTTTTTCTTCTCTTTGCCTCCTCAGCCTCCGCTTTATTGTCTTTCGCTCTATTCTTCTCTTTCTTCTCCTTAACATCGTCATCTTCATTTTCATCTCCTTTCCTTTTACCCTTCTTTTCTTCTCCTTTTGTCTTGTCTTTCTTCTCCTTTGCATCTACATCTTTTGCATTGTCCTCTTTTATTTTAAGACACCTTTCTTCTACATCTTCCGTCTTCATGTCATCCTTTACTTCACCTTCTGCTCCCTTTATTTTAGCTTCAACATCACTCTCCTCCTCACTATTTTTCTCGTCCTCATCCTCAGGCTCGTTGTTCTCAAGCTCTGACTTTTCCTCTGGTTCTTCCTCTTTAGCAGCTTTTTCTCCCATCAGCTCCTCTTCTTTTCTCGCCTTCTCTTCATCTTCTTCTTCTGCTTTTGTGTTATCCATTGCATACACCTCTTTTAATAAATTCCACGAATCTTTTGCGAATTTTTCTCCATAAATATGTCTCCATACTTCTCCATCAACGTTCTCACTCATCAAATTACGAGCTTGAAGATCTTTCCGTCTCAAGCTTAAAAATGCTTTACTTTCTTTCTCCGTCCTATCTTTTGGCCATTCGTAGCCATACTCAACAATCTCCCATAATCCTTTGGAGATCAACTCTTCTTTCTTTTTATTACTCCACACTTCGAAATTTTCTTTTGTGAGAACAAATAAAAAAGCCATAGTTTCTACCAGGCTCTGATACCAATTTGTAGAGAATAAATTTGAGAGGAAGAGATGAAGAGCTTTTTGAGAGAAAAAATTTATTTTTTTTCTTAATTTCTTGATTACATACATGCTTCTTTTATACATGCTTTGAATGAAAATTCTAGATAAGAATGCATTAATACATTTCCAAACATAACCATATAAGAAAAACCGAAAATGTATTTAACACATGCAATACTTAATGACCCATGCAATACTTAATGGAATACTTAATGACTCATGTGATACTTAATGCAATTTTAATTTATTCCAACATTTTAGGCAACGGATAGATACAATTTTCTCTGCTCAGAAAGATAAAGATAAACCTTGTTGCATCTTTCATATCCATTGAAACGCAATGCATTTTCCATCATTTTCTGGCGTACTACAATCATCAAAGCGTTGATATTACAAACATCAAAGTGTTTTACATGTACAAACAACAAAAGCATTGAGTTTTCCTCAATTAGAGAAAACCATTAAAAACCCAAAAAAAAAATGTAATTACTATCTTTCTTGTTACCAAAAATTGACTAACAATCTTTTTTGTTTTGCGCTGTCTGACATTTATTTTTAGATCTAACAAATTTTTGCTTTTATTCATTAAAACTGAAACTTCAGTTAAACACGGTTCGCGCAGTTGGAGAGAAGAAAAGTGAAATGGAGAATAAATGAAAGTGAAATGGAGAAGCAACAAACAAAGTGAATGCATGAGCATAAACAGTTATAGAAGATAGCAATAAGAACATAGTGAAAAAAATATCATTGAAGCTTGAAATTCACATGTAGAATGTTGTCATACCTGTGGTTTTTCCTTTTCTTTTTAAATAATTAATGCATGAAAGAACATAAAGGTGGAACAACAATGTGGCAGGTGGATCACCTTCAAATAAATACAATGACTACTCTACATGAGAAGGAATATGCCTCATATTAGAATCGAGAAACTGCATCCACATGGACTATTATCATAAAGCCTGAATGCTAAACAGAGAATTATTATCTTTTAAAAGCAATAATCATTATAAAAAACGAACGTAAGAACAATCAAAGCTGTGCAAGATAAGTTACTCAAGTGAGAAATTTTATATTTCTTCTACCGCAACTTCGTTTGTACATGTTGTAGCCTTGTGAAAATTTTTGATCTACAAGCCTCTGCAGCTAGCAGCAGTGATTGCCTTCTCCTCTGCCTTGGCAGCGATGTTTACAGCTTCCCCGTGGATCATGCTCGGTTTCTGTTCCTAAGAGATGGGTTCTAACCCCTGACATTTTCCTATTTTATTTATGGGTAGAATAGCCAAGAGTCAGAGTACCAAATGAAGTAATTACGTAAACCATTACACATACGATAGCATACTTAGGGGATAGTAAACTAATTACAGTAAATTAAATTATAATTAACTATCCAAATTTAGATGTATAATGGCACACATAGATAGTTAATCTATTCTTGAACTAATCATCAAGGACCTTTTGAGTTAGTGCGTTGTTATAAATTAGTAAATTGTAATAGGTTGAGTTATTGTTTAGAAATTAGATGGGTATAGTAAAGATGACACATTTAAGATGGTTTAATAAAGACTCTTACTAAATGAAAGAAAATTAAAATGGTAAACAGAGTAAAGACTAAAGCATCCATCCAGGACAACTACAACTCGACAGAAATGTAGCAGGAATCCATCAAATAATTAGTGAATAATTTTTTGATCGAGAAACTTGATTTCAGAAATGCAAACTTAAAGTTGATTTAATTGACCTAAATTTTAACCAATGTTTATATAATTTCTTATGTGAAGATAGTTCATAGAGAAGGTAAACCTATGATGCTTTCAAATCCTGGTTCTTTCGAACTCTATGTAAGTTTCCATGCAAATTGAAGATCCAATATGGAAACTGAAAACAATAAACTAATTACACATATTATAGTCAGCTGAAAATATGAATATAATAAATTACGTTAAAGCTCCAAGATACTAACACATTACATACTCAATAAGATGTCTTGAATTCTGTCATACACCAAGTATTACTGAAGACCCTCTTTGTCCCTGTGTAAGGAGAACAATTCGATGTATAATATGTAAATCCCAACAACACTTAGAAAATGAAATGTCTTAATTTAAAAATGGTCACTAAAATTTGGCTTGAATATATTCCTATCTCCCTATAATTTCTCAGCAAAATTTTCAATAATGCAAATCATTCACTATATTGAAATATAAATGTAAAAATTTGTACCTGTTGTATGCAAAAACTTATTTTTACCATTACTATCATGATTTTCATAATTGAACATTAATAAGGAAGATGGCGTTAGTGATGCATGATTAGGTGTAAAACCGTAATTTCTCATTTTTGAAAATTTGTTCTTTCCGAGTGAATTGCGGTTATTAGAAATAAGAATTTTAGAACAAACAGTGTACAAATAAAAAATAAAACAAATAAAAATAGAAAACACCTTCATTTCCTCCACTACTTAGTTATCAGAATGAAGCTCTCAATGTTTCCAAACTTTTTTGTGGTCCAAGCCTGCTCATTTCCAAAATTCATCGCCTTCCGCTTCTTGTTCCTTAATTGATTATTGAAATTTGACCCTAAAAAGTGATGCCATTTAATTTTGTACAAATAAATGGGTGGAAATTGTAATTTTTAAAAAAAAAAACTGTAGACCCCAATAATTGTATTGGATGTATTAATTTGAATTGAGTCATATTTCTAAAGTGTGGTATTAGTTTGGTTTGAATCGAAATGTAAATGGAATCGTAAAGGGAGAGATTCGATTTAAAACGGGATTTAAATCGTAGGATTTTAAGATTTCCGACAGCAATGATCAAAAAAAGCGAAACAGGAATTCGTCAAGGAGGCATGTAGAAGAAAAATGAGGAAAGGTTTCAATTCATAAGGAAAATGGGATGTGAATGTTTATTTCTGTGTATTCGTGAGTAGGTGAGCGTAGAAAGACGGAAATGCACAGCTTAAGCAGGGCCATTTCATAAAAACTCTAGCCTTTCTGAACATGACTTCAATTACATTATTAGTTCTAATAAATATTCGCAAAAATATGCCATTCTCCGAAAACCATATTCTTATCGAATACAATTGGCATAAACTAAAATTAGTGAAAACAATTCAATCTTATTGAGATATGATTAAAAAAACGTTTATTAATATTATTATACTTTGTGGAATAAAATCACAGGCTAATTTGGAGTATAGTTTAAACTTCATATGTCCACGTTTATTAGCACTATATCACATGAACTTTAACTAATATAATATCCATGCATTATAAAGTTATATTGTATGCTAATTCATCAAGGTCAGGTAGTACCTGTAGGAAAGCAATATAGTTTGCATCATTTAGATTACAGTCATAGATACATTAGTCGCTAATACATGTGAAACAAACATTAAGCCACCTGCAGGATAAAGTACTCATTTTATGAGAAATATTAATGTTAAATTATATACATGATCGTATATAAGCCAAATAAAAAGTAGTATGCAATATCTACTTCTAAAACTGGTGCCTAACTGGACATAAACCAATTGAATGATGCAACCATTTCCAGTTGGAAATAAGATGAATACTCTAAGGCTTTACCAACAGATAAGCCATGATTGGCTATCTTTAATAATTGCAGTGAATAATACCACATTTTAAAATATATCCACTTTATGATATACCCCAAAATTTATAATTATTTATCAATACAGAAGTGTCAACCTTTAGAGCAAGGGATTATATAATAATAATGGAACTCCTGCACATTTATTTCATCAAGGAATTAAGGATCATGCGCTATAGCAACAACATATAAGGAATCATTGTTTCATCATGGAATTGTAATTTAATTTAATAGTATTTGCTACTTTTATTATACGTTAGTAGAAAAGGCATATATAATAAGTACTATTTTTGGTATTTGATTCATTTTGATTGTAATGGCACCTATTTTGTATTTTCATGATTATGCAGCTAGGATTGTAAGATGTAAAGGTTTTTTTTGGCTTAGTTCTGCTCTAAAGTTGCCATTTCTTGAAAAATAACAAAAATCAAATTACTCTAAATTTCAAGTTACCCAGTCTTTTATAGTTTCTAAAAATTATCGACACAGACAACAAAATAGAAAAATACAATAATAAACTGATTCATCAATACCTTCGTAAAGGAGTTGAGAAGATGAAAAGGCATCTTAGCGAATGAAAGTAAATAATAATTCTGTAAAATAAAATATTACAATTAAATATAATGTAACACACCGTATTTCCTGCGAATATTAAAGTAACGATTTAAAGAATACTTAATTTTAAAAGTGGGGATTAAGAGAAACGGGTTAGGCCATTGCATTCGTCTCAGAATTCTGCTTGGGATAGAGTCCGAGTTTGCGTAAATCGGACAACGTATGAAGAAGTTATAAGCCGTAGAAGTTTGTATACACACAAGGAAGTATATATATACACAAAAATTCATCTCCAAAACCAAAATAAGATAAAGACGAGTGAGCGGGAAATATCCCGCTCAAATGGTGTCGACCCCTCTTAAGGGAGGTCGACATAGTGTCGACCCCCCTTAAGGGGGGTAGACATAGGTGTCGACCCCCCTTAAGGGGAGTAGACCCCTTACGAGAACCAGTTCCTATGATGATTTATGTAGTTCTATGCTGAAGTGGCCTTCTCTGATTGGCCTGGTGACGAATTCTGATGTAATAGGGCTTATGAGTCGTACTGTGATTGGCTGAGTGACACCTCTCTTTGGATTGGATGGCTCTGATTACTCCTAGACTAATCTAAAGGCTAGAATTAGTCCTAGACTTCTATATAATCAACTCAAACCCTAAACCTAAAACACATTAACACATTATATGAAGCCGTCATGTTGTCTCTCTCTAAACTAGCATAGCCTCCATCTTCTTAAAACTAGAATATCTTCTTCAACTAGAAATCAATTAGAAGAACATCAATAGTCTACATCAAAGGAATAAATTAACAAATTCAAAAATCAGATTCCAGAATACAAGAACTGTCCTTTTTCTATAAGTTCGGTAATATTTCAGATTTAAATATATAAAAGTCATGACTTGAGATAAATTGAATCTAGAACTATGCCTAATTGTGATTCTGATTCATGTTTATCCTTGCGACAAATCTGAAATTAACGATGCCTATGAGACTATAGTGATTTGTACAATTAAACCTATCATATTGTATATTAATTTGTTGATGCTTTTGTGTTATGTTATGTACATGTTCATAAACTAAGTCATGTTCATATATGCTTATATGTTTAGATCTACATGCTTGCTTTTGTGTTATGTTATGTACATGTTCATAAACTAAGTCATGTTCATATAGGCCCACAAACATAACCGTTAAATAAACATGCTTGAATCGATGGTAGGGTTAAGTTAACTAAGGCAACACTTAACTGATATAACATAAAGTATGGTAGGGTTAAGTAACACAAGAAGGCAACACTTAACCAATATATATAACATGATGTATGATAGGGTTAAGTAACACAAGAGGGCAACACTTAACCAATATAACATGATGAACGATTGGGGTTAAGTTAATAGAAAACACTTAACCAATGCAACATGATGTGTGGGTGGGTTAAGTTAACATGAATGGACAACACTTAACCAATATTACATGAACGAAGTGGATAAGGTTAAAGCAAGCTTAACCAATAATACGTATTGACTTGATTAGTGCGAGGGTAAAGTGCATCTCGTGTAGATAGGTAATATTAGTATATACAGGCCCGCAAACTTAACAGTTAAATAAACATGCTTGAATCGGTGGGAGGGGTAAGTACATCTCGTGTAGGTGGGTAATATTAGTATATATAGGCCCACAAACTTAACCATTACATAAACATGCTTTAATAGGTGGGAGGGTTAAGTACATCTCGTGTAGGTGGGTAATATTAGTATATATAGGGCCACAAACTTAACCGTTAAATAAACATGCTTGAATCGGTAGGAGGGTTAAGCACATCTCGTGTAGGTGGGTAATATTTGTATATATAGGCCCACAAACTTAACCAGTAGGAAACCCTAGTAACGGGGACCCATTTCAGTAATAACCCACATAGATGTATCATGGTATCCTGAACTAGGCAGGGTGGGGCGCGATTACCGGGCTGATTATAAGCAGTCAAAATAGCGGCAGGGAGTACGTTAGTGTAGGTTCCGACGGTTTACGGGCGTGCACGTACTCCGGAGTGGGAAAAAGCAGGCACTGGGTACCAGTAGTTACACATTGTGCATCTTGAATCGTGTCGGGTTGCTATCATAAGGATTGATACACCTTATGGTGGGACCATCACAGGGTATCTAAACACAAGAGAGGGCTGATTGACACAGACACATGGAACATTAATACAAGTAGGGAGCCGATCGATAGGGAAATAAGGGTACATCTAACATCTTCGTGGCAATAAGTCTGATTGAGGTAAGATCCTCTTAATAGATGTACACCTGAAGGCTACCACAATTGCGGGGATTGGGATCACGTTGTAATATTTCCATTTTATACAGATTACTAGTTGGACACTACTTAGGCGACGCAGAGATATAGAAATAAGAATAACAGGGCAGCAGCGAAGCAGAGAAAGAGTAGAAGCGCATTCAGTTTACCTTGACTTAGCTTGTCTTAAGTTATCTTGTTTTATGGTATTGTCCTATTTTCAGTTTATTCATGTCATGATCCTTTATCTCGTTTACATGCTGAAAAATCACTGGATTTACTAGACTTATGCCTAACCTATTTTCTTTCGTCTTCTTTTCTTCCATTCCCCTCCCTCCAGGTTGTCAGGGTGGGAATAGTTCAGCTTAGCTTGGACCGTTTCTCTTTCCAAGCTTGGAGATTCTGTGATGTATGACTTGGAACCTCTTATCTTTGGCTATGGTTGTGATTGCGCTTTAATTTGGGGACTTATGCTACTTTTCTATGTTTTATGCTTCTTATATACTCGGAAAATTTTGAATTAAGACAGAAGTTTAATGTAATACTTTTAAGTATGATTGAGTCAATTGTTGTAAAAGTTTGACAGAACTATATTGCTTATAAAATGACTTTATTTTCCGTTGCTTTATTTGTCTGTCTTGTAATTTATCTACATCTCTTACCTATAACGCTTCACTGAAGTTAATGCATTCCCTTTGTGAGTGACATTAATGAACGTGGGGTGTTTCACTTGGTATCAGAGATAAAGGTTGCAGGATCAGATAAAAGATTTGAAAAATTAGTTTCAAGACGGTTTTAAAAGAAGCATTTTCTAAAGAAAAGTATTGTTTTAAAAGCGTATTCCCCAAAGTCATATGCACTATCTTTTGATCCTTTATTTGAATCATGTTTCCTTCATTCTTGAGTCTTCAGGGCTCCTGGCTTTTTGGGAGGTAATCTCATCGCGGCATGGTTCCATAGGCTTGATGAGACTATGACACCTGTCAAAGGGCGAAGAAGTGCCCAACTTCCATATAGCCGCAGTAGTTTCACCTGCTGCTAATTTTCTTTCAAGCTTTGTAGGGTTTTTCGTGCGATGGAGGCAGCTTTCAAGAGACTTGTCAACATGTTACACAAGGATGGTAAAAGGTAAGAATGAGGGAGTTTGGCTAAGGAGCACAACCCAAGGATGAGAAACTCATAGATATGGCCTTGGTTCATAAAGGAGGTAAAAAGAAAGAGGTGTTAGTGGAAGAATCACAGGACAAGAAGGGAGGAAAGAATAGTAAAACATATCTTTATTATGGTATAACGGGTCATATAATTAAGGACAAGGGCAAGAACAAAGGATAGGATTTCCTAGAGGGCAAGTGCATGCTCTCACTTCCAGCGTACCTGAGAGAGAAGCAGTAAAGTTTCTATTCAAAAAGTCTAGTTTTTCTTTTTGATCATCCTGTTAGTACTCTTTTTGATTTTCGCGCTTCACATTCGTTTATATATGCTTCCATAGTTGAGTCTCTACACCCTAGAGCTTGTATAGTAGAGGATCCCATTATTGTTTCAAATCTAATTGGTGGTTCGTCCCCTTTGTCTTTGGTTTGTAAGGATTTGAGAATATCTATATTAAGTATTGAGTCTAAGTGTATTGCTTATGTTTTTGGTTTCATGGGCTATGGGTTGATTCTAGGCATGGATTGGTTAGCTAGTAACTGTGAAAGGGGGTAGTTAGACTTTCGACTTGCCTCAGGAATACCCTCGAGATTTCATGTGATCCTAAGGGATCATTTTTTCTTAGCTACCTAGAATCACTTGATGCATCTATCGACAATTTGCAATCTGTTAGAGTAGTCCATTAGTATGCAGACATTTTTGATTAAGTTAGGAGTTTGTCCCCTAAAACGCGAGATATACTTTAGCATATATTTAGTTGATAATGCAAAGCCAGTTGTATTACCTATATGACACATGACTCCAAGGGAAAGGCGGATGGTTCACTTAGCTCGTGCATAGATGACATTGTGGTTTTCTTTAAAAGTAGGGAAGAACATGCTTTTCATCTATGGGAAGTCTCAAATACTCTCCAAGCGCATCAGCTTAAGGCTAAGTTCTCCAGATGTCATTTTTGGAGGAAAGAAGTAAGGTTTCTAGGACATGCGATATCAAAGGAAGGGATAATAATAGATCCCGCAAAAGTAGTTGCGGTGCAAGACCGGAAGGTCCCAAGGAATGCAACAGAAGTAAGAAGCTTTCTTGGACTAGCGGGCTAATATAGGAAGTTCATTAAGAACTTTCTGAAGATATTAGCCCCACTTACTAGATTAACGAAGAAGAATCTAACCTTTGCTCAGGATATTGATTGTGTTGTCGCTTTCCAACGATCGAAGAGGACTCTTACAACGGCCCCAGTTTTGACTTTTACCTTACGGTGGTAAAAGGATTATGGTACACACGGATGCATGCGGCATTGGACTAGGCGTCATTTTGATGTAAGAAGGAAGGGTAAGGTCGTAGCGGATGCCTTAAGAAGGAAAAAGGTTGACTTCAAGTCCTCTTTATGTGGAAAGGAATAGTTCAGAATACATATCAACCTTTGATTTTAAAACCTTCGGTTAAGTTAGCTAGCATCGCTAGAAGAGCGGCCTACACTCTTGGATCGGACAGGAGCGGCATGACATGAAGACCCTCAGATTTATGACATGATGGGTAAGCTAAGTAGAGCTGAGACCTCTAACCATCTTAGTATATACACTTGGTAACATGGTTAGCATCTGTTTATTCTCAAGAGATAGTTCTGGGAATGTTAGCATGACACAGCAGAAGTTATAGTGCCAAGTATACCAGAAGAAGAAATGGTGGAACGAGAGGCGATAGTGAAATGAGTTCCAATGCATTAATTGGAAACAGAAATTAAGAAGCTATGCAATCGTGAAGTTAAGATAGTCCGAGCAATATGGAGTGAAGCTCAAGAAGATGTAAGTTAGAAGACCGAAGACTAGATGCGCGCATCATACCCTTATTGAGGGTATATCCTTGATCTCTCTTTTTCTGTAAAGTTTATTTGCATGCTAGTCTTTATCTTTATGTATATCCTCTCGATCCCATCCTCGATCGTTAAGTAGAAGCCAATCGATGTAAACATCCGTTTGATACATGTTATGTTTGGTGGGTGCAAGTGGATGTAAGTGTATGCTAGTGGTTGCTCGTGGATGCATATACACACACGTAAGGCACTAGATCGGCTCAGTAGCTTTCATATTGCATATGCATATATGTATTGGCATATGGATTTAAACTTGATGTGTTATCATATGGATGTTGCATTTGTATGAATGATTTAGCACTCATATATAAATTATAAAGTACAATTAGGAATAATTGAATACATGATGGACTCATGGCACTAACATGATTCGCATTAAGGAGGTCAACTGAATCAGTAGACCGCCTGATTTTGCATTAGATAAGGACATATAAACACACTATGCATATAATCATGAAAGCACTAGAAATGTTTTTAAGGACATTGAATGCCTATGATGGATGGTTGAGTAGATGGATGTTGGATGTTAGGACACATTCTTCTTAACTTAGAGATTTCGGGGACGAAATCCTTTAAGGAGGGGTGAATGTAACACCCCGTATTTTCTGCGAATATTAAAGTAACGAATTAAAGAATACTTAATTTTAAAAGTGGGAATTAAGGAAAATGGGTTACGCCATTGGGTTCATCTCGGAATTCTTCTTGGGATAGAGTCAGAGTTTGCGTAAATCGGACAACGTATGAAGAAGTTATAAGCCGTAGAAGTTTGTATACGCGCAAGGAAGTATATATATATATATACACACAAAACCATCTCTAGAACCAAAATAAGTCAAAGACGAGTGAGCGGGAAAGGTATCGCTCAAATGGTGTCGACCCCTCTTAAGGTGGGTCGACATAGGTGTCACATAGGTGTCGATCCCCCTTAAGGGGGTAGACATAGGTGTCGACCCGCCTTAAGGGGGTAGACCCCTTCCGAGATCCAGTTCCTGTGACGATTTCTATAATTTTGAGCTGATGTGGCCTTCTCTGATTGGCCCGGTGAAGAATTCTGATGTATTAGGGCTTATGTGTCGTACTGTGATTGGCTGAGTGATACCTCTTTTTGGTTTGGACGGCTCTGATTACTCCTAGACTAATCTAGAAACTAGAATTAATACTAGACTTCTACATAATCAACTCAAACCCTAAACCTAAAACACATAAACACATTATATGAAGCCGTTATGTTGTCTCTCTCTGAACTAGCATAGCCTCCATCGTCTTAAAAGTAGAATATCTTCTTCAACTATAAATCAATTAGAAGAACATCAATATTCTACATCAAAGGAATAGCTTAACAAATTCAGAAATTAGATTCCAGAATACAAGAACTGTTCTTTTTCTGTAAGTTCACTTACATTTCAGATTTAAATATATAAAAGTCATGACTTGAAATAAATCGAATCTAGAACTGTGCCTAATTGTGATTCTGATTCATGTTTATCCTTATGACAAATCTGAAATTAACTATGCCTATGAGACTATTGTGATTTGTATAATTGAACCTATCATATTGTATATTAATTTGGTGATGCTTTTATGTTATGTTATGTACATGTTCATAAACTAAGTCATGTTCATATATGCTTATATGTTTAGATCTATATGCTTACTTTTATGTTGTGTTATGTTATGTACGTGTTCATAAACTAAGTCATGTTCATATAGGCCCACAAACTTAACCGTTAAATAAAAATGCTTGAATCGATGGTAGGGTTAAGTTAACTAAGGCAACACTTAACCGATATAACATGAAGTATGGTAGGGTTAACACAAGAAGGCAACACTTAACCAATATATGCATAACATGATGTGTGATAGGGTTAAGTAACACAAGAGGGCAATACTTAACCAAAATAACATGATGAACGAGTGGGGTTACGTTAATAGAAAACACTTAACCAATACAACATGATGTGTGGGTGGGTTAAGTTAACATAAATGGACACCACTTAACCAATAATAAATGAACGAAGCGGATAGAGTTAAGGCAAGCTTAACCAATAATATGTATTGACTTGATTAGTGGGAGGGTTAAGTACATCTCGTGTTGGTGGGTAATATTAGTATATATAGGCCCGCAAACTTAACCATTAAATAAACATGCTTGAATTGGTGGGAGGGTTAAGTACATCCCGTGTAGGTGGGTAAAATTAGTATATACAGGCCCACAAACTTAACCGTTAAATAAACATGCTTGAATCGGTGGGAGGGTTAAGTATATCTTGTGTAGGTGGGTAATATTAGTATATATATGCCCACAAACTTAACCTTTATATAAACATGCTTGAATCGGTGGGAGGGTTAAGCACATCTCATGTAGATAGGTAATATTTGTATATATAGGCCCACAAACTTAACCAGTAGGAAACCCTAGTAACGGGGACCCATTTGAGCAATAACCCACAAAGATGTATCATGGTATCCTGAACTAGGCACATTGGGGCACGATTACTGGGCAGATTATAAGTGGTCAAAATAAAGGCATGGGGTACGTCGGTATAGGTTCCGACGGTTTACGGGTGTGCACGTACTCCGGAGTGGGAAAAAGCAGGCACTGGGTACCAGTAGTTACACACTGTGCATCTTTAATCGCGTCTGGTTGCAATCATAAGGATTGATACACCTTATGGTGGGACCAGCCCAGGGTATCTACACGAAAGAAAGGGCCGATTGACTTAGACACATGGAACATTAATACAAGTAGGGTGCCGATCGATAGGGTAGTAAGGGTATATCTAACATCTTTGTGGCAATTACGATGATTGAGGTAAGATCCTCTTATTAGAGGTACACCTGAAGGCTATCACAATTGCGGGGATTGGGATCACGTTGTAATATTGTCATTTTATACAGATTACTAATTGTACAGTAGTTAGGCGATGCAGAGATATAGAAATCAGAATAACAGTGTAGTAGCGAAGCAGAGAAAGAGTAGAAGCTCATTTAGTTTACCTTGCCTTATCTTATCTTAAGTTATCTTGTTTTATGGTATTGTCCTATTTTCAGTTTATTCATATCATGATCCTTTATCTTGTTTACATGCTGAAAAATCACTGGACTTACCAGACTTATGTCTGACCTATTTTCTTTCATCTTCTTTTCTTCCATTCCCCCCTCCCCAGGCAGTTAGGGAGGGAATAGCTCAGCTTAGTTTGGACCGTTTCTCTATCCAAGCTTGGAGATTCTGTGACGTATAGCTTGGAACCTCTTATCTTTTGCAATGGATGTGATTGCGCTTTAATTTGGGGACTTATGCTACTTTGCTATGTTTTATGCTTCTTATATACTTGGAAGTTTTTGAATCAAGATAGAAGTTTTATGTAATACTTTTAAGTATGATTGAGTCAATTGTTGTAAAAGTTCGACTAAACTATGTTGCTTATAAAATGACTTTATTTTCCGCTGCTTTATTTGTCTGTCTTGTACTTTATCTGCATCTCTTACCTATAATGCTTCACTGAAGTTAATGCATCCCCTTTGTGAGTGACATTAATGAACGTGTGGTGTTTCACTAGGTATCAGAGCTGAAAGTTACCGGATCAGATAAAAGATTTGAAAAAATAGTTTCAAGATGATTTTAAAAGAAGGATTTTCTAATGAAAAGTTTTGTTTTAAAGGCATATTCCCTAAAGCCATATGCACTATCTTTTGATCCTCTGTTTGAATCCTTTTTTCCTTCTTTCTTGAGTCTCCGGGGCTCCTGGCTTTCTGGGAGGTAACCTCATCGCGGCATGGTTCCGTAGGCTTGATGAGACTACGACACCTGTCAAAGGGTGAAGAAGTTCCCAACTTACATATAGCCGCAGTAGTTTCACTTGCGGCTAATTTTCTTTCAAGCTTTGTATGGTTTTTTGCGCGATGGAGGCATCTTTCGAGAGACTTGTCAACATGTTACGCAAGGATGGTAAAAGGTAAGAATGAGGAAGTTTGGGTAAGGATCACAACCCAAGGATGAGAAACTCATGGATATGGACTTGGTTCACAAAGGAGGTAAAAAGAAGGAGGTGTAAGTGGAAGAATCACAGGACAAGAGGGGAGGGAAGAATAGTAAAACCTAAGAAAAGAGGAAGTGTCTTTATTATGATATAATGGGTCATATAATTAAGGACAAGGGCAAGAACAAAGGACATGATTTTCCGGAGGGCAAGTGCATGCTCTCACTGCCAGCGTACCTGAGAGAGAGGCAGTAAAGCTTCTATTCAAAAAGTTCAGTTTTTCTTTTTGATCATCCTGTTAGTACTCTTTTTTATTTTATTGCTTCACATTCGTTTATATCTGCTTCCGTAGTTGATTCTCTGCACCCTGGAGCTTGTATAGTAAAGGATCCCATTATTGTCTCAAATCCAATTGGTGGTTCGGCTCATTTATCTTTGGTTTGTAAGGATTTGAGAATAGCTATATTAAGTATTGAGTCTAAGTGTAATGCTTATGTTTTTGGTTTCATGGGCTATGGGTTGATTCTAGGCATGGATTGGTTAGCTAGTAATTGTGAAAGGGGGTAGTTAGACTTTCGACTTGCCTCGGGAATACCCTCGAGATTTCATGCGATTCTAAGGGATCAGTTTGTCTTATCTACCTAGAATCACTTGATGCATCTATCGAGGATTTGCGATCCATTAGAGTAGTCCATGAGTATGCAGACGTTTTTGATTAAGTTAGGGGTTGTCCCCTAAAACGTGAGATAGACTTCCGCATATGTTTAGTTGATAATGCAAAGCCAGTTGCATTACCTATATGACACATGACTCCAAGGGAAAGGCGGATGGTTCACTTCGCTCGTGCATAGATGACATTGTGGTTTTCTTTAAAAGTGGGTAAGAACATGCTTTGTATCTAAGGGAAGTCTCGAATACCCTCCAAGCGCATCAGTTTAAGGCTAAGTTCTCCAGATGTCATTTTTGGAGGAAAGAAGTAAGGTTTCTAGGACATGCGATAACTAAGGAAGGGATAACAATAGATCCCGCAAAAGTAGTTGCGGTGCAAGACTAGAAGTTCCCAAGGAATGCAATAGAAGTAAGAAGCTTTCTTGGACTAGTGGGCTAATATAGGAAGTTCATTAAGGACTTTCTGAAGGTATTAGCTCGACTTACTAGATTAACGAAGAAGAATCTAACCTTTGCTCAGGATATTTATTGTGATGTCACTTTCCAATGATCGAAGAGGGCTCTTACAACGGCCCTAGTTTTGACTTTTACCTTACGGTAGTAAAAGGATTATGGTATACATGGATGCATGCGGCATGGGACTAAGCGTCATTTTGATGTAAGAAGGAAGGGTAAGGTCGTAGAGGATGCCTTAAGAAGGAAAAAGGTTGACTTCAAGTCTTTTTATGTGGAAAGGAAAAGTTTAGAATACATACCATCCTTTGATTTTAAAACCTTCGGTTAAGTTAGTTAGCATCGCTAGAAGAGTGGCCTACGCTCTTGGATCTGATAGGAGAGGCGTGACATGAAGACCCTCAGATTTGCGACATAATGGGTAAGCTAAGTAGAGGTGAGACCTCTAATCATCTTAGTATATACACTTGGTAACATGGTTAGCTTCTATTTATTCTCGAGAGATAGTAATGGGAATGTTAGCATGACACAGCAGAAGTTGTACTGCCAGTATACCAAAAGAAGAAAAGGTGGAATGAGAGGCGACAGTGAAATGAGTTCCAATGCAAATTATGGAAATAGAAATTAAGAAGCTATGCAATCGTGAATTTGAGACAGTCAGAGCAATATGGAGTGAAGCTCAAGAAGATGCGACTTAGAAGACTGAAGACTATACCGTTTTTGAGGGTATATCCTTGATCTCTCTTTTTCTGTAAAGTTTATTTGCATGCTAGTCTTTATCTTTTAAGTATATCCTCTCGATCCTATCCTCGATCCTTAGGTAGAAGCCAATGGATGTAAACGTGTGTTTGATACATGATATGTTTGGTGAATGCAAGTGGATATAAGTGTTTGCTAGTGGTTGCTCGTGGATGCATATACACACACGTTAGGCACTAGATCGGCTCAGTCACTTTCAAATTGCATATGCATATATGTATTGGTATATGGATTGAAACTTAATGTGTTATCATATGGATGTTTCATTAGTATGAATGATTGAGCACTCATTCAGAAGTTACAAAGTACGATTAGGAATAATTGCATACATGATGGACTCATGGCACTGACATGATTCGTATTAAGGAGGTCAACTGAATCAGTAGACCGCGTGATTTTGCATTTGATAAGGACATATACACACACTATGCATATAATCATGAAAGCATTAGAAATATTTTTAAGAAAAATGAATGCCTATGATTGATGGTTGAGTAGATGGATGCTGGATGTTAGGATACATTTTTCTTAACTTAGAGATTTTGGGGACGAAATCCTTTAAGGAGAGGAGAATGTAACACCCCGTATTTTCTACAAATATTAAAGTAACTAGTTAAAGAATACTTAATTTTAAAAGTGGGAATTAAGGGAAACAGGTCAAGCCATTGCGTTCGTTTTGAAATTCTGCTTGGGATAGAGTTCGAGTTTGCGCAAATCGGACAACATATGAAGAAGTTATAAGTCGTAGAAGTTTGTATACGCGCAAGGAAGTATATATATATACACACACAAAATCATCTCCAGAACCAAAATAAGTCAAAGACGAGTGAGCGGAAAAGATCCCGCTCAAATGGTGTCGACCCCTCTTAAGGGGTGTCGACCCCCCTTAAAGGGGGCAGACCCCTTCCGAGATCCAGTTCCTATGTCGATTTCTGTAGTTCTGAGCTGATGTGGCCTTATCTATTTGGCCCGGAGGCGAATTCTGATGTATTAGGGCTTATGTGTCGTACTATGATTGGCTGAGTGACACCTCTCTTTGGTTTGGATGGCTCTGATTACTCGTAGACTGATCTAAAGGCTAGAATTAATCCTAGACTTCTATATAATCAACTCAAACCCTAAACCTAAAACACAAACACTTTCTAAGAAGCCGTCATGATATCTCTCTCTGAACTAGCGTAACCTCCATCTTCTTAAAACTAGAATATCTTCTTTAACTAGAAATCGATTAAAAGAACATCAATAGTCTACATCAAAGGAATAGCTTAACGAATTCATAAATAAGATTCCAGAATACAAGAACTGTTCTTTTTCTATTAGTTCAATTATATTTCAGATTTAAATATATAAAGTCATGACTTGAAATAAAACGAATCTAGAATTGCGCATAACTGTGATTCTAATTCAAGTTTATCCTTGTGCAAAATCTGAAATTAACTATGCCTATGAGACTATTGTGATTTGTACAATTAAAACTATCATATTGTATATTAATTTGGTGATGCTTTTATGTTATGTTATTTACACGTTCATAAACTAAGTCATGTTCATAAATTCTTATATGTTTAGATCTACATGCTTACTTTTATGTTATGTTATGTACATGTTCATAAACTGAGTCATGTTCATAAACTGAGTCATGTTCATATAGGCCCACAAACTTAACCATTAAATAAACATGCTTGAATCGATGGTAGGATTAAGTTAACTAAGGCAACACTTAACCGATATAACATGAAGTATGGTAGGGTTAAGTAACACAAGAAGGCAACACTTAACCAATGTATATAACATGATGTGTGATAGGGTTAAGTAACACAAGAGGGCAACACTTAACCAAAATAACATGATGAACAAGTGGGGTTACGTTAATAGAAAACACTTAACCAATACAACATGATGTGTGGGTGGGTTAAGTTAACATGAATGGACAACACTAAACCAATATTACATGAACGAAGAGGATAGGGTTAAGGCAAGCTTAACCAATAATACGTATTGACTTGATCAGTGGGAGGGTTAAGCCCATCTCCTGTAGGTGGGTAATATTAGTATATATAGGCCCACTAACTTAACCGTTAAATAAACATGCTTGAATCGGTGGGAGGGTTGAGTACATCTCGTGTAGGTGAGTAATATTAGTATATATAGGCACACGAACTTAATCGTAAAATAAACATGTTTGAATCGGTGGGAGGGTTAAGTACATCACATGTAGGTAGGTAATATTAGTATATATAGGCCTACAAACTTAACCATTAAATAAACATGCTTGAATCGGTGGGAGGGTTAAGTATGTCTCGTGTAGGTGGGTAATATTTGTATATATAGGCCCACAAACTTAATCAGTAGGAAACCCTAGTAACGGGGACCCATTTCAGCAGTAACCCACATAGATGTATCATGGTATCCTGAACTAGGCAGGGGGGGCATGATTACTGGGTTGATTATAAGCGGTCAAAATAGCGGTAGGAGGCACGTCAGTGTAGCTTCCGGTAATTTACGGGTATGCATGTACTTCGGAGTGGGAAAAAGAAGGCACTGGGTACCAATAGTTACACACTGTGCATCTTGAGTCATGTCGGGTTGCTATCATAAGGATTGATACACCTTATGGTGGGACCAGCACATGGTATCTACACACAAGAGAGTATAGGTGGGCATAAACTGCACCGCAATGCGGAAACCGCCCAGATCGGACCGCATAAACGGTGCGGAAAACCGCACTATATTCTCTCTCTAAAGCTAACAACCCAAACCGAACCGACCCGCAACGATACGGTTCGGTTGCGGTTTAAACTTTTACCAAACCATAATAAACCGAACCGAACCGCATAACTACACCGGTAATGTTACGATAAAAAATTAAAGAAATTCCTATCTAACCTTTTATTTTAACTATATATATTCTATCTTCAGCGTATGTGGTAGTTATATCAATTCAAGATAACACTAAGTGTTTTAACCTTCAGGTTACACAATGTAATACAATCATAAATTGATTGATGATGGAAGTAATTCTCTTGTTAAATATTTAATATGGCTTCAAACCGAACCGAACCAAAACCGGACCGTATTGCATCAAAACCAAACCGAAACCGAACCGTTTGAACGGTTAGTATAATGGTTTGTATTTTTGATTAACCGTTTGATGCGGTGCGGAAGCGATTTGAGCTCCAAACCACACCAAACCGAACCGCGCCCACCTCTACAAGAGAGTGCCGATTGACACAGACACATGGAACATTAATACAAGTAGGAACCCGATCAATAGGGTAGCAAGGGTACATCTAACATCTTCGTGGAAATTAGGCTGACAGAGGTATGATCCCCTTACTAGACGTACACCTGAAGGCTACCACAATTGCGGGGATTGGGATCACGTTGTAATATTATCATTTTATACAGATTACTAGTTGGACACTAGTTAGGCGATGCAGAGATATAGAAATCAGAATGACAGGGTAGTAGCGAAGCAGAGAAAGAGTAGAAGCGCATTCAGTTTACCTTGCCATATCTTGTCTTAAGTTATCTTGTTTTATGGTATTGTCCTATTTTCAGTTTATTCATGGCATGATCATTTATCTTGTTTACATTCTGAAAAATCACTGGACTTACCAGACTTATGTCTGACCTGTTTTCTTTCGTCTTCTTTTCTTTCGTCCCCCCCCCCCCCCAAGTAGTCAGGGAGGGAATAGATCAGCTTAGTTTGGACCATTTCTCTTTCCAAGCTTGGAGATTCTGTGATGTATGGCTTAGAACCTCTTATCTTTGGCAATGGCTGTGATAGCGCTTTAATTTGGGGACTTATGCTACTTAGCTATGTTTTATGCTTCTTATATACTGGGAAGTTTTTGAATCAAGACAGAAGTTTTATGTAATACTTTTAAGTATGATTGAGTCAATTGTTGTAAAAGCTTGATTGAATTACATTACTTATAAAATGACTTTATTTTCCGCTGTTTTTTTTGTCTGTCTTATAATTTATGTGCATCTCTTACCTATAACACTTCACTGAAGTTAATGCATTCCCTTTTTGAGTGATATTAATGAACGTGGGGTGTTTCATATGACTCAGCTACAGTTCGAACAAAAAAGTCAATCTAAACGATAAAGGGAGAGGAAATCTTACCCAAATAGTCAGTTGCCCATCTTCAATCCATCTGATGTAAACAATTATAGATATAAAATTTCTCTATCAATATCTAATAGAATTTTTTTTTTAAAATGAAATTGGAAAATCAAATGAATTGTGATTTCAGAAATAATTGGAACTACATGAAAAGTGAGAGAGGAAGCATGAATGAAATCGTTTTTTTAAACCATTCTTCCACCCAAACCGCTGCACAACCTTTGATGCAAAATGAATTTTGGTTAAATTTTCTCCAGTTCGTAAGTTTGGAAAAAGTGAGAAGGAAACAACGATAGAAGTGAGATGACAAAAGGATGTAGATTAACAAACAAATAGGGCGGTCAGATAAAATTAGCGAATTTGCCAGACGATCGACCAATGTTCGTACCTTTTTAAGAGAGCAACAATTGAAGCAGGGATTGGTGGCCTAATCACACAAATGTTGCATTGGTATAAAAATGGTGGAGAGGGTACAAAATCGATGTTGGAGGCAAAAATTTTATTGTTTCATCTACAACGAATTTCAATTTTGGGGACGGAAGAAAAAGAGAATGTAAATGGTAAAAGAAGCTTTCGCTTGCGAAGAGCCGTTTGAAAGCGGTTCCTACCGGAATCATAATCGCGATATTTGATAAGGCGAAGACATGTTGGATTTACAGTAATATAGAACGATCCACATCAGCTTTTAGTTTATTTTGTTTTCAATTGTAGGTATAGATGTGAAAAATTCAGATTTCATAATATAAATTGAAAGTTATGGCCAGTTTAAAATTTAAAATAGTCTCTATGGAATTTATATATATATTAATATTACATATAGCCTTTAAAAATAACCATTTTGCAAACGACCTCTGTTTTCGACGAAACCACTTTTGTTGGATCCCGAATGTCAAATAATTGCTAGGTTTCAAATTTCATAATTTTTGAAATTAATATGTGAGCGCAGTGAATTTAAATGTGTTTGGTAATTTTAGTTTGAATTAGATCGACCAGAAAATGGCCATTTTTCAAACGGTCTCCAAATTCGACGAAATAAGTTTTGTTATGACCGTATCGTCAAAACATAGCTAGATTTATTTTTCTTTAATTTTTGGAGTCAATATGTGGCCCCGGTAATTAAAATGTATGTTTAAATTTAATATATATTGATTTATATTTTAATTTTGATAAAAACTGATCGAAACAACCGAATTGGCTTATGAAACATATTCCATTGTGTATGGAGTGGGGATATTAGCTAGACGCGACAGTTGTTGGGTCTCGTTTGGAGTTTGGATGAAAATTTAACTTTTTGGAATATAAAAATATAAAATAATTTCCATAAAAAGGATGCCAAGCCCACAAAACCCTAATTCATTGTGAAGCCGCAATTAGCCCTATGCAAACGGCCAGTTTTTCCCTAATTTCCCTCCTCGATCTCTCCTAAATTACAACGAGTTAGCCTATGATTCTTAAATGAAAATCGTAGCACTTCTCAAGCCTTTTTAATCCGTATGGCTAAGATCGTATTTCATATGGTGTTTTACTCGATCCACGTGCTCAAAGGCGCCAACTTCGTGGTTGATTTCGCAGGGGTAGGGGACTACAAGCGCGACGCCACGCCCAAGGTTGGGGGAGACGGTGACAACCATCATTGTGGCAATGTTCGATTCAGGTTTGGGGGTCCATGTGTGGAGCGACGGTGAAGGATTTAGGGGGGAGCGGTTTTCTGAAAGTCGACGAGGAAGAAAAGGGTTAGGTAGGGATTAGGAAATAATTAATTAGATTATTTATAATTTAATTATCTTTAATTATTACTAAACGTTAAAACCATCATAACTTGTTCTAACGGAAACAGAATCACGTGAAATTAGTTGTGTTGGAACCCTGAAGTTGAACACTACAGCATGAGGCAGACAAAAACAGAAACAGAGCAAGTTGGGATTTTTTATTGAATTGAACAGACAATTTAATTTTGTTAAAAACAATCTTACTTAAAGACTGATGGAGTGGAACCCAAATTGAGAATTCTCTCACTAAAAATTTTGTTTAGTTATTTGTTTATTTTATAACTGGAAAAAAAATAGAATTGCCTATGTAGATTTTTATCAGTTTTAATCATTATAAATTGTATATGGTGCATGTTAGTTCACCTCCCTCGTTCACAGACCATGGACGATTTAATCGACTGTACTGTATTTTGATTGTGATGCTGAAATGTTTAAAATATTAAAATAATTTAATATTATTTAGTGGTAGTTGAACTAAAAATTATAAATATCTATTTATAATTTAAACAGTGAAAATTGGTTAATTAGAAAAGTAATTCAAACCGAAATTGAATTGGTTAAATTTATTAACCAGTGATTATTTCAAATAGACTCTTGTTGTTTAAAAACCCCACATGGGTATTAGGATGATATTTGTCATACACTAATCCCAAATTTAATTATATGTCGATGGTTGATGGATAGACTGTGATGAGCGTTATTTATTTATCTTAATGCTTATACAGTGGTAGAATGCACTATGGATGATGTTTGAATGTGTAATGATTATTTATCATTATTGTTGAATACATGTGATATATAAAATCCATATAACTGAAAATATATGGTAGTTGATTGAGTTGCTTTCCAATTCAGAAATAAAGAATATTTTAAAATAACGAATATTTTAAAATAAAATTCAGTAAAGAATTAAAATATTATTTTGATGTCCAGTTTTAGGATGGACATGAAAATATTGAAATATATGAAGCCGAGTAAGTAGCTAAATGCTATTTTAACTAGAACGGGTTTATCGATCGATTTTATTCATTTAATAATGATTATCGAAAAGAATTGATTTCATAATCTGATATTTTGAAAATATTATTATTTTGATATTATAATGATATGGAATATTCTACTTTTATTTAAAATTGAAAATGAAGTTGAAATCGTTTTAAAATGAATTTATGCACGATTTATAAAATACATTTTAAACAGAAATCGAAAATATATATATATTTTATATGTAATGGCCTGAATAGAATGCGCCGCGCAGCAACCGTTCGCGAATTTCGATAACTAACTTCAAATTGATGTTATGGGAGATCCGACCGTCGGATTCTCCTAAAACTGGAACCTTGGGTTCGTATCAAAAAGAGCTTTCCAATGGATATAAGAGATTTGAAATCCGACGGTTAGATTTGGAAATATGTCCAAATCAATTTCAGAGAAGGTCGCTATGGATTCTGTTCGATGGCCATTATTGGAAACCAACTGTAAACGCCTTAATAAAATTATTAAAAATAAGGAAAAATTATGTCAAATCATAATAAATGATTTGAAAAGATTTTGGGGTGAAAATTCCAAGTTTGAAAAGATAAATATATATTTTTATCAAAATGAACTAGTTATTAACTATAATAACAATCCAATGTTTTTAAATAAATAAATTGGATTTGAAATGGTTTTGATACAACCAGAATTTTCCAACGTATGAATTGGACTGGATTATGAACGGAAATAATCTTTGGAATATTTCGGTATTGGATTCCGTGATTATACGGATATTGTTGTGGTATTTGGAAGATACAGATATCGTTATTCCCAATACGATATACATTAGTTCAGAATTTGATATTGAATATAAACCGATAAAATTTCTATTCAGAGTCTTGTATTTAATATCAAATTGGATTTTGGGTTTGTCATGAATGATGTCTTGAAAAACACCATTTTTAAACCCAGTTGACAAAAGAATAAATTTTTTAATTAAGATTTAAAGAAATTTACTAATTAATTAATATTTAATTGTAATTGAAATGAAAGTTGATTGTGCGTTTATCATGAACTACGTTTTGAATGATATTTGTTCTCTAACCCAATTAACAGTGAAAATATGATTTGGAATTTATAAATCTTTTATTAAGATTTAATGGAAATTTTCCAAAGTAAAGTTCTTCAATTTAGCAAAAGAAATTGGAATGTAATGGAATTCGATTTAGTGATAATCGAGATGAGATTGTAAGAAGGAATACCACTACTCTTTATGGAATTTAAAAGTCCTTGCCATTGTTTCATTTATAGTATTGATCCAGTACGGAAATTTATATCGATTATATATTGTTATGATTTCCGTGAAGATTCCAATTTTGATGGAAGAGGAATTTGAGGTTTATCGTGAACTGTGTTTTAAATGACATTGGTTCATTAACTCAGTTAAAGACATGATTTAATTTCCTAATGTTGAATAATCATTAAGTAATGATTTTTGAGATTAAAACCGAACTAGAGTTTTAACGAATCTTTAATTAGATTGAGAATGGGATAATTAAATTTATCAAATTCATGAAATGATCGAGAATGGAGCACTACCAGTTTTACTCCAGGCGATAGTTAAATCTTTAACTAGATTTGAACGTGAACTGGTAATTAAAATTTACCAATAACACCGTGGATGTTAGATATGGAGTACTGCCAGTTTTGCTCCGTGGGATGAATAAGTTGGGATTGGGATAATAAAATAAATTATTACCTTGGTAATTTCGCTAATCCCAACTAGTGGATGAAACTTAATTTGGTTTAGAATTAATAAAGGATAAAAATTAAATCTTTTGAATTGATATCAAAAGGAAGATTAAAGAATTGATAAAATTAATGGGAACCCCTCCCTCCAAATGTGAATATGTGAGTAAACAAATATTCTGAATTGGAATGGGGTGTATGATGTTTTTTTATACCGCTAGATTATTGATTATAAAGTACGCGAATTATTCGGAAAGACCGGGTTTAACCCATTCTGAATAACTAATACGACGACCAAAAGTCGACAATGAAGACAGTGGTTGAAGACCGGAGTTTTTCACATCGGTTGAATGATTACTGATGTCTTGATTGGGCTGTACACCCAAGACATGGTAATAAGTGGTGATCGTCCAGACGTACTTGGAGATTGACCGGATATGCGAGGACCTCTCTCCTGTATTGGACATATGGGACAAGGAATAAGGTGCCTCAGGTTTCGGTCAGACCCAGAACGGACTCGTAAATGGATGTGTATCTGACATTGAATTTCATTCTATGTTTATTGATTTCTATTAAATATATGTCTATTTGGTGGCGGAGAATTTATTCTCTTACTTAACACCCTTCTCGAGACGTACGAGCTTAGAGGTTATATATTAATAAACATCAGTTGCATGACGTGAATTGTCAGTGTGGCATACTGAGATGCAAATGATCAAGGCTTTTGTTGAAAAGCAGAGTCTTGTAGTTGATGATCAAAGCACAACTTTAAATAGCATAGCTTTTTGTATAGCGTTAAATCGCGAGCCTTACACCCGGTATGAGTCAAAAACGGGATAGTGACCGTAGGGTGAACATGATGTTTCTTTCTAGTTAGAAGTGGTGTCATGTTATGTAGCCCATACATTTTTACTTATGTGGATGATGGATTGCAAGGTGCCTCGGATATTGGTCGCTACTGGCCAAGTGATAGGTCCAATAGGACAGGGCAACATGTGTTCAGGAATAATTAATCAACTAAAGCAAGTGTGGACCGACCCTAACGTTCATAGGGCTCGCCAGCGTCCGAGTCGTGAGGCATTTACTAGAGTGTCTCGAATCGGTGAGAAGCCATCCCCTGCCACGGCTCATGACGGATATCCAATTTACAATACGCGACTTTTCGGTTTTAGTTGTGAAAATAGTATGGCGACATAGTAGGATGGGGTACTATGCCGTCTATGATTGATGCATTTATATTTAAAGATGATTTCTGCACTTATAGTAATAACAAAAGATGAATTTCACGTAACAAGCATGTTTGGCTATTATAAGGTAAAAATCTATCCTCCGGCTTGCGTTGCGTTGTGTGATGGGACCTGAATCTTATAGTAGCTTCATTTTTCCTTTTAGCATTGCGTTGTTTGTTTTATGGTATTCTTGGGAGTAAACCTTTCCGTGTTATACAGCGTGGTCTCTTGATTTACCCAAACTTAAAATAAATTTAATAACTATTTTAGTTCTCACACTAGTCCCATGACCGACTCGGAGTTTATTGTTTTAACCTAAACTTTGGGTGCCCCACTACAACAAAAAACACTTTTCGCAATAGGCAATATCTGTTGCAGTAGACCAATTGCAACAGGCCCGCGCCTGTTGGTATAGCCGAAGTTGCAAAAAGTCTGCAACGTTTTCTGCCTGTTGCAATAAAACGTTGCAGTGTACTTTTTTGCAACTGGCCTTTGTTGTTGCAACATACCATTTTGCAACAGTATATTCCCGTTGCAATAGACTCATAAATTTATAAAATAAAATAAAAATATAGCTTATAGATATTACATATTAAATGTATTTGTTTTATAATAGTATATATCAAAGAATGAAATAAACAAATAAAAAATTTATTTTAACAAACTTTTAATAGTACAAACAATTACAATAAAAGTTTCTACAATTTTCATACACAATTTATGTGTAACAATTTCTTCTCTCACACAACATATTTTTTTTGAATAGAGTATTTTCTACTCATATGTCTACCTTATCATACATATACTATAACAAGAGAATAAACTTGGGCCATTGAGGCTCTTCTTTGACTGCTGCTTGTGCGCAAAAGAGTGCAACTTTTGCGTATCTTAATACTTCTTCGGGGTATCCTTCTGGACTTGAATCCACTATCTTTCAATCTCCCTTCTACGTGTAGTTGCCATGCCTTTGAAAAATGTAAATACATAAATACTCAGGCGCAAATGAATGAAACCATAAAAAAATGTATCGTGAAATTGAAATTTAAAAGATAAGCTAAAGTTAACCTGGATTTTTAATTGGTTTTTTCTCCTATGTATACATAGTTTATAATCAGTTAATGCTGCTCAAAAGTTATGAGCAACAGTCAAGGAAGAAGATTGACGGGTAAGAAAAATGTAAAGAAGAAAAGAGTGAGTGAGATGATACTATGGATACTTTTCTTCTTTGTTAGAGCATGGTGTGACCATAATTCTATGCTAAGACAAATTTTCAGAATTTTGTTAAATAATAAATAAGCATCTTATCTTAAAAATAGTTATACAATAACTAACTAAGCATCAATTATGCAATTTTATTAGGCAAATTGCTAAAAAAAACGAAACTGAAAATAACACAAAAAATTCAAAATAACTAAAATTGTTCGAAATTATAGAATTTTGAAGCACCGACACCGATTTCTTGAACCTTGCTAAAAAAGACAAATATCTATTTGTTCATTATTTACACGCATACATATGCTTATACATATACATACACACACATGTGTGTGTATGGTTGCTCATCATGTTTTTCTTCCCTTCTATATTAGTAATGTTTTCCTTGACATGATCATTTAACACATTTGTTTTAGAATCAGAATAATACTATCCTATGTGTGATTAACAGAAATGAAAATGGAAATTAATATTTTGGTAGCAATAGGATGTCTTGGTGTAGAGGACACCTACTGCAATTGGTCAAAATGTGAGTTAAACATACCTCAATCATTTATCGCTGCTTCTTTTACTAAGCAGTTGAACTTTTTGTCCACAAAACATTAACGATTACTATATAAGTCTATTAATCTAGTTAGAAATCAAAATTATTTTATATATGATGTACAAAATAGTTATTCTTATTTAGTGATACACACTAGAATGAATGAAATCAAATAATGCAAACAAATAACATGGTTCTTCAATGTGTACAAAATATTGAATATCATGCTCAAAACAAAAATCAAAATAGGTACGCTCAAAAAAGGTACAAGAGTAACAAAGAAAAAAAGAGAAAACAATATGAATGCGAAACCTTTTTTGGTTGCAGTAACAGAAGACTGCAAAACTGATTGGAACTTGACATAACCATTGGTTGTTCTGCCGCAAAGTACAAACATAAAGAATCAACGGTTGAAGATGATCAAAAAAATTCTAAGGATACCACTATAAAAAAGGGTATTCCTGGTGTTTTGTTTAAATGTAATTTTAAAAATGCACAGCATCGATTTTCCTAGTATCATCCAACAGTATTTTAGTTAACTTTCCCTGCAACACATTCAAGCAGGGAACAACACTCAAACATATAAATCTCAAATTTGCCATGACAATATGATAGAATATATACTCACATATTGGCTAGAATTGGGATTTTTTACTGTTTTTACATTTCCAAATAACTCCATAATCAGATTTGACTGCAAGATTTTAACACTTATACCACTTCCATCACCTAGGGAAGAAAGGTACCGCATCATAAATTTTGCTGTATCACTTTTCCCTGCGCCACTTTTACCACTATAACATAATGTGAAATATCATTACAAAAGTGAGCAATCATTTCCTATAAAGGATGCTTTATTTACCTGATGATGACTGACTGGTTTTTCCCATCTGCAAAGTTAATTAAAATATGTCTGTTAGTATTAACCTAGGACATTACTGCCAGAAGAATAAAATAAGGAGCTAATGAAAAAATATGTGGACTATCCATTGAATTTTTTGTTTATGCTTTATTGAAACTATTATCGTAGACAGACACCTCTCTGAATGGATTTAAAGAAATAAGAACGCACCCTAATTTTGTCCGATCGGGAAATGACGAAAGCATAAAAACCATTTTTTCCTGCAACAATCAACAACAAAAACCTCCATGATTTCTTCCAGAAAATTGAAAGAGAAATGATAGGGCCCAACAACATACGAGACAAACCCCCTGTTTTGTCAATTTAGCACACTTCCAGAAAATTGCAAGGGAAATGATAGGGTTCAAGGAAATCTCTAACATCATGCAGAGTGTACAATGAACATAAAAGGTTCAATAAACCTACAGAAGAACCAAAACATGCTTATTCAAAAGGTCAAAATACTAACAATTTCTCCCATTAGATACAGTAACCATACATTCAAGCCATCAAGGAAATTCAAAGCGTAAGTCAAAGATTACTGTCTTAATTTGTAGTTTAAAACAAAATAAGGATCATTAGAATTAAATACTCAAAATATAAGTAGCAGCCTTAGAAAAATGAAAACATAATGAACCTGATTACAGCAAGTGAACAAGCAAACCCAATAAATTCAATTAGAAAGAAAATACTAATAATATAATGTTAGAAACTCATACAGGTTTTAGGTAACAGCATCAATGTAAAAATTGCCATTATCAACTATAACTAGATTATTTAGTCTAGTAGGTGATTAAGAAAGAAAACTTTATTATAATTTAGGACGCTCAAATTTGTAGGAATATGTACATAGCCACTACACAGATACAATTAAAAATACGATCACTGTCATCAATAATCATTTTAAATATAAAAGACTACAAGTTATCCACCCAAATGTTACTTTTGAACTTTAATAATATAAACTATGGCAGGCACAAACACCACATTATATGACATTATCCTTATTTTCGAACTGAAAGTTTGCCAAGAATTTCATTATATTATTTGTATACATTTATTATCATTCTGATTTGAAGTGGTGGTGGCTTTAATTTTGTCTTGGCCATGCATAAAAAAATGAGTTGCAACTGCAACACATTAACCAACAACAAATATAAATGCAACTTAGCAATATAACATACTCTCAAATTTGACATATTATTAACATACTTGGAAGTTAATTTGACTGCTAGTGGGCTTCACTCTTAAAACATGGTCTACTAAAACTGAGGACTTTACAAGGTAGAAATAGTTAACGGGCATTGAACTGTTTAGTTTGAAGTATTTAATGGACTTTACAAGGTAGAAAACAGACCAGTATATACATATAAACAGTAATCAAGTGTGATTTCAAATTCATTAGCATTTCAAAGAAAATAACATCCAATAAAAAAATCACATCTATCAACGAATAGCTTCAGCAACATGAAAAGGATTTCATGTGATATGGTGCTGCTTATCAGATTTTTCACAGCAAAATAAACTCATTTGTTTTAGCCATTGACAATTTAAGTTTATCATGTCCGTATTTTGGTATTGATAATAATTCGAACCTGAGTTGTTAAAACATAACATATCTCAACTTAAACTGCAATGCTTTTGTACGCTAATTGTTATCGGCTTGTGCTTTCTGTATTTATCTGATTTTTCATCTATTATGCATTACGGATAAGTGTGTTATGAAAAATCTCTCTGTATCATTTTCATGGTCTCATAGTAATGGAACAAATGTTTCATCAAATGAAGTATTCACATGATAAAAATATTATGAAGTTCCCAAAATTATAGCATATGTTCAAAATTCCAAATTAAAATACACAAAACACAAGCCTAATACGATTTCAAACTCACGAATTGGCAAATTAATAATAAATGAAACCATACCGAGCTTTTATGTCGATGCCTTTCGCCCATGAGTTCGTAGATGCCTAATTGTAGTTTATGCCATGCCTTTCTTCACATAGTAAGCACGTTCTGGTGCCCTAAATTATTTCAGATGAAAAGACCGGGATGGAGGACATGATGGAGAAGCGAAGCAGAACTCAAAATGAAGGTAGCGAAGGAGCAATGGCGAGCTAGGAGGAAACTGGTTGCTTGGAACAAGTTGGTTGAGGAAGTTGTGACAACTACGGGAAGAAAATAAAGCGAGATCTTAACTTGGGAGTGAGATATGGAAATTTCAATAAATTGTGAATCATGAAGGTGGAGAATGGGATCTGGAAACGTCGGCCTATTTGGATTATTAGGTCTGGGAGGGTGAAAGCAGAAAACAAAATTTTCCCGAGAAAGGGGGCGCGAGTACAAAGCTGCAAACCAAAGTACATAGATCTGGAGCCCCAAAGTTCGGTTGAACTAAAAATATGGTATTATTTTGTGTAATCCAAAATTGTAAACTTTTTTGGTAAAACTATTGAATAATATTATTAAATATAAATATCAAATTATATTAATTAAATTTTATCATCGATTAATAATAATATTAAATTGTAATCTTAATTATTATGTAATTACTAATGGTTAGTTATTTAGTAATTATTATTATGAATATTTTATTAATTATTTAATACTTCAAATATTTTATTAATTATTTAAAATTTGTTGTTAATTAGATTTATTTACTATTAAATGTAGTTAATAGTTGTTAAATATAATTTATACAATATTAACAACTAACATTGATAAATTAGTAAAATATTAATTCATGTTAATTAATTATTATTGTTTAAGTACTTATTATATTATAATTAAACATTACATATTACAATTCGTACTTTTGTAGTAACTATGCTTACCAAATAATAATTATCAGTTAATTAATTATTATTATTATTTAATTATCAGTTATAAATATCACTTTATAATACTTAAATATTATTATTAAATATTAATCTTAAGTATTATATAATTACTAGTAGTTAATCATTTAGTAGTAAATATTTAAAATTAATTAGTAAAAGTTCATCATTAAAAACTGATACTAATATTTAATAGTGTATTTTTTGCAACTGGCTTTACCAGTTGTAAAAAAATACAGTTATTGCAAGAGGCGAAAACAGTTGCTAAAGATATTTATTCGCAAATGGATTGGAAGCGCAGCTGTAAATAATATGTTTGTTGCAACTGTTATGGAAGCACAGTTGCTAAAAGTATGTTTTTTGCAACAAGAAGTGAATCGCAGTTGCTAAAAATATGCTTTTCGCAACAGGAAAAAAATGCATGTTGCTAAATCTCACATATTGCAACTGCTATAATCAGTCTGTTGCTAAATATTATTTACTGCAATTGGCATTTGTCGCCTGTTGCAAATAGCTAGTTGCAATAGGGTATTTTAATTGTAGTGCCCATATTTTCCATATGGGCAGCTAGTAGTTTTTTTTGTTGATATTTATTTTCACAGGATCCTGGAATATAGCTGGAGCTATATTCTAAAAGCTTTGTATCCGTATATTTCTTTCAGTTGTGTCAGATGTTATTTTCCGTTGCACGTTATATTTATGTTTATATTTTCCACTATTTTGTAATTTAAATCTCTGGTATTTTTCTATTGAATATTATTTGAACTCCGTTATATTCTTGTACTTTGATGTAAATTGTTGTAATAACAATGAAATGTTCTAGTGTTTGTGTTCCGATAAGTCTTGTTCTCAAAGCAATCTGGGCTTTTCCGTACGGGGGATTTCGGATCGTTATAGACAATACCCAAGATGATGAAGTTCTGAATTTGTTGATACATGATCTTTATACGCATCTATAACTATTAACTGACATTTTTGTCTAGTTCCCAAATGTACAACAGGCCAGCTTGACTCCACCCATCGCGTGGCACTGAAGTCCGAAATATCGCCAGAGCATTAAAATTTCAAGCCTAAAAGGAATCGGACGAGCACTAGCCTCACTACACCTCAAAGTGCGCGTATCGCATCACTCCGTATTGCCAGCCCTCGTACCGGAGTTCTGGTCTTCGATTATAAATACCTGAATCGAGGTTTCGGGATTTTGATTATTTCTAGGTATGGAGTTCCGGTCTTCTATTATAAATGCCAAAATATAGGCTTCGGGATTTCTATTATTTCCAGAAGTGGAGTTCTAGTCTTTATAATAAATGCCTAAATCTGGGCTTTGGGATTTTTATTATTTCCAGAAGTTGATTTCTGGCCTTCTCTCCAAAGTACCCGAATATGGGTTTCAATTTTCCTATTCATAACACTAGAGGTGGATTTTTAAATTTCTATTGCAAATATCTAAGTCTGGATTTTGCGTTTACAATCCTATGTTTTCAAGAACGGACCCATTATAATTAATACCTAAATTAAAATATTGGGTTTCATATTCCTATTAACGAAGAAAGACCTAGATCTCTGAATTTTCATTATAAGGGCGCACGTGGATACATTCTTGGGTCCAAGCATTATATATTCAAACTCATAAAAAGTTCATAACTTGGGGTTTAAACTCCAGTAGTTCCATCTGAGAAAATTTAGTATTCTCTCTTATGTCATTATTTTGGATTATACAAAACTAATAATGAAATTTTTCTCTAATGTTTCTTGAGTTACAACATAGCAGTGTAGGAATCATAGTAATTTTTTTTCCTAAAGCACAAAAGCCTTTTCATACTAGGGGTTCTAAATGTTGATCTCAAAATTGGAATCAACACCAATGGTGTGAAATCACACTTCACCAATTATGGTTAGAAAGTAAAAAGGGCCATAATCGCAAAAATAAATGGAGAAAAACAAGTAAAGGACACGAGATTTTATAGTGGTTCAATTCGCTATGAATCTACGTCCACTTTTCAATCACTTCTCACTATGGAATTTTCATTCACAACACACATGAAATCTCTCATACATCCATTTCTCACTACTCTCATTTTTTATGATATAATTACACTTGAATTTGGCAAGAAATTGTTAGGATTTCTATATTCATGATGGAGGATGTGTGAATCGTCGATCACTGTAGCATGTAGGTGATTTTCCTCGAATTGACGATTAAGTTTGTGCTAGATCTGGGTTTTTAGAGATAGCTAATGGCGATTAAAGAGCATTAGAATCGAGTTAGATCAACTTTGAATGGAGAAATGAATTGATTTGATCTTCATATTGTTGGAGAATGATCAAGCAAAGTTGGGAAGCCATTAATGATGTTTTTGAAGCTTTTAGAGAAGTGTAGGAATGGTTTAGGCAGCCCTTCGAGGTCAAGAAATCGATCCCTTGATTTGTGGAGGGGCTATTTATAGAAGAAGTTTGAAGGTAGTGGAAATTCTGTAATTATATAGTGCGGAGTTTGGAACGGGTAGTAACTTGGATCGGGCTAAACTTGGTTTGGGCACGAAGTTGAATCGAGTGTAAAGTTGGATCGAGTGTTAAGTTGGATCGGATGTAAAGTTGGATCGGTTGTAAATCATCTACAGAAGTGCCACTGCTTATTTAACAGACTGATCCACCTTTATTAACATACCGATTCATCTCTTTGCAATGTACCGGTCCAATCATTTTGATATTTACTTTCTTGCCACCGCACTTTGTAAGTGATCGATCCATACTTATTTAAATACATTGACCCAATATTTTGTTGTGGCCTTCCACCTTTTCTATTCCATTCATACCAATCCAAATTGCACTTAACAGTACCGATCCACTTTTGGAGCTTCATGCCTAGTCCACGTGGAAAAGTACCGATCCAATTCTTCCTTTGAAGGTACCAATCCAAATGTACTCATGCGCTTTAAGTACTAGTTATAACACCCATGCGCTTACACTCCTGCCATTGAATCGTGTTTATATGTTTTGAGAATAGTGTCTCCACACTTGTGCTGATGTAGGATTCTTTTCAACAATGTTTCATATCAACGAAGCAATCATCAACTTTCTCTCTTGTGAGACGAACAGATCCGGGTAGTATATATATACTATGCATTCATATTTTGCTCCTCAAGTCACATTTACTTCAAATGTGCCATCACACAAGGTGCCGATCCAAAATATGTTGTGCTGTCTACTTGGCACCTTGAACTTTGCTGCATGTTTCTCTATTCATAACGTTTTCACGTGTTTACATGCATTAGTTCACTTTTCTTCCTCTTTGTACATTGGACGATTTACACAAATAAAGTGAGATAGTGAGATGGCTGATCCACTCGAAGCGGTTGCATATTTATATTACATAGTGTGTTAGTATACTCTATATGGTTCCGAAGTGATGTGTTTATACCCTTTATATATTGTTACAGTATTAAGTGCTTGGTCCCAAACTACCCAATCTTACCATTCCATGCAGTATATACCTGTATAGCCATCGCCACGTGGCACTACTGAAGTGGAATACCAATCCATTTTATTCTTTGCCATGTGGATTTTCATGTTAGACATGTATGTGAGTACACATTATTAGCCCAGAATAGTGATGTGTCTTTATGTATGTTGTAATGTTTTGTTCAACATAGTCGATCCGTTCGTACTGACTGACCCGGTCCATGAACTGTGTTTTAACTGTTTTTTAACTGTGTTAACATCTGCCCCTCGAAGCTGGTATTTTTTGCTTGCAAGAAATGTGGGCTTCGAACTAAACACTGTTGTTGATATACTCTATATTGAGGTCTAGTTATAGCTTTTGGCCTTGCTATGGCAAACATACTTTGAATTCATATGGTTCGTGTTGCCTGCTCTGTAATTAAAACAAACATCCATGCAATTTTGGACTTATACTTCACTATCGGTCGTCCGTATTGATACCAGATTAGCTAATCATTAGAGAATGAAATATAGCGAATTACATTTTGAATTGAATAAAATATCTGCATAGAATTGCTCTACTCAGCGTTTTATAACTCACTAAATATTTTCTGTACATATACAATATTCGAATTCGAATTCGTATTTAATGCTTAAAATCTGCTAATCGACTAAAGCCGACTGTGGATTTCAAACATTATCGTTTTAATGATTAAATGATGGTATCTGATACTTTTCATTTGAGAAATATATATTGGTGATTTATTCTCTACTTCACTTCGGAGAAGTTTTTGATTATTGGTGCCCCGACTCTAGAGGTCATCACCAGTCTTCATTACGAGAAGAATTTGTTCTATAGCTCAATTTTTGTTTGTTTTGTTGATCAATTTTGACGTTGGAGATTCCATTGAACTCCCTGTGTTTTGGAGATATCATTTTAATCCAACGCTGTGTCTTTTCCTATTGACTGAGTCAACATGATGGTGCTCATTGAACGTTGTTGATTTTCCCTGTAGAGAAATTGCTTTCTTTATGGAAATGATTTTTGGTTGTTGCACCGTTTTGCAGTGCGAACTCCCGCAAAGTTTGGGTAAGGGGTGAGGTTGCATCGATCCACAGAGCGAATATTAGTCATCGGTCGGAGTCACTTAACTTGGTGAGTGATCGCTGCCCAACTGAGGTGACTTGGACTCCTGCGAACCTTTGGGATAAGGTTAAGGTTGAGCCAATCCATAGAGCGGGCATCAGTCATCGATCAAAGTCACTTAACTTGGGAAGTGATCGCTGCCCGACTGTGGAATCCTAGACCTCCATGAACCATGAGGTAAGGTTGAGCTGATTTATGGAGCGGGCATCAGTCATCGGTCGGAGTCACTTAACTCGGTAAATGATCGCTACCCGATTGAGGAATCCTGGACCTCCATGAACCATGAGGTAAGGTTGAGATGATCCAAGGAGCGGGCATCAGTCATCGGTCGGAGTCACTTAACTCGGCAAGTGATCGCTGCCCGACTGAGGCATCATGGACCTCCATGAACCATGAGCTAAAGGTTGGGTTGATCCACGGAGCAGGCATCAGTCATTGGTTGGAGTCACTTAACTCGGTAAATGATCGCTGCTCGACAGAGGCATCCTGGACCTCCATGAACCATGAGGTACGGATGAGCTGATCCATGGAGCGAGCATCAGTCATCGGTCGGAGTCACTTAACTTGGTAAGTGATTGCTGCCCGATTGAGGCATCCTGGACCTCCATGAACCATGAGGTACGGTTGAGCCGATCCATAGAGCGGGCATCATTCATTGGTCGGAATCACTTAACTCGGTAAGTGATCGCTACCCAACTGAGGTATCCTGGACCTCCATGAACCATGAGGTATGGTTGAGCTGATCCATGGAGCAGGCATCTGTCATCGGTCATAATCACTTAACTCGGTAAGTGATCGCTGCCCGACTGAGGCATCCTGGACCTCCATGAACCATGAGGTAAAGGTTAACGTTGCATCAATCCGCAGAGTGAACCTTGGTCATCGGTCAGAGTCACTTAACTCGGTAAGTGATTGCTACCCGACTAAGGTGCCCTCGACTCCCGCAAACCTTTAAGGTTTTGGATCCATGGCTACTTGCTTACTTCTTGAGTATTTGACTTATCGGGACTTTCTCGATCTACCATTGAATTGGTGTTATCGGGGTTGTCTCACTTGGTCGGGTTATGAGGAAGCAAGCGCTCGTTGGATAGCCTGTAATGAGAAATTATCTGTTAGTAAATTATAATATAAGTTTGGCAAGACATAGCTTTATACAGGCATATAATACTTCATTCATAATGCCATTGTTCAGTACAATGCATGTAAATCATTGTAGAATATTTACAAGAAGGTAGAACACATGGAAAGTAAAGTAAATGCGATAGAGATTGCTTATTTTGAGTTGTAGAAATTAGATCATCATCAACATTCATCAGTTGATTATCAACCTTGGCATAGTGTGAGCAGAAGCTACGCTGCCTGGACTGAATTGGTCATTTGATGCCTCTTTCCCCTGGGTAGTCACAGAAGGATTTGCATCTTGAGAATTTTTTACATACTATTGCAAACGGTTCTTCTTAATCAGCTCTTCGATCAATGACCTCAGTTGTCTGCACTCGTTGGTGTTGTGGCCTGGTTGATTATGAAATTGACAAAACTTCCTAGATTTGGTCAGATGGTCATTCATTTTCATTGTCTGAGGCTCCGGGTAGTCTTCTTCATCCTTTGTGGCAAGGTTTATGTTCTCAGGAGTGTCATTTAGAGGCGTTAGATTAGAAGAGTCAGGAGGGCGAAACTTTTTAGTAGCTTTGTTGTCGTTTCCGTCATTAGCTCGCTTATGCCCCTAAGTATTCTTCTGACTAGGTTGCATAGCCGCACTCTTAGAAGCTTCAAGGAGTTGGTTTCCGCTAAAGATCTGAAGAGGTATAGGATTATCATCCACTCTCATGTACTCCTCTGCTTTCTTATAGAACTTGTCAAGCTTAGTCGGTTCCTCCATCTTTATCCGTCTTCTAAATTTGCTCGTTTTATCTATAGCATCGAGTAAAGCCATGAGGACTATACATGGTTCCGGATTCCTTACTTTAGACAAGGAGATATTGAATCGACCAAGGAAGGCTTTGACAGTTTCCCCTGGCTTTTGCTTCATTGCTGAGAGAGTTATAGCGTCCTTGGCTTTGGTAGCATACAAGCGGAACTATTCTTTGAACTTTCTGGTTAGGTCGGAAAAACGGTCTATGGATTTGGGTGGTAGCTTCATAAACCATAGTGATGCCGCACCTCCTAAGTAGAGAGGAAAATATGTGCATCTCGTCTCATCAGTCGCTTTGGCTGCACTCATATGCCACTCATATTTGAATAGGAAGTAGTTCAGGTCAACGAGACCGTTGTACGGAGGCAAAGTAGGAGGATTAAATTTCTTTAGACATTTCGCTTCAAGGATTCTTTTGGTGAACGGAGTCCTATCGGGGGAGAAGTCATAGTCTCTTTCATTGTCTTGATTAGCATGATTTCTTTTCATGACTCGTTCTGTCATATCCGAGATGTATTCTTCGGTGTTATGGCGCTCTGTGAAGCTGAGCTATTTACCAAATGTTCGCCTAGGCATACGGTCTGGATTAGAGAGATTTGGCCCTTTACCCTCTCAACAAGGAGGTGCCCTCATGACAAGATTAGTGACCTTTCGAGCATTCACTTCGGAATGTTTGTTGGCTTTTGATTTTAATTCTTCGACGTTAGTTTCGTCCCTATCACTTGCCCAATCATAATCATCTTTCATATTTTTGTTGCGGTTGTGATCGGTAGCAGGCGATTTGTCATTCTCTTCGAGGTCAACATGCACTTTCGGAGGGGTTGGATTTGATTGAGCATTAAGAATGGCGTCAAGATTCTCCATCATCATTTTAGTACAGGCATCCATTCGGTTGTTGACATTGGCAATAGAGATTTTTTTAATTCATTTCTGGTCACACCGGCTCCGCTTTCTGAATTTTCGCCAACTTCAAAGCGGTTTGCGAGCGGTGTTTCTTCATTCGCAACATCATCGACCTCTACCATGTTTTTGCTAATGGTCTTCTTAGACTTGGCTATAATTTTGAAGAAGGATGCAACTTAGAACTTTAATGGCAAAGCGTTTAACCTTGTGAGAGTGTGAGAGGAGGTAGGAGAAGTGAAAGCAGCCCCACGGTGGGCACCAAATGTTGATCTCAAAATTGGAATCAACACCAAGGGTGTGAAATCACACTTTACCAATTATGGTTAGAAATTAAAAAGGGTCACAATCGCAAAAATAAAAGGAGAAAAACAAGTAAAGAACACGGGATTTTTATAGTGGTTCGATTCGCTATGAATCTACGTCCACTTTTCAATCACTTCTCACTAGCTTTACAACACACATGAAATCTCTCATACATCCATTTCTCACTTCTCTCATTTTTTTATGATGTAATTACACTTGAATTTGGCAAGAAATTGTTGGGATTTCTATCTTCATGATGGAGGATGTGTGAATCGTCAATCACTTTAGCATATAGGTGTTATTCCTCGATTTGATGATGAAGTTTATGCTAGATCCGGGTTTTTAGAGATAGCTAACGGCGATTAAAGGGCATTAGAATCCTGTTAGATCAACTTTGAATGGAGAAATGAATCGATTTGATCTTCATATAGTTGGTGAATGATCAAGCAAAGTTGGGAAGCCATTAATGATGTTTTTGAAGCTTTTAGAGAAGTGTAGGAATGGTTTAGGCAGCCCTTCGAGGTCAAGAAATCGATCCCTTGATTTGTGGAGCAAGGGGCTATTTTATAGAAGATGTTTGAAGGTAGTGGAAGTTTTGAAATTATAGAGTGTGGAGTTTGGATCGGGTAGTAACTTGGATTGGGCTAAACTTGGTTCGGGCACAAAGTTGGATCGGGTGTAAATTTGGATCGGGCGTAAATCATCTACAGAAGTGCCACTGCTTATTTAACAGACCGATCCACCTTTAATTAACATACAGATTCATCTCTTTGCAACCGGTCCAATCATTTTGATATTTACTTTCTTGCCACCACACTTTGAAAGTGACCAATCCATACTTATTTAAATACACTGACCCAATATTTTGCTTTGGCCTTCCTCCTTTTCTATTCCATTCATACCGATCCAGATTGCACTTAGCAGTACCGATCCACTTTTGGAGCTTCATGCCTGGTCCATGTGGCAAAGTACCTATCCAATTCTTCCTTTGAAGGTACGGATCCAAGTGGACTCATGCGCTTTAAGTATTAGTTATAATACCCATGCACTTACACTCCTGCCATCGAATCATGTTTATGCGTTTTGAGAATAGTGTCTCCACACTTGCACTGATGCAGGATTCTTTTCAACAATGTTTCATTTATACGAAGCAATCATCAACTTTCTCTCTTGTGAAACGAACCAATCTGGGTAGTGTATATATATACACTATGCATTCATATTTTTCTCCTCAAGTCACATTTACTTCAAACGTGCCATCACATAAGGTGCCGATCCAAAATATGTTGTGCTGTCTACTTGGCACCTTGAACTTTGCTGAATGTTTCTCTATTCATAACGTTTTAACGTGTTTACATGCGTTAGTTCACTTCTCTTCCTCTTTGTACATTGGACGATTTACACAAATAAAGTGAGATAGTGAGATTGTCGATCCACTAAAAGGAGTTGCATATTTACATTACATAGTGTGTTAGTATACTCTATATGGTTCCGAACTGATGTGTTTATGCCTATTGCATATTGTTACAGTATTAAGTGCTTGGTCCCAAACTGTCCAATCTTACCATTCCATGCAGTATATACGTGTATAGCCTTCGCCATGTAGCACTGCTGAAGAGGAATATCGATCCATTTTATTCTTTTCCATGTGGATTTTCATGTAAGACGTGTATATGTATACACATTTTTAGCTCAGAACAGTGGTGTGTCTTCATGTATGTTGTAATGTTTTGTTCAACATAGCCGATCCGTTCGTACTGACTGACCCGGTCCTTGAATTGTGTTTTAATAGTGTTAACACTAAAAGTTAACACTAAAGTTTGTACCAATATTACGGGAAGAAGTAAAAGCTTCGAAACTAGGAGGAGAAACCAAACCAAGAAGAGAAGACTTTTGAGGGTTGCTAAATCGACACCAAATGCCAGGCCAGAAACATAGAGTCAAAACCAAAGAGCAGGATCGAAAGACAAGAGAGCCAATACCAATATAGGTGAATAGGTAGTGGTGCCAACACCGAAAAGGAAAAGATAGAGAGAAGAGCTGGCACTAAGAAGTTGAGCCATAAAAAGTGGAGCAGATATTGGAAGCTTGGGATAATAAGGACGAAACCGATACCGAAATAGAAAGATTGGGGGATGAAGTTGGTACCAAGATAAGGAAGGGAATGAATGCACGCTGTCGACACCAACATGTAGTGAGCAATCATCTTGGTATCGAAACCAAAGCATGAAGACGATATCGAAAGTGAATTCACTGTGCATGAAGTTGGAACCAAATGATAAGAATCAATATCCTCAGGGGAGGTACCAAACATAAGGATTAGAAAGTAATGGAATCGACACTGAAAATATAGAAGGAATTGGCAAGGATGGCACGGGAACAATTACTTTGTAAATATACTATTGGCACCAACATAGAGGAACAAACAGCTTGGTACCAGAAAATTGGCAACAAGGGCATGTTGTCGATACCAACATGTAATAAGCAGTTGACTTGGTTTCAATATCGAACAACGAAGGTAGATGCATAAAGCTGATACCAAGAAAAGTGGGGTTGAAGCATGAAGAAGATACCAAAAGCTAGTGAATTGAACAGAAACGCGGAGCCAAATACCGAAACCCAGTGTCTTTTGAGGTGATACCAAGCACAAACAGCAAGAAGCAATTAAATCAGCATCGGATACATAAAGTACGATACCGAAACCGAATGCATGAAAGGGAAGCAGGGCCAATAACAAGTTTGATGGGAGCAAAATAGCGCTATCAAAACCAACAAGCTTGGTGTCGATATTGCTACACAAAGGCGACACTAAAGTTACGAAAGAAAGAGCATATAAGCGACACTCATGAACAGAAGCAGCTAAGGACTGAAGCCGACACCGAAGCCATAGATCATTGAAATGGGCCGACGCCAGGTGGTTAGTGCGAACAAAGGGTTTCCATATCATTTCTATATAAGGCATCCAAATCCGCTATAATTAAGACATTGCAGGTCATATTTTAGGGGACTTCTTCTCATTCCAAAATTTTATACTCAATTCGTTGAGTCGAAACTCTAATTTAGAAATCAAATTTCGGATTTTCTCATTAATTGTAATACGCTCATGATAAATAAAAGAAGGGAGATTGAGATCATACCTCAAAAGTCGTGCAATTATTTTGGAATAAGAATAGATGAATGATAGAACTAAAGAAAACATTAGAATCTCATAGCGGAACTTGAACAAAATATAATATAACATAATACGATACATCAGAGTCATAATACATCATAGTACAAGACATCAGATACATGGATATATTTCCATTTCAACTTACAAACTTCATAACGGACTTGCAAACTTCATTGATATAATATATAGACCATCTTGCAGCAACCATCCCATCCAGTTATTCCAAAAGTTATCCATCACCTGATTCACTTTTCTACTCATAACAAGTGTTATGCGTACCCAAGAGTTTAGGGAAAACACAGAAAAAAACTTTGGGTCAGTCAGGGGACTGGTACGAGTAAACGATTTAAAATAAGTTAAGAAATAAAAAATATTCATAAGACCATGCCATAAGTACGAAACGGGTTTTTACCATATGAGAACAAAATATGTTTGTATATATAAATCAGATATTATGATAATGTCTTGGGTTTTCCACAAATAATTTAGAATCTAGAAGAATGCTTGCATCTCACACTCTAATGTATAGTATACAAACAAAACCGCTTGGCGCTTATGGATAATGGATTTACAACTATGGCAAGGTATGGAACCACCTTGTGATAGTGTATCCCTAGAGGCGAATACACTGGGTTCGACAAAAACGTCTTGCAACCCGGCATACACATGACCGACCACTCATTTCTCTTGAGTGTATCCAATATATTGTCACCTTATGGCTGCAGCCACCGTAGTCCGCGGAGATACAGAAAATGAAAGAAGTAACAAAATGAATATTCTCTAGATGGTAACAATACACCCTAATGGGAGCGACCCACAAAGCCATGATGCCTGCCCGATTTTTGTCATTTTCCGGCTGTGAAGCTTGAGGCTATACTTACCTTTAGATATATCAGATCGTTATTTCCTTTAAATGTCACATTGTCAAAATCCTCCAACCACTAATTAATTTCCCTAAAAATATATTATGGGTATAAAGCTAAAAGAAACGAATTCCTCCGCCACCAACATAAATATGTTTGGAGAGATCAATGTACGTGATTGGGTTAGATATACTCTGTCAGACATTCGTCCGTACAAGTTGTTCTGGGATTGGACAAACCGAAGGCACTATTCTGTAAATCCATCTTAGACAATTTCTACCTAGGATTAACAAAGTAGCCCTTGCAAAACTCCGTCTTCTATTATCTTCAATAATCTCTTACTCATCATGATCGAATCAAAGTGGAATATATATTCTGGACTCTTTGAAACGATCAAGCGTTAATATCTTTTAGGGTCATGTGATAATTAGGACAAATAGATTTATTTCTAAATACGGTATTTCATTTATTTATTGTTAATTTTAGTTTTCCATTTATTTCCGATTAAAAACAACTATCGACTTAAGTTGATACAATTCAACCAATATGTCAATACTTATTTCAATATTAGGACTTATCTTGATATAGCAACACTGACTGTCAAACACTGTCCAGTAGTCACAACATGTTGTTTGATCATCAATTCGACAAATCAGATTTTTAATCAAATATCTAGTTTTTGAGAATATTAGGATACCTCTTCTTCTTTTATTCACTAAAATTTCACAATGAATAATTTGGTTATTTCTAAAATTTAAAACCTTGATTAATATACCATATAAGAACATTAATATTTCTTTAATTTGACGACTTCTATTTTTCTATTTCATTTCATTTTCAATGTCAAATAAATAATATCACTTCATATGTATTTATATTGTTATTATATTTTAAAAAAAACAATTGAGTTATACTTTGTAAATTTAAACCAAGATACTTTGTTTACCTTAACAATATTTGTTTTTTTTTATTTTCTACCTTAATCTCTTCATATTTTACATTACTACTTTCCTTCCCTTTTCTCTTTTATTCCTTTGATTAAACCTTTAGCCAAATTTCCTAACCATTTTACTTCTCTTAGTTTTTTATTTATTTCCGTATTTAATTTTCACAGGCCCAATTAGCACAAGCCCACACACGCCCTCTTCCTTTCCTCCCTATTTCTGCGCCTTCTTTCTTTCCCTTTTCTATGCTACTATCTCCATGCTTTCCTTCCTGGCTTGTTCAATGAACCACTACTGATCCTTTGGCTAATATGAGTACACGTTTTTGCAGTGTTCCTTTTACTTTTTGGGTTTGTATGTCTTCTTGTTTTGAAAATGCATGTATACAAAATTGGAAAGTAAACTGCTGCCGTTACGTTCTTGCAAAACCATTCAAATTGATTTGGCCATGCATCAACGTGATGCAAAACCATTTGGCCATATTACTTTTTTTTCTTTTCTTATTACTGATGTCGCCCTCTACAAAATGCTACTACCTCCGTCCATACTCTCTCCCTTCCCTGTTCTGCTTACTGAACATGTCCAACCCTTCATCCATCCACGGTCATATGGTGTAATTACCCAAAACTCATGCAGCTCTCTCTCTCCCCTCCCTGTTCTTATTTGATTGGTTGCTTCCTCTTCTTTTTTTCATTACTAGTTCAAATTCTCTTCACATTGCATGACACTGATGTGCACATGCACATGCAAATGAATCCCAATTATTCGATCATGGATGCTCCTACACACGCATCATCATCTGCTGAGACCACCCATGAACTTAGATCGAACCTTAACCCCTTTCTTCCGAATTATAGTGACCAAATCAGTTTGAAGAAAACACAAACCCAAACCCTCATCACCAAATCCCTTGCTGCCATCACCATACAGCGTCTTTGCCATTTACATTTCACCATTTTGACCTCGACCCTTGGCCACACCCCTTCACCAAACTCTGGTCAACTCGGTTCATCACTGATGGTGTAGTTCACCATCAAAGTCGGGAGTAAAAACAACACCCAAAAACCTTATTTCCACTTCATTTGCTCAAACCGCTCAATATAAAAATCATTGAACATTTTTGTATTGTATAATGAACCCTCAGACTACTCTCGACTTCATACCTTGGTTCTCGAACCTCGGGATCACCAGAAATGGCCTGTTTCCCTTATACGGTCATCTCAACAAATCTCTTCACTCCCATCATTAAAAATCATGAAATTTCTTCCTAAAATCATGTTTTCGAACTACAAAATCGTTCGTATATCTCGAAATTGAAATAAAAATGGTGGAAGAATCATGTTTTGAACTGACCTTACTCGTATGACATATATTTACAAATATTCTTCATGAGTTAATGTGAAACAAAATTTTAAAATAAACCGTGTGCAATTTCAAGCAATTTGTGCGATGATCCTAAGTTCCGAAGCAATCTAGGATTCTAGCTATGGAATTTTAAGTGACAGAGGACAGTTTCACCCCCTGTTTATAAGGCAAAAGACAGTTTAAACAAACCATAAGTATTTGCTTCATACCCTATATATATATATATATATATATATATATATATATATATATATATATATATATATATATATATATATATATATATCATAAACAAGCAAATATACGAACTTATATACATATACCATGCAGCCTAAAATTCCAAGAATAAAGTAGAGTGTAAAGTGAGGTTTTTGCTCCATTAGCTAGCCTGTTCACTGTCTTATACAATTTCTACCCATCTATTATTTCTTTACTTTAACCAGTTTGTAATTCCACTGTATGGCTTTTATTTGATACATCACATAACTATACTATTTTATACTTCCATTTCTGCTGATTTATATAGTTCTAGATTTTTCTTTTCTTTCATTCATGATTCAGTTCCAGGTTTTACAGTGATATATAATTACTCAAAAACAACACACTCAGTACATAAATGCAAGTATATATGTTTGCAAGATAAATGAGAGGAATTTTACTCACAAACTTTGTTACTCTTTTTTTTATTTTAGCCTTTATTTCTCTCTAAAGACCTCTTGCTTAATTTTTCTTCAAGTGATCAGCGAGTGAATTGTGTGTGAATGTGTGGGTATATGTACATATTTATAGGTGAAAATGTATTAAACAAATGGACATTTCACTGCTAATCTAGAGTATAAAATAGGGTAGCTAAGGCTAGTTTTAGCTGTATGTTTGAGGGTTGATTCAAATAAATCATCATAGGTAGATTTTCTAGCTGTGCATTCCTATGATTAATGCGAGGGTATGAAATGGCTCATCAAGTTTTCACTTCCCATTTTGACATGTAATAACCCAGAAATCTGGGCCAATTTAAATTTTTTTATTTTCGCAATTTTAGCGAATTTTGATATTTAAAATGAATTATTTTAAATAATAACGATGAGAAATTTCTTTTGGATAGAATTCGAATGTATATATTTATATAGATCATCGTTTGAATATAAATAATTTATTTTAATTATATAACGAGCATGAAATGGCGCGGTAGTTCGATAATTCGATTTCAAAATTCAAATGAATGTACCGGGTGCAAAATAAACCGGATTTTAACGAAACCAAAAATATTTGAATTTAATTGATAATATCTTTCCAACGAATCCAGGAAATCAAAATTTCATAGCGGAAATCAAAAGTTATGTCCAGTTGAAAATTCAGAATAGTCGCTATGGAATTCTGGCCCTTAAAAATGGAAATTTTGCAAACGACCTCGGTTTTTTACGAAACCACTTTTGTTGGATCCGTGATGTCAAGTTATTGCTAGGTTTCAAAACTCGTAATTTTTAGAATCAATATGTGAGCGTGGCAAAGGAAAACGCGTTTGACCAGTTTCAGTTGATTTTAATCGACTGGAAAATGGCCATTTTTCAAACGGTTTCGGAATTTGACGAAATTAGTTTTGTTAGGACCGTATCGTCAATACGAAGCTAGAAAATATTTTTGGGGAATTTTTCGAGTTAGTATGTGACCCTGGTAAATTGAAATGTGCATTCAAATTCAATGTATAGACTTATATTTTGATTTTGACGGAAAATGATCGAAACAGCTTATGATACATATCCCATTGTGTTCGGAATGGGGGTAATTAGCTATGGATGACAGCCGGTGGGTCTCGTTTCGAGGTCGAAATGAAAAGCACCTTTTTGAAATTAAACCAATTAAATATATAAAAACCTCTCCTTATACTCTCAGCCCCACCCCCTCCACCCCCCCCCCCCCCCCCTGGTTGACTTTTCAAAAATTGATTTAGATGAAGAAAAAAAGAGAAGCCGATCCATGTCACCCCCCCCTCTGCCAAGCCACCGCCGCCTCCATCCCCCACATCGCCGAAGTCCGACCCCCCCCCCCCCTCTCGAGCACGCCGCCGGAAGGACACCCCCTCTCACGAGCACGCCACCGGAAGAACCCCACTTCTCTCGAGCATGCCGCCGGAAGAAACCCCCCTCTCTCGAGCACGCCGCCGGAAGAACCCCCCTCTCTCGAGCACGCCGTCGGAAGACCCCCCCCCCCCCCTCTTCTGAGCATCGCCTGACCTTCCCCCTCGTCAGCACCAACCCCTCCCTTCGCAAACCCGTGAGCCTTTGTTTACTTTATTTACTTTAGTTTATTTCTATGTGAAATCTGAAAATAAAATTGTGTTTTTTATATGAAAAAAATCTGAAAATAAAAATGCAATTTTGGATAGGGAAAATGTGGTTTTTAATATAGTAAAAGATCGAATTTTAGTGCATGTAAAGATAGAATTTTTAATCATATAAAGAAGTGGTTTTTGCTTGTGGAATGATTATATTTTTATCACAAATAAAGATTAGATTTTGATAAGAATAAAAATATGATTTTTATATTATAGAAGTATAAAAAAATCTGATTTTTATTATGAAGAAGAGATAAAGCTATAATTTTTATATGATGTAGAGTATAAAAATATAATTTTTATAGATGTAGCGAAATAAAAATCTGATATTTATTATATATATGTTGAAATAAAAATGGGATTTTTATATCGATCGTATAAAAATTCGATCTTTATATTAGAAGTAGATATAAAAATATAATTTTTATATAGGAAAGAGCGTTATAAAAATATATTCTTTATTGGAAGAAGTAGCGGTATAAAAATAGAATTTTTATCTATATAGTAGCGGCATAAAAATATGATTTTTATATACATAGCAACAATATAAAAATGTGATTTTTATATATGTAGTGGCTGCAGGCAATGAAACTGACGAAGGGCGAGCACGACGGAAATTTCCCACAAAAGAAGAGTCGTGGTATTGGTTTAGCTAATCGATGAGAACTCCTCACTTTAAATCTTGTTTTCAAGTTAAAAGTATGTACTAGGATGCAGACGGTGCTTAGCCGCATCTGACACCCGTCGTCCACAGACCATGGATGACTTGTTTGTTTGATTGTTGTGTTGTGAAATTTGATTGTGTGATGGTGAATGAAATAAATAATTTTATAGTGGAAAATATTTTATAGTTAAAAATATAATTTTTAACGTGTATATAAAATAAATATTTATAAACAAATTAGCCGATTTGTTTATATACACTGATTTGACTGATATTGATTGGGACAATAAATTTTGCACATCGTCCAACAGCACAAATAAAATCTGTGTTTGTTGATTTGAAACCCCACACGGGTATTGGGATGAGATTTGATGTACACTAATCCTGATTGTTTAGTTGTATGTCAATCGATGGATTGACAGACTGTGTAAGCGTTAATTAGTTATTTTTAATGCTTGTGCAGTTGTGTGGCGCACTCTGGATGATGGTCGTTTATTTACCGTTGCTATTATATACATGTTGTAGAAAATCCATATAACTAACATTATATGGTAATTGATTGGGCCTCATTCCAATATAGAAAATAAATTCATGTGTTGAATAGAAAATAAATTCATGTGTTGAATTGAAAATATATATTCGTGTGTTGAATAGAAAATAAATTCATGTGTTGAATTGAAAATATATATTCGTGTGTTGAATAGAAAATAAATTCATGTGTTGAATTGAAAATATATATTCATGTGTCGAATAGAAAATAAATTCATGTGTTGAATTGAAAATATATATTCGTGTGTTAAATAGAAAATAAATTCATGTGTTGAATAGAAAATAAATTCATGTGTTGAATAAAAGCCGTGTTGATTTGATTGACGCCATTTTGACGTGAACGATATTTATATCGAATATATTCGTTTTTATAATGAATATAGAAAAGGAAGTGATTTCAAAATATAACGTTTCGAAAATATTATCATTTGTATATCGATGATGTGGAATATTCAATTTTGATTCGAAATTGAATATGAAGTTGAAATCATTTCGAAAACGAATTTTAAAAGATTTATAAAATACGTTTTGAAACGAAATCGACGAAATATATATGATATATATATTATATAATGGCCTGAACAGAACGCGCCGCGTCGCGGCAGTTCGTGAATTTCGAACATTGACTTCAAATGGATATTACGGGAGATCCGACAGTCGGATTCTCCTAAAACCGGAACTGTTGGGTTCGTATCGAAACGAATATTAGAAATTAGAAATTTAATGGTTGGATTTGGAATTATGTCCAAATCAATTTTGGAAAAGGTCGCTGTAAGTGCAGTTCGATATCCGTTGATGGAAATCGATTGTACGAGCCTTGATAAAATTATCAAAAATAGTAATAATTTGTGTAAAATAATAAGAAATGATTTGTGAAGAATTGGGATGAAAAACTCCATATTTGAAAAGATAAAAATAGATTTTTATCGAAATGAACTAGTTTTGAACTAGAATTATAATTCTGTTTATTTTTAAAATAAATAAAGTGGATTTGAATTGAAAATAACCAGAACTTCCAATAATTGAATTGGAATGGATTTGAATCGAAATTGTCTTTAGAATATTTCAATGTTGGATTTCGTGATTATACAGATATTGTTATGGAAATTTGAAAGATATATTTATTTCTTTATTTCCCATACGATATTTGTTGTTCGTAGAATTTGATATTGAATATAAGCCGATATATTTTCTATTCAGAGCATTGTATATAATATCAAATGTGATTTGGGTTTGTCGTGAATGGTGTCTTCATTAACACTGTTCTTAAACCTAGATGAGCAGAAGATTTAATCTTTTTGTTTACATTTAATGAAGTGTGCCAATTAAATGGTATTTAGTTGGAATTGAATTTGAATTGATTTTTGGGTTTATCGTGAATGGTGTTTAAAATAACACTTGTTCTTTAACCCAATAATTAATGGAATGTGATTTTGGGTTTTCCATGAACCGTGTTTTAGATGACATTGGTTCTTTAACCCAGTTAAAGGCAGGATATTGATTTCTATGAAGATTAAAACTAAGTGGGGTTTTAATGAATCTTTAATTAGATTGAAATGGTCGAGAATGGAGTATCACCAGTTTTGCTCCAGGCGATAGTTAAATCTATTGTTAAATTTGAACGTGAAATGGTAATTGAATTTACCGATAACACCGGGGTGTTAGATATGAAGTATGACCAGTTTTACTTCATAGGATGAATAGGTTGGGATTGGGAAAAAATAAATGATTACTTCGGTGTGGTTCGCTAATCCCGACTAGTTTGAATTGATATTCAAAGGAAGATTAAAGAATAAATTTAAAGAATTTATCTTTGATAAAATTAATGGGAACTTTTCCCATAGTATAAGAATATTTGAATAAAAGAATATTCTGAATTGGAATGAGGCGTATGTTGTGTTTGTGTAACACTTGTTTATTATATACGCGAGTTATTCAGAAAGACCTGGTTTATCCCATTCTGAATAACTGATTCGACGTGGTGTCGAGGATGAAGACAGTGGTCGAAAACCGGAGGTCTTCACATCGTTTGGTTGATTACTAATGATCTTGATTGGGTTGTACACCCAAGAGGAGGGAATCAGTTGGTGATCGTCCAGACATACTTGGAGATAGATGGATATGCGAGGTACAAGGTGCCTCTAGTTTCGTTCAGAACCAGAACGGATTTGTAAATGGACTGTGTGTCTGACATTGGATATCATTCTGTATGATTGATGGATATCGGTTACATGGAGTGGTGTGCTTGTGTGGCATGCTAAGTGCAAATGATCAAGGCTTTTGTTGAAAAGCAGAGTCTTATGGTTGATTATCAAAGCACAGCCTGTGTGGCATAGCTTTGTGTAGCGTTGATTCGCGTGCCTCACACCCCGGTTGTAAACTAGAAACGGGGGAGGACTTCTGGGAGGGCATCCGTTTCCTTCTAGTTAGAAGTGGCGTCAGTGGTTTTACACTCCCTGACGAATTTGACTTATATGGTTGTTGCTGTTGCGAGGCGCCTCAGATATATCGGTGACTGTGTGGAGCCGATGGAGTCATTTGGCTCATTTACGCCCCATAGGGCGGGGAAACGTAGTGTTCAGGCATTTTAATCCACATCGGTGGACCAGTCCTGATGATCCAAGGCTTGTCTGCGCCCTTACCTGAGACATGGGCTAGATTGTCTCGAATCGGTAGAGGACGATCCCTGGCCTTGGTTCACAGATGGAAATCCAACTTCCAATACGTGACGTTTTAGTTGTAATCCTATATATGGCAACATAGTGGGATGGGGCGCTTATGCCGTCTGTGATTGATACTTATGATTTGAAATTGTTTTGACACTATACACTTATAGTAATAATAAAACATGAAATTTCACGTATCAAGCATTCTTTGGCTATTATAAGGTAAAAACCCTATCCTCCGGCTTGTGTTGCATTATGTGATGGGACCTGGGTCTTATAATAGCTTCATTTTCCTTTATTTAGCATTGCGCTGTTGTTTTATGCACTGGTATTCTTGGGAGGAAGCCCGTTCCGTGCTATACGGCGTGGTCCCTTGATTTACCTAACTTTAAAATAAAGATTAATAATTGCTTTAGTTCTCACACCAGTCACATGACTGACCTGGAGTTTATTGTTTTAACCTAAACTCTAGGTGCCCTTATTTTGACATGGGCAGCTAGTAGTTTTGGTTTTGCAGATTTATTTTGACAGGATCCTGATTTACAGTTGGAACGATACCCGGAAAGCTCTGTATCTGTGTATTACTTCTAGTTGTATATTGTATTATTTTCCGCTGCTATGTAATGTATTGTAATCTCTGATATTTTATAATGTGCAATATTTATTCATACTCTGCATATTCTTGTATTCTGATGGAATTGTTGTAAGAAGCAATGAAATGTTCTTCTGTCTGCGTTCCAATGTGGCTTGTCCTCAATTCAATCCGGGCTTTCCTTACCGGGGATGTTCGGGTGGCTTCATTTGGTATCAGAGCTTTGGTTTACAAAGCTCAGAGAACAAGACACATTAGAACCATACGAAAGAATTCATCAGAGATTGGATTAGTAATATCCAATAGGAATGACTCGCTAGAGATGGGATCAGTAGTATCCTAGAACGAGTGTGAAGGGTATATTTTTAAAGTGAAAACAAACTTTGTTTTGAAAATTTAAATCAATTATTCGTATTTGATTATTTATTTATATTGATTTGGACTATCAGGTATATAGAGATTTTAATATATGTCTGATCCATGCGTATTGGAAGCCTCCAATATACTGGATGGATATAGAGTCACGCTCTAGTCGCCCAGGGATAATTCTGATGATGCGGCTGCATCATCAGTATTTATATTCGAGTGCTGAAAGCGTGATATCTATATATTTCCATTAGACTGGTGTGAGAACCAAAATTAGTTAGGGCCTATTGTTGTGATTTGGCACCAAAAATGTGATTTTTGACTATATATCAAAGTTATGAATTTGAAACGATAATCAACTAATTGATTGTTGGTTGTGTTGTTTGATTAATTAACATGTTGAACCTTTAGCCAAATTGAACCAAATAGTGAATTGTATAGAAATTTGTTTAGATTTGAATGCATATACATGTACTTACATTGAACAGGTCATAGCAAGGAAGCTAGAGCAGAAGAATAAAATCGTTTTCCCAACAAATAGGTACATGTTTATTGTATTTCTTTGGGTTTTGGATGAATTTATGAGCCGATTGGCTAGCCGCTTGGCTTTTTCTTTTGGATTGAAATAGGCCATGGGAGGCTATATGAAATATCCCGAAGCCCCCGGTGCAGGGGATGTTATGGCGAAATTTTTCGAAAATTTAGGGTGTTAGCCAAATTTTTGAAAATATTGAAAAGTTCTTAGAAACTGAAAAGTTGAAAAACTTAAGTCGTAAAGAAAATAATGAAAGTTGAGTTGATTAGTAAAACAACTTTCGGCTTCGTTCGTTTTCGAGGATGAAAAGTTTTAAGTTGGGGAGATTGTAATAACCCGCAAATCTGGGCCAACAACAACAACAAAGCCATATATCCCAAATAAGGTGGGGTGGCTAGATATGGAACCCAAAATTAAAATAATATAAAATAAATAATGATGATAATAATATATATATATAAAGGGTTTAAAATAACCAATCAAATAAAAAGTCGTCCGATAAAGGGTTTTTTAAAATAATAATAATAATAATAATAAGTAAAAATGTTCAATAAAATTGAAATAAAATCTAAAATAGTAAATAAAATGTAAAAAGGTTCAGTAAACGTGAAATAAAGTTAAAAAAACTATGGTTCTGGTACATGGATTGCCAATTTTCATGCCTTCTATCAACTACCAGCTCTTCCGATAAACTCCAGTTACTTAAATCTCTCTTTATTATCTCCTCCCATGTCATTTTAGGTCGACCTCTACCTCTCTTTGGGTCTTCAGCGTGACCTAAAATTGCAGCGCGTATAAGTGCATCGTATGGTCTACGATGGATATGTCCAAACCATCTCAATCGGTATTGGACTAACTTCACTTCAATAGGTGCAACTCCAGGTTTTTCCCAAATATCCTCATTTCTAATCCGATCTCGTCTGGTATGCCCACAGCTCCAACGCAGCTTTCGCATCTCTGCTATACTTATCTTCTGGACGTGTTGCCTCTTAGTAGGCCAACATTCTGCACCATATAACATTGCAGGTCTGATTGTTGTCCTATAGAACTTTCCTTTAAGCTTCTGAGGAATCTTCCGATTACATAGAATGCCAGATGCTAGTCGCCATTTCACCCATCCTGCTTGAATTCTAAAACTAACATCCTTATCAATCTCTCCATCAAACTGCAACATAGATCCTAAGTATCGAAACGATTGCTTCTTGGGTACTACTCTACCGGCCAGGGTAACATCTCTGTCATCTGACCTGACACTGCTAAACTCACACTTCGTATACTTTGTTTTAGTTCTGCTAAACGTGAAACCCTTTGATTCCAAGGTCTCCCTCCACAACTCCAGTTGCCGATTAACCCCTATTCTACTTTCATCAATCAGCACAACATCATTGGCAAAGAGCATACACTAGGGAATCTCCCTTTGTATATCTTTTGTGATTTCATCCATCACTAATGCAAAAATATAGGGGCTCAAAGCCGAACCTTGATGTAACCCTATGTTAATTGGAAAGTCTCTGGTCTCACCATCGCATGCCCTAACACTAGTCACAACCCCCTCGTACATATCCTTAATAAGGGTAATATACTTTGATGGAACTCTCTTCCTTTCTAGAGCCCACCACATAACCCTCCTCCGTACTCTGTCATAAGCTTTCTCCAGGTCAATAAAAACCATGTGGAGATCTTTCTTTTGCTCCTTGTATCTCTCCATAAGTTTCCTAACCAAGAAAATCGCCTCAGTGGTTGACCTTCCCGGCATAAAACCAAATTGATTCCTAGAGACACTTGTCAACCTCCTCAAACGCTGCTCACAAGCTCTCTCCCAAAGCTTCATTGTATGACTCATAAGCTTATTTCGTCTATAGTTTGTGCAACTTTGAATATCTCCTTTATTCTTGAAGATTGGAACTAAAATGCTTCTCCTCCACTCATCTGGCATTTTGTTTGATTTGAAAATATTGTTGAACAACTTAGTTAGCCATTTTATCCCTGCATCTCCAAAGCATCTCCACACCTCAATAGGAATATCATCAGGCCCTACCGACTTGCCTGATTTCATACGTTTCAACGCCCCCTTTACCTCAGCTTCTTAAAATCTCTGCACAAAATGTCTATTGGTGCTATCGGCTAAGTCTTCCAACTCGATCGAAGAGCTATCACTTTCTTCGTTGAAAAGCTTATCAAAGTATTCTCTCCACCTATTCTTTATCTCATCTTCCTTCACCAAAAGTCTATCATTCTCATCCTTAATGCATTTAACCTAATTGAAGTCCCTTGTCCTCCTCTCGCGTAGCCTAGCTATTCTGTAAACGTATTTTTCGCCCTCCTTTATACTTAGCCTTTGATATAAATCTTCGTACGCTCGTCCCCTTGCTTCACTCACTGCTCTCTTTGCAGTATTCTTTTCCACATTGTACCTGTGCATGTTCTCTTCGCTTCTATGATGGTACATGCATTTGTAGCATTCCTTCTTCTCTTCGATAGCCTTTTGCACCTTGTCATTCCACCGCCACGAATCCTTGGGTTCTCGCTTGCTTCCTCTTGTTATCCCAAATAACTAAGCGGCGACTCTCCGAATGCAAGTTGCCATCGCATTCCACATGACATTTGCTTCTCCTTCCATATTCCAAGCTCCTTCTCCCATCACTCTATCTTTAAACACCCGTGAAGCATCTCCTTTGAGTTTCCACCATTTCGTCCTGCTAATCTTCGCTCTCTTATCCTTCACCACCCGAAGACGAAACATGCATACCAACAGCTGGTGTTGTGAGATGACACATTCTCCAGGTATGACCTTGCAATCAACACAATCTCGTTTACTATCTCTTCTAGTTAGGACAAAGTCGATTTGGCTAGCCTGTTGGCCACTACTGAAGGTGATCAGATGTGATTGCCTCTTTCTAAAGAAGGTATTAGCAATCATGAGATCAAAAGAGAGAGCGAAATTCAAAATATCTTAACCCTCTTGGTTCCTACTGCCAAATCCAAAACCACCATGCACTCGCTCAAAACCCCCACTAGATGAGCCAACATGGCCATTGAAGTCTGCTCCTATAAAAAGTTTCTCGCTACTATGCACATTCCTAACCATGACATCCAAGTCTTCCCAGAACTTCCTTTTGGCTTCTTCACTTAGACCTACCTGTGGGGCATATGCGCTAATGACATTCAAAACTGCCTCGCCAACTACTAGCTTAACTAGGATGATTCTATCCCCTCGTCTTCTGACGTCAACCACATTGTTCTGAAGGTTCTTGTCAATCAGTATGCCTACCCCGTTCTTGTTATGTACTTCTCCCGTGTACCACAATTTGAAGCCAGTGTTCTCCACCTCCTTCGCCTTCTGACCCACCCATTTAGTCTCTTGAACGCACAAGATGTTAATCTGTCTCCTAATCATAGTATCCACTATCTCTCTTAATTTTCCTGTTAAGGACCATACATTCCAACTACAAAACCGAACCCTACTATCATCGACTAGCTTCCTTGCCCCTCGCATCCGCCGAGAAAAATGCGAGGACCCTTGCTCACTTATCACTACACCGGGGCGTTGGTGTAGCGTGCCACTAAGAGAATGGCGGCCCAGCCCTTGCATATTTAACACCATATCCGAGCCTCGATATAGCGCGTCGCTAAGAGGTTACGCCCCAACGATATATCATAAGGTTGCATATCCATAAGAGTGGCTAAGTTTTTACGTTGGCTCGCCAAGCCTATCACAACCCTCCTCCTTTACCCTGGCTTGTGACAGGCTGCATAGAAAACTACACAGGCGGAGTTTTCAGTTTAAAATGAATTATTTTAAATAACAACGATGAGCAATTTATTTTGCATAGAATTCGAACGTATATATTTATATAGATCATCGTTAGAATATAAATAATTTATTTTAATTATATAACGAGCCTGAAATGGTGTGGTAGTTCGGTAATTCGATTTCAAAATTCAAATGAATGTACCGGGTGCAAAATAAACCGGATTCTAACGAAACCAAAAATATTTGAATTTAATTGAGAATATATTTCCAACGAATCCAGGAAATCAAAATTTCATAGCGGAAATCAAAAGTTATGTCCAATTGAAAATTCAGAATAGTCGCTATGGAATTCTGGCCCTTAAAAATGGAAATTTTGCACACGACCTCGATTTTCGACGAAACCACTTTTGTTGGATCAGTGATGTCAAGTTATTGCTAAAATTCAAAATTCGTAATTTTTCGAATCAATATGTGAGCGTGGCAAAGGAAAACGCATTTGACCAGTTTTAGTTGATTTTAATCGACTGGAAAATGGCCATTTTTCAAATGGTCTCGGAATTTGACGAAATTAGTTTTGTTAGGACCGTATCGTCAATACGAAGCTAGAAAATATTTTTGGGGTATTTTTCGAGTTAGTATGTGACCCAGGTAAATTGAAATGTGCGTTCAAATTCGATGTATAGAGTTATATTTTGATTTTGTTGGAAACTGATCGAAACAATCGAATCAGCTTACGATACATATCCCATTGTGTTCGGAATGGGGGTAATTAGCTATGAACGACAGGCGGTGGGTCTCGTTTCAAGGTCGAAATCAAAAGAACCTTTTTGAAATTAAATCAATTAAATAAATAAAAACCTCTCCTTATACTCTCAGCCCCTCCCCCCCCCCCCTTGGTTGACTTTTCAAAAATCGATTTAGATGAGAAAAAACTAGAGAAGCCAATCCACGTCCCACCCCCCACCCCTCCCCGGCTAAGCCACCGCCGCCTCCAACCCCAACATCGCCGAAGTCCGACCCCCCCTCTCTCGAGCACGCCGCCGGAGGAACCACCCCCCTCTCTCGAGCACGGCGCCGGAAGAAACCCCCCATCTCGAGCACGCCGCAAGAAGAATCCCCCTCTCTCGAGCACACCACCGGAAGAACCCCCCTTCTGAGCGTCGTTGGACCTTCCCCCTCGTCAGCACCAACCCCTCCCTTCGCAAACCAGTGAGCATTTGTTTACTTTATTTACTTTAGTTTATTTCTATTTGAAATCTTAAAATAAAGTTGAGATTTTTATATGAAAATAATCTGAAAATAAAAATGCAATTTTGGATAGGGAAAATGTGGTTTTTATTGTAATAAAAGATCGAATTTTAGTGCATGTAAAGATCGAATTGTTAATTATATAAAGAAGTGGTTTTTGCTTATGGAATGATTATATTTCTATTACAAACAAAGATTAAATTTTGATAAGAATAAAAATATGATTTCTATATTATAGAAGTACAAAAAAATCCGATTTTTATTATGAAGAAGAGATAAAGATATAATTTTTATATGATGTAGATTATAAAAATAGAATTTTTATAGATGTAGCGAAATAAAAATCTGATTTTTATTATATATATGTTGAAATAAAAACGGGATTTTTATATCGAAGATATAAAAATTCGATCTTTATATTAGAAGTAGATATAAAAGTATAATTTTTATATAGGAAAGAGCACTATAAAAATATATTCTTTATTGGAAGAAGTAGCGCTATAAAAATAGAATTTTTATCTATATAGTAGCGGCATAAAAATATGATTTTTATATACATAGCAACAATATAAAAATATGATTTTTATATATGTAGTGGCTACGGGCAATGAAATTGACGAAGGGCGAGCACGACGGAAATTTCCCACATAAGAAGAGTCGTGGCATTGGTTTAGCTAATCGGTGAGAAATCCTCACTTTAAATCTTGTTTTCTAGTTAATATATATAGGATGCAGACGGTGCTTAGCAGCACTCGACACCCGTCGTCCACAGACCATTGATGACTTGTTTGTTTGATTGCTGTGTTGTGAAATTCGATTGTCTGATGGTGAATGAAATAAAATATTTTATAGTTAAAAATATAACTTTTAACGTGTATATAAAATAAATATTTATAAACAAATCGGCCTATTTTTTTATATACACTAATTTGACTGATATTGATTGGGACGATAAATTTGACACATCGCCCAACTGCACAAGTAAAATCTGTGTTTGTTGATTTGAAACCCCACACGGGTATTGGGAAGAGATTTGACGTGCACTAATCCCGATTGTTTAGTTGTATGTCAATCGATGGATTGACACACTGTGTAAGCGTTAAGTAGTTATTTTTAATGCTTGTGCAGTTGTGTGGTGCACTCTGGATGATGGTTGATTATTTACCGTTGCTATTATATACATGTTGTAGAAAATCCATATAATTAACATTATATGTTAATTGATTGGGCCTCATTCCAATATAGAAAATAAATTCATGTGTTGAATAGAAAATAAATTCATGTATTGAATTAAAAATATATATTTGTGTGTTGAATAGAAAATAAATACATGTGTTGAATTGAAAATATGTATTCATGTGTTGAATAGAAAATAACTTCATGTGTTGAATTGAAAATATATATTCGTGTGTTAAATAGAAAATAAATTCATGTGTTGAATAGAAAATAAATTCATGTGTTGAATAAAAGCTGTGTTGATTAGATTGACGCCATTTTGACATGAACGATATTTATATCGAATATATTCGTTTTTATAATGAATATAGAAAAGGAAGTGATTTTAAAATATAACGTTTTGAAAATATTATCATTTGTATATCGATGATGTGGAATATTCAATTTTGATTCGAAATTGAATATGAAGTTGAAATCGTTTCGAAAACGAATTTAAAAAGATTTATAAAATACGTTTTGAAAGGAAATCGATGAGATATATATAATATATAATATATAGTGGCCTGAATAGAACGCACCGCGCCGCGGCAGTTCGCGAATTTCGACCATTGACTTCGAATGGATATTACGGGAGATCCGACAGTCGGATTCTCCTAAAACCGGAACAGTTGGGTTCGTATCAAAAAGTGCTTTCTAATGAATATTAGAAATTAGAAATTTAAAGGTTGTATTTGGAATTATTTCCAAATCAAATTTGGAAAAGGTCGCTGTAAGTGCAGTTCGATGGCCATTCATGGAAATCGACTGTACGGGCCTTGATAAAATTATCAAAAATAGTAACAATTTGTGTAAAATCATAAGAAATGATTTGTGAAGAATCGGGATGAAAAACTCCATATTTGAAAAGATAAAAATAGATTTTTATCGAAATGAACTAGTTCTGAACTAGAATTATAATTCTGTTTATTTTTAAAATAAATAAAGTGGATTTGAAATGGTTTTGAAATAACCAGAACTTCCAATAATTGAATTAAAATGGATTTGAATCGAAATTTTCCTTGGAATATTTCGATGTTGGATTTCATGATTATACAGATATTGTTATGGAAATTTGAAAGATATATTTATATCGTTATTTCCCATACGATATTTGTTGGTCGTAGAATTTGATATTGAATATAAGCCGATATATTTTCTATTCAGATTTTTGTATATAATATCAAATGTGATTTGGGTTTGTCGTGAATGGTGTCTTCATTAACACTGTTCTTAAACCCATTTGAGAAGAAGATTAAATCATTTTGTTTAGATTTAATGAAGTGTACCAATTAAACGTTATTTAGTTGGAATTGAATTTGAATTGATTTTTAGGTTTATCGTGAACGGTGTTTTAAAATAACACTTGTTCTTTAACCCAATAATTAATGGAATGTGATTTTGGGTTTTCCGTGAACCATATTTTAGATGACATTGGTTCTTTAACCCAGTTAAAGGCAGGATATTGATTTCTGTGAAGATTAAAACTAAATGGGGTTTTAATGAATCTTTAATTAGATTGAAATGGTCGAGAATGGAGTATCACCAGTTTTGCTTCAGGCGATAGTTAAATCTTTAGTTAGATTTGAACGTGAAATGGTTATTGAATTTACCGATAACACCGTGGTGTTAGATATGAAGTATGACCAGTTTTACATCATGGGATGAATAGGTTGAGATTGGGAAATAAAATAAATGTTTACTTCGGTGTGGTTCGCTAATCCCGACTAGTTTAAATTGATATTCAAAGGAAGATTAAAGAATAAATTTAAAGAATTTATCTTTGATAAAATTAATGAGAACCTTTCCCATAGTATAAGAATATTTGAATAAAAGAATATTCTGAATTGGAATGAGGCGTATGTTGTGTTTGTGTAACACTTGTTTATTATATGCGCGAGTTATTCAGAAAGACCGAGTTTATCCCATTCTGAATAACTGATTCGACGTGGAGTCGAGGATGAAGACGGTGGTCTAAGATCGGAGGTCTTCACATCGTTTGGGTGATTACTGATGATCTTGATTGGGCTGTACACCCAAGAGGAGGGAATTAGTTGGTGATCGTCCAGACATACTTGGAGATCGATGGATATGCGAGGTACAAGGTGCCTCCGGTTTCGTTCAGACCCAGAACGGACTTGTAAATGGACTGTGTGTCTGACATTGGATATCATTCTGTGTGATTGATATATATCGGTTGCATGGAGTGGTTTGCCTGTGTGGCATTCTAAGATGCAAATGATCAAGGCTTCTGTTGAAAAGTAGAGTCTTGTGGTTAATGATCAAAGCACAGCCTATGTGGCATAGCTTTGTGTAGCGTTGATTAGCGAGCCTCATGCCCCGGTTGTGAACTAGAAACGAGAGAGGACTTCAGGGAGGGCATGCGTTTCCTTCTAGCTAGAAGTGGCATCAGTAGTTTTACACACCCTGACGAGTTTGACTTATGTGTTTGTTGTTGTTGCGAGGTGCCTCAGATATATCGGTAACTGTGTGGAGTCGATGGAGTCATTTGGCTCATTTACACCCCATAGGGCGGGGAAACGTAGTGTTCAGGCATTTTAATCCACATTGGTGGACCGGCCCTAACGATCCAAGGCTTGTCTCCGCGCTTGCCTGGGACATGGGCTAGATTGTCTCGAATTGGTAGAGGACGATCCCTGACCTTGGTTCACAGATGGAAATCCAACTTCAATACGTGACGTTTCGGTTCTAGTTGTAATCCTATATATGGCGACATAGTGAGATGGGGCGCTCATGCCATCTATGGTTGATACTTATGATTTGAAATTGTTTTGACACTATACACTTATAGTAATAATAAAACATGAAATTTCATGTATCAAGCATTCTTTGGCTATTATAAGGTAAAAACCCTATCCTCCGGCTTGTGTTGCATTGTGCGATGGGGCCTGGGTCTTATAATAGCTTCATTGTTCTTTATTTAGCATTGTGCTGTTGTTTTATGCACTGGTATTCTTGGGAAGAAATCCGTTCCATGCTATACGTCGTGGTCCCTTGATTTACCTAACTTTAAAATAAGGATTAATAACTGCTTTAGTTCTCACACCAGTCACATGACCGACCTGGAGTTTATTGTTTTAACCTAAACTGTGGGTGCACTTATTTCGACACGGGTTGCTAGTAGTTTTGGTTTTGTAGATTTATTTTGACAGGATCCTGATTTACAGTTGGAACGATACCCGGAAAGCTCTGTATCCGTGTATTACTTCTAGTTTTGTATTGTATTATTTTCCGCTGCTATGTAATGTATTGTAATCTCTGATGTTTTATAATGTGTAATATTTATTCATACTCTATATATTCTTGTATTCTGATGGAATTGTTGTAATAAGCAATGAAATGTTCTTCCGTCTGCGTTCCGATGTGGCTTGTCCTCAATTCAATCCGGGCTTTCCTTACTGGGGAAGTTCGGGTGGCTTCATGACATGTCAAAAAATGGTGTACAAAACTTTGTACAACTCAAACAAGAATTAATTTAAAATTTGTGCTTAGCTTCTAAGTAACCAGTACTTTGAAAAAAAAGACATATGCTATTCTCTTGCTAGCGTATATAGCTAGTTTTTTGATTGATTAAGAAGTCACTGAAGTTTAGTGCAAGGTAATGCGTAGTATTGATAGAAAGGTATAATTACTCCTTAAGTAAAAATAAGCTATACTGTTTGATTTTATGTATGCAGGCTAGTGTGTATCCTTTTGGGTTTTAAATATAGCAATATATATGCAGTCGTACCTCATTTGATTTGCTGTGTGATTCTAGGGGTTTTAATCAATATAGATGCTAAATATTTAGGTTGCTTCAACATAGAGAAATCTCAAACTATGGTTGCGTTAAGATTACCTTTAACAAATAAATGGGATTTTGGGTTAGCTAAAACATACATATATGTATGTATGCCATATACATATTATAACATATATGTATACACTTAACATATAAAAATATATGCATATAATTTTAATTAAAATATTATCTTGAAATTTTATTAAGAAATTAAAAAAAAAATCAAATTTAACAATAAAACAAAAATAGATATTTCCTTATCTTACTACAATATACATTTGTTAAATTTATAACAAGAATTCAAGTTTGTTCAAATATTTTAATTTAATTCTGCTCATTTAAAATTTATCATTGATAAAAATGAATAATTTATCGTTAAAAAAATTAGTAAAAATCTGAGACATTACAATCTACCCCCTTGAAAGAATTTTGTCCCCGAGATTAAAGGTTAACGAGTAGATTCCAGTTGTAATTAGGGTTACAAACTTACATCAATGAATAACACACATCATCAATTTGTTATTTATCACTGTCATTTCTATAACTAGAAATGTTTGTCACTATGATTTACTCCTCTGCATTACTATTCTTTAACATCCATCTGTTCTTGACCGTAAATCGGTAAGCGAATAACCCTCTAAGTATCAACCCCGAAGACCGGAATCAACATCAGATCGATATCCAAAAAATCATTCAATTCAGACAATCTATAGTTAGGTTCTAATTCCTTAACTCCACATTACCTTAAAAAAATCCTTTTATATTTCGGAAATAAATTCCAAATCTTATCTACTTCATTAATTTAAATCAACTCGTTCAAATATATTTATCTGCTCCAAATTCTCATTTTAAACTCGAATCCATATTTATCTCATCAGTCTAGTTCTCTTGACTCTATTAAGTTTCATTCATAGTCTCCTTAACTAATTTATTCTTAAAGTAGTTTTCTCCATCCCAAAACTTAGAAATCTAATTTTATTTTCAAAAATCCAACTTGTTCAATTTCCATGAGTTCATATTTGGTTAAATAAGGATCTAATTTAGTGGAAATATCAAGTTTAATTAAATTTTAAAATTCGAACTTTTATTTCTTATATCAATATCATTCTAATTCAATTAAACTTTATTCAATTTATCCTAAGGTTGACCCTAATAAATTTAACTCCTTTTATTCAAAAAGATAGAGTATCTTCCATAACTTCCTCTAATTTCACATCCTCAGAAGTTGATGGTCTATCTATTAAGGCATAGACCTTTTGTTGCATTCCTATTTTCATAAGCGGACAATCCTTGACCAAATTAATGTCCAGGATGATGACACTTATAGCATAAAATATGCTGGACAATAGCATTGCCCGGACTCTATGATTTTTGCTAAGGTGGCTCTGGCTTTTTCACTTTTGAATTCTTACAAAACCTAGTGATGTGTCCTTTCTCTTTACAGTTGTGTCACAACCAATTTTTGTAACGATACTAGGACTTCTCCTCTTTGACTTTTTATTTTTCCTTGTTTTTCCAATTTGGATCAAATGTCCTTTTGTTAGGATCCCCCCACTATTTTCTCCATTCTGCTCGTCATTTAATTTTAACCCCTTAAAGATTCTCTCAAAAGACCTTAAACACGCTTGAAATTCTGTAAAAGATTCAGTTCCATTGAATTTTTTTCCTCTGAGAGTGTTATAATCCTTATAGATAGTCGCAAAATTCGATCTAGGTTGAACTGGGATAATCTCTTCCACAGTTTCTACTTGATTCTGATTGGTGGCATGTCCATTGGTATTGGTGGTTCCACTAGATCGATCTCTTCGTCCACGGTTATTCATAACTTAATCCGCTCAATATAACAGGTTGGTAATCAAAACCTAATTGGACAAAACTGACTTGAGTATATTACTCAAGTTAATTCTCCTATATATATATTGTATATAAGTATATAAAATTACAAATACACTCTCTCAATACTCAAGCAAAGCCTAGGTATTCAGTAACCTAAGCTTTGATACCAACTGTAACGACCCGATTTACGAATGCCTCGGAAGTCATGCCATTATTTAAGAATAAGAATAGATAAAAGATAGAAATAAAGAAAACATCAGAATCTCGCAACGAAACTTGATCAAAATATAATATAACATAATATGATACATCAAAGTCATAATACATCATAGTACAGCACATCGGATACATGGACATATTTCCATTTCGAATTACAAACTTCATAACTGACTTGCAAACTTCATAGATATAATATATAGACCATCTTGCAGCAACCATCCCATCCAGTTATTCTAAAAGTTATCCATCACATGATTTACTTGTCTGCTCATAACAAGTGTTATAAGTACCCAAGAGTTTAGGGAAAACACATAAAAATAAACTTCGGGTCAGTCAGGGGACTAGTATGAGTAAACAATTTAAAATAAGTTAAGAAATAAAATGTATCTCATAAGACCACGCCATAAGTACGGAATGGGTTTTTACCTAATGAGAACCAAATATGTTTGTATATTTAAATCAGATATTATGATAATGTCTAGGGTTTTCCACAAATAATTTAGAATCTAGAAGAATGATTGCATCTCACATTCATTATAACATCCCGAAATTTTTAACTAAGTTTAATTTGGATTTTTATTTAATAATTTATTTTTTCTTAATATTAATTGATTTTAATAAGGTTTAAATATAGATTTCAATTTTGAATTTTAATTAGTAATTGGTTTATTTTATAAATATCATTTTGTATATAAAAAAACTTATTTTAAAAGTTATATTAATTTATAATGATGTTTATAAAATTTGGTAAGTATTTATTTTTAACCATTTGTTAAAGTATAAATTTTGGTAAATTAAATAGATAAATATTTTTGAAATATTAGTAAATTATATTTTGATGAACTCTAAGTAATATGGAATATACACTTATAAGTGTTGGAAATTGGCCATATTTATAAGCGTTACAACTATGTTATTAATTTAAATAAATTAATTAAGCCTTAAAGATAAGGATCAATGTTAGGTGTTCTACTACTTGTTATGATGCATGGATAGGCTTCCTGTTTAACACCATGTGTGCTTACATGTAAAGACATACATGTAGTTTGATTTAAGGTTAAAACAAGTGTCCTTGATTTAAATTACTATTTTTACCTTGAAATGAACTTATATAAGGGAAGCAAAGCTCCATCTTTCCTGCATACTTCAACCATAAACGAATTCAGATATAATAGCTTCTCCCGTTCCTTTCCTTCTTTCTATTTTGCATTTCCTAAAAATGGAAATTAACATTTCCATTCAATCAAAAAATCAAACCTCCTTATCTATTCAGTTTTAATTCAAAAGATCGACTTAAAAGTTTTTCAGACCATCATTTCAAATTTTTAGAAGTTAACAGATCAAGTTTTCATTGAGATAGAGGAAGAAATCGATTAAATCAGAGAATGGCCATGAATGGGTTCAAAAGTTAGATAAATAATATCTCTCAATCCAAGGGGAATCGATCAATGCGGTCTTCGCCGTTGAGATCAGCAGGTCGTGTAGTATTTTTCATGCGAAAATGGAACGATTCCGTGTGGATGATCAATAAAGTTGAAAACTAGGTATGAGGATCGTCGGAGAACCGAGCGACGATCAGCAAGACATAGCATTGGTCGTGAAGAGGATGGAATGAGCTTTCTAGTGAAAAATTTGGTGGACTTTCATGAAGGATAGATGAGTGTGACACTAAGGGATCACACTTTTTTTCTCGTAGCAGGTCTTAGCGAACGTACGATTTTCCGATGGGGGTGATGTAGTCAAGTGCAAATGGGTCTAGAAGGAAGAGGGGAGGAAGAGAAATTTGTGTTGGTCTCACTGCAAAGAATGGATGGACGGTTGGTGAGTGTACGTGCACATGGTGCATGGTAGAAATGGGTTCCAGGAAGTAAGAGATTGCAAGTGGGAAGAAGAAGAGGGAGAGAAGAGACGGCTGATGGGTTTTGATGCATTGGAACGGATATGGTTTAATGGGCTTCAATTGATTAGGGTAAGAAAATTCTTATTTAGTTCAAGTTTAAATAGTTTAAAACTTCATAAGTTAGTATCTAATTCGTTTTGAATCCGTTTGACTCTCCGTTAGAGGCTTTTGAATCGTATTGATGAGTAGAACACAGTGATATATAATATTGGTAATTTTAATTAAATATAATTTATAATAAAATAAAATAAAAGTCCTTGTATATATATAACGAGTTTTGATACTAGTTCAATTTCAATATAAAAATTAGTGGAGAGATCACTAACTGCTAATAGAAAATGGATTGAAACAGTACGAGTAACGGTAGCAGTATTCGTTGGCTTGTTCATAAAGAAACCCTGGCAGTAAAGATACTGTAGCTTTAATGGTTAGAACTCCTAATTTGATTATTTATTTAAATTAGTAGTGTTTGGATAATTATAATTAGTTGTGATTAACTATAATAAGTTAATGATAATTGGTAGATATGGATGTTAATGTTTGAATGGATGATCATGTAATTAGATAAAACACTAGACACTGATAAGCGTTATTGATCGTAATGCTTGTGCACTGTGAGGATGATTGTTTATTGGTTGTGATGATAAAGAATTCATCTGATTTATATGGTTGATTTATTTGACTATTGTTGCGTGAAATCACACACGCCGTAGTTGTGGAATTATATAGGTGATCAATTCAATCCTCCTTCCATATAGATGAAGATTGATTTTTAAATATTAAAATATTATTTTTAAGTTCAGTTTAATTCGAAATGAGATTCTGAAATTAGAATATGGTTTATATATATTAGCGATGTTTCATTTTTTTAAAAAAAATATAAACTAGAACGTTCTAGGATGACAAAGAGGATAGTGTCTAGGCTGGAGTTTGGAAATATAGTTTCCTGCTCTCCGTGGCTATCCCTAACTGATCCAACAAACAAGATGGTTAATTCGAAATCTAATTAGAAATATAATTTGTAACTGATTTCCGAATAAATTATAAATTCAATTTGAAAATGATTTGAACAATTTTTATTTAATCGTTACATGGCTTGAATAGAACTCGCTGTGGTGCGACAGTTTGTGAATATCGATTTTAATTTTTAAATGGTTATAACCTGATCGTTTGAAGTCGGTTTAACTTTAAATAAGAAATGTTGGATTAGGACGGGAATATTTGAATTTCAAATGATTTAGAATCTATATGATGTAAATGGCTATTTTACAAATCGCTTTTGGTAACGTTTCCAAACATCATTATTATGTTTTCAAAGGTTTAAAAGTATTGAAAATATTTTATATGGAATTTATTTGGTTTATTAAAATAAGGGTTTTCAATTTTAAATAACTGGATATGGTTGGAGATAAATCTTCAAATGTTTGATATTATTTCAGTAAATGATGACTCTTACTATTTGAGGAATTTAAAAGGTAGTTCACCATTATTCCGCTTAAAGTGTGAGTTAAATACGAAGATTAATATTACGGATAAGTTTATAATATTTCCATCTAGATCTATTGTCAAAGAGTTGGATAAATCTTTTAATTAAGATAAGGGTTTCTCAATCTGAATAAGATAAGTTGGATTGAAATAATCTTCGGATATTTGATATGAATTCTATGATGTAAACATATGCTATTAGAAGGATTTGGAAGATAATATTATATCATTATTCCACTTATAGTATTCGATGATTATGAGAACTGATATCGAATATAAGTAGATACGATTTCTGTGTAACTTATGTTCAATATCAATTGATTTGGGTTTTGTCGTGAATCATATCTTCAACATTATCTTTCTTGAAACCCAATTGAGATTGAGTTGTTGAAAAACATTATCTTAATTTGGGATTTAATCAAATCTTTGATTTGAAGAAAATGAGAATAAGAAATTGGAAAGGAAGTATAATCATTAGTTAAGATTAACGAATTAAATGTTGGGAAACCAATTGGGAACTATGTTTGAAATGGGGATTAGGGATTTTTCATAGGAAACTGGATTTTGATAATGGGTTATCAAACGGAGAATTATTTAAGGTTTTGAGAACAAATTATCCTTGATTTAAAGGATGCATTTTAAAAGAGTAAAGTTGGAAATATGGATTTTTGTTAAGGATAATTCTAGAATGGGATTCAAAGATGTTCAATTTAACAAAATACAAAATGGAAGGAGAATTGATTAAAAGCCTATGTGTTCCACAATTTTGTTTTAAATTGCGTTTATTGTTTGGAAAGACCAAGATTGGATGTATGTCCGAAAACCATTCCAAACAATAATACGATGTTGTAGAGAAATTGAATACATTGAAGACGATATTGAAGATCGGGACCCTTCATATCGTAAGGACGACTTGCTGAATGTCTCAAATGGGTAGCTCCCATTTGCAGATGGATTTTGTATTAGCTAAGTGGCAAGAAGCTTGAACGTATGTGAAGGAATTCCTGAATGTGGTCTCGTTCGTACCCAAAACAGACTTGTATGGATTGTGTGTTTGACATTGAAATTAACTGCGTAGCACTAATCTCTATTAAATATATATCTGTTTGATAGCAGAGAATTTATTCTCTTACTTAACACCCTTCTCTAAGACGTATGAGCTTAGAGGTTATATATTGATAGAAATTAGTGATACGTTGTGAATGGACAATGTGGCATACTTAAGTTATGTGATGAGATATGGATGGTCAAGCATGGCTTATTTAAGCGTAGCTTTGTGTATATCGTGACCTCAGCAAACCTCGCAACCCGGTAAATGGATAAAATAGGAATGATGTAAGGGTAGTCATTTCCTTCTAGATAAAAGGTGTAATATGGTAGGAGCCCAAGTATTAACCTATGTTGATAACTTCTACTTTGTGGATGTTGATGTTGCGTGTACCCAGATTAAAAGTTGGTAATGACCGGGAAGTGATATACTCAGCCATGCTCTGAGTCACCCAGTTAAGGGGTAACCCGGCCTCGTGTTGGCAGAGAGCCCAATTTGGTCCTCGGGGCGTCCCTCTAGAAGCTTACCCATCGGTTTGGTAAGGAAGTTCCTTCGCCTGGTCATTTGTTGGAAATCCATTTCCACTACGAGCCCATATAATTTTAGTTGTATAACCTGCTACCAGCAGGATTGTTAGTATAATGGGATAGGGCATTATATTGGCTATGATTAATACATTTATTTGCGAAATTGTTTTTACACTGTGCACTAATAATAATATTAGAGGATTTCCACGTATCAAGCATTTTTGACAATCATAAGGAGAAAACTCGCCCATGTGTGCATTTTCATTGTGTGTATGCCACGAGACCTTATGTTAGTTTCATTTTTCAAAAGTCATAGCGAATTTCTATGCATAGGAATTCAGATGGAGTAAACCCGTTCCGCATTAGCGGCGTGATCCGTTGAATTACCCAACTTTAAAATGAAACATGGATAAGAACTACTTTGAGTTCTCACACATGTCCCCTGACTGACCTGGAGTTTATTGTTCCCATACCTAAACTCTGGGTGCCCATAATTTTTATACGGGCAGCCTAGTAGTTTGGTTCGCAGATTTAGCCATGGGGTTGACTGGAATAGGATTCTGGTTTTGACTGGAGCTAGTATGTCTTGGAGCATTCACATTCTTCCGCTCGGTTTAGTATCTCTTCCGTTGTGTAATCAATGTACTATGATGTATTCCTTGTAACTCTGATGTTAAATTATAGTAAAGAAATGAAAAGTACTGTTATTTTTTTGTGCAAATATGTAAGTACCCATAACTATTCGTCTTTATGAACGGTTTAAGTTGGTTTAATTACCGGTGAAAATCGATCAAAAAGCCCGGTCGTTACAGATTGGTATTAGAGCTTTGGTTTATACAAAGCAAAGGGGTACGACATATTTAAACAAAAAAAATAAGAACTCATCAAAGTTGTGATATCTCATTAGAGATAGGGTTAGAAATACCCTAGAATGTGATTTTGGGAATATTTTGCTGGAGAGAGCGTTTTTTGATAAAATTAATATGACGAAATTTATGAGTCAAAATTAATTTATAGAAATATTAGAAACTTTCTTTAACTCATGGATTTGGAAGGTATTGGTAAACTTATATGATAGTAAATAACTTAAGTAAGTGAAACCTTTAAAAAAGGGAATTAAGGAATTTTAAGTTGCACTGGAAGTTAAATAAAATCCATTAACCATTTTGGATAATATATTAATAATTTCTAGGTTGGTAAGTGAGAACTAAGATGACGCGGGTTAGGTTAATTAAGTCCCTTAATTATTTTTAAAACATTGGATAAGGAATCCAAAGTATGAATGCTAAATGAGTATAAATTTAACTTGTAAATGGATTGGAACAATTTGAATTGAAATAGAATGAGTGTTCTCGAAATATAATTCTATCTCTTTGCCGGTCACAGTGTTTTGTTTGGCCCATCATCATCTTTTGATTATCTCCCCGACTGTCATATTTAATTGTCCAACTTTATTTCTGAACTCTTCCTTTTTCCCTGCTTGACAAAACCATGAACAGATGGATTAGTGACATGGTTTTGAATTTGAAACCAGTATTCTGAATTATCTCTTAGTTCGAACATGAATTTGTATTAAGTGCTAAAGGAATTTCAAAATGATGAATTTATCCAAGATGTTATCTTTGCAAGATAATTAAATATTTGGGGAAAAGGAATATTTATGTGAGAATTTGGATTCATAATAATTTTTAGAAATTTGAGGTATGAACACTTCGTTCTATAATTTGATTTAAACCATGAGTTCCATAACTTTAAGTTAGAAGCATAATTTTCATAGAGTCATAGACATCTAAGTACTAGACAATATCTATCCCTGTTTCTCTTTAGTGGTAGTGGTAGTAGCTTTGAGTCTAACTCAGAAAATATTCGATTATACACATGACCAGTGACAACCCTAGCAATCACGAGATTATTGAAATTTCTTCAGGCTCTGCCTTTAAGGAGAATCAGATAGAGTATCCTAAGAATAATATGGATTTTGGTTTCGAACATTACATTTCCAATATGTTAAGAGAGAAATGGGAATTTAAAAGTGGTAGAGGAGTTATAATTTTGTCGTCTTCCTTTTCGAGGACGAAAAGTTTTAAGGGGGGATGAATGTAATATCCCGAAATTTTTAACTAAGTTTAATCTGGATTTTTGTTTTATAATTTAGTTTTTCTTAATATTAATTGATTTTAATAAGGTTTAAATATAGATTTCAATTTTGAATTTTAATTAGTACTTGGTTTATTTTATAAATATGATTTTGTATATAAAAAAACTTATTTTAAAAATTATATTTAATTTATAATAATGTTTATAAAATTTGATAAGTATTTATTTTTAACCATTTGTTAAAGTATAAATTTTGGTAAGTTAATTAGATAAATATTTTTGAAATATTAACAAATTATATTTTGATGAACCCTAAGTAATATGGAATATACACTTATAAGTGTTGGAAATTGGCTACATTTATAAGCGTTACAACTACGTTATTAATTTAAATTAATTAATTAAGCCTTAAAGATAAGGATTAATGTTAGGTATCTTACTACTTGTCATGATGCATATATAGGCTTCTTATTTAAGACCATGTGTTCTTACATGCGGAGACATACATGTAGTTTGATTTAAGAAAAAAACATGTGTCCTTGAATTAAATTACTGTTTTGACCTTGAAATGAACTTATATAAGGGAATCAAAGCTCCATCTTTCCTGCATAATTCAGCCATAGACGAATTCAAATACAGTAGCTTCTCCTGTTCCTTTTCTTCTTTCAATGTTGCATTTCCTGTAAATGGCCATTCAATCAAAAAATCACACCTCATAATCTATTCAGTTTTAATTCAAATGCTTAACGTAAAAGTTGTTTAGACCATTGTTTCAAATTTTTAGAAGTTAACGGATCAAGTTTTCGTTGAGGATAGAGGAAAAAATTGATTAAAATCAAAGAATGGCCAAGAATTGGTTCAAAACTTCTAAAAAAATATCTCTCAATCCAAGGGGAACCGGTCGATGCCGTCTTCGCCGTTGAGATCTGCGGGTGATGTAGTAATTTTTGTGTGAAAATGAACGATTCCGTGTTGATGATCAGTAAAGTTGAAAACTAGGTCTGAGGATCATCGGAGAACAGAGCGGCGATTGGTAAGACGGAGCATGGCATTGTGAGGAGGATGGAGTGAGCTTTCTAGTGGAAAAATTTGCTGGAGTTTCATGAAGGATAGATGGGTGTGAGGATAACGCGTTTTTTTTTCTCGTAGCAGGTCTTGGCGAATGTATGGTTTTCCGATGGGGGTGATGTAGTCAAGTGCAAATAGGTCCAGAAGGAAGAGGGGAGGAAGAGAAACTTGTGTGAGGTCTCGCGGCAAAGAATGGATGGCTATTTGGTGTGTGCACGTGCACATATTGCATGATATAAATGGGTTCCATGAAGGAAGAGATTGCGCGTGGGAAGAAGAAGAGGGAGAGAGAGAAGGTTGATGGGTTTTGACGCATTGGCTCAAATATGGTTTAATGGGCTTGGCTTTAATTGATTGTGTAAGAAAATTCTTAAATAATTCAAGTTCAAATAGTTTAGAACTTAATAAGTTAGTATCTAATTCGTTTTGAATCGGTTTGACTCGCAGTTGGAAGCATTTGAAACGTATTAATGAATAGAACATAGTGATGTTTAATATTGGTATTTTTAGTTAAATATAATTTATAATAAAATAAGATAAATTCCTTGTATATATATAATGAGTGTTGATATTAATTAAATCTCATTATAAAAATTAGCAGAGAGATCACTAGCTGCTAATAGAAAATGGGTTGAAGTAGTAAAAGTAGCAGTAGAGGTATTCGTTGGCTTGTTCATAAAGAATCCCTGACAGTTAATTATTTAATTAAATTAGTAGTGTTTGGATAGTTATAATTAGCTATGATTAATTATAATTAGTTAATGATAATTGGTTGATATGGATGTTAATGTTTGAATGGATGATCATGTAATTAGATAAAACACTGGACACTGATAAGCGTTATTGACGGTAACGCTTATGCACTGTTAAGATGATTGTTTATTGGTTGTGATGATAATGAATTCATCTGATTTATATGGTTGATTTATTTGACTATGGTTGCGTGAAATTACACATACCGTAGTTGTGGAATTATACAGGTGATTAATTTAATCTTCCTTCCATATAAATGAAGATTTATTTTTAAATATTTGAATATTATTTTTAAGTTCAGTTTAATTCGAAATGAGATTTTGAAATTAGAATATGGTTTATATATATTAATGATGTTTCTTTTTAAAAAATATATATATACTAGAACGTTCTAGGATGACAGAGAGGATATTGTCTAGGCTTGAGTTTGGAAATATAGTTTCCTGCTCTCCCTGGCTATCCCTAATTGATCCGACAAACGAGATAATTAATTTGAAATCTAATTAGAAATATAATCTGTAACCATTTCCCGAATAAATTATAAATTCAATTTGAAAATGATTTGAATAATTTATATTTAATCGTTATATAGCTTGAAGAGAACTCGCTGCGGTGCGATTGTTTGTGAATATCGATTTTAATTTTTAAATGGCTATAATTGATCGTTCGAAGTCAGTTTAACTTGAAATAAGAAACGTTGGAATAGAACGAGAATATTTGAATTTCAAATGATTTAGAATCTATTTGATTTAAACGGCTATTTAACAACAACACTTTTAGTAAGGTTTCCAAACATCATTATTATGTTTTCAAAGGTTTAAAAGTATTAAAAATATTTTGTATGGAATTTTTTTGATTTATTAAAATAAGGGTTTTCAATTTTAAATAACCGGATATGGTTGGAGATAAATCTTCAAATGTTTGATATTATTTCAGTAAATGATAACTCTTACTATTTCAGGAATTTAAAAGGTAATTTACCATTATTCCGCTTATAGTGTGAGTTAGGTAAGGACATTAGTATTGAGGATAAGTTGATAATATTTCTATCCAGATCTAACGTCAAAGAGTTGGATAAATCTTTTAATTAAGATATGGGTTTCTCAATCTGATTGAGATAAGTTGGATAGAAATAATCTTCGGATATTTGATATGAATTCTGTGGTGTAAACGTATGCTATTAGAGTTGGAAGATATTATTATATCATTGTTCCACTTATAGTATTCGTTGATTATGAGAATGGTTATCGAATATAAGTAGATACGATTTCTGTGTAATTTATGTTCAATATCAATTGATTTGGGTTTTTTCGTGAATCATATCTTCAATAATATTATTCTTGAAATCAAAGTGAGATTGAGTTGTGGAAATTCATATCGCAATTTGCGATTTAATCAAATTTTTTATTTAAAGAAAATGAGAAAAAGAAATTGGAAAGGAAGTACAAACTTTAGTTAAGATTAAAGAATTAAATGTTGGGAAACCAATTGGGAACTATGTTTGAAATGTGGGCCAGGGATTTTTCAATGGAAACTGGATTTTGATAATGAGTTATCAAATGGAGAATTAATTAAGGTTTTGAGGCCAAATTATCTTTGACTTAAAGGATGCGTTTTAAAAGAGTAAAGTTGGAAATGTGGATTTTTGTTAAAGATAATTCTAGAATGGCATTTAAAGATGTTCAATTTAACAAAATACAAAATGGAAGGAGAATTGATTGAAAGCTTATGTGTTCCACAATTTTGTTTTAAATTGCGCTTATAATTTGGAAATACTAGGATCGTATGTATGTCCGAAAACATTTCCAAATAATAATACCACGTTGTAGAGAAATTGAAGACGATATTGAAGACCGGGACCCTTCATATCGTAAGGACAACTTGCTGAATGTCTCAAATGTGTAGCTCCCATTTGCAGATGGATTTTATATCAGCTAAGTGGCAAGAAGCCCGAACGTATGTAAAGGAATTTTGGAATATGGTCTCGTTAAGACCCAGAACGGACTTGTATGGATTGTGCGTCTGACATTCAAATTAACTGCGTAGCACTAATCTTTATTAAATATATATCTGTTTGGTGGCGGAGAATTTATTCTCGTGCTTAACACACTTCTCTAAGACGTATGACCTTAGAGGTAATAATTGATAGAAATTAGTGATGCGTTGTGAATGGACAATGTGACAAACTTAAGTTATGTGATGAGCTATGGATGATCAAAGCATGGCTTATTTAAGCGTAGCTTTGTGTATACCGTGACCTCGGCAAGCCTCACAACCAGGTAAATGGCTAAAACAGGAAAGATGCAGCGAGGTTAAGGGTTGTCATTTCCTTCTAGATAAAAGGTGTACTATGGTAGGAGCCCAGGTATTAACCTATGTTGATAACTTGTACTTTGTGGATGTTGATGTTGCGAGTACCCGGATTAAAGGTTGGTAACGACCGGGAAGTGATATACTCAGGCATGCTCTAAGTTACCCATTTTAAGGGGTAACTAGGCCTCATGTTGGCAGAGAGCCCGATTTGGTTCTCAGGGCGTCCCTCTAAGGGCGTACCCATCAGTTTTGTAAGGAAGTTCCTTCACCTGGTCATTATTTGGAAATCCAATTTCCACTACGAGCCCATACAATTTTAGTTGTATAGCCTGCTACCAGCAGGATTGTCAGTACAATGGAATGGGGCATTATGCTGGCTATGATTACTCCATTTATTTGCGAAATTGTTTTTACACTATGCATTAATAATAATATCAGAGGATTTCCACGTATCAAGCATTTTTGACTATCATAAGGAGAAACCTCGCCCATGTGTGCATTTGCATCGTGTGTGTGCCGCGAGACCTTATGGTAGTTTCATTTTTCAAAAGTCATAGAGAATTTCTATGCGCGGGAATTCAGATGGAGTAAACCTGTTCCGCGTTAGCGGCGTGGTCCGTTGAATTACCCAACTTTAAAATGAAACCCGAATAACAACTGTTTTGAGTTCTCACACCAGTCCCATGACTGACCTGGAGTTTATTGTTCCCATACCTAAACTTTGGGTGCCCATAATTTTTATACAGGAAGCCTAGTAGTTTGGTTTATAGATTTAGCCTTGGAGTTGATTGGAGCAGGATTCTGGTTTTAACCGGAGCTAGTATGTCTTAGCATTCACATTCTTCCGTTGAGTTTAGTATCTCTTCCATTGTTTAATCGATGTACTATGATGTATTCTTGTAACTCCGATGTTATATTATGGTAAAGAAATGAAAAGTTGTAACAACCCGTATTTTTCGATAACATGTTAAAACGAGAATCAAGGCAGAATTTAATTTTAAATTCTGAATCAAGTAAAATAGGCTATGCCATTGCGTTCGTCTCGGAAGAATACGCGAAATAGAGTCCGAGTTTTCGAAAATCGGAGTCCGTATGACCCGGTTAAGGCCCAAAGAAGTTTCCGGGAAATTTGAATTTCGAAACATGCAGAAATGGGGCCAGGCGGGAAAATTCCCGCCCAGACATGTCGACAGGCATGTCGACAGGCATGTCGACAGGGCTGTCGACTTGCCCTGTCGGCTGATTCTGGTCTGGTGCACCTATTCTCTATCTTGGCTAGGTTTTTGGGCCTGGTTTGAAATCTGACGGTTCAGGTTGGTCCTAGGGTTAATCTAAGGGCCTAAAACTATCCTAATCTCTATAAAAAGACCCTAAACCTACCCCTAAACCCTCATTATTCACTCATGTAACTAAACTATGGCCAAATTTCTACTCTCATGGCCTCCATCTCAAATCCCTAGAGCCTATGTACTCAAATCAAGTTCAAATCAAAAGGTGCAAGCTTGCTACACCAAATCAAGGCCAAATCAACATTGCTATGCGAGTTCCATGATGATTCTTCTACAAAGGAGGCACCTTTCTTAGCCAAGATGATTCATGCTCCTTTCCCTAGGCCTAACTATGTAAGTTCTAGCTACTTTTGGATCAAAACGGTATTTTTAATGTTGACATGGGATAAAATGAGGCTAAACATGATTATGCGAATCTATATGAACCTTACCATGCCTCTTGTGTTCATATTTATGATCTTAGGCCATGTGAGTGACTTAATCATGCCTCTCATGCTATGCATAACCTAGTTTAACTTGCAAGTTTGGATCTTTATGCATGAAATGCTAGCATGAACCTTTAGGAACCACTTTACTTATGAAACATTGGCTAAGGCAAGATTTTGGGGCTTATGCATGTTTATGAACCCAAACCCCTTATGCTAACATGCAAGTTTATGGCCAAATCCCTTTTTGATAATATGCATGTTTGTGGCCAAATTACCTTATGACACTATGCATGTCTATGGTCAATCCCTTTATGATGTTATGCATGTGGAAGCCAAGCCCTTTTTGGCATCATGCATGTTTTGAGACCAATATGTGACATAGTATCCTTACTATGTTGACTCGCTTTGCTTGCGTTGGGAAAACACGATTTTGGGTAGTTAGATAAACATGAACATGTCGCAAAATCTTAACTTGAAGATGACATGTGTTTATACTTGAGAATATGACTTGAAAGATAACATGGAAGATGACATGTAAGTATGCATAAAAACATGAGCTTGGGAATTTACCTATTAAGTTAGGTCTACCCTTTGGGAATTTACCTATTAAGTTAGGTCTACCCAAATGCTCGAAAACTTGTAACATGTTTTGGAAACATGATGAACTTAGATAATATAAGTATGGCCAACTCGAGGTTGGGTTGAGTTTGCAACGTAAAACTACCCGGAACCGACCGGCCTAACTAGTAGTTGCAAACAATAGGACCCAATGTGAGAAGTTGGTCATGTCGCGCTTAAGACCCGAGGTTAGACTAAGTCGTGGTGTAAATCTACCCGGACACGCCCGGCTTAACTAGTAACCACAACAAGGTCTAATGTGAGAGGTTGAGGGTGCATTAATTAAATTAATGCCACATAATAGGGTTAAGTTAATTTGATTAATGTGGCTTAACCAAATATGATATGGACAAATGGGTTAAGTAATTTGATTAGGCTAATGATACTTAACAAAACATGATAAGCTTGGGTAGGTTAAGTAACTTGATTTGCCTAATGACACTTGACCATTTTTATACGACTAGTGGACGAGATTAAGTTAACCAACACTTAATCAATCCAACACGATAACGTGATAAGGTTAAGTAAATTTTCTTAATGACACTTAACTGTGTAATACAGTTAATGGATGGGGTTAAGATTAGGCTTAACTAATCTAAACATGGTAATCGGATGGGGTTAAGTTAGCCTAGACTTAATTAATCCAACTTGGTAATTTAATGGGGTTAAGTTAAACACTTAACTTATTTAACACGATGATTTGATGAGGTTAAGTGACCTATACTTAACCAATCTAACTCGTTAATTTGATGAGGTTAAGTTAACCTATACTTAACCAATCTAACGTGAAAACATGATAAGGCTAAGTCACGAATCACTTGAATACGCTTGACCGATTTGACTCGGTAATTTGACAAGGTCGAGTTAATTTATATAATTAACCAATCTAAAATGATAATTAGACGAGGTTAAGTTATGGATTGCTTAATATACTTAGCCAACTAGACACATGGTTTGTAGGGTTAAGTCTTGGACTTGGATACTAGCCAATTTTGACATGGTTTGTAGACGGGCTAAGTTATGGACTTAAGTGACACTTAACCCATTAGATAAACCCTAATTCGGAGGATTAGGTAAATAACCATAGTTAACAAGGATTATGGAAATAAGGCTAAGTGGTAAACCTTAGTTAAGGGAAACTAAGTAATAATCCTTAGCCAAGGAAATGTGGATCACTTCTTAGATAGATTAGTAACCCGATACGTTAGGTCAACGTTTAAGTATGCGTGTAGGAGCAGGCTATCTGATTTAGATAAAGGCTCCAACGAACTGGGTAACGAAGCAGCGGCTTCGGGGAACGTGAGGATATTCTTGGGATCCCTCTGTGAGCTGCCAGGTCATTATACTAGGCTCACGAGAGGTTGAGGTCTGCGGTAGAAGAACCAAGAATATGCCTTGGTTGCTATGCGAGTGACCTAAAGACTGGGGTGGATAGCAGTGAGTCGACGAATACATAAGGTGCCCGAGATAGAAAGTTCGTCGATCATCTACCATCTTGAGTCAAGCGTGTACGTACGGAAAGGCAGGGAACACCCAACAGACCATAATTGCTATATAATTATGGGTGAGGTAGGCCGTAGGATGTGGGCTGGCCGGAGTGTAGTTCTCATGCAAGATTTTCTCTTGTGTTGCCTTTCACTAGTTGAGGGAGGGGTCTCGTGGGACCATAGCCACGTGTAGAAAAGCAGACCTTAGTATCTGCATCGGCAGATAAATCTAAAGCTCCCGACCGAGTCCTGTATTTCTTGTTTAGCCCTGTGACAGGACTCGGATGGCACGATGTGATACATGTGCATACAGTTATAGAAAAACGATTCACGATGAATGCGTGGGAAAAAGGGCGCGGTTGAGGGTTAGCGTAATCCCTAGTGGCCTAGGTGGTTTAACCCAAACCGAAATACGAAAATGTGCAATAGGCAAGCGTAATCCCTAGTGGTGCTAGGTGGCGTTAGTCCTAGTAGTTCAAACGACGATTCATATGGAAGAGCCTAGCTAGAACAAGGGTGACAGTCCAAACGATTTCAAGAATAATACGACATGAGGAAGCCCGTACGAGGTACGGCAAAGGACTGAACTTATATACATGGAAAGAAACATACGAGTTGAGTAACCTATATATGCGATATATTAGGTTGACATGGACCATTACACGACTCTGAGTAAGGGACATTCATGGTCAACACATAACAAGGTTGGGATACTAGTACGAGAGGTGCAGAGAAAATATACATGTTAGAACTAGGAAGAATATACATAATAGATACCGTGGGATGTTAGACGGGGTAGATACCTTGGGATAATGTACTCGTCAGAAATCTGACGATGTGATACCTTGACTTATCATAACACTGTAGTTTATCATGATACCTTAGTTTACTTTGCCACAATAGTTCAACCGGCTATCCTGGTTTATCTATCTTGTAATTATCCTTATGTTTACTTTCAGTTTATGCATGTCATGTTACCTTTACCTGTTTTTATACTGGAAGTAGATAGGACTTACTCAGTCTTTTTGACTGACCCGTTTTGTTTCGCCTCTTTTCTTCCGTTCCCCCCCCCCCCAGGTTTCAGGGAGGAAACAATGATGTTTAGTTCGGACTTCTTCTGCTTGAAGGTCATCATGGATGGCTTGGACTTCTCTTGGCTATGGCTACTTTACTGTTTTACTTGGGGAATAATTTATTAAAAAGTCTTTATGCTTCTTTACTTTTGCAAGACAGGTTTTGATGTACTCTGATGTAAAAGGCTTTAGACCTTATTTATTCATGTTATGAAAGTTTGATTTTACTTCCGCTATTTATATATGTTCTGTCTTGTGATATTTCTGTGCATGGTTACCAATAATGCCCCTCTAAAGCTAGTGCATTCCTTTGCGAGTGACCCTAGCGGAGGCGGGGTGTTACATTTGGTATCAGAGCAGAAGGTTACCAGACTGGGCAAAAGTTTTTAAAGACCTTCTGAAAATTATTTGAAAAACCGTTTACAAAGAAGCATTTTTCAAGAAAATTTTCTTTTAAAAAGAAAAAGGCTATTCCCCAAAGGCCATTAGCATTATCCTTGTTTCCTTGATTGAATCTCTTTTCCTTTCTTTCCTCCATCTGTAGTCACAGTGGTTTTGACTGCGACTAGTCTTTCTAGCTGTGTAAGTGTTTCCCGTACGATGGAGGTGGTTCTCGAGAGACCGTTGCGGAGTTATGCATGAAAGGATAGTAAGAACAGAGATAAAGGATACGAGCTCAGGGATAAGCAACATGTTGGTATGGCCGAGTCCTAAAAGGAGGGAGAAAGATGAACAATGAAACCCATGACGAGAGGGTACCTTTGGCATAGTGAAACGGGATAGATAGTTAAGTATCGTGGGACAAGGACAAGATCATTGGGAGGGCAATAGTATGCTCTCATTTCTAGGGTACCTCAGAAGGAGGGTAACGATCTTGTTAAAGGTTTAGCTTTTCTTCTCTATCATCCTGTCGGGACTTTGTTTTGATCACCGCATCTTTTAAGTCCGCTTCGATAGTTGAGTCTCTGCACCTTAAGTACTAGCGTAATAGAGAATCCCATTTCTGTCTCAAAGTCCTATTGGAGAATCAGTCCATTTATACATGAATTGTTTGGATTTGAGAATGTCTATGCCAAGTATTGAGCTTGGAAATAATGCTTATGTTTATAAGCTATGGATGGATTCTAGGGATGAAGTGGTTATCCAGTAGGGGGTGCCACTCTCGGTTTTGATAGGAGGGTAGTTAGACCTTTTGACTAGCCTTGGTAATACCATCGAAGTATCGTGTAACCCTTTTGAGGTTCTAACATGACTAGTTACTTAGAATCCCTTGATGCCTTTATTGGAAATTTGAAGCCCGATCGAGTGGTGTTCGCCGATAAGACGGATGGTTTATTTCACTTATGCATGGGTTATAGAAATCACCCTAGTAAGTGCGCTTGGTAACCTGGTTGACATCTGTTTACCTTCAAGAGAAAGTTCTTGTACATGGAATACCTTATAGTATATAAACGAGATCCAAGATTCACTAGTGAATTTTGGAAAGCTTGCATGAGATCATGAGTACGCAGTCCTGTTTTCGCCAAGTATTCTAGAAGGAAAGAATAAGTGAAAGTGAAACGAGAGGCGATAGTGAAATGAATTTCAATCGCACCTTGGAAATAGGAATCAAGGAGCTACGAAATCATGAAGTCAAAGGCAGTCAAGGCACGATGGAACTAAGCTCAAGGTAATGCGACTCAGGAGACTGAAGACTAAATACGTGCATGATATCTCTTTTGGGAATATATCCTTGATCCCTGGTTTCTGTTGAGCTTGCTTGTAGGCTATCTTTTATGGATATCCTCTCGGACCTGTCTCTGTTACAAATCCTGTACGGAGTTTGTTTTGTTTATCTTCTCGGCCCTGTTTCAGGGAATCTTAGGTAGAACCCTATGGATGTAAACATGTATTTGAAACATGTTATGGTTGATATGGTTGCAAATGGTTGCAAGTGGTTGCTCGTGGATGCGCGAATTTACATTAGATATTAGCTCGACTCGGTCACATTTCATATTGCATATGCACGAGTATTTATACTTGTTTATGGATGAAATTGAATGTGTTATCATGCGGATGTTGCATATGGTTGAATGTTTGTGCACGCATATAGTGTATATGACTAGGACTATTTGCATACATAATGGATTCATAGCACTAAACATATTTTTGCATTCAAAAGATTTTTCAGGCCTGATCATTAGCATTAGCTAAGGAACATGTACACACACGTTTTGCATACATTCATAAAGCATTAGGAGTCGTCTAAGGACAATGGTTGCTTGTGGATGATGGTTTGAGTAGATGGATGATGGATGGTAGGATATGTTCTTCCTAACTTGGAGATTTCGGGGACGAAATCCTAAAAGGTGGGGAGAATGTAACAACCCGTATTTTTCGATAACATGTTAAAACGAGAATCAAGGCAGAATTTAATTTTAAATTCTGAATCAAGTAAAACAGGCTATGCCATTGCGTTCGTCTCGGAAGAATACGCGAAATAGAGTCCGAGTTTTCGAAAATCGGAGTCCGTATGACCCGGTTAAGGCCCAAAGAAGTTTCCGGGAAATTTGAATTTCGAAACATGCAGAAATGGGGCCAGGCGGGAAAATTCCCGCCCAGACATGTCGACAGGCATGTCGACAGGCATGTCGACATGCATGTCGACAGGCATGTCGACAGGGCTGTCGACTTGCCCTGTCAGCTGATTCTGGTCTTGGCTAGGTTTTTGGGCCTGGTTTGAAATCTGACGGTTCAGGTTGGTCCTAGGGTTAATCTAAGGGCCTAAAACTATCCTAATCTCTATAAAAAGACCCTAAACCTACCCCTAAACCCTCATTATTCACTCATGTAACTAAACTATGGCCAAATTTCTACTCTCATGGCCTCCATCTCAAATCCCTAGAGCCTATGTACTCAAATCAAGTTCAAATCAAAAGGTGCAAGCTTGCTACACCAAATCAAGGCCAAATCAACATTGCTATGCGAGTTCCATGATGATTCTTCTACAAAGGAGGCACCTTTCTTAGCCAAGATGATTCATTCTCCTTTCCCTAGGCCTAACTATGTAAGTTCTAGCTACTTTTGGATCAAAACGGTATTTTTAATGTTGACATGGGATAAAATGAGGCTAAACATGATTATGCGAATCTATATGAACCTTACCATGCCTCTTGTGTTCATATTTATGATCTTAGGCCATGTGAGTGACTTAATCATGCCTCTCATGCTATGCATAACCTAGTTTAACTTGCAAGTTTGGATCTTTATGCATGAAATGCTAGCATGAACCTTTAGGAACCACTTTACTTATGAAACATTGGCTAAGGCAAGATTTTGGGGCTTATGCATGTTTATGAACCCAAACCCCTTATGCTAACATGCAAGTTTATGGCCAAATCCCTTTTTGATAATATGCATGTTTGTGGCCAAATTACCTTATGACACTATGCATGTCTATGGTCAATCCCTTTATGATGTTATGCATGTGGAAGCCAAGCCCTTTTTGGCATCATGCATGTTTTGAGACCAATATGTGACATAGTATCCTTACTATGTTGACTCGCTTTGCTTGCGTTGGGAAAACACGATTTTGGGTAGTTAGATAAACATGAACATGTCGCAAAATCTTAACTTGAAGATGACATGTGTTTATACTTGAGAATATGACTTGAAAGATAACATGGAAGATGACATGTAAGTATGCATAAAAACATGAGCTTGGGAATTTACCTATTAAGTTAGGTCTACCCTTTGGGAATTTACCTATTAAGTTAGGTCTACCCAAATGCTCGAAAACTTGTAACATGTTTTGGAAACATGATGAACTTAGATAATATAAGTATGGCCAACTCGAGGTTGGGTTGAGTTTGCAACGTAAAACTACCCGGAACCGACCGGCCTAACTAGTAGTTGCAAACAATAGGACCCAATGTGAGAAGTTGGTCATGTCGCGCTTAAGACCCGAGGTTAGACTAAGTCGTTGTGTAAATCTAGCCGGACCCGCCCGGCTTAACTAGTAACCACAACAAGGTCTAATGTGAGAGGTTGAGGGTGCATTAATTAAATTAATGCCACATAATAGGGTTAAGTTAATTTGATTAATGAGGCTTAACCAAATATGATATGGACAAATGGGTTAAGTAATTTGATTAGGCTAATGATACTTAACAAAACATGATAAGCTTGGGTAGGTTAAGTAACTTGATTTGCCTAATGACACTTGACCATTTTTATACGACTAGTGGACGAGATTAAGTTAACCAACACTTAATCAATCCAACACGATAACGTGATAAGGTTAAGTAAATTTTCTTAATGACACTTAACCGTATAATACAGTTAATGGATGGGGTTAAGATTAGGCTTAACTAATCTAAACATGGTAATCGGATGGGGTTAAGTTAGCCTAGACTTAATTAATCCAACTTGGTAATTTAATGGGCTTAAGTTAAACACTTAACTTATTTAACACGATGATTTGATGAGGTTAAGTGACCTATACTTAACCAATCTAACTCGTTAATTTGATGAGGTTAAGTTAACCTATACTTAACCAATCTAACGTGAAAACATGATAAGGCTAAGTCACGAATCACTTGAATACGCTTGACCGATTTGACTCGGTAATTTGACAAGGTCGAGTTAATTTATATAATTAACCAATCTAAAATGATAATTAGACGAGGTTAAGTTATGGATTGCTTAATATACTTAGCCAACTAGACACATGGTTTGTAGGGTTAAGTCTTGGACTTGGATACTAGCCAATTTTGACATGGTTTGTAGACGGGCTAAGTTATGGACTTAAGTGACACTTAACCCATTAGATAAACCCTAATTCGGAGGATTAGGTAAATAACCATAGTTAACAAGGATTATGGAAATAAGGCTAAGTGGTAAACCTTAGTTAAGGGAAACTAAGTAATAATCCTTAGCCAAGGAAATGTGGATCACTTCTTAGATAGATTAGTAACCCGATACGTTAGGTCAACGTTTAAGTATGCGTGTAGGAGCAGGCTATCTGATTTAGATAAAGGCTCCAACGAACTGGGTAACGAAGCAGCGGCTTCGGGGAACGTGAGGATATTCTTGGGATCCCTCTGTGAGCTGCCAGGTCATTATACTAGGCTCACGAGAGGTTGAGGTCTGCGGTAGAAGAACCAAGAATATGCCTTGGTTGCTATGCGAGTGACCTAAAGACTGGGGTGGATAGCAGTGAGTCGACGAATACATAAGGTGCCCGAGATAGCAAGTTCGTCGATCATCTACCATCTTGAGTCAAGCGTGTACGTACGGAAAGGCAGGGAACACCCAACAGACCATAATTGCTATCTAATTATGGGTGAGGTAGGCCGTAGGATGTGGGCTGGCCGGAGTGTAGTTCTCATGCAAGATTTTCTCTTGTGTTGCCTTTCACTAGTTGAGGGAGGAGTCTCGTGGGACCATAGCCACGTGTAGAAAAGCAGACCTTAGTATCTGCATCGGCAGATAAATCTAAAGATCCCGACCGAGTCCTGTATTTCTTGTTTAGCCCTGTGACAGGACTCGGATGGCACGATGTGATACATGTGCATACAGTTATAGAAAAACGATTCATGATGAATGCGTGGGAAAAAGGGCGCGGTTGAGGGTTAGCGTAATCCCTAGTGGCCTAGGTGGTTTAACCCAAACCGAAATACGAAAATGTGCAATAGGCAAGCGTAATCCCTAGTGGTGCTAGGTGGCGTTAGTCCTAGTAGTTCAAACGACGATTCATATGGAAGAGCCTAGCTAGAACAAGGGTGACAGTCCAAACGATTTCAAGAATAATACGACATGAGGAAGCCCGTACGAGGTACGGCAAAGGACTGAACTTATATACATGGAAAGAAACATACGAGTTGAGTAACCTATATATGCGATATATTAGGTTGACATGGACCATTACACGACTCTGAGTAAGGGACATTCATGGTCAACACATAACAAGGTTGGGATACTAGTACGAGAGGTGCAGAGAAAATATACATGTTAGAAGTAGGAAGAATATACATAATAGATACCGTGGGATGTTAGACGGGGTAGATACCTTGGGATAATGTACTCGTCAGAAATCTGACGATGTGATACCTTGACTTATCATAACACCGTAGTTTACCCTGATACCTTAGTTTACTTTGCCACAATAGTTCAACCGGCTATCCTGGTTTATCTATCTTGTAATTATCCTTATGTTTACTTTCAGTTTATGCATGTCATGTTACCTTTACCTGTTTTTATACTGGAAGTAGATAGGACTTACTCAGTCTTTTTGACTGACCCGTTTTGTTTCGCCTCTTTTCTTCCGTTTCCCCCCCCCCCCCCCTCCCCAGGTTTCAGGGAGAAAACAATGTTGTTTAGTTCGGACTTCTTCTGCTTGAAGGTCATCATGGATGGCTTGGACTTCTCTTGGCTATGGCTACTTTACTGTTTTACTTGGGGAATAATTTATTAAAAAGTCTTTATGCTTCTTTACTTTTGCAAGACAGGTTTTGATGTACTCTGATGTAAAAGGCTTTAGACCTTATTTATTCATGTTATGAAAGTTTGATTTTACTTCCGCTATTTATATATGTTCTGTCTTGTGATATTTCTGTGCATGGTTACCAATAATGCCCCTCTAAAGCTAGTGCATTCCTTTGCGAGTGACCCTAGCGGAGGCGGGGTGTTACAAAAGTTCAATTATTTTTAGGGCAAATATGTAAGTACCCATAACTATCCGTCTTTATGAACGGTTTAAGTTGGTTTAATTACCGGCGAAAATCGGTCAAAAAGTCGGGTCATTACATTCTACTATATAGTATACAAACAAAACCACTTGGCACTTATGGATAATGGATTTTCAACTATGATAAGGTATATAACCACCTTCTGATAGTGTATCTATAGAGGCGAATACACTAATTTCAACAAGAATGTCTTGCAACCTGGCCCATACATGACTGACCACTCATTTCTTTTGAGTGTATCGAATACATTATCACCTTAGAGTTGCAGTCACCGGAGTCCGCGGAGATACAGAAAACGAAAGAAGTAACAAAATGAATATTCTCTAGATGGTGACAATACACCCTAATGGGAGTGACCCATATAGCCATGCTTCTTGCCCGATTTTTGTCATTTTCGGGTTGTGAAGCTTGAGGCAGTACTTACCTTCAGATATATTGGATTGTTATTTCCTTTGAATTCCACATCGTCAAAATCCACCAATCACTAATTAATTTCCCCAAAAATATATTATGGGTATAAAGCTAAGAGAAAAGAATTCCTCCGCCACCAATATAAATATGTTTGGAGAGATCAATGTATGTGATCGGGTTAGATATACTCTGTTAGACTTTCGTCCATACAAGTTGTTCTGGGATTGAACAAACCGAAGGCACTATTCTGTAAATCCATCTTAGGCAATTTCTACCTAAGATTAATAGAGCATCCCTTGCAAAACTCTGTCTTCTATTATCTTCAGTAATCTTTGACCCGTCATGATCGAATCAAAGTGGAATATATATTTCGGACGCTTCGAAACGATCAAGCATCAATATCTTTTAGGATCAAGTGATACTTTTGACAAATAGATTTATTTTTAAATCCGGTGTTTCATTTATTTATTGTTAATTTTAGTTTGCCATTTATGTCCGATTAAAAGCAACTGTCGACTTAACTTGATACAGTTCAACAAATATTTCAATACTTATTTCAATATTAAGAATTATCACGGTATAGCAACACCGCAAACACTGTCCAACAGTCACAACATGTCGTTTGTTCATTAATTCAACAAATCAGATTTTTAATCAAATATCTATTTTTGAGAATACTAAGATACCTCTTCTTCTTTTAATCTTCAAAATTTTCTCAAGGAATAATTTGGTTATTTCTTTTATTTAAAACATTGATTAATATACTATATAAAAACGTTAATGTTACTTTAATTTGACGACTTCTATTTTTCTATTTCATTTCATTTTCAAAGTCAAATACATAATATCACTTCATACGTATTTATATTGTTATTATATTTTAAACAAAACAATTAAGTTATACTTTGTAAATTTAAACCAAGATACTTTGTTTACCATAACAATATTTGTTTATTCCTTTTTATTTTCTACCTTACTCTCTTCTTATTTTACATTACTACTTTCCTTCCCTTTTCTCTTTTATTCATTTGATTAAACCTTTAGCCAAATTTCCGGACCATTTTACTTCTCTTAGTTTTTATTTTTGTTTCCTTATTTACTTTTCACAGGCCCAATTAGCCCAAGCCCACTCACGCCCTCTTCCTTTCCTCCCTATTTCTGCGCCTTCTTTCTTTCTCTTTTCTATGCTACTATCTCCACGCTTTCCTTCCTGCCTTGTTCAATGAACCACTACCGATCCTTTGGCTAATATGAGTACACGTTTTTGCAGTGTTCCTTTTACTTTTTGGGTTTGTATGTCTTCTTATTTTGAAAATGCATATATACAAAATTGGAAAGTAAACTGCTGTCGTTACGTTCTTGCAGAACCATTCAAATTGATTTGGCCATGCATCAACGTGATGCAAAATCATTCGGCCATATTACTGTTGTTTCTTTTCTTATTACTGATGCTACCCACTACAAAATGCTACTGCCTTCGTCCATACTCTCTTCCTTCCCTGTTCTGCTTACTGAACTTGTCCAACCCTTCATCCATCCACGGCCACATGGTGTAATTACCCAAAACTCACGCAGCTCTCCCTCTCCTCCATGTTCTTATTTGATCGACTGCTTCCTCTTCTTCTTTTCATTTCTGGTTCAAATTCTCTTTACAGTGCATGACACCGATGTGCACATGCACACGCAAATGAATCCCAATTCTTCAATCATGGATGCTCCTACACATGCATCATCGTCTGCTGAGACCAGCCACGAACTTAGATCGACCCTTAACCCCTTGCTTCCTAATTTCAACAACCAAACCAATTTGAAGAAAACACATCACCAAACCCTCATCACCAAATCCTTTGCTACCATCACCACACATCGTCATTGCCATTCAATTCACCATTCTGACCTCGACCCTTGGCTGCACCCCTTTACCAAATTCTGGTCAACTCGGTTCATCACTGATGGTGCAGTTCACCATCAAAGTCAGGCATAAAACGGCACCCAAAAACCTTATTTCTGCTTCGTTTGCTCAAACCGCTCAATATAAAAATCATTGAACATTTTTGCTATGTTCACTGAAAACTCACACTACTCTCGACTTCATACCCTGGTGCTCGAACCTCGGGATCACCAGAAATGGCCTCGTTTCCCTTTTCCGATCATCTCAACAAATCTCCTCACTCCCATCATTAAAAATTGTGAATTTTTTCCTACAATCATGTTTTCGAATTGCAAAATCATTCGTATATCTGGAACTTGAAATAAAAATGGTGGAAGGATCATGTTTTGAACTTACCTTACTGCATATGACATATATTTACAAATATTCCTCATGAGTTAACGTGAAACTAATTTTAAAATAAACCGTATGCAATTTCAAGCAACTTGTCCGATGATCCTAAGTTCCGAAGCAATCTAGGATTCCAGCTATGGAATTTTAAGTGATAGAGGACTGTTTAACCCCCTGTTTAATTGACATAAACAAAAGATAGTTTAAACAAACCATAAGTATTTGCTTCATACCCGATATATATATATATATATATATATATATATATATATATATATATATATATATATATATATATATATCATAAACAAGCATATATATGAACTTATATACTCATACCATGCAGCCTAAAATTCCAAGAAAAAAGCAGAGTGTAAAGTGAGGTTTTTGCTCTATGAGCTAGCGTGTTCACTGTCTTATTCAATTTCTACACATTTATGATTTCTTTACTATAACCAGTTTTTAATTCTACTGTATGGCTTTTATATGATACATCACCTAACTATACTATTTTATACTTCCATTTCTGCTGATTTATTTAGTTCCAGATTTTTTTTTCTTTCATTCATGATTCAGTTACAGTTTTTTTTTCTTTCATTCATGATTCAGTTCTAGGTTTTACAATGGTATATAATTACTCAAAAACAACACACATAGTACATAAATGCAGGTATATATGTTTGCAAGATAAATGAGAGGAAGTTTACTCATAGATTTTGTTACTCTGTTCTTTATTTTAGCCTCTATTTCTCTCTACAGACCTCTCGCTTAATTTTTCTTCAAGTGATCAACGAGTGAATTGTGTGTGAATATGTGGGTATAAGTACATATTTATAGGTGAAAAATGTATTAAACAAACTGAAATTTCACTATTGATCTAGAGTATGAAATAGGGTAGCTGAGGCTAGTTTCAGCTGCATGTTTGAGGGTTGATTCAAACTGTTAGTAGCTGTAGTGGAATATAGATGAATAGTTGAATAGTTGAAATGGTGGAAGTAAAGCTTTAACAATGCATCAACTTTATTGCTTGTAATTTTTGCTACTTCATTACAATGTGCCTATCCTCATATTTATAGGCATCTCATTACAATTGTTAACTATTAGAATTCTCTAGATAGTACATTCTACACTCATCAAGTAATATATTCAATAATAATACATATGGCAAGTTACATGTTTCTTTAGTATTCTAGAATTTTGTAGCATGCTAAATACTCCTCCTTGATACAAAATTCGGATAGTCCAAGCATAGTTCGAAGTTGCTCAAATCTTGCTCTTGGCATTGCCTTTGTGAAGACGTCTGCAACTTGATCTTCTGTCATGCAGTACGTGAGCTGAATTTCTTTAGCCGCTTCTGCATCACTGATGAAGTGATACTTGATAGCTATATGCTTAGTTCGACTATGATGAACTGGATTCTTTGTCATTGCTATTGCTGATTTGTTGTCACAATAGATTGTTATAGGTTGTACTTGATGTTCACCCATATCTTCAAGTATTCTCCGTAACCATATAGCTTGGCTTGTTGCTTCAGCTGCTGCTACATATTCTGCTTCTGCTATTGGTTGTGCAACTGTTACTTGCTTCTTTGATGCCCATGAGAATATTGCTGATCCAAGTGAAAAAGCATAGTCCGACGTGCTTTTCATGTCATCTACTGAACCTGCCCAATCACTATCAGTGTAGCCAACCAACTTTGAGTTGGTCATGGTCTTGTACCATATTCCGTACTCCTTTGTTCCTTGTAAATATCTTAAAACTCTTTTAGAAACTCCAAGATGAATTTGACTTGGACTCTGCATGAATCTGGATAAAAGACTTGTAGCGTACATAATATCCGGTCGCGTAGCAGTAAGATATAGTAGACTTCCAATCAAGCTTCTGTAGCGAGATGCATCAGCTTCTGGGGCTTCGTTATCCTTTTGCAACTTCTCATTTGTTACGAGTGGAGTAGCAACTGGTTTGCAATCATTCATTCCAAATTTCTTTAGTAGTTCTTTGGTATATTTCTTTTGAGAGATAAATATACCTTCCTTATGTTGTTTCACCTCGATGCCAAGGAAGTAATTCATCAAGCCAAGATCAGTCATCTCGAATGTTTTCATCATGTCTTCTTTGAATGCAGTTTTCGTTTTTGTATTGTTTCCTATGTAGATAAGATCATCAACATATAGAGAGACAATGAGAGTATCATACTGACCCTGTGTCTTGATGTATAATGTTGGCTCACTCTTGCTCCTCCTAAATCCTTGATCTATGAAGTATTGATCAATTCTATTGTACCATGACCGAGGTGCTTACTTCAGGCCATATAAAGCTTTTCTTAGTCTTAGCACTTTGTCTTCATTGCCCTTACTTACAAAGCCTTGTGGTTGCTCCACATAAATCTCTTCTTCTAATACTCCATTTAGGAAGGCTGATTTGACATCTAGTTGAAAAATATTCCATCCTTTCTGAGCTACAAGAGCAACTAAAGCTCTAATTGTATCAAGACGTGCAACTGGAGCAAATGTCTCATTATAGTCGACTCCATATTGTTGTGAGTAGCCCTTTGCTACGAGCCTAGCCTTGTGTTTTTGTATTGAGCCATCTGGGTTTAGTTTTGTCTTATAAACCCATTTCACTCCAACGATTTCTTTATCTTTAGGACAATCTACAAGCTCCCAAGTATTATTCTTCTCAATCATTTTGATCTCTTCTTTCATTGCTTTGACCCATACTTCTTGCTTAGATGCTACTTCATAGCTTTCGGGTTCAAATACAGCCATGTTGCAAGTTTCATATATATCTACCAAAGATCTAACTCTTCTTGGAGTAGACTCTGGCGAAGAAGTTTGTTGTTGAGGAGGTGAAGGAGGCATACCTGGTTCTTCTGTTGGTTCTTCCATTTCTTCCACATCTTTATGAGATTGATGTACTGGAACAAAAATGTTTCTTTTCTCAACTTTTTGTTCATCCCAATTCCAAGAAGCATTCTCATCAACCTCGACATCTCGACTAATCCTCAGCTTCATTGTTTGCAAGTTATAAACTCTATATCCTTTCGATTGTGTGTTATACCCCAAAAAGATTCCTCGTATGGTCTTCTCTTCTAGTTTGTGTCTCTTCTGATCTGGAACATGTATATTGCATATAGATCCAAAAACTCTTAGATGATTGGCTGTTGGCTTTCTTCCACTCCATGCTTCTACAGGAGTCTTGTCTTCAACTGCTCTAGTTGGACATCGGTTGAGTATATAGATAGCAGTATAAACTGCTTCTGCCCAAAACGTGTTGGGTAAGCCCTTTTCCTTTAACATTGATCTTGCTATCTCCATGACTGTGCGATTTTTTCTTTCAGATACTCCATTTTGTTGTGGAGTATATGCAACTATAAGTTGCCGCTCAATGCCTTCATCATCACAAAATTTATCAAACTCATGCGAGTTGTACTCCTTACCACGGTCACTACGAAGCCTTTTTATGCGTTTTCCACTTTGCTTTTCGACAAGAGCCTTAAACTTCATGAATACTCCAAAGACTTCTGATTTTTCTTTAATGATGTAGACCCATGTCATTCTAGAGAAATCATCAATAAAGAGGATGAAATACCTGTTGTTATGGAGTGAGGGTGTTCTCATCGGTCCACAAACGTCAGTGTGAATTAACTCCAACAAGTCTTTTGCTCTCCAAGTGCTTCGTGAGGGAAATGATGATCTGCGTTGCTTTCCGAGAAGACATCCTTCACAGGATTCATTATTTTCTTTTATATATGGAAAATCTCTCATCATATTCTTTTGATATAACAATTTCAAGGCTTGAATATTGAAGTGACCAAATCTTCGATGCCATAACCATGAATCATCAACTTGTGCTTTCATGGCTATGTTAGTAACATATTTAAAACTTACTGGAAAACTTCTATTTCTCTTCTCCATTTTTACTTGGGCTATCTCTAGTCTTTTATTGTTATTGTCATATATTTTGTAAATGTCTCCTTCAAAATAAAGAGCATAGCCTTTCTCCATCATCTGGCCAATGCTCAACAAATTTTCTTTTAGATTTGGAACAAGTAAAACATCTTTGATAAATTTTGTACCTTTCTTTGTTTCCACCATAACAGTGCCCCTGCCTTTTGATTCTACGACAGTGCCATTCCCCAATCGTACTTTTACTTTGACAGAATCATCAACATCCTTGAAGATGCTCCCATCTTTAGCCATGTGATTGCTACAACCACTATCCAAGTACCAGTTTCCTCCATTTTCATCACTGGAATCTTAGGTAGCATAAAAAAGATGTTGATCTCGATCATATTGATGTTGTGCTCTATCATGCTCTTCGACGAAATTTGCTTGATGCTTATTTAGGCTGAAGCAATTCTTCTCCAAATGTCCATATTTCTTACAATGCCGACATTATGGCTTTCCACGATTCCAACATAATTTCTCCAAGTGATTTGTCATCTTACAGATTCCACATGGAGGATATTTATCTTGTTTATTCTTTGAGAAATTTCTAGAATTTCCTTTGTTTCTAGAGTTTTCTCCATCATTCTTGTTCTCTCCATATCCTTTATTTTGGGATGATTGCTTGAGTTTCGACTGAAAAGCATTTTCAACTGAGTCTTCGTCATGTCTGCTCATTCTTTGTTCAAATGCTTCAAGGGAGCCCATTAATTCAGTCACCGATAAGGTCGACAGATCTTTAGTTTGCTCGATCGTAGTCACGATGGGGTCATACTTACGGGGAATTGAAATTAATATTTTCTCAACAATCCGCTTGTCAAGAATATTATCCCCATAAGCTCTTATTTGGCTAACTATTTCTTTTATTTTGGAGTAATAATCCTTTACAGTCTTCGACTCCTTCATTTTTATTAATTCAAACTCACGCCTTAATGTTTGAAGTTTAATGGCGCGTACCTTTGCACTTCCTTGAAACTCCTCCTGTAATGTGGTCCATGCTTCTTTGGCATTTGTAGCTCCCATTATTCTAGGAAAGATAGCGTCGGTCACCGCTTGTTGTAGAATACTTAACGCTTTTGAATCTTTTTGTTTATTTTCCTTTAGCTCCCTTTTCTGAGCTTGGCTAAGAATTGAAGTATCTTCAGGAATAGTGTATCCTTCATCTACAATATCCCATAGATCTTGAGAGCAAAAAAATGTCTTCATTTTTATGCTCCAAAAATCATAATTTTCACCGGTAAAAATAGGGATAGAAATTAATGGAGATTGAACGATGTTTGCCATAGCTAATAATGGTTGGAATTTTGTTTCGCCCAATATGCGAATGAACGAAGCTCTGATACCACTTGTTAGCAGCTGTAGTAGTGGAATATAGATGAATAGTTGAATAGTTGAAATGGTGGAAGTAAAGCTTTAACGATGCATCAACTTTATTGCTTGTAGTTTTTGCTACTTCACTACAATGTGCCTATCCTCATATTTATAGGCATCTCATTACAATTGTTAATTATTAGAATTCTCTAGATAGTACATTCTACACTCATCAAGTAATATATTTAATAATAATACATATGGCAAGTTACATGTTTCTTTAGTATTCTAGGATTTTGTAGCATGCTCAATACAAACAAATCATCATAGGTAGACTATCTAGCTGTGCATTTCTATGATTGATGCGAGGGTATGAAATGGCTAATCAAGTTTTTACTTCCCATTTTGACATGTCGAAAAATGGTGTACAAAACTTTGTACAGCTCAAACAAGAATTAATTTAAAATTTGTGCTTAGCTTCTAAGTAACCAGTACTTCGAAGAAGAAAAAACATACGCTACTCTCATGCTAGGGTATATAGCTAGCTGTTTGATTGATAAAGATGTCACTGAAGTTTAGTGCAAGGCAATGCATAGTATTGATAGAAAGGTACAATTACTCCTTAAGTAAATATAAGCTACACTATTTGATTTTATGTGTGCAAGCTAGTGTGTACCCTTTTTGGTTTTAAATATAGCAATATATATGCAGTCATACCTCATTTGATTTGTTGTGTGATTCCAAGGATTTTAATCAATATAGATGCTAAATATTTAGGTTGCTTTAAGGGTAGAGTAAATCTCAAACTATGGTTGTGTTAAGATTTCCTTTAAACAAATAAATGAAATTTTGGGTTAGCTAAAACATACATATATGTATGTATGCCATATACATATTATAACGTATACGTATACACTTAACATATAAAAATATATGCATAGAATTTTAATTAAAAGATTATCTTGGAATTTTGTTAAGAAATAAAAAAACTAATTCTAACAATAAAACAAAAGTAGATATTTCCTTTTCTTACTACAATATGCATATGTTAAATTTATAACAAAAATTCAAGTTTGTTCAAATATTTTGATTTAATTATGATTATTTAAAATTAATCATTGATAAAAATGAATAAATTATTATTAAACAAAATTAGTAAAAATCTGGGACATTACACATATATAAAATATTCAAGCGCAAGCGCATCGGAAGGAGAATCATCGCAATGATTCTTCCCTCATGATTCGCACTTGTGACTTAATATTTTTTAATATATCCATCATATCATAATGCTTAATAACTTATTATAGCCTTATGATACGATAAGTGACACAACTAAGGCCTCTCGTGGGCTTGATCGATGTGGAAGTACCACCTTTTGTTACTAAAGACTATGACACATCATCAAATGTGAACGTTGTGATATCTTACCCTGTTTTCTCTTAGCAAATGTAAGTTATTTTATCTTGAATCTAGGGTATACACTACACCATATATGCAAATTAAGCTATGTTTTGGGCCGTATATACTGCAATTAGGCGCGGCTCTAAGCCGTATCAAATAATGACGTGTTTAAATCTTGGATACGACCATAAGCCATATCAAAATCAAAATTTGATACAACTCTAAGCCATATCTAAAGTAGAAATAGATACGCTTGTAAACCGTTTCTCAATGCAAATAATATACAGCTTTAAGCTGTATCTAAATTATTACTAGACACGAATATAAACCATATCTAAATTATCTGTAGATACGAATATATACAAAAGGCTAGTAAATATCACATAGTCTCTATTTGACAAATTATAACAGTAAATCAACAACATATATAATGATACATGCTATTTCATTACATTACAATAAAGAAGATACATGTTGTTTCATTACATTACAATAAAGAAGAAACATACTGTTTCATATATAATGTTTCATAAATATGTTATAATAAAGAAGGTAAACTCGGTACTTTAGCAACTTCGGCGACCACTCTCTGCTTTTCGACTTTGGCGATCGACCACTTTGATTCTCTTTTCAGCTGAACTAATCCATTCTCCAAGCTGAAGGTTTTAACTTTCTGGTTAGGAATTTACTGGGTGATCAACCAGGTGGATGCATTTTAGCTCACGCACTTAAGTCAGGTACTCATGCTTAATTAAGCTTTAGCTATTAACCATGAATACCTGATCGACGGAGTGAGCTAAAGTGCATTTACGTAGTGAATCACCCGGTAATTCTTGACCAAAAAGCTAAAGCCTTTAGCTTGGTGAGGCTTCGATGGTGGATCACCCAGTAAATTCTTAACTAGAATAGACATGCATCATCTTCATTTATACTTGCAACCTAATTTGCATTAGAACAAAGAGTCAGAATATTCATATCCAAAATGCACTCTTACTGTAACATAAACATAATACATACTGGATTTCATAGTAACAAGGATTTTAATTGTTCTGGCATGATATATATATATATATATATATATGTATGTATGTATGTACGTATATGTATATGTGTGTGTGTGCGCGCGCGCACGCGCGCGTGTGTGCTCAAGGGACATATACGACACACATACACTGCATACATATACAACACACATAGACACAGGCATACAAACGCACATACACACACTAATTCAAATTAAATCACAGTTCAAGCCAATAAGCATGAAAGTGGATCACTTTTATCATGGCGCTCAACTAGTGCGACTAGTCGACTAATCGTGATCGGGCCATCGACTTGCCTGCCTCCTTTCAGGTATACATATTGAATGGAAATACTGAATATTGAATTAAATTACAGATTTGATTTAAACTTGATTTTAACTGCAACAATATAATTGTTGGCAACAATATATTTAAACTGATAAAAAAAATTTTAACAGCAATATATCTATCGACTAGTCTACGACTAATTGACTAGTTGGACCTCTTTTGACTCGTCTCGACCTAATGGTGTAGTAACAAATACTAGATCAAGCAGATACAAGTGACAGTAACCAAGTCAGTTTTTAGAAGGCCTATGGAGCAAGCAGAGGAGCCCAAGTTTATGTGCAACGAACACAAAAATGTTCTTGTACATATTTCATGGTTCAGACAACAAACAGTACATCAAGCTCAAGTGAAATAACATACCGGTATTCAAGTTCAAACACAAGGTGTCAATGCACAAGGAAGCAAATATTCACATGATAGTGGCAACTATAAACTGAATGACAAGGCAAATGTGCAACATGCACAATGACATCAGTCACTTGCATGATGCAAGTACTAAGGATATGACAGATCCACATAGGTGCAACATGCACATAAGTGGGTGATATAACTCAAGTGATACAAGTCACAAAGAATGGCTCAGTGGAAAGCAAGTGAACAATCAAGAAACACAACAAGCAAGTATAGTATCAGTTTCTATCATAATAATGCAAATACAAGACAAAGGTGCATGTACATGGAAAGAAATTTCATACACATCATAGCATGCACATCCTTCAGCCGTGAGTTCATAAATACATAGGAGCAGCAATATATGCATTTCTAATACACAAGGAGTTCAATTAAATGAAACAAAATCAAACTGCAAATGCAAATGAAAATGCTCAAGTCAAGCTGGACCAACACTAAAGAAAAATTACTAGTGTTGTAGCAATAAATTTGCATGCACAAGGAAATGGCACCAATTAAGCAAGGCAACAAATAATGGAAATATAGTGCACATATAAAAGCACAATGGCATCATGCAAAGCCAAACAAGGTCAAGGGTTCAAGCACAAGTGACATACTCGAGAACCATGGTCAGAAATGTAAACAGAAGTAGACAAGCTACAAAGAAGACCTCAACTTCAAGCGAACCAGCAAAGAAAACTACAAAAACAAGGGTGCAACAACATGCACATGAATGAAGTAGGTAAAGCAGGTCTAAAAACTCAAATTAAACCCAATTCAAATTCAAATTGAACACGTAAATGACAGATTGATTAAACCCAATTCAAATTCAAATTAAATCGTGAGGTAATACTTACCTTCAGTGGCTATGAGAAAGAAGAAAGTGATTGATCGGTGCATCAGTGAGCTGAAGTCAACGCGAGTTGATGATGGGCAACAGTGGACCAGGCTTCGAGCGGTGGATGATATATTGACAATGCTAGATGGTTCGCTGAGTTCCAAAATTAGAAAGAGAAAAGCCGAAAGTTTTGTTAAGTGTCAAAGCAATATGGTACCAGAAAAAAAAATAACAGGGGAAAATATGATACAGATTTCATACAGCCCAAAGCCGTATCAAATTAACTGATCCGAAGCTTTGTTGATGTATAGTTAAATCTTACGTGTTTGGGGAGGTGCGGATCACCAAAAGGAAAGTTGATACGGTTATGAGCACTATCAAATTTGACACAGTTAAAAGCATGAACAAATCTTTGCATCCTCGTATGCCAAATTTGTTGTTTTGGTGTAGTGATATCTTTGTAACAAGGTTTACTATTCATATGAGAGGGTTATAACATGAATACCCCCAAACCTTAATACGAGCACTTAGGGCGTCATCCCCGAAATAACCCTACTTCACTTAGAAATGCACCGTTGATTACATTCAAAAGAGCGTAGCACTTGCATTCAAAAGGAAGCATCGACATTCTAGGAGACAATTAAAGCTCGATTAATTAAGAGGGTGTCGTATTCATACTCAACATAGCTTAAGTCGTCCTGCCTATTAAAGGCACCTTCTAGATTGATCATCTTCGAATTACATTACATATGTTATGTCAATTTTCAATTGGGTGTTGACGATGTTTATCGTTAACTACATCGCATATATGTGGGTTTAAATGAAATATGGGAATTTACGTGTTTTAACCTTCCTTCCAACAAACTAAAATATCGACCAAGTCCAAAAAAATGATATTTAGGTTATTTCAAATTGTAGTTTCAAGAAATATTATTTTGTCTATTTATCTCAATCCAAGACTACCAGCGTATTCTCAAATATTTTCAATTTTAGGTTAATGGATTATTATCTAGCCTTTTAAATTCAAAGTTGAACAATTCAGGCGCTATAAACAATATTGGTACTCTTTCGTTTTTAATTTTATAGGCAATACCTTCACAACAGTAATTCTATCATAGTTAATGTTTTCCTTTCATAAAACTATTATACCCAATTGTACATCTTAAACATGTAATATGAAATGGGTTCACAACTACATTATATACTCAATTTTAGGTTTGTGGTTATTTCAACTTTTGTGTTTTTGTTCAATACTTTGATCCTTATTTTTCATTTATTTTATCAATTTAGTTATTCATTGAACTCTTTGGACGTTCTGCTAACTTTTAGTGCTAACACTCACTTTATTTATTTTAAAAGAAATTGATTGATTCATTGACTCAAAGTACAAAATAAAAATCTTTTATTGGTTAAATTTTAACTCTTTTAAATATATTTTTGAGATAAAATTATCCTGAATAAAATAAGATTGTTTTTTTTTTTTTTTTTGATAAAATCTTATTTATTACAAAGCTAACTTTAAAGACTGTTAACTCAAGTGACAAGTGATATGATGATTTGTATTGACGATCTTGTGGTTATGGGTTGGAATCCCATGATAACAATTAAAATGTTCAACTTGAATAAATTACTGCTTTTGATATTACAGGTACATTATTACAAAGGTATCATAAAGTCAGGTTGTTAGGGCATTGTGGGAAGAGTTGATGATGGTGGTGGGGTTGAAATTTCAAACAATATGTAAGCACAATGGGTATTACTATTAGCACAATTTTTTTAATATAATAGTTTCACTAAAAGTGGAAGTTAGTGGTATATTGTTCTTTTTAAAACATATTTGTTTTACATTCTTCAATTTGGAAGTTATTTTGTCCAGATATTTTATTTTTTTTCGTTTTCAAAATTAAGAATCTTCATCATAAAGTGTGCGGGGAAGGATTTCGTGTTAAGGGAATGTATCATAAAAGCACTTATTAAGATTATAAAACTGTTCAAGAAGATTATTAATAGGACTCCAATTTTTGTTAGGGGATTTTAAGAGAACTCCTTATTACTTGTTTGTTAAGAGGGATTGAATATAAAAAAAAAAAAAAATAGAAAGAGACTAAACTACCTTTCGCTACCTATCATGTGTTTTGCTGGTAATCTAATTTTTTAGTTCTCCAAAGTAGGATTGAAAGAAAACTACGCTCTAAAAAAACAAAATAAATCACATACCTAAACCTAGTTCTTCCACCACGATTCGAACGAAGACGATGAAGAGAAAACAATCAAATCTCAATGTATTGGCAAATTATGGAAATGTTAGTTCAGTCGGGTTTTTTTTTTTAAAAAAAAAAAAAAAAAAAAAAAAAAAAATCGACTGTTTTGGTGAAGAAGAAAGCAAAAGGTTGTCATTTATATTAATGAAAAAACATCGAAACTATCGTAAAAACTCGATTACAACCATATCAAAAAAATCACACAAAAAATAGTATGTAAAGGGTTGCAGTGCATTGCTGTTGCACTAGTTTTAATAGTTGAAATCAGTATTACTCACTAGTAAAATAGGGTTTAGGTTAATAGTGAAATTTTTATTAATAGGTTTAAGGGGGATGGTTTATATTGCGCTCCTGTAACAATTAAAAAAATTATTTAAATTTTATCTCTTCCTTAATAAAAATTGAAGTCACGTCAACAATCTTTTATTCAAATATTGTCTTTGAATTTCAATATTTTCATTTTGAAAGTAGAAACGTGTTTTATTAAATTAAACAAAGGTTAAAAGTGACTAAAGTCAATAATTTTTAATTATAACATTGTATCAAAAACAAATTCCTTAACAAAATATGTTGTTGAGTACGCGAACTGACTTAAAATGGAGAATATAAGATTACGATGTTGATATGACCATATGTATATACGGACTGAGTTTGTTGACCTCACATAAGTGAGGTCACGATGACCTCCGGACTCCTATTTGTGGAGATTGGAGGAACCCATAGAGACCTCCTGATTTGTATCAATAAGAATTCGAGGTGACGGTGACCTCACTTATTTGAGTTCAACAAACTCGGACTCATATAAATGATGCAGAGAATACACATCTACTATATTGATATGACAAAGGTATGAAGTCTGATTGGGGGGACAAAATAAATAAATAAACCGTGATCAGTTTGAATATAACCGTCATCTTCTAACTTAACTCCTTTTCAAATCAAAATTTCATTACGACATCTGCTAGCATTTTTAATAGTGATTTCTAAATTCAAAAAAGAAAGAAGAAAAAATAAAAATAAAATCATACAAGATAAAAACACTGGATGATATCACCTGTATAAAAACTAAAAGCTTCGATTGCATTCATCACATTTCAAGAGGCACGTACAAAATATGAGAAGAAGATTTCATGCAGAACTGAACTATTTGTAATAACAGCAGGACGCAGAATTCATCCATAAATCAAGAAAAAAGAACTAAAGAATATGTTTTGATTTTCAACACTTCTTCTCAGGAAGAAACTACCACCTCAATTTTCTCAAGAACTTGTTTCAGAATACTATCACCTCTCTTTTACCTTCTTCAACGCTTCATCTCTTTGATTTCACCTTCATGTGAATTCTTCCGGCTCTCCTCTTCTTCTTGGAGTCTCTTATCTGTATCATCTTCTTGCAACTTCTCCTCGGCTCCTTCTTGTTCTTTCTCTGAATCTTTCAGTGTTAATCTCTCCAAAAAACCTTTCACCACAGTCTCAACAACGTGTTCTCGCTGTTCAGATATATGCTTTTGAAAGGTCGTTTCCATACTATCTAAAATCACCTCAGCTATTATCTTGAGTTGCACATCATTTGCAGATTCAGCTTTCAACTGTAGAATTTGATATAAACTAGACAAAACTCCATAAGTGCCATGGTATATTCCAGAGATCCGAAATCTATCAAACCAAGTAAAATACTCCTTCAGTATAGCGTTCTTGATTAAGGATACAATCCTGTCTATGTTTTTATCACATTGCTTCTTCCACATCTGTACCTTCTTCGAATCGCCCGCCTTGCTTGTGGTAGAACTTGTCAAAATAGAATCGGAAAACGTGGTTCTGATTCCTTTGTAAACCTCACAAGCTTTCTTGCAGCAATAATCAAAAGCTTTGGGTTGATCGTCCTCCCAATTCGGAAACATGGTGTTCCATTCATTGATCATGGCATTGATAGACTGGACTGCGGCATGTATTAGTCTAGAGTAGAAGATGAGGGTATTTATGTTTTGGACAGGTTCCACTTGTTCCCTGAGCTTTTTACATTCGTCTACTATGGAATTTACATGCAGTGAGGCCATTGCCAGCTTTGAAACACTATCAAGATGCCCATGACTGGAACTGGAACTGGAACTGGAAGCTAACGTATCTTGGTTCATTGGTAAAGAATTTGGGTGCAGTTTGAATTCTTTTTTTCTTGAGTTTGAAGTTTAGGATGAATGAAACTATTGTTAGGAAGGGGGAGAATGATTTCTGTCTCATTTATATAGGAATCGCTGAAAATAACAACCACAGTTTCAAGAAAATCCTGAACGATGTAAATTTGCGTCATGTTGTAATGAACAAATAACAAATTTCTTTAACACACAAAGCTTAGGCACGTGTAGAAAAAATGAAAAGGCTGCCCAACATACAGAGCCGGATGGAAAAGAAAATAATTTTGAAGGCAACTTCCAGTGAAAAAAAGTGTTTACACAATCCGCCGACATTAAGGATAGATGCTAAAATACCGTGTACAATAAATGACCAGTTGGATAAAATAAAAACAAAACTGCGTCATATGAGGAGTTATGCCATGCAACTCACGGTAGGAAAATAATAATGTATGGTTTAAGTATACATAGGTAAAAGGCATAGAAACATAATAGGTTAAATGCATGACGTATTGGTTGATAATTAGATGATGTAATCATATTTTTGATAATAATCACAATGCAACCGAATTTATTCCACCATCAATATTTTGTTGCACCCAAACTTAATAAAAATGACTACAACCAACTCGGTAAAGGTCCAATTTTATATTTCAGCTTTACAGTTCATTTTAATGAATAAGATACATTTCGCTCATGTATTATACCATGTAGTTTATAGAAATTCAAAATTGAACTGAATTCATATTTGTTCCTCTATCACTACGAAGTCTCTTAATTTTCTTATTAGATTGATTCTCAATTTCAGTTTTGAATGTTTTAAATATGTCTAGTGCATCACTTTTATTTTTCATAAGATATACGTAAGTGTAATCTGAACAGTCATCAATAAAAGTGATAAAATAGTGATGTCCATGTATAGTCAATGTGTCATCAAGCTCACATATGTCCAAATGAATTAAATCTAAGGGTGCTGAAACTCTATCAATAGATTTATATGGTTTCTTTGTGATCTTAGCTTGAGTACATAATTCACATTTATCCAAATCAATTTCTAACATTTTAGGAATAATATCTAAGGGGCTCATGTTATGATTTATACGTTTATTAACATGACATAATCTAAAGTGTCGATTATTAAAATCACGCAACATATAAAAAAAACTAGCCATTTTATTAGATTCAACATTCAACTTAAACTTTCCTTTATAAGTATAACCCTTTCCCACAAACATTCCTTTATAAGTTAAAGTGTACAAATCAACCCCTATGACTTGAGTAAAAGTCATTCTTATTAAGAAGAAAGCTAGAAACTAGATTTTTTTCTCGTCTCTGAAGTATGCATCACATCTTTCAAGATAACCGTTTTTCCAGAGTAAACTTGATTTCTGCATTACTAATTCCAGCAACATTAGTAGTGTGAGAATCTCCCAACAACAATTGCTGATGATCAGCAGCCGTGTATGTAGTGAACATATCACAATCATAGCAGACATGGCGAGAAGCACTAGTATCCACCCATTAACCCTCCGATCCACCAATAAGATAAATCCTAATAATCACAGCTGTAAGAGGCTCTTAAGCCAGGTTTTCCTATAGTGCAGGGACTGGCCTATTCCGACGGCTGCGTGCACTACAACAAATTAACCATATTACAATTGTGGAAAACAGTTGTAAAAAACTTTTTATAATGGTGGAGCCATCGTCGTCTATTAAGAAGTTGTAATAGACTAAAATCTTTTACAATTTTTTAGCACTATTACGATACCGTTGTGAAATGTATGTTTCACAACTGTTTTCCACCATTGTAATAAACTTTATTACAAATATTTATAACTGTTGTAATATATTTTATTAAAAGTATTATTTAAAGTTGTAATATATGAACAAATTATATACATATTATTAATAAAAGAATTCATTCAGAACAAATTATCTACAAAACTGAAGATATCAAACAAACTTAAAACATGAACCAAAACAAACTTAAAACATGAACAAATTATCTACATTACAACATGGTCACATACAAATCACAATAACAAACACATACAGTCACATACAAATCACAATAACACGCACATATACACACATTACAACATATACATTTCCAGACTTGAGCACGCTCTGGAAGACTAGCTACGGTGATTCAAAAGACTAGCTACGGTAAGCGCATGACTAGATCAATTTAATCGATAATTCTATGGAAGACTAGCTACAGTTACAAGGGCACACAGACAGGATTTACAATAAATGGCATGAAGTATGAAGGAAGCAAAGAATAAACTTATGTCATGGGCACCCAAAAGATTATCAGAGATTAAATTGAAAGTTTGTCCATCTTTAAATTTCTATGACCAACTCCAGAGATACTAATACTTGGCTGTGGAAAAATATTGAGCCTGTAAGTCCAAAGCTCAGGAGCTTTATCCACTCCACAAGAATGAAATTGGAAGCCGTAGATTCGAGAAATATAACATCTGCCTACAACGTACTAAATGAAGAAGGAAGAGTTATAGCTGCTGCCCTCATTCACTTTGGAGTCTCTTCATAACCTAATATAAGCTAAGTAAGCATTTTTTTTTGTTTTCTTAAACTTTACCAATTTGACTAAACATTACCCTTTTTCATTTGGTAGAAGTATAAATCAGTTTCACCAGATGGAGAGGACTATCCTTTGAAAAATTCTCCTAACAATCTTTGCCTATAATTAAAATTCTGGAATGTGTGTATGCATACATAAAATTATCATCATTGATAATACTAACAAAATAGATGGCAACATAAACATTAGATCCAATGAATATTTCAATTTACAGCAGGAAGCAACAATAAAGTTACTGTAAATTATATCCAGGGACCTCAAACTGTGATCACTTGTGTATGAATTGCAGCCAAGTTGGTTGTCTACAAAAAAATAGTCATTTCAGTCGTAAAGATCCAAACCTGCAAATAGAAGAGAAACATGTGGTACAAAATTGAGGACTTCACTAAGTTCAGGTTATGATATGAAACGAAGACTTTACTAAATTCAACAAATACTGTCAGATGCAAATAGAATGCATGACATTGTGAACATGAGAATGTGTTCAGTCTTACTTCTCCAAAAGATCTCAATCAAATAACACGTTTGACAACATTCAAAATTGTTCCTTTAGCAAACATATCTAGTTCTTCTTTGATTTTCCTGTTAACAGTTCTTCAATATTTCCCATGTTTTTTTGTGAAATTGATTACCTAAAAACTATATTAAAAAAATTAATTCATGTTGAATTTGGGACCAGAAAGGTATAAATATGGACTGCAACCAATTACCTTGTGAGAAATCCAAACGTAGTTTTTTTTATAACTATTGATACTGCTATTTGGGTTATTCAAACTATCAAAAAAGCACACAATATACTATAGCTGAGCTTACCTACAAAGTGGGTTTCCACTGCGTCACTTCATCCATCTATGCCAGTATTTCCTTTGAGAGAGAGATATCGCAGTTATTCAAGAAGAATATTGAGGAAACGAGGATTTCAGATCTGAAATGCAAGACGTTGAGATTTGCTACTGTCAGATTCGGATCTGCTTGCATTCAAGTGATGCTTCTCGAGTGAAATTATGATGTTTAAATGCGATTGTTGCTTGCGCCTTTCTCCTCAAAGTATACGATGGTCGAAGATGTCATCGTTGATGTCGGTGCTGTGGTTGAGATGTTGTAGCTTGCTCATGAATGATGTTGCTCGGTTTGCAAAGATTAAGTGTGAATGCGGTTTGGGATTTTACTGTGGTGCGATTGGGATTCTAAGGTTGTATAGGCGAGATAAGCGGCAGCTGAAAATTAAGAAGGAATGTGGCTAGCGAGAAATAAAAATTTAGACGAAATGGGAGCGCAAAGTTCAGAAATAGTGTAATTATTGGCAAAAAAAAATTATTTTTGAATCTAAGGAAATCTTTTAAACACTTTCTATTAACTAATTTTATTTAAAAGCTATTATTAATGATTATTTGTTAAATATCAATCGTTAATTAAATAGTTAATACTTATTTATTGATTACTAATTATTAATTAGTAATAAAAATAATTTCATATTTTGAATTAATTATCAATTATTATTTTATATTAGCAATATTATATATTAATATTTAACCATTATTAACTAAACATTGTTTATTTCATATTAATTTTTTATTGATTATTAATTATTTTTATTTTAACTAATTAAGTGTTGTTATTATTTAATATTTGTTTTCAACTTTTCATTATTATTCAATATGGGCTTTTGACTTTTAATTATTATTCATTATAAAAATTAATATATATTGATTGTTAGTTATTATCATTTATTGATTATTAAGCATTTATTGGCTATAAAAATTTATTAAATATTAATTAACGAATAATAGTGGAGATTATTTCGTATTTCCTTTTTTGGAATAGCACATTCTTTCATACTTCAAATTAATTATAAATTTTTATTGTTTATTGGTAGGTATTAATTATAATATATTAATATTTAAATATTATTATTAGTAAATGTGTTTATTAGTAGTTAACATTAACTATTAAAAATAAATTACTACTTATTAACTATTAATTATTCAACAATAATTAATAAGTATTACTGATTACTAAGTTTATTATTAATTATTAGTTGTTATTAAATATTAATATGATTAGTTATTAAATATTGATATTATAAACATGATGTTTGTAATAGGTATCGATTACAACTAATAAAATGAAAAGCTGTTAAGGATATGTTTATTACAACTTTATGGAATTGACAGTTGTAAAAAAAACATTTATTACAACTGTTCTTTGTGACAGTTGTAAAATTAAAGTTGTAATATGGTTATTTTGTTGTAGTGATGTCATATGACCTGGTTTTCCATAGTAGTAACATAAAAATAACTATCTAGAATCACTCTTTTTAGTTGGTCACTGCTATCCTTTTTGGTTCTCTTGCAGGTTCCCATTCTGTTTATACGGTGGTTTTGATTCTTAAGATGCTTCTGATTTGATTTCAAAACTGCTGGTTTGGTCCTTTTAGCTCTGTTGTTGGTAACAACCAACACTTCCTCTTTCTAGTCCGGTTTGCGAGCCTCCTCCTCAGTATGGAGATGAGTGATAAGACTCTCAAGTGAAAATTCCTTAGTCTTATGTCTTAACACATCTTAAAGTCCTTCCAACCTGAGGGCGGTTTGTCAATGATTACAGCAATCTGAAACTGTTCATCTAAGTCATACTTTCGGAGATAATCTCATGAGCTATATTCTAAAGCTCATGTGACTACATCTCTACTGACCTATTGTTCATCATCGTGCATTTCAAGTAGCAGCTCACTGCATACTTCTTCGCCCCTGCCTCTTCTGTGTCGAACTTCTTTTTCAGTGCCTGCTAGATTTCCTTTTTTGATTAATCTAAGTTGTATTAGTCGTACATATCGTTGCTGAGTCCATTGAGTATGAAATACTTGCATATGTAATCCTGCTCTACCCAAGTCTGCAATTGTTTCAATTCTTCAGTCCAGATTGTTGTCTAATATGCTTCAGCTTCGTCGGGCTTTTCTAGTAGCTGCGGCTTGTCAGTCGGAGGGTTGCGACTACTTTTGGCATTGTCAGAAAAAACTCCATCTTCTGGCGTCAGTGCTACAAATTTAATGGGGCAGTGGTGATAAGGCGGGTGTGGAACATAGAGGAAGGCACAACATCATCAACAGTTGTAGTCGAAGCCATTATTTTCAGAAACGTCTTTAGATTGTTGGAAAACAATGGTCGAGTCATGACAATGTCGCATTCTTGAAGAAATTTCGGCGATCTGCTCGGAGGTGCAAAGCAGGTCATATGTTTCGCCGCCGCCTCTAGGATAAAAAACCTCAAGAACGCATCGATTTGCTTGCACAAATCGAATGATTCAGATTTGCACTTAAAAGAACAAAACTACTCTATTTTCCTTTTGTTTACAGAAAGGAAAAAAACATCATTTTGTTTGTCTCTTTTAAACCCTTAGAAGATATACACGGAATACAGAAACTTAACGTGTTCTTTAGTGGGAGGAAGTTGGATCGGATCCAAACGAATAGGTCTGTATTTTACCATGTAAATATAAAAAAGGTTCAGAAATGGTTTACTATTTTTGTCCAAAAATATAAGTGTGTAGACCACAAAGCCTAGCCTGGCCAAGCCGAGCTGTAACAACCAAAATTCCGAAAGATTGAATTTTTTTCAAAATTCTAATCTGTCGAAACTTATGTTGGTTTGTCCAGTATCATGCGGAAAAGACAGAGATATAAAATATATTACAGCTTAGGAAACATCTAACAGCCAAATGGATAAAATATAATATAATAAAAAAATATAGCATTACCCAAATAATAATACTGCTTAACCGGTATCCAAAGCTATCATATCTCTGCCATAAATCTACCTGCGAGTATTTTATGAGAAGGGGGTCAGAATACAAGTTCTGGTTACTGGATTTAAACTATACATTTAGGATAACCCTACATATGCCGTTTAGTTACAATTTCTTATTTATTAGGTTATTTATATTAGCAGCCCTTAAGGCTTAGACACACGCTGTACCCATCTACTCCGCAGTAGATAAACCTAATACAATATATATATATATATATATATATATATATATATATGTAGCTACCCCCAAATTAAGGGATACCCCATGGTACCCCACTCGCACAGTCTCAACCGTAACACCACAGAAACATACACAGTCCCTCGTCCTACGCCGGAGCGACGTACGGATCTCTATATAACAGCACTACGTTCTGCATTGAACCGTCATCGCCATGCTACGTAAGCGTACGGACTGCCACCTTCAAACCATTCGATAGAATCAAATTCCATCATAGAGTATTCCCTAGAGTCTATGATACACCACCAAGAGAAACCATGCATGTATCTAGACTTTCCCACGTACGTATCGTCAATGTACTCGATGGCTTAACCATGCATATTCTCTACTGTGCATTGAGTTCCGCAACAGGGCTGTATAAGAAACACGGAACTCGGTCGGGAGCTTTTCAGATATCTGTATACATAGATTCTAAGGTTTGCATTTTCAGGGGCTATGGTCCCACCTGACCCCTCCCTCAACTAGTAAAAGACAACCATTATTGAGAGCTAGTGATGTAGCCCAGTAAACAACAATCAACATCCTAATTGGCCTGAGCCGCAATGAAAGCTTTGATAGCGAAAGGTCAATGATTTGTAGGTTTAGCTCTCCGTCTTTCTGCATCACGCATCACGCTGACTGTCAATGGTTGTAACCTGCCTAGTCACAAGGCAACCTATTTGTCGAATCACCTATGTCACCCTACAGCCTTCAGACTGCCCATTATCGTTGTAGTCAAGGTATACTCACCGGTTAGTAAAGCGCATACCTAACCTCCGCGTGCACAGTCCGAACGCTTTCACCGCACAGAGGACTACCAGGAGTACCCTCCATGTCCCAAGAAGGCGTGTGCTTCCCCTTTCAGTCCTTCAGATCTAGCAAAATATCAGCGGAACAGACAGATTAATCAGATGGACGTGCACTCCCCTCGTGCCTCATGAAACCACGATGATCTACCCCATTGGTTTGTTCACCTTCACACGTACGGACTGGTCTAAGCGCCTTGGGTTAATGTGTTATTAGACTCTATGTCTAATCATTTAATTACGCGCTTTCTTTTCCTTTTCCAGATTTCCATTCAATTTGGTTATTTTTAGTCAGATTGACTTCTTATTCAAGTTACCAAGTTCCTCTTGCTTATTAATTTCAGTTATATAACTTAACCTAATTAAGTTCATTAATAAGTCTTTAACATGTTATTTTCTAGATTGTAATCCAAGGTCTGTAATCTACAACATCTCTATATTAGTCATTGTCTGATTCCATAGTTACAATAACATGTTCCACATAATATATAATTAAGTATTTTTTATCTTAATTCACATGTTTTCTGTTTAACATGTCATTTATTATTTATGATTAAATATAACTAGTTTCATCCTATATATTCACCTTGTTCTTTCTTATTTAATCATAATTCCATCTTACACCCTCACTACAACTTCTTGTTGTTTACTTATTAACTTAGTTCTCTTAACTAAGGTTTATTAATAAGCTTCTTTTCCATTTATTATAACTTATGTTATAATTTCCACTTGTCCTAGGACAAGCCTACCTATTATATATCATTCTCATTAATGTAATTAATTACAATAGGCTATTATCATTCCCCGTTCATTCCACTTCTTTTATTGTTGTAACTTTCATTCATTTCCATTATTCACAATTTGTGCCTTTTATTTCTATCTTTTTATTTACATATATTTGTATATATGTTTATGCAACAGACGTCTCACATTAAGCCGACCACTTGTGGTTACTCAGTTTCAGATAGACTTCTACCACAAGTTGGACTTAACCATGGATCCATAATCTCAACTAAAAGATAAATGGAAGAAAGAGGAGAAATTTAAATTGATTAGATCCAAGAATTTACCTTACTTCGAATAGAATTCTGATCATCTTCCTTATTAATATACATTCTTTTCCTCCAGATCTTGAGTCAAGATTTCCTTAGACTGATTATTCTATTTTTCTAAAGAGATTAGGGGAGGAAGAAGAAAGGCAGAGCTTAGGCAGCCTCTCAGAAAAAGTGAGATTCAGGCTAGGCGTTGCTAGCCTATTTATAGGTGTTCAGGATCTTATCGTACACGTAGTGCTGAGTCAGCAATGAACGCAGTTAAGAAAATAGTCCACATTCATCAATGAATCTGCATGGATCAGGAGTGGGTCGATCCCTGGGTCGACCCCCCGAGGTCCAGCAAGCGATTTTAGGCACGATGTTTACTGTTGTAACGTTTTTAATTTAAACGTTTGATTAGCATCCCATTATACTTTCTTTGATTTATTTAAATATTATATTTACATATAATCTTCTTAAATGTATACAAAACTTCAAATGCCCATTTTATACGTATGTATATACGCATAACTTTTATTTTGTTTTCAAAAATCAAATAGTGTTATGCCGTTATTTAATTCTTAAAATATTTCTTTGATTGCAGCCATATTCGAATTTCTCCATTATATATACATATATATATATATATACACACACATATTTGCACATATATATGCATATATTTTCATATACATATATTTTTGTTCTTCCATATATGTATAATTTTCTTTATATGTGCGTTTATACATATTTTCTCTTTAGAACTTGTATTATTTTAGCCGTTTCTCTAAAATAAAAATATGGCGTCGACGGGGATTGAACTCACGCTACTCTCTTGAAAGTCACATGCTCTTACCAATTGAGCTACACAGGCTTTTGTTAACAAGTCTAAAGACAATGGTGGCCATTATTCCTTTTCTTATACCTCCTTTTTATATTTGTTGTAATCTTTCATTTAAACTATTGCATGTACCCTTATCAATTTGCGTGCATCTTTTCCTTTCATTTTTCTTTTCTTATTAATGCATATTTGTAAATTATGGCATGCAACATAACAACACTGCGTACAACCATTTTCTACAACATAACTACACTGCATACAACTAATTTCTTCTTTCTTTTAATGCATGTATTTATTATATGCAATCATACGTTACCATTATTTTATTCTTCTTTTATATATTTACGTCTATGCATATATACACACATGCACTATTAATATTTAATTGTCATAAAATGCAGGGTGTTACACAAGCTAAAACCAAACCCGGGTCGGTCCGTCGCGCGCGCATGTTGTGGTCAAGCATGGTATCCCTCCTCATAACAAAGCACAAATGTGGGAGCCCTAAGGCCCCAATTAGCTAGTAAAAATCAAGTATAAATACTTGGTTCTTTCATATAGTCCCATAATGTGGGACATTCGCGTATAAGAGCCATTCTACACTTAGTCAATTTTTTTAATAATTCATTCATTATTTTTTAATAATTCATTCATTTTTCTTAAAGCGTTTTCCAACAACTAAGTAACTGATATAAAAGTAGCGGTTCCTGTAGCTTTTAAAAGTTTATAAACATACTAGCATACACTTCTACGCCTTGATAGATTATGTCCAGAGGATAACTAAGTGGTTTGTTATACAACTCAACTCTTGTAAATGAATATTCGTGAACCATGAATAAATATTTCATTTCCAACAGTTATAACCATTGGAAGAATATTTTTTCCTTCCAACAATTATAACCGTTAACAAATTATGCACACATATACAAATTGAAAATCCCCAGTACTTACAAGTGTTACAAGTCCTATATTGTTGAACCGTATCACATTCAATGTCATATAGTATCATCACATATCATTCATTCAGATATATAAATTCAAATTTATAGCAATAACAAACATGAAATCAAATTTCAAACAAACATTTTACCAAATTAAAAAGTACGTAGCAAATATACTAAAGTAGTCATCAAATTATGTAAACTTCATTGCACAAGTTTCACTACTATAAAATGTCTAAAAGCTTACACAAACGAATACAATACTCTCGCCAAACCGTAAAACCATCATTAACCAATTTTTACATTGACCAATTTGAGGTGCATCAAAAAGTAGTTCGTGTAAATCAAGCACATCCTCTATCCAAACCACTTTTTCTCCATCAACGACCTTTCTACCTTGACAAATCTTTTACATATCAAGATGTCCTTTAGCTAACACTTCCACTACTCATGACCAAAAATGCAATGGTTATCTTACAAATGATGATGATCCAATTACAACATTAGATGGAGCAAGACCAGAAGTAGGATAGTGCTCGGTCATCTCCTATTCTTGGTATTATTGAATTTTTTTCCATTCTAACTAATAAGCGACATCATACATTATTGCAAAACGGCTAAATTCAAAGTTATTTTTATAATATCTTTATGTTTGATCATTCTTATGTTGTATTTCCGTTTTTCATCTTTTGTCTTCATTCACTTTGTTTGCTTTTAAAGCTTGACTGAGTTTTATATGTTTTGCATTAGAGGTGGGACTAAATGTACAACAACAACTTGTTTTTTTGTCAATTCCATTGACTTCGGCAATCGCTTGTCTTTTGAAATCCTCGAAACCAATGACTTGTTTGTTACCATTAATACTAGCTTTAGACTTTTGCCTCTCTTCTATAGCTTCTATTAAAGTCTAAGTATTCAAAAAAAAATTAATTTGAAACAATTGCTATTTTCTCACAAAGATGCAACAAATTACATAATATGTGTACAAATGACGAACTTGAGGTTTCTATGAATATATGATGGTTATGGAAATAAGTATAAACTTTCAATATATATTGGTCACAAAAGGTATAAAACATACGTAAATCATATACAAACAAGAATATTATACATGTGAAACTAGTGTAATAATGGTCTAAGGCATCAGCCATCATTTCAAGATGAAAAGATAGGTGGTGATAATTATCAGTTAACCATTACATGATATCAATGATTTACGAAGCGAGTCAGATTGTGCATGTCTAAGGTCAGTGACTAATTGCATCAGAAGCACTTGAAAATTGTCAATGATTGATAATAATCTAGTGACACGTTAATACAATTCATCTTATATTGTTCAAACAAAGAACATTACATATGTATGTATATGATTCTCACACAGAAAAGTAATACAATTTCCTATTTCTTTGTATACGTGTTCCTAATTGCTTTATAACTTTTATTATTTCGTAACTCATCTCCTTTATAGTCCAAACATTTTGACTTGTTCCCACACTCTTATTTTCTCTCCTCTTTCTACCTACTCCCTCTTCTTTTTATGGTTTTTAGTAAACTAATTTTTCTTGGTTAAAGTTTAGTTTAGTTCTTGGTTAAAAAAATTCTACAATATTTGACATGCTAATTTCTCTTGGTTAAAGTTCTTATTTTCAAATCAACCAAACTAAAATATAATATACATGGACAGAAGCACCAGTTATCTTCAACCAAGAAAGGGTATGAGACTGGTTTGGACAACTCTTAACTTCTTTACATTATTGGAGCTCCATTTTACTTTTATTCTTTTTTTAAGTCTAACTACACTGCTTAAAGCATAAATTCTATTAATGGAATGATAAATCGATTAATATTTTAAGCTTGTATACAAAGAGAACTAATAATAGCCCTTACACATTGGACATACAAGATAAATAAACTCAATTTACGTTGAATATTTAGTAATTATAAAGCATTTATAAAATGTCTTATCTTTTATTCTAACTCATTTGTGTATTAACACCTTTTGAATATAAACGATCATCTGCACATTCTGAATAGTTGCAATCATTCAGCCAAAATGGACGTAACTGAATTTTATGGTCAATACTTCTCTATCACCACTCACTACAATCTCCACCGTATACTTGCGGTGGAAACAGACAAGGTCCTGAAGTCTACCTCTTATTCGTACGGAGGTTCAAGAAGATCCTAAAGTCTTAGTTGGTTAAGATCTGGGAACTCACAATGGACTTCCTTGTTGCATTATTCTTGATAATCAATAAGCCAATCTTCATTGGTTTGTGAACTATCCAATGGTCTCGGATTGGTCAATCGTTGAAATCAGTAGATGAAGGGTATGACAACATTGTTGTGAGTATGCAAAGGCACGAGGAAGATGGAGATTATTTGAATAAACATTATAAGGAAAAAAGGGATTATGGCTCATATTTATATTTGTATACACGATGCATTGCATACTAATAAAGTTCCTGATTTAACCTTATACACATTAAATTGCACAATGATAAAGTTTTAGACATGACTACACACTGCACATTACTAAATTTTCTAAATGACTACTTACTGCATACTGCTAAAGTTTTCTAAATGAAGGAACAATTACATTGAACATTACACAAAACATAATGTCTATATTACATATCACTTAAAAATTAAACATTTTACATTAAGGATATTCAAATCTTTTTAACCAATTTTGACATAGGACATATGCATTACGCCCAGAGAAATGAACCTGGTATTTTTAAAAGTAACAACCTTTGAACTTGCATGTGTTAACTCAAATAAAGCTTTTGAGATAACTTCATTGATAACCATTGTGTAATGCATGCATGTCGTAACAAAGTTTTCATATATAGTCCTCAACTTTTCAACCATCCATCTTACCATATAATCCACATACATGTTGAATAGTTGAGTAAATTTTTCCAAAACCGAGTAACAATATCTCATCATCATTGCACATACGATCAATTTATGTAAAAGTGTAGACTAATAGCTCAAGTTTATAAGAAACAAATAATAAGCTGGATGTAATGACCCGTGTTTTTAGACCATTTGAATTTGAATATTTAAATTGATTCTAAATATTTTATTTGGAATAATAATGGATTTCAATAGTTAATTCGTGATTTAAAACAAAATTGAAAATTATATATTTATATATAATATAAATCGAGCTCGAAATGGCGCTGCAGTTCGTAATATGGAGTTTTGTACTTCAATTGAATATACAGGATCCGATATAGGTTGGATTTCTGTGAAACAAGAAACGTTGGAACCGTATTGATGATAATTTTCATATAAAAGAGAAAAATGCAGATTTCGTGTTATAGTTTGTTAGTTATGGCCAAATCAAATTTTGAAATAGTCGCTACGGATAATCGTTATTTAATTATTGGAGATCACAAATCACAGATCACAAATCGCAGAATGCAGAAAATGATAAATAAGAGGAGATACACAAAGTTTTTATAATGGTTCGGCTGTAGATGTAGCCTACGTCCGCTTTATAATCTTATTGTTATACTCGCAGATTACAAGAATCAGTTATATGCAGACACACGATCCGTGTGTTAATTGAGATTACAAGAGGAGAATTTATGTGTAGAAAGGTGCAAAGTCCTTGCAATCGATAATGGCAGAGGCTGTCTAGATGTAGGAGAAAGTCTCAGCCAAAAAGTCAGAGAGAATCCCCTTAAAATTCCATGTAGTGGTGTATTTTTAGCTGTAGGAGAGCTTCTGGGAAGACCGGTTCGTGATGGGGTAAATGGCACCCGATCCGGAAAAGTAGGAGCAAGATATGGCATGAGAACATGTCAAAACAGTGCATGTATCAACAGGTGTAGGGGTCGGTTCATGGTCATGGGATTGGATCGTGATATGGGCTTCACGAACCGAGGTCTGATCGTGAGCTGTATGGTGAAGCTAGTGTATCACGAGCGGGTCGTGATCAGGAGGTGTACCACGAACGGGTCGTGGTTTGAGGGTGTGCCACAATCCTGGGGGGGGGGGCGATCCGATGAAGGGTGAACCGAGGGAAAGCCACGAGGCAGAGAGGATGCACGAGTCGTACTTCGATCGTGTGACGCTTCATCGCTTTATCCAGGAAATTGCCACATTACATCCATTCATGGAAACAGGCTAAACTTTCAAACCGTACGTCCGGTTGAGCCAAACCAAATCTCAAACTGAAGCTAATTTAGAGATCTACAAGAGTTACATAGCTCAGCTTTGTAATTGTTGTTTTCGGGCCCAAAAAAGGTCGTTTGATAGGAGTTTTGGGCCTTTCTTTGTTCGTGATGCGACTTTGACCAAATCGCTGCCAATCTTCTGATGTTGTTCTCCATATCCGAGCGCGATGCTATCCAGATATTCAGTGTGACAACTTTTACCAAAAAGTGTGTCAACATGTTTGCCCCACAGAACATATCTTGCTGGTTGAAGGAAGATGTGTTATGGATAATCTGAGAAATCCAAACCCAGAATGTGACGATCACGCCGGATTGTATTAAGGCCAGAAAACTGACGATCACACGGGATCGTATTAAGGCCAGAGAAATCCAAGAAGACCAGGAGTTTCTACCTACAAGAAGATAAAACAAATAATACAAGAATATTTCCTAGATGGCCTTACCGGAGTAAACCATCCGAGGAGATGTTAGAGGGATTCCAAGACAGCCTTATCGGTGTAAGACGACGAAAGGAATGCCGTGAAAGTTCCAAGACGGCCTTATCGGAGTAAGACGACCAAGGAAAAGCACATGAAGTTCCAAGACGTCCTTACCGGGGTAAGACGACTAAGGAAAAGCACGTGAGAATTTTTTTATACTGGACGGATCCAGTTAGGAGCCGTTGCTCAATGTTTATACTGGACAGATCCAGTTAGGAGCCAGAGCTCGATGTTGGAGGGTTGCAGGAATTCCTGATGTGAATGGAATGATTGACTTTATCCACGTCTGCATGCTTAGTGCTGGTGCCCCGAGAGGCGTTGAAATTGAGAGAGTGAGGGGGTCTCTACTGAGAATCGACGTTCGGGTCGAAGCTGCCCCCAGTATCGCAGTTCGCGGGTCGCATGGTGCGACCCGATCGGGACTAGGTGCCCCCATCCAAGGCACTTTCCTACTGATGACTTGTTGGACAGCGAATTGCATGAGAGTGAAGGAGCACATGGTGAACTGTTGTATGTGGATTGCATGGGCTCACGGATCATGGGTCGCAGAGTGATTGATCTGATGTGTTCCGTTCTGGTGTTTGTATATGCTGAGCTTCGATTAGCGGGTCGATGTTGCCCCCGGGTCGAGGGTTGCCTCCTCTGATCCGATCCGGTCTTGGTAAGGGCTATTTGCTACTGCCTGAGCTTCAGTGTTATTTTTAGCAAGTTGATGGTTGTGCGCTGATCGGCCTTCCATACATCCGATAGCTAAGCAATCTGCATCCAATCAAGCTGGAAGAAGAAGAAGTTGTCGTGTGTCCCCCTACCTGGCGTACCAAAATATGGGCCTAACACCCAAATTACAGATCACATATCACAGAATGTAGAAAATGATAAATAAGAGGAGACACACGAAGTTTTTATAGTGGGTCGGCTGTATATGTAGCCTACGTCCACTTTATAATCTTATTATTATAATGACAGATTACAAGAATCAGTTATATGCAGACACACAATCCGTGTGTTAATTAAGATTATAAGAGGAGAATTATGTGTAGAAAGGTGCGAAGTCCTTGCAATCGATAATGGCAGAGGCTGTCTAGATGTAGGAGGAAGTCTCAGCAAAAAAGTCAGAGAGAATCCCCTTAAAAATCCATGTAGAGGTGTATTTATAGCTGTATGAGAGCTTCTGGGAAGACCGGTTCGTGATGGGGTACGTAGCACCCGATCCGGAAAAGTTGGAGCAAGATGTGGCATGAGAACAGGTCAAAACAGTGCATGTATCAAGAGGTGCAGGTGTCGGTTCATGGTCATGGGATCGGATCGTGATATGGGCTTCTCAAACCGAGGTCTGATCGTGAGCTGTATGGTGAAGATGTTGTATCACGAGTGGGTCATGATCAGGAGGTGTACCACGAACGGGTCGTGGTCTGAGGGTGCACCACGATCCGAGGGGGGCGTTCCGATGAAGGGAGAACCGACGGTGCACAACGAGCCAGAGAGGTTGCACGAGCCGTACTTCGATCGTGTGACGCTTCGTCGCTTTATCCAGGAAATTGCCAGATTACACCCATTCACGGAAACGGGCGTAACATTCAAACCGTAAGTCCGATTGAGCCAAACCAAAGCTCAAACTGAAAATAATTTAGAGATCTACAAGATATGTGGAGCTTAGCTCAATATTTGCTGTTTTCGGGTCCAAAAAAGGTCATTTGATTGGAGTTTCGGGGCTTTCTTTGTTTGTGATGCGACTTTGACCAAATTGCTGCCTATCTTCTGATGTTGTTCTCCATATCCGAGTGCGATGCTATCCAGATATTCAGTGTGACAGCTTTTACCAAAAAGTGTGTCAACATGTTTGCCCCCCAGAACATATCTTGCTGGTTGGAGGAAGACGTGTTCTGGATAATCTGAGAAATCCAAACCCAGAATGCACGATCACGCCGGATCGTATTAAGGCAAGAAAACCGATGATCACATGGGATCTTATTAAGGCCAGAGAAATCCAAGAAGACCAGGAGTTTGTACCTGCAAGAAGATAAAACAAATAATGCAGGAATATTTCCTAGATGGCCTTACCGGAGTAAACCGTCCGAGGAGATGTTAGAGGGGTTCCAAGACGGCCTTACCGGAGTAAGACGACCAAGGAAATGCCATGAAAGTTCCAAGACGGACTTACCAAAGTAAGACGACTAAGGAATAGCACATGAAGTTCCAAGACGGCCTTACCGGGGTAAGATGACCAAGGAAAAGCACGTGTGAATTTGTTTATACTGGACGGATCCAGTTGGGAGCCGGAGCTCAATGTTTATACTGGATGGATCCAGTTGGGAGCCGGAGCTCGATGTTGGAGGGTCGCCGGAATTCCTCATGTGAACGGAATGATTGACTTTATCCACGTCTGCATGCTAAGTGCTTGTGCCTCGAGAGGCATTGAAATTGAGAGAGTGAGGGGGTATCTGCTGAGAAACGACGTTCGGGTCAAAGCTGCCCCCAGTGTCGTGGTTCGCGGGTCGCATGCCCGATCGGGACGAGGTGCCCCCATCCGAGGCACTTTCCTACTGATGCCTTGTTGGACCGTGAATTGCATGAGAGTGAAGGAGCTCTAGGTGAACTATTGTATGCGGATTGCACGGGCTCACGGATCACGAGTCGCAGAATGATTGATCTGATGTGTTCCGTTCTAGAGTTTATATATGCTAAGCTTCGATTAGCGGGTCGATGTTGCCCTCGGGTCGCGGGTTACCTCCTCTAATCTGACCCGGTCCTGGTGAGGGTTGTTTGCGGTTGCTTGAGCTTCAGTGTTATTTTTAGCAAGTTGATGGTTGTGTGCTGATTGGCCTTCCATCCATCTGATGGCTAAGTAATATGCTTCCAATCAAGCTAGAAGAAGAAGAAGTTGCCGTGTGTCCCCCTACCATGGGCGTCAAAATGTAAGACCAAAATCTGGGCCTAACCCCCAAATTGCAGATCACAGATCATCGAATGTAGAAAATGATAAATTAGAGGAGATACACGAAGATTTTATAGTGTTTCGGCTGTAGATGTAGCCTACATCCTCTTTATAATCCTATTGTTATACTGACAGATTAGAAGAATCAGTTATATGTGGACAAATAATCCGTGTGTTAATTGAGATTACAAGGTGAGAATTTATGTGTAGAATGGTGCAAATTCCTTGCAATAGGTAACGGCAGAGGCTGTCTAGATGTAGGAGAAAGTCTCAGCCAAAAAGTCAGAGAGAATCCCCTTAAAATTCCATGTAGAGGTGTATTTATAGCTGTAGGAGAGCTTCTGGGAAGACCGGTTCGTGATGGGGTACGTCGCACACAATCCAGAAAAGTAGGAGCAAGATGTGGCATGAGAACTAGTCAAAATAGTGCGTGTATCAGCGGGTACAGGGGTCGGTTCGTGGTCATGGGATCGGATCATGATATGGGCTTCATGAACCGAGGTTTGATGGTGAGCTGTATGGTGAAGCTGGTGTATCACGAGCGGGTCGTGATCAGGAGGTGTACCACGAACGGATCGTGGTCTGAGGGCGTGCCACGATCCAAGGGGGGGCGATCCATTGATGGGAGAAGCAAGGGTGCACCACAAGCCAGAGATGATGCACGAGCCGTACTCCGATCGTGTGACGCTTCGTCGCTTTATCCAGGAAATTGCCAAATTGCACCTATTCACGGAAACGGGCGTAACTTTCAAACCGTAAGTCCAATTGAGCCAAACCAAAGCTCAAACTGAAAGTAATTCAGAGAACTACAAGATTCATCTAGCTTTTCTCTATAACTGCTATTTTCGGGCCCAAAAAAGGTCGGGCCTTTCTTTGTTCGTGATGTGACTTTGACCAAATCGCTGCCAATCTTCTGATGTTGTTCTCCATATCCGAGCGCGATGCTATCCAGGTATTCAGTATGACAGCTTTTTCCAAAAGTGTGTCAACATGTTTGCCCCCCAGAACATATCTTTCTAGTTGAAGGAAGATGTGTTCTGGATAATCTGAGAAATCCAAACCCAGAATGCGACGATCACGCCAGATCATATTAAGGCCAGAAAACCGACGATCACACGGGATCGTATTAAGGCCAGAGAAATCCAAGAATACCAGGAGTTTGTACCTACAAGAAGATAAAACAAATAATGTAAGAATATTTCCTAGATGGCCTTACCAGAGTAAACCATCCGAGGAGATGTTAGAGGGGTTCCAAGACGGCCTTATCGGAGTAAGACGACTAAGGAAATGCCATGATAGTTCCAAGACGGCCTTACCGAAGTAAGACGACCAAGGAAAAGCACATGAAGTTCCAAGACGGCCATACCGGGGTAAGACGACCAAGGAAAAGCGCACGAGAATTTGTTTATACTGGACGGATCCAGTTGGGAGCCGGAGCTCAATGTTTATACTAGACGGATCCAGTTAGGAGCCGGAGCCCGATGTTGGAGGTCGCAGGAATTCCTCATGTGAACGGAATGATTGACTTTATCCACGTCCGCATGCTAAGTGTTGGTGCCTCGAGAGGCGTGAAATTGAGAGAGTGAGGGGGTCTCTGTTGAGAATCGACGTACAGGTCGAAGCTGCCCCCAGTGTCGTGGGTCGCACGGTGTGACCCGATCGAGACTAGGTGCCCCCATATGAGGCACTTTCCTATTGATGTCTTGTTGTACCGTGAATTGCATAAGAGTGAAGGATCTCTTGGTGAACTGTTGTATGCGGATTGCATGGGCTCACGGATCACGGGTCGTAGAATGATTGATCTAATGTGTTCCGTTATGGAGTTTGTATATGCTGAGCTTCGATTAGCGGGTCGATGTTGCCCCCGGGTCGCGGGTGGCCTCCTATGATCCGACCTGGTCCTGGTGAGGGTTGTTTGTTGCTGCTTGAGCTTCTGTGTTATTTTTAGCAAGTTGATGGTTGTGCGCTGATCGGCCTTCCATCCATCTGATAACTAAGTAATCTGCTTTCAATCAAGCTAGAAGAAGAAGAAGTTGTCGTGTGTCCCCCTACCTGGTGCGCCAAAATGTTAGACCAAAATCTGGGCCTAACACCCAAATTGCAGATCATAGATTACAAAATGCAGAGAATGATAAATAAGAGGAGACACACAAAGTTTTTATAGTGGTTCGGCTGTAGATTTAGCCTACGTCCACTTTATAACCTTATTGCTATACTGACAGATAACAAGAATCAGTTATATGTAGACACACAATCCGTGTGTTAATTGAGATTACAAGAGGAGAATTTATGTGTAGAAAGGTGCAAAGTACTTGCATTCGATAATGGCAGAGGCTGTCTAGATGTAGGAGAAAGTCTCAGCCAAAAAGTCAGAGAGAATCCCCTTAAAATTCCATGTAGAGGTGTATTTATAGCTGTAGGAGAGCTTCTGGGAAGACCGGTTCGTGATGGGGTACGTGGCACTCGATCGGAAAAATTAGGAGCAAGATGTGGCATGAGAACAGGTCAAAACAGTGCGTGTATCAGCAGGTGCAGGGGTCGGTTCGTGGTCATGGGATCAGATCGTGATATGGGCTTCACGAACCGAGGTCTGATCGTGAGCTGTATGGTGAAGCTGGTGTATCACGAGCGGGTCATGATCAGGAGGTGTACCATGAACGGGTTGTGGTCTTAGGGTGCACAACAATCCGAAGGGGGCGATCCGATGAAGGATGAACCGAGGGTACACTGTGAGCCAGAGAGGATCCACGAGCCGTACTCCGATCGTGTGACGCTTCGTCGCTTTATCCAGGAAATGGCCAGATTACACCCATTAACGGAAACAGGCGTAACTTTTAAACCGTAAGTCCGATTGAACCAAACCAAAGCTCAAACTGAATCTAATTTAGAGATCTACCAGAGTTTCCGATCCTTGCTCTGTAATTGCTGTTTTCTGGCCCAAAAAAGGTCAACTGACAGGAGTTTCGGGCCTTTCTTTGTTCATGATGCGACTTTGACCAAATCGCTGCCTATCTTCTGATGTTGTTCCACATATCCGAGCACGATGCTATCCAGATATTCAGTATGACAGCTTTTACCAAAAAGTGCGTCAACATGTTTACCCCCAGCACATATCTTGCTAGTTGAAGGAAGATGTGTTCGGGATAATCTGAGAAATCCAAACCCAGAATGTGACGATCACAGCAGATCGTATTAAGGCCAGAAAACCAATGATCACACGGGATCATATTAAGGCCAGGAGTTTGTACCTGCAAGAAAATAAAACAAATAATGCAAGAATATTTCCTACATGGCATTACCGGAGTAAACCATCTGAGGAGATGTTAGTGGGGTTCCAAGACGGCCTTACCGGGGTAAGAAGACCAAGGAAATTCCATGAAAGTTCCAAGACGGCCTTACCGGAGTAAGACGACCAAGGAAAAGCACATGAAGTTCCAAGACAGCCTTACCGAGGTAAGACGACCAAGGAAAAGCACATGAGAATTTGTTTATACTGGACGGATCCAGTTGGGAGCCGGAGCTCAATGTTTATACTGGACGGATCCAGTTAGGAGCCAGAGCTCGATGTTGGAGGGTCGCAGGAATTCCTCATGTGAACGGAATGATTGGCTTTATCCACATCTGCATGCTAAGTGTTGGTGCCTCGAGAGGTGTTGAAATTGAGAGAGTGAGGGGGTCTCTGCTGAGAATCGATGTTCGGGTCAAAGCTTCCCCCAGTGTCGCAGTTCGCGGGTCGCATGGTGTGACCCGATCAGGATTAGGTGCCCCCATCCGAGGCACTTTCCTACTGATGTCTTGTTGGACCGTGAATTGCCTGAGAGCGAAGGAGGTTTTGCTGAACTGTAATATGCGGATTTCATGGGCTCACGGATCACGGGTCGCAGAATGATCGATCTGATGTGTTCCGTTCTGGAGTTTGTATATGCTGAGCTTCGATTATTGGGTCGATGTTGCCCCCGGGTCGCGGGTCGCCTCCTCTGATCCGACCCGGTCCTGGTGAGGACTATTTGTTGCTGCTTGGCTTCAGTGTTATTTTTAGTAAGTTGATAGTTGCGCGCTAATCGGCCTCCATCCATTCGATAGCTAAGTAATCTGCTTCCAATCAAACTAAAGGAAGAAGAAGTTGTCGTGTGTCCCCCTAACTGGCATGCCAAAATGTTATACTAAAATCCAGGCCTAACACCCAAATTGCAGATCACAAAATGCAGAAAATGATAAATAAGAGGAGACACATGAAATTTTTATAGTGGTTCGGCTGTAGATGTAGCCTACGTCCACTTTATAATCTTCTTGTTATATTGACATATTACAAGAATCGGTTATATGCAGACACACAATCCGTGGGTTAATTGAGATTACAAGAGGAGAATTTATGTGTAGAAAGGTGAAAAGTCCTTGCAATTGGTAATGGAAGAGGGTGTCTAGATGTAGGAGAAAGTCTCAGCCAAAACGTCAAAGAGAATCCCCTTAAAATTTCATGTAGAGGTGTATTTATAGCTATAGGAGACCTTCTGGGAAGACCAATTCATGATGGGGTACATGGCACTCGATCCAGAAAAGAAGGAGCAAGACGTGGCAAGAGAGCAGGTCAAAATAGTGCGTGTATCAGCAGGTGCAAGGGTCGGTTTGTGGTCATGGGATTGGATCGTGATATGGGCTTCACGAACCGAGGTCTGATCGTGAGCTGTATGGCGAAGCTGGTGTATCACGAGCGAGTCGTGATGAGGAGGTGTACCACGAACGGGTCATGGTCTGAGGGTGCGCCACAATCCAAGGGGGCCGATCCGATGAAGGGTAAACCGAGGGTGCACCACGAGCTAGAGAGGATGCACGAGTCGTACTCCGATCGTGTGACGCTTCGTCGCCATATCCAGGAAATTGCCAGATTACACCCATTCACGGAAACGGGCGTAACTTTTAAACCGTAAGTCCGATTGAACCAAACCAAAGCTCAAACTGAAGCTAATTCAGAGATCTACAAGAGGTATTAATCCTAGCTCTGTAATTACTGTTTTTGGGCCCAAAAAAGGTCGTCTGATAGGAGTTTCGGGCCTTTCTTTGTTCGTGATTTGACTTTGACCAAATCGCTGCCTATCTTCTGATGTTGTTCTCCATATCCGAGCGCGATGCTTTCCAGATATTCAGTATGACATCTTTTACCAAAAAGTGTGTCAACATGTTTGCCCCCAAGAACATATCTTGCTGGTTGAAGGAAGATGCGTTATAGATAATGTGAGAAATCCAAACCCAGAATGCGACGATCACGCCGGATCGTATTAAGGCCAGAAAACCAATGATCACACGGGATCGTATTAAGGCCAGAGAAATCTAAGAAGACCAGGAGTTTGTACCTACAAGAAAATAAAACAAATAATGCAAGAATGTTTCCTAGATGGCATTAACGGAGTAAACCATTTGAGGAGATGTTAGAGGGGTTCCAAGACGGCCTTACCGGAGTAAGAAGACCAAGGAAATGCCATGAAAGTTCCAAGACGGCCTTATCGGAGTAAGACGACCAAGGAAAAGCACATGAAGTTCCAAGACGGCCTAACCGGGGTAAGGCGACCAAGGAAAAGCACATGAAAATTTGTTTATACTGGACGGATCCAGTTGGGAGCCGGAGCTCAATGTTTACACTGGACGGATCCAGTTAGGAGCCGGAGCTCGCTGTTGGAGGGTCGCAGGAATTCCTCATGTGAACGGAATGATTGACTTTATCCACGTCTGCATGCTAAGTGTTGGTGCCTCGAGAGGCATTGACATTGAGAGAGTGAGGGGGTCTATGCTGAGAATCGACGTTCGGTCGAAGCTGCCTCCAGTGACGCGGTTCGCGGGTCGCATGGTGCGACCCGATCGGGATTAGGTGCCCCCATCCGAGGCACTTTCCTACTGATGTCTTTTTGGACCATGAATTGCTTGAGAGTGAAGGATCTCTTGGTGAACTGTTGTATGCAGATTGCATGAGCTCACGGATCACGGGTCGCAGAATGATTGATCTGATGTGTTCCGTTCCGGAGTTTGTATATGCTGAGCTTCGATTAGCGGGTCGATATTGCCCCCGGGTCGCGGGTTGCCTCCTATGATCCGACCCGGTCCTAGTCAGGGCTATTTGCTGCTGCTTGAGCTTCAGTGTTATTTTTAGAAAGTTGATGGTTGTGCGCTAATCGGCCTTCCATCCATCCGATAGCTAAGTAATCGACTTCCAATCAAGCTAAAAGAAGAAGTTGTCGTGTTTCCCAATACTTGGCGCGCAAAAATGTTATACAAAAATCTGGGCCTAACACCCAAATTGCAGATCACAGAATGTAGAAAATGATAAATAAGAGGAGACACACGAAATTTTTATAGTGGTTCGGCTGTAGATGTAGCCTACGTCCACTATATAATCTTATTGTTATACTGACAGATTACAATAATCAGTTATATGCAGACACACAATCCGTGCGTTAATTGAGATTACAAGAGGAGAATTTATGTGTGGAAAGGTGAAAAGTCCTTGCAATCGGTAATGGCAGAGGCAGTCTAGATGTAGGAGAAAGTCTCAGCCAAAACATCAGAGAGAATCCCCTTAAAATTCCATGTAGAGGTGTAATTATAGTTGTAGGAGACCTTCTGGGAAGACCAATTCATAATGGGGTACGTGGCACTCCATCCGGAAAAGTAGGAGCAAGATGTGGCATGAGAACAGGTCAAAACAGTGCGTGTATCAGCAGGTGCAGGGGTTGGTTCATGGTCCTGGGATCGGATCGTGATATGGGCTTCATGAACCGAGGTCTACTCCGATCATGTGACACTTCGTACTCCGATCATGTGACGCTTCGTCGCTTTATCCAGGAAATTGCCAGATTACACCCATTCACGGAAACTGGTGTAACTTTCAAACCATACGTCCGATTGAGCCAAACCAAAGCTCAAACTGAAGCTAATTCAGAGATCTACAAGAGTTACTAATTTAGGCTCTGTAATTGCTGTTTTCGGGCCTAAAATAGGTCGTCTGATAGGAGTTTCTGGCCTTTCTTTGTTCGTGATGCGACTTTGACCAAATCGCTACCTATCTTCTGATGTTTTTCTCCATATCCGAGCGCGATGCTATCCAGATATTAAATGTGACAGCTTTTACCAAAAAGTGTGTCATCGTGTTTTCCCCCCAGAACATATCTTGCTGGTTGAAGGAAGATGTGTTCAGGGAAATTTGAGAAATCCAAACCCAGAATGCGACGATCACGCCGGATCGTATTAAGTCCAGAAAACCGACGATCGCACGGGAACGTATTAAGGCCAAAAAACCAACGATCGCACGGGATCGTATTAAGGCCATAGAAATCCAAGAAGACTAGGAGTTTGTACCTGCAAGAAGATAAAACAAATAATTCAAGAATATTCCCTAAATGGCCTTATCGCAGTAAACCATCCGAGGTGATGTCAGAGCTGTTCCAAACTGCCTTACCGGAGTAAGACGACCAAGGAAATGCCATGAAAGTTCCAAGACGGCCTTGCCGGAGTAAGACGACCAAGGAAAAGCACATGAAGTTCCAAGACGACCTTGCCAGGGTAAGATGACCAAGGAAAAGCACATGATAATTTGTTTATACAGGACGGATCCAGTTGGGAGCCGGAGCTCAATGTTTACACTGGACGGATCCAGTTAGGAGCCAGGGCTCGACGTTGGAGGGTCGGGGGAATTCCTCATGTGATGGAATGATTGACTTTATCCAAGTCTGCAAGCTAAGTGATGATGCCTCGAGAGGCGTTGAAACTGAGAGAGTGAGAGGGTCTCTATTGATAATGGACGTTCGGGTCAAAGCTGCCCCCAGTGTCACGGTTCGTGGGTCGCATGGTGCGACCCGATCGGGACTAGGTGCCCCCATCCGAGGCACTTTCCTACTGATGTCTTATTGGACTGTGCAAGAGAGTGAAGGAGCTCTTGGTGAACTGTTGTATGCGGATTACATGGGCTCACAGATCATGGGTCGCCGGATGATTGATCTGATGTGTTACATTCTGGAGTTTGTATATGCTGAGCTTCGATTAGCGGGTCGATGTTGCCCCCGGGTCGCGGGTTGCCTCCTCTGATCCGACCCGGTCCTGTTGAGAGCTGTTTGCTGCTGCTTGAGCTTCAGTGTTGTTTTTAGCAAGTTGATGGTTGTGCGCTAATCGGCCTTCCATCCATCCGATAGCTAAGTAATCTGCTTCCAATCAGGCTAAAAGAAGAAGAAGTTGTCGTGTTTCCCCCTACCTGGCGCACCAAAATGTTAGACCAAAATCTGGGCCTAACACCCAAATTGCAGATCACAGAATGCAGAAAATGATAAATAAGAGGTGACACACGAAATTTTTGTAGTGGTTCGGCTGTAGATGTAGCCTACGTCCACTTTATAATCATATTGTTATACTGACAGATTACAAGAATCAGTTATATGCAGACACACAATCCGTGTGTTAATTGAGATTACAAGACGAGAATTAATGTGTAGAAAGGTGCAATGTCCTTGCGATCGATAACAGCAGAGGCCGTCTAGATGTTGGAGAAAGTCTCAGCCAAAACGTCAGAGAGAATCCCCTAAAAATTCCATGTAGATGTGTATTTATAGCTGTAGGAGAGCTTCTGGGAAGACTAATTCGTGATGGGGTACGTGGCACTCGATCTGGAAATGTAGGAGCAAGATGTGGCATGAGAACAGGTCAAAACAGTGCGTGTATCAGCAGGTGCAGGGGTCGGTTCGTGGTCATGAGATCGGATCATGATATGGGCTTTACGAACCGAGGTCTGATCGTGAGCTGTATGGCGAAGCTGGTGTATCACGAGCGGGTCGTGATTAGGAGGTGTACCACGAACGGGTCGTGGTCTTAGGGTGCGCCATGATCCGAGGTGGGCGATCCGATAAAGGGCAAATCGAGGGTGCACCACGAGCCAGAGAGGAAGCACGAGCCGTACTCCGATCGTGTGACGCTTTGTCGCTTTATCTAGGAAATTGCCAGATTACACCCATTCACGGAACCGGGCGTAACTTTTAAAAAGTAAGTCAGATTGAGCCAAACCAAAGCTCAAACTGAAGCTAATTCATAGATCTACAAGAGTTATTAATCTTGGCTCCATAATTGTTGTTTTCGGGCCCAAAAAAGGTCGTCTGATAGGAGTTTCGGGCCTTTCTTTGTTCGTAATGCGACTTTGACCAAATCGCTGCCTATCTTCTGATGTTGTTCTCCATATCCGAGGGCGATGCTATCCAGATATTCAGTGTGAAAGCTTTTACCAAAAGGTATGTCAGCATTTTTGCCCCCAGAACATATCTTGTTGGTTTAAGGAAGATGTGTTCTGGATAATCTGAGAAATCCAAACCCAGAATGCGACGATCACGCCGGATCGTATTAAGGCCAGAAAACCGACGTTCACAGGGGGTCGTATTAAGGCCAGAGAAATCCTAGAAGACTAGGAGTTTGTACCTGCAAGAAGATAAAACAAATAATGCAAGAATATTTCCTAGATGGCCTTACTGGAGTAAACCATCTGAGGAGATGTTAGAGGGGTTCCAAGATAGCCTTACCAGAGTAAGATGACCAAGGAAATGCCATGAAAGTTCCAAGACGGCCTTACCAGAGTAAGACGACCAAGGAAAAGCACATGAAGTTCCAAGACGGCCTTACCTGTGTAAGACAACCAAGGAAAAGCGCATGAGAATTTTTTTATACTGAACGGATCCAGTTGGGAGCCGGAGCTCAATGTTTATACTAGACGGATCCAATTAGGAGCCGGAGCTCGATGTTGGAGGGTCGCGAGAATTCCTCATGTGAGTGGAATGATTGACTTTATCCAAGTCTGCATGCTAAGTGTTGGTGCCTCGAGAGGCGTTGAAATTGAGAGAGTGAGGGGTTCTCTGCTGAGAATCGACGTTCGGGTCAAAGCTGCCCCCAGTGTCGCGGTTCGCAGGTCGCATGGTGCGACCCGATCGGGACTAGGTGCCCCCATCCGAGGCACTTTCCTACTGATGTCTTGTTGGACCGTGAATTGCATGAGAGTGAAGGAGCTTTTGGTGAACTTTTGTATGCGGATTACATGGGCCCACAGGTCATAGGATGCAGAATGATTGATCTGATGTGTTCCATTCTGGAGTTTGTATATGCTGAACATCGATTAACAGGTCGATGTTGCCCCCGGGTCGCGGGTTGCCTCCTCTGCTCCGACCCGGTCCTGGTGGGGGCTCTTTACTGATACTTGAGCTTCAATGTTATTTTTAGCAAGTTGATGGTTGTGCGCTAATCGGCCTTTCATCCATCCGATAGCTAAGTAATCTGCTTCCAATCAGGCTAAAAGAAGAAGAAGTTGTCGTGTTTCCCCCTACCTGGAGGACCAAAATATTAGACCAAAATCTGGGCCTAACACCCAAATTGCTGATAACAAAGGCAGAAAATGATAAATAAGAGGAGACACACGAAATTTTTATAGTGGTTCGGCTGTAGATGTAGCCTACGTCCACTTTATAATCTTATTGTTATACTGACAGTATACAAGAATCAGTTATATGCAGACACACAATCCGTGTGTTGATTGAGATTACAAGAGGAGAATTTATGTGTAGAAGGGTGCAAATTCCTTGCAATCAGTAACGGCAGAGGCTGTCTAGATGTTGGAGAAAGACGCAACCAAAACGTCAGAGATAATCCCCTTAAAATTCCATGTAGAGGTGTATTTATAGCTGTAGGAGAGCTTCTGGGAAGACCAATTCGTGATGGGGTACGTGGCACTCAATCCGGAAAAGTAGGAGCAAGATGTGGCATGAGAACAGGTCAAAACAGTGCGTGTATCAGCAGGTGCAGGAGTCGGTTCGTGGTCATGGGATCGGATCGTGATATGGGCTTCACGAACCGAGGTCTGATCGTGAGCTGTATGGTGAAGCTGGTGTATCACGAGCAGGTCGTGATCAGGAGGTGTACCACGAACGGGTCGTGGTCTTAGGGTATGCCACGATCCGAGGGGGGGTCAATCCGATGAAGGGCAAACCGTGGGTGCACCACGAGCCAGAAAGGATGACGAGCCGTACTCCGATCGTGTAACGCTTCGTCGCTTTATCTAGGAAATTGCCAGATTACACCCATTCATGGAAACGGGCGTAACATTCAAACCGTAAGTCCGATTAAGCCAAACCAAATCTCAAACTGAAGCTAATTCAAAGATCTATAGGATTTATGGATCTGGCTTCATAATTGTTGTTTTCGGGCCCAAAAAAGGTCGTCTGATATGAGTTTCGGGCCTTTTTTTGTTCGTGATGCGACTTTGACTAAATCACTGCTATCTTCTGATGTTGTTCTCCATATCCGAGCGCAATGCTATCTAGATATTTAGTGTGACAGCTGTTACCAAAAAGTTTGTCAACATGTTTGCTCCCCAGAACATATCTTGCTGGTTGAAGGAAGATGTATTCTGGATAATCTGAGAAACCCAAACCCAAAATGCGACGATCACGTCGGATCGTATTAAGGCCAGAAAACCGACGATCACACAGAATCGTATTAAAGCCAGAGAAATCCAAGAAGACTAGGAGTTTGTACCTGCAAGAAGATAAAACAAATAATGCAAGAATATTTCCCATATGGCCTTACCGCAGTAAACCATCCGAGTAGATGTTCGAAAGGTTCCAAGACGGCCTTACCGGAGTAAGACGACCAAGGAAATGCCATGAAAGTTCCAAGACGGCCTTACTGGAGTAAGACGACCAAGGAAAAGCACATGAAGTTCCAAGACAGCCTTACCGGGGTATGACGACCAAGGAAAAGCACATGAGAATTTGTTTATACTGGACGGATCTAGTTGGGAGCCGGAGCTCAATGTTTATACTGGACGGATCCAGTTAGGAGCCGGAGCTCGACGTTGGTGGGTCGCAGGAATTCCACATGTGAATGAAATGATTGACTTTATCCAAGTCTGCATGCTAAGTGTTGGTGCCTCGAGAGGCGTTGAAATTGAGAGAGTGAGGCGATCTCTGCTGAGAATCGACGTTCGGGTCAAAGCTGCCCCCAGTGTCGTGGTTCGCGGGTCGCGTGGTACGACCCGATCGGGACTAGGAGCCCCATCCGAGACACTTTCCGACTGATGTCTTGTTGGACCGTGAATTGAATGAGAGTGGAGGAGCTCTTGGTGAACTGTTGTATGTGGATTACATGGGCTCACGGATTATGGGTCGCAGAATGATTGATCTGATGTGTTCCATTCTGGAGTTTGTATATGCTGAGCTTCGATTAACGGGTTGATGTTGCCCCCGGGGTCGCGGGTTGCCTCCTCTGATCCGACCCGGTCCTGGTGAGGGTTGTTTGCTGCTGCTTGAGCTTCAGTGTTATTTTTAGCAAGTTGATGGTTGATCGGCCTTCCATCCATCCGATATCTAAGTAATCTGCTTCCAATCTAGCTAGAAGATGAAGAAGAAATTGCCGTGTGTCCCCCTACCTGGCGCGCCAAAATGTTATAACAAAATCTGGTCCTAACACCCAAATTGCACAGATCACAGATCATAGAATGCATAAAATGATACATAAGAGGAGACACACATAATTTTTATAGTGGTTCGGCTGTAGATGTAGCCTACGTCCACTTTATAATCTTATTATTATACATACAGATTACAAGAATCAGTTATATGCAGACACACAATCCATGTGTTAATTGAGATTACAAGTGGAGAATTTATGTGTAGAAAGGTGCAAAGTCCTTTCAATCGGTAATGGCAGAGGCTGTCTAGATGTAGGAGAAAGTCTCAGCCGAAAAGTCAAAGAGAATCCGCTTAAAATTCCATGTAGAGGTGTATTTATAGCTGTAGGAGAGCTTATGGGAATACCTGTTTGTGATGGGGTACGTGGCACCCGATCCGGAAAAGTAGGAGTAAGATATGGCATGAGAACAGGTCAAAACAGTGCGTGTATCAGCAGGTGCAGGGGTCGGTTCGTGGTCATGGGATTGGATCATGATATGGGCTTCACGAACCGAGGTCTGATCGTGAGCTGTATGGTGAAGCTGGTGTATCACGAGCGGGTGGTGATCAGGAGGTTTACCACGAACGGGTCGTGGTCTGAGGGTGTGCCATGATCCGAGGGGGGGCGATCCGATGAAGGGTGAACCGAGGGTACACCACGAGCCAGAGAGGATGCACGAGCCGTACTCCGATCGTGTGACGCTTCGTCGCTTTATCCAGGAAATTTCCATATTACACCCATTCACGGAAACGGGTGTAACTTTCAAACCGTAAGTCCGATTGAGCCAAACCAAAGCTCAAACTGAAGCTAATTCAGAGATCTACAAGAATTATGGAGCTTAGGTTTGTATTAGCTATATTCGGGCCCAATAAAGGTCGTATGATAGGAGTTTCTGGCCTTTCTTTATTCGTGATGCTACTTTGACCAAATCGCTGCCTATCTTCTGATGTTGTTCTCCATATCCGAGCGCGATGCTGTCCAGATATTCAGTGTGACAGCTTTTGCCAAAAAGTGTGTCAACAAAATCTTATTTTGATTATTAAATCGATAACTCGATATTTAAACCTATAACATATATATATATATATATATAAATTCAAGTATATTATCAAGTAAGTATTTAAAATGATATTAAATATTTAAAATAAACGGATCAAAAAATCCGGGTCGTTACAGTTATTCTCTAGATTATGGCCCAAAGTCTGTAATCCACAACCCTTTTTATCTTCTTATTGAATTCATTATTGCAATAATATGTTTTACTTAATATGTAATTAAGTATATCCAATTCACATGTTTTCGAATTAACATGTCACTTACCATTTATGATTAAATTTAAATTATTTCATTTCATAAGTTTTCCTCATTCCTTCTCATTTAATCATAATTCCATTTTACATTGTCAATACAACTTATCGTTGTTTACTTATTAACTTAGTTTTATTAACTAAGGCCCATTAATAAGTTTCTCTACCCGTTTATTATAACCTATGTTATAATTCCCTCTTGTCCCTAGGACAAGCCTAAACATTCTTATCAATGGGTTTCAGACTCCCAAACTTACAGATTACTTAATTTATAACTAATTACAATATATTTTCCCCTTTTCTTAACTGGTTTCAAGTTTTCCTCTTCACTGATTACTTAATTTATAATTGGTGTCCCTTGACTCAATTCACCAGTTATCTGATTCCCTTACTAGTTTATTATAACCTAAGTTATAATATTCACTTGTCCCTTGGACAAGTCTACCTATTATACAACATGTTATTTATTTATAATAGGTTATTATCATTCCCTTTTTAAACCATTTACTGTTGCAAACCATTATTCTTCATTCACTGTAATATACATTCCTTATTGTATTAAGGAAAACACTTCATGCACCTTATTAGTTGAATAGAAGGAATCAATGATTTACTTTCGTAACCTATTCCCATCGAAATCCATGGTAGTAAGTAATTTCCTTACTTTTCTTCATTTACTGTGGCTTACTTGCAACAACGTTTTCAAAAATAGGTTATTTAGGGAAATACATCACTTTTCCTTCTTATCACACTAGCTCAGTTCATTACATCCCTTCGTTTCTTATTATCTGAGTTAGAAATTTAATTACCATAATTGCCATTTATTTATATCTTGTTATATACATATATTTATATATATATATACGCACTAGACCTCTCACATTAAGCCTACACTTGTGGACGTTGGATTTGTCGGGCGGGTCCGGGCAGACTTCTACCACAAGTTGACTTAGCCTTGTGTCTTAGCAACATTGCATGTTTTTAATTTTTCACTTAGGCCTCTCATATTAGGTTCAACATTAGTAGCTCCTGGACATGCCAGTCAAGTCCGGGCAGACTTCCGCCACTAATACAACCTAACCTCGTGCCATAAGTGCAGTTACAATTTATAATTGTAATCCTAGGCATATTCATCTTCATTTGTTCAATTCTATGTATATAATCGCACAACCATTCTAATTCGCACAAGTAAGGGCTCTGGTATATAAATGGAACAAATCAATATGTGATATGAATAGTGGTAGTTACTGCCAATATTTTTAACAAGTCTGTAGCATATAAACATTTCCAACATTTCAACTAGTCTTATGTACGAATTTTCAACCATTTATGTTCATATCTGATTGCGCCTCCAAATTAAAGTTCCAAAACATAATATATGTTATGTTCCAAAATCCCATTTCAAATTATGCCCCAAATCCCCATATATGTCGCGTGTCTTTCTACATGTAACTATCTTTATTTAAAATAACATGTAGTTCTCCAATAGTGTATCATTTACCCAATTCATAGGTTCATAAAATGGATCCATACAACGATATTCATTTCTTTTAAACATTCAAGTAAATGTACATCTCAACATATTAACTAATTAAACATATTATCCATTTTAGCGCAGTAATGCATTTCATCAATTTAAACCTTCCAATATGTTCATTATGGGGAATGCCAAACGATAGAGGTACTATTATTCAAGAAATATATTTTAAACCTACTCACCTTTCATGCTTTCCCCAAATTTTGGATTCGATACATTCTATCATCCATGATTTCCTCTTTTCCCTTTAATTTGATTCACAACCTAACGACCATGGATTTATTATTTCATGAAAAGAGAAGGGAAAGAGAAAGAATTTAAATAAATTGGTTCTTAGAAGTTTACCTTGGTTTCATGATTCAATAATCTTTTTATTAATTTAGTTTCTTCTTCTATTTTGTCTAGTAATCGTCTTAGCATATCAATAATAGTGGTAGGGGTCCACTCAAACCCATCGGCTATGCCAAAAAAAAAAAATCTTTTTATTAACGTTGATTCCCTCTTCCAGATCTGAATTCATAAATCTCCTAGGCGAACATTTTAATATTTAGAATAGATTTGAGAAGAGAGAGGGAGAGTAATGGCAGCGTTCCAGCGCAGCCACCGAATTATGAGGCTTAGGTTTAGGTTTAAGGTCTTATTTATGTGTATAGATCAACCAGGACCCTACAATTTGCCCAAAAGCCATCTGAATCATCAAAATATCACAAAATACTAATCTTCCAGAATCTTCCGTAGGTGGGTAGACCCACCTTTGAGTTGGTCGACCCTGGTGTCGACCCACCCTTGAGGGGGTCGACCGACCTGGGCGGGAAATCTGCCGCCTTTTGAAACTTTATATTTTGAACCGATTTTCGAATTTCTGAACCTAATATATATATATATATATGTGTGTGTGTGTGTGTGTGTGTATTCTTCTTAATTTTCAAAAAAAAAAATTCTTCTTGCGCGTATACAAACTTTGAACCATAATAATTTCTTCATACGGTGTCCGATTTATGCAAATCAGGTGTCAATTTTGACTAGAATTTCGAGATGGACGCAATGGCGCAGTCCATTTTACTAAATTCTGAGTATTTAGTTAAGTTATTCTTATTTTATTATCTTGCGTTAAAAATGCGATGTATTACAGGTGGTATTCCACCAAATTGGTGCTAATTACCAAATCTGATAACTCCCGTTCATGTTCGGATTTTCAACTTATTAGTTTGTGCAACTTTTCTAAAAAGGTCATCTATAAGGTGCTAACTTCTAGTCTAGCACCTTATCCCGATCGTCTCATATTGTCCTCTGAGTTAGGCTTTTTCCATGGGTGGCTTATTACGGATAATGTCCTACTAGCTCAGGATCTCATTTCCTATATTGACCGAAAGGTTTGGGGATCTAATGTGGTGATCAAACTCTACATGGCTAAGGTTTACGATCGTTTGTCATGGTTTTTCATTACTATGTTTCTTCGGACTTTCGGTTTCCCTGATCCTTTGATTGACTTGGTCTGGAGGCTCATTTCCAACTGTTGGTTTTCTGTGCTTGTTAACGGTTCAGTGTGACACCTCATGTCCGTTAATGTCACTCTATATAGAATACATTTTGTTTCATGAAGATTTATAGGTAAATAAGAACATAATATTACAAGATAGACATGTAAAATAGTAGGGAATTAAAAACTTCATTTAAATCAAAACATCATGGTCCCAAATATCGAGTTTACATCATAAGTTTGAAATAACCAATTACATTAATAATCTGTCTTGCCAAAATATCAGAGTACAAAATCATAAAACCATATTTCCCTTGCGAAGCCATAAGAGAACTGATAAGAAGTCAAAGCGGTAAATCAATATCCAAAATTCAAGCTAAGCTGAAAGAATCCAAATCAACTCTAAGCACTTCCACCCTGAGAACATGGGGGGAATGGAAGAGAGAGAAAAGGAGACAAAAAGGGTCAGACAGAAAGTCTGGCGAGTCCAGTTTCATTTAAATATAGATAAATAAAAGTACCATGGCAGGTATATAAAAATTGGAAGAACAAGATAATAATAACAAGGACATGTGTGAACTGAGCAAGATAAGATGAATATAATATATTGCGCTTCTTAAATACATTTTTCTGCACCGCATCGATACTAGTGCATCAAAAATAGAATGATCCCTACCAGTACCGTTCCATTACATTTTCTTGATTATTAGGTTACTTGGGTTAATAGCACTCAAGACTTATACGCTCATCATACCCATTTACTTTCCCATGGATTAACCTAATACAATATATGTAGCTATCTCTCAATATTGAGATACACCCCATGGTACCCCACTCGCACGGTCTCCACCATAATGAACATAGTCCCTCATCCTACGCCAGAGTGATGTACGAATCCTTATATAACAATGTTACGTTCCGCATAAATCTGTTGTTACTATGCTACGTAAGTGTACGGACTACCACCTTCCCTCAAGTATACGATACACCACCCAGAGCCGATATGCATATATCTAGACTGTCCCACGCACATACCATTAATTGTAGCTCGATGCCTCAACCGGACATCCTCTAATGTGCACCAAGTTCCATGACAGGGCAATACAAGAAACACAGAACTCTGTCGGGATTTTTCTATATCTGTATTGGGCCGCCTTTAAAAGCCTCAAAGTACAGATATTCCTAGGGTCTGTTTTCACGATGGCTATGGCCTCACCTTGGCCCCTCCCTCAACTAGTAAATACTACAAGAGCTAAATAACTGCCCCTAATAACAAACAATCTAAACATCCATTTGGTGTCTTCCCTCAAACAACCGTACCCCGATAGTGAAAGGTGAAACGGTCTGTTGGTTTTAGGTCTAGTCTTTTAGCAACCCACTGGCTGCCGATGACGGGTATCCGACGATCTGCTATCCTTTTTGGTTGCGTCGTTCGCCTCCTTATTGAGGCAACCGTCGTATCACCCTGGTGTCACCGCGTCACAACATTCTGACTGCATAGCTACTTTTGCAGTCAAGGCCCACCTAGTAGTTACGCGAAGACCCAATCTCTGTGAGCATAGCCCAAAACATCTACCACCACACAGATGACTACTAGGAGCACCTTATGTACCTCAGGAAGCCGCGTGCTTCCCTTTCTGGTCCTTTGGATCTGTTAGAACAATCAGATGAATGTGCGATCCCCCTCGTGCCTTATAGCACCACGATGATCTACCCTGTTGGGTTATTCACCCTTTAACGTGTGGACTGGTTCAAGCGCCTCACTTTAATATGTTGTTAGACCTTATGTTTGAACATTCTTTTACGCGCTTGCCTTACCTCATCAGGTTTTCATTTAACTTGGTTATCCTCATTTATATTGAATTCTTAATCAAGTTACCAATTTCCTTTTGGTTATTAATTTTGGTTGTAAAACTTAACCCATTTAAGCTCATTAATAAGCCCATAACATGTTATTCTCTAGATTATGGCCCAAGGTCTATAATCCACAATCTCTTTAGAATTCTTGTTGGGCTACATCATTACAATAACATGTTCTACTTAATATGTTATTAAGTATATCTCAATTCGCATGTTTCCTAATTAACATGTCACTTACCATTTATGATTAAATACAACTTATTTCATTTTACAAGTTTTCCTCATTCCTTCTTATTTAATCATAATTCCATCTTATCATTGTGTATTTATTAACTTAGTTCTCTTAACTAAGGTTTACTAATAATTTTCCACTCAATAAATAAAACTTATGTTGTCCTCATCCATAGATTTCAGATTCTTGTTCTTGTAAATAACGTAATTTAAAATTAAGTACATCTTATCTCCTTACATAAGTTAGTCTATTCCATTTTTCATTTATTATAACCTAAGTTATAATTTCCACTTGTCCTTAGGACAAGCCTAAACATCTTTTCTTTTCTGTTCATACATGTTAATGCCCCAGACCTCTCACATTAAGTCAACCACTTGTGGATGCTGGATATGTCGGGCGGCTCCGGGCAAACTTAAACCACAATTTTTGACTTAACCTCGTGTCATGGTGTTGTTATGCATTAGACCCCTCACATTAGATTAATCACTTGTTGTCGCTGGATATGTCGGGCGGCTCCGGGCGGACTTATACCACAAGTGCAATCTAACCTCGTGTCCAAGTGTTACTGCGGTTCCATTATTTTAGGCATATTCATATTAATAAATTTCCCTATTCCAAATATAGATTTTCATGCTCCTTTTTAATTCATATTTCATTGTGCGTAATATGCCCCTTTTCCCAGTCATAAATCAAGATATATATATATATATATATATATATCTGTGTGTGTGTGTGTGTGTGTGTATTATGCCCAAATCCGTATTCACATATTTGCTAATTTATGCCCCTAGTTCATATTCACATATTTCAGTACAAGTTATGTCTAAATTCATATTCACATTTATTCCAATTTACGCCCAAATCATATTTTACATTTATTCCAATTTATGCCAAATAATATTTTACATATGTTCCAATTTACGCCCAAATCATATCTTACATATGTTCCAATTTATGCCAAATCATATTTTCCAATGTATGCCTAAATTCATATTCACATTATCCAACACGATATACACCTCCAAATCCATATTCGTGCATTTCCAAATTTTATGCCCCAAATTTATATTCATGTTTTCCAATACAAATTATGCCCCAAAATTATGTCTTTCCCAATCGTCTTCCAATTTCCCACGTTCGCATATTTTAGCGTTAGGCCTAGGCTCGAAGGTGGCCTGGCTATAAAAGTAAAAAAGGAAAAGAGGGAGAGGAAAGAATCAAAACAGGCATAATAACGAATCAGTAATATAATGGTAAAAATAGGCTTAAAAACTAAATAGGCATATTATGACAAGATTAGACATGGTGACGATATAAACATATAAGAACAGATCTGATGAATATGTCATAATAGAACTGATTAGGCACCGAAACAAGATCTAATTTTTATATACATATCAAGATTATAATTTAAATATTTAGATTTAAAAATAGCATGAACTCACAGTGAATAGATGTAACGTACCAAAAATTTTCGACATAGAAAATTCGACATACAACACCACGTCGAGTATTCAAACATCGAAAACGCCGGATAGTCCATGAAAGAAATTAGACGGTGAGAATAGATAAGATAGAAACTTAGAATAGAAGAAGAAGAAAAACACAACATCAGAGTAACACGAACCTCACAGCGGAACAAATAACATATAATATATATAATAACTTTGAAATATAAATCTGTACTTGAATATACATATCATTTCCAAAGTACAACACTTACAACACAGCAGAAATAAACAATAGCTATATGATCCTGAAGCCTCCTGCTCCAACTCTTCAAGTATCTGTAAATCCCGACTACTTGACCGTCCGTATAAAATTGTTCACCCAAGAGTTTAGGGAAAAGAAAACAAAATAAACTCCGGGTTAGTCATGGGACTGGTATGAGTAAAACAGTTTAAAAGAGTTTGAGCCATTAAACAATATCTCATATGACCACGCCGTATAACGGAACGGGTTTTTCCCTTATGAGAATCCAAAATAAACTTTATATCATAACTCATTGATATTATAATAGTGTCTGTTAACCACAATATAATAATCATCTAGCAGAAACGCTTTCATCTCACGTTCTACATATACAGTATACAATCAAAACTCCAAGCACATACTGGGTAATGGATTTCCAACTATGATAAGGTATGGAACCACCTTTCGCTAGTGTACCTCTAGAGAGGAATACACTGGGTTCAACAAGAACATCTTGCAACCTGGACACTCATGACCGACCACTCATTTCACTTGAGTGTATCGAATGTATATCACCAACGGTTGGTATCAGCAACCGTTTCCCGAATGGGACAACATCGACAATAGATTTTTAGAAGTAAATGAAACTCTAGATCAGGTGATTATACACCCTAATAGGTGCGACCTACATAGCCATGTTGTCGGGCCGATTTTTGTCATTTCCTAGTTGTGTGGCTAGAGGCTATGCTTATCTTTTACATTCGACATCTTCATTCACTTAGAATGTCACATCATCGTACCCTTTAAAATCGCAAATTGATTTGTCAAAAAACAACACGGCTATACAGCTAAGGGAAATGAATTCCTCCGCACCAAACATGAATACGTTTGAACAGATCAACTTACGCGATCTATTAGATATACTCTGTTAGACCTTCTTCCATACAAGTTGTCCTGGGACTGGACAAACCGAAGGCACTATTCAGTACATCCATCTTAGGCAATCTTTACCTAAGATTTATACGACAGCCCTTGCACTTTACTCCATCTTCAATTTTCTTTGGCATATATGATTCGCAACGCTTATGCCAATACGGATTGATTCTTCGGATAATAATCCAACCAGCCTGTCCATATTAACAACGTTAAAATGATCAAAATCTTCGATAGTTGGTGAGTTAACTGTCAAAGAAAAATAGATGTGCAAACAACGATATTATTTCCAGATGGAAATTATATCGATCAATCAACATTGAACATTTATCTCTTTAATTCATTTATTTATTCATTTTCCATTTCCTGCTTCCATATATTCAACATTTCTTATTCTCTATACTTAGAAAGTATATGTTATTAATATTGGAAAACATTTCCCTTTCTTGTTTTCTATAATAGAAAACATTTTTTATTCTTATTTGGAAAACATTTCCAAATCTCCTTCATTTGGTTTTAAACAGATGTTTAAATAAACATCGCTATGCCAACACAAACCATTACGCTAATTAACTAAATTCACTTAACCATTCTTCACTATCAAACCTTACCATTCCTTAGTTAAGAAGTAAGTCAATCAAGTTCGGGTATAATTAACTCTCAGACCTTAACTGAACAATGTTTTAACTACAAAATAGTCAAATTTTATCTTTTAAACCTTTAACAATCTTCCTTACGTAACTCTCGGATTTCTATTTACATATCCACTTCTTTATTGAAAACATTGATTATAATGATAACGTTATAATCCCTACTTTCAAAATATCTAACTTCAATTATAACCTTTATTCTTTAATGTGAATAATTAACCTACTCTCATTTATATATAAATAAATAAATCTTGATTTAAAAAAGGAAAGTATAAGTACTTTTCCGAATTCGATATAATTGAATTCGATGTATAACTCTCTTTCAAGTAATCTCTATTTGATTAACTCTTCTTTAAATAACCTATATTCGATTTTCTCTCTTCGAATAACTTATTCGATTAACTCTCTTCGAATAACTTATATTCGATTAACTCACTTCGAATAACTTATATTAGATACACTCACTCTTTCGAATAACTTATATTCGATCTCTTTCTTTCGAATACGCTATATTCGATAATCTCCTTTCTTTCAAATACACTATATTCGATAACCTCCTTTCGAATAACTTATATTTGATAATCTCACTTTCGAATAACTTATATTCGATAATCTCACTTTCGAATAACTAAATTCGATTAACTCCTTTCGATTAAACTAACATCGATAACTCCTTTCGATTAAACTAAAATCGATTATCTCCTTTCGATTAAACTCAAGTCGATTAACTCTTTTCGATTAAACTCAAACCAATTAACTCTTTCCTTTACCTCTATTCGAATAAATATATTCGATTAACTCCTTTGGATTAACTCATTTGGACTAACTTGGTATGATTAACTCCTCTTGAAAAACTTAACTTAATTAACTCTACTTATTTAACCCGACTTGATTAACTCCTATCGAATAACTAATATTCAGTTTAACTCTAATTGAATAACTATGTTTGTTTTAACTTTATCTTGAATAACTATATTCGATTTAACCTCATTTCGAATGACTAGATTCGATTTTCTCCTTTAACTCTATTCGAATAAATTATATTCGATTAACTCCTTCAACTCTATTCGAATAAATTATATTCGATTAACTCCTTCAACTCTATTACTTGACTCAAATCGACTAACTCTGTTCAATTAACTCTAATCAACTAACTCTAATCAACTAACTCTATTTGAATAACTCTATTGATTAAATCCTTTTGATTTACTCCTTTTCGAATAAGGAATATTCGATTCACTCTTCGTTTGTATTCAGTTTCAAATATCAATGTTGAAATCGATTCTTACTTCTCTATATAAGTCCTGACTTATATATTCTATTTATCCAATGATAAATATTTTACTTAATTTACAAAATTTTATTTATAAATTTATCTGCTCCATTTATCTATTTACTTCTTTATATAAGTTCAGACTTATATATCTTTATTTATCCAGTGATAAATATTTTATTTAATTTATAAAATATTATTTATAAATTAAACTTCTTAATTTATCTGTTAAAAACAGATTCTATTCAATAATCTTCTTTAAATCCATAACTTGTATTCCTTTTAATCATTCTATTTATTTAACAAATAAATATTCCTTTTAACATTCTATTTATTTTCTAAATACATATCCCTTTTCACTTCTATTTACTTTCTAAGTAATTATCCTTTTTATCCTTCTATTTACTTTCTAAGTAAATATCCTTTTTATAAAACCCTTTTCGTTTTATAAATATTTCCTTTTTAATCTTATTTATTTCCCAAATAAATATTTCTTTAAATCATCTATTTATTTTATAAATAAATATTTCTTTTTATATAATCTTTCGATTTTATAAATATTTCTTTTCCAATATAACCTTGAAAATTTCCTTTAATATTTATTCTAATTAAATGCACAGTTTGAAATCTTCCTTCTTTATAAAATCTTTCGATTTTATATAATATTTTATTTCAGTATTTCTTCTGGTATTTAACAGTACGAAAAAACAAGACCATTGTCACTATAATCAATCTCATATTATACATCACATGATATAATAGAATATATGAACAAAAATAGTATTATAAATATTAAGGAACCCAGTTGGGTCCTTCCAACCCGTTTCCCTGCATCACAGATGTTAAACAACACGAATATAAAATATTCTGATAAACAAAATCAATATTCGATTAACGATTTATATATATCGTTATCAATATTTTCAGCTAATAAATTAATAGTTAAATCCAAAAGAGTTAACATACATCAATCAACAGATAATTATCTGTTCTAAGAATACGTTATAAAAATATAACTGTTCAGAGTTGGTGAGTTTTACTCACTTTGGCAAATCATCGTTAAAGAATGGTAAACTATTTTTTTGATTTGAATCAAAGAATTTATTTCGCCATAAATTCAAAAGAACTCCAATCCACTCCCAGTCAGTCCAATTTGGTAGTCGTCGTCCATACGATCCCAATGCGACCAGTTTCGTTGAATTTCGTTTCCATAGGACAAAGTTATGATGATTTAAAGTTAACGTACATTTAATTAAATTAAAACTTAAAATTTAAATTGTAAATGGGCCTTCACCCCTTCCATTCTCCAGCCCAACCCGTGTACATCCAAGCCCGTTCCAAATGTCTTCCTCCTCCAGTAATACACGACGCATCCTCCTCTCCTTCACATCTCCATTACCGTATCTCCTTCCTCACCTAACTCCTCCATTGCTCAACTATCATCAAAACAGAAAACACTACACTACTCTCCTACAAAATCTTCATCTTCTCCACCAAACATCTTCCAACTCGGCTTCCTCATGCTGACCGCGTCGAACAGCCTCCACCCTGCCAGGTGCAACATCCATCCTGACCGAATACCTCTAAAAATCACAAACTCTTCGAATTTCTATGCTGAATCCCAATATACTAACCATAACATGAATTGACGCTTGTATGCTTCAAAATTTCGAAACCTAGACTCAAAAACCCGACGTTGTACAGTTTTGCATCGAACCAATCCTTCGCCGAACACAACAAAACATATATGAGAGTGAAGAGCAGCAAAAGAGGAATTCAAATATATATAGATACTGATTCATCGATTTTTGTTTGATTGATGGAGGATTTTAGAAGTTTGGATTTTCACATTTATCTTTACTGTGTGACGGCGGAATTTCATTTACCGAAGGAATGAGGTAAATTAGGTTTAGAGGAAGTAAAGATTATTTATAAAGAAGATTTAATATATATTTTATTCGAATATTATATTACTTTATACTCTTACGCTATTTGTATTTATCATTAAAAATTCCTGTGATCACATACCATACCCAAAAATCATGAAACTGGACATGCAGCTACAGTTTGACATTACGGTCCCAACGAAACTAGTTTCATTCAATTCCGACTCCGTTTGCTCACACAGCATATTTTTAACCATCAAAATACTGACTGTTTTTCACATTAAAATCCCATACGGCGGCACACTGGCTTTAAAAATCATGAAAATTGAAATCTAGCAATAATTTAACATTACGAATCCAACAAAACTAGTTTCATCAAATTCTGAGGTCATTTGCAAAATTTGCTATTTTTAAAGCCCTAAATAACCCTTTTAAATATATAAATATATTTAAAAACAATTAAATTTAATATTCAAAAATAAATATTATCGTATATATTCACATACGATATCATACAGCTCTAGAATATTCCTATATGAATTTCTAACTTGATATTTCAAATCCCGTTTAAATCGATATTCGATTTATAATGAAATTCCTTTTATATATCGTTATAAATTATAAAGGAATTTCCACAGCGACTTTTCTAAAATTTGATTTGGACATAAGTCAAATCTACACAACGAAATCTCAATTTTTCTCTTCCATTAGAAATATATACTTCACCAGCTCCTAACGTATCTTGTTTCACAGAAATCCATTTAAAATGGACCCTGTATATTCAATTGAAGTTCGAATCACCAAATAGCGAACTGCCACGCCATTTCGAGCTCGATTATATTTATAATATAATTAATACGTTCATTTATCGTATATATAATATATTCATTAATAAAATTCAACTCTAAACTGAATTATATATTATAAATTGTCCAGTTCACATTATATTGTGAATTCCACTAATTCTGATTATTTCAAAATTAAATATATTATTTAATTATTATTTTAACTAAATATTCAAAGGTATTTAATTTAAACCATTTTAAATTACCAAACCATATTTTAAATAATTAAATTAATTAATTATTCGACCGTAAAAATACGGGACGGTATATTCTTCCCCACTTAAAATAATTTCGTCCTCGAAATTGCTAAGGTAGAAAACAACCCTATTAACTGGTTAGAACTTATTTGTTCACTTATTAACTTCAGTTTCAACTGAACAAATTTAATTTCAATTAAATTATTAATTTATTCTTATTAACGAAAATTTTCAAAAATCCGAAAAATTTTCTAATACCTTAACTTTTCAAAAAAAATCGCCAGCACCTCCTTTGTACTGGTCAATAGCTCAAACTCCAACTCGCCGTTTTAGGCCTTCTTCAACCCAAAAGAAAATCAAATAGCCAAGCAGCTTGCCAAACAGGCTCATAAATCACATGCTTATACAAAATATAAACTTGTACCTTTTTGTTGGCATACCATTATATCTTTTCCTTTCATTACCAACAATTCAGCATATACCAATGCACTCCAATCAATCTCTAATCGATTTAACCTCAAATCCAATCATTCGCTTATATCCAAGCCAAATTTCAATCAAACTCCAATATCCAATTTCAAACTATTAACCTATCAAATCAATTTCATTCCAGACTATTCTATAATCAAATCCAGTTTTATTTAACCCAGTTCAAGTTAAATTCTAATTTATGTATACGCCTTTACCATTTCAATCTATTTAACTTCATAAGTTAAATTTAAATTCCAGAATTTAAATTCCTGGGTTTATTTCAAATCAATTTGAAATCATAATACCAATTCAAAAACTTTTGAATTTCTAAACAACTTGTTTCCTCAAAACAATTCAAAAACAAAATCTTTGGTAGTAATCCATCACTTAGAAACTCGAAAATGAACACTGATGATGTGGCCACACTCATCAGAGTTATTTCCCAATGATCGAAGTGAGTTCAATACTATATCACTTTCAAAACCATATCTAAACAGTTCTATTTTGAAATCCATTTTCAAAATACTATTCCCAATGTTTGTAAACCCATTTAAAATCTCCAAGGTTTTTAAAATTCTCATATATTATAGTTATATGAATTCTACTTGGTTATTTATATAACCATTTCAACTAAAATCTTACTCGATTATAATAACAACCAATATATCCAATATATTATAATTCCAATATATATATCTTCTCTATATCGAAATATACTTTGGGTAAACTTATTTTCATTTATCCTCTTTTCAAAACATATCGTGTCAACCCATCGTATTCGATTGTTTAGAAACACCTATCGATATTGTGATGCCCACCATCGACCAGAATCTATAAACCACTCAATCAATAAATCTCCACACTATAAAATAAATTTTTATATCAAATAACAAATATGTGCTCATATATATATACACACACACACTCAAACTCAATCTAGGGTATTACTAACCCCATCTCTACAGAGTTACGTCATAGAGCCAAGGTAATTCACTAAGCCTTAAGCTCTGATAACACTATAACGTACCGAAAATTTTCGAATTAGAAAATTCAACAAACAACACCATGTAGAGTATTCAAACATCGAAAACGCCGGATAGTCCATAAAATAAATTAAAGGGTGAGAATAGATAAGATAGAAACTTAGAATAGAAGAAGAAGAAGAAGAACACAACATCAGAGTAACACGAACCTCACAGCGGAACGAATAACATATAATATATATCATAACTTTGAAATAAAAATCTGTACTTGAATATACATATCATTTCCAAAGTACAACAATTACAAAATAGCGGAAGTAAACAATAGCTATATGATCCTGAAGCCTCCTGCTCCAGCTCTTCAAGTATCTGTAAATCCCTACTACCTGACTACACATATAAAATTGGGCACCCAAGAGTTTAGGGAAAACAAAACAAAATAAACTCCGGGTCAGTCATGGGACTGGTGTGGCTAAAAATGTTTTAGCCATTAAACAATATCTCATAAGACCACGTCGTATAACGGAACGTATTTTTCCCTTATGAGAATCCAAAATAAACTTTATATCAAAACTCATTGATATTATAATAGTGTCTATCAACCACAATATAATAATTATATAGCAGAAACGCTTTCATCTCACGTTATACATATATAGTATACAATCAAAACCGCAATCACGTATTGGGTAATGGATTTCCAACTATGACAAGTTATGGAACCACCTTTCGCTAGTGTACCTCTAGATAGGAATACACTGGGTTCAACAAGAACATCTTGCAACCCGGCCATACATGACCGCCCACTCATTTCGCTTGAGTGTATAGAATGTATATCACCAATGGTTGGGATCAACAACCGTTTCCCGAATGGGACAGCATCGACAATAGATTTTTTGAAGTAAATGAAACTCTAGAACAGGTGATTATACACCCTAATAGGTGCGACCTACATAGCCATGTTGCCTACCCAATTTTTGTCATTTCACAGTTGTGAGGCTAGAGGCTACGCTTATCTTTTACATGCCACATCTTCATTTACTTAGAATGTCACATCTTCATACCCTTTAAAATCACAAATTGATTTATCGAAAAATAACACGGGTATACAGCTAAGAGAAACGAATTCCTCCGCCATCAAACGTGAATACGTTTGAATAGATCAACTTAGGCGATCTATTAGATATATTCTGTCAGACCTTCTTCCATACAAGTTGTCCTGGGACTGGACAAACCGAAGGAACTATTCAATACATCCATCTTAGGCTATCTTTACCTAAGATTTATACAACAGCCCTTGCACTTTACTCTGTCTTCAATTTTCTTTAGCATATATGATTCGCAACGCTTATGCCAATACGGAGTAGTTCTTCGGATAATAATCCAACATGTCTCTCCATATTAACAACGTTAAAATTGTCAAAAACATCGACAGTCGGTGAGTTAACTATCAAAGAAAAACAGGTGTGCAAACAATGATATTATTTTCAGAAGGAAATTATATCGATCAATCATCATTGAACATTTATCTCTTTAATTCATTTATTTATTCATTTTCCATTTCCTACTTCCATATATTTAACATTTCTTATTCTCTATGCTTAGAAAATATACGTTATTAACATTGGAAAACATTTCCCTTTCTTGTTTTCTATATTAGAAAACATTTCTGATTCTTATTTAGAAAACATTTCTTATTCTTATTTGGAAAACATTTCCAAATCTCTTTCATTTGGTTTTAAACAGATGTTTAAATAAACATCGCTATGCCAACACAAACCATTACGCTCATTAACTAAATTCACTTAACCACTCTTCACTATCAAACCTTACCATTCTTTAGTTAAGAAGGAAGTCAATCAAGTTGGGGTATAATTACCTCTCAGGCCTTAATTGAATAATGTTTTAACTTCGAAATAGTCAAAGTTTATCTTTTAAACCTTTAACAATCTTCCTTATATAACTCTCGGATATCTATTTACGTATACACTTCTTTATTGAAAACATTGATTATAATGATAACGTTATAATCCCTACTTTCGAAATATCTAACTTCAATTATAACATTTATTCTTTAATGTGAATAATTAACCTACTCTCATTTATTTATAAATAAATAAATCTTGATTTAAAAACCGGAAAGTATAAGTACTTTTCCAAATTCGATATAATTGAATTCGATGTATAACTCTCTTTCGAGTAATCTCTATTTGACTAACTCTTCTTCAAATAACCTATATTCGATTTTCTCTCTTCGAATAACTTATTCGATTAACTCTCTTCGAATAACTTATATTCGATTAACTCACTTCGAATAACTTATATTCGATGAACTCACTCTTTGAAATAACTTATATTCGATCCCTTTCTTTCGAATACGTTGTATTCGATAATCTCCTTTCTTTCAAATACACTATATTCTATAACCTCCTTTCGAGTAACTTATATTCGATAATCTCACTTTCGAATAACTAAATTCGATTAACTCCTTTCGATTAAACTAACATCGATTAACTCCTTTCAATTAAACTCAAATCAATTAACACTTTTCGATTAAACTCAAATTGATTAGCTCTTTCCTTTAACTCTTTTCAAATAAATTATATTCGATTAAGTCTTTGGACTAACTCATTTGGATTTACTCGGTTTGATTAACTCCTCTTGACTAACTTAACTTAATTAACTCGACTTATTTAACTCGATTTGATTAACTCCTTTCGAATAACTAATATTCGATTTAACTCTAATTGAATAACTATGTTTGTTAACTCTATCTCGAATAACTATATTCGATTTAACCTCATTTTGAATGACTAGATTCGATTTTGTCCTTTAACTCTATTCGAATAAATTATATTCGATTAATTCCTTCAACTCTATTCGAATAATTATATTCGATTAACTCCTTCAACTCTATTGGTTAACTCAAATCGACTGACTCTATTCAATTTACTCTAATCAACTAACTCTAATCAACTAACTCTATTTGAATAACTCTATTGATTAAATCCTTTTGATTTACTCCTTTTCGAATAAGGAATATTCGATTCACTCTTCGTCTATATTCAGTTTCAAATATTGATGTTGAAATCGATTCTTACTTCTCTATAGAAGTCCTGACTTATATATTCTATTTATCCAATGATAAATATTTTACTTAATTTATAAAATATTATTTATAAATTTATCTACTCCATTTATGTGTTTACTTCTTTATATAAGTTCAGACTTATATATCTTTATTTATCCAATGATAAATATTTTATTTAATTTATAAAATATTATTTATAAATTAAGCTTCTCAATTTGTCTGTTAAAAACAGATTCTATTCAATAATCTTCTTTAAATCCATAACTCGTATTCCTTTTAATCATTCTATTTATTTAAAAAATAAATATTCCTTTTAACATTCTATTTATTTTCTAAATACATTTCCCTTTTCACTTCTATTTACTTTCTAATTAAATATCCTTGTTATCCTTCTATTTACTTTCTAAGTAAATATCCTTTTTATAAAACCCTTTTCGTTTTATAAATATTTCCTTTTTAATCTTATTTATTTCCCAAATAAATATTTCTTTAACTCTTCTATTTATTTTCTAAATAAATATTTCTTTTTATAAAATATTTCGATTTTATAAATATTTCTGTTTCAATATAACCTTGAAAATTTCCTTTAATATTTATTCTAATTAAATGCACAGTTTCAAATCTACCTTCTATATAAAATCTTTCGATTTTATATAATATTTTATTTCAATATTTCTTCTGGTATTTAACAGTACCAAATAACAAGACCATTGTCACTATAACCAATCTCAGATTATACATCACATCATATAGCACAATATATGAACAAAAACAGTATTATAAATATTGAGGAACCCACTTGGGTCCCTCCAACCTGTTTTCCTTCATCACAGATGTTAAACAACACAAATATAAAATATTCTAATAAACAGAATGTGACGACCCCATTTCCCATACAGACGGAGACAAGGGTAATCCTTGGAATATAACACATAAACAAATAATAGCAGAACAGAATTAAATAAATACACCAGAAAATGAATAATAGAATATACTGGATAAACGTAATCATCAGAGTTACACAGTATACAGGATCATACTTAGTACAAATACAGTTCAGCTATACATAAATGTCTACAGCAGAAACAAACAAAATATGTACAATAGGAGCTGAACAGCATAAAAAGAGATAAATAATAGAATCCATCTTCAGCTCCAGCTATCCAGAAAGGGCCAGCTAAACCTGAATACAAGGTTGCCCGTGTAGAAAAAGGGGCACCCGAGTTTGAAAGTGAAACAATCTACGAGTCAGTCAAAGGACAGGTATGAGAAATCTACTCAACACATTTATAATATGGCTAATCATAGGACCACGCCACTTTCGTGGAACGGGTTTACTCCATTGGATTGCCAGTGCTTTAAAAACAATTTTTCTTTTAAACATCGCAATGCTTTTTATAAAAATGAAGCCATTATAAGACTTAGTTCCCATCACACAATGCAACGCAAACCGAAGGATAGAGTTTTTACCTTATAACGACCAATATATGCTTGATACGAATAAAACAAAGGCATTTGATATTATTGCTAGTGTTTATATGTTTTGAAAGCTATTTCAAATCATAACTATCAATCATAGATGGCATTAATGCCCCCATTCCACTATGTTGCCATATATAGGTATATAATCAAAATCGCACAGTCACGTATTTGGAAATTGGATTTCCGTCATGAACCAAGGAAAAAGATAGTCCATACCGAATTCGAGATGCTCTAGCCTGTTTCTCAGGATCAGAGCTCGAGTGACCCTAGAATCGTCAGGGTCGGTCCACCGATGTGGATTAAAATTCCTGAATACTGCGTTTCCCTGCCCTATGGGGCGTTAATGAGCCAACGAATGACTCCATCGGTCCCGTATCGACCGATATATCCGAGGCGCCTCGCTATCCATCATCCACATAAGTAAAATGTCAGGCCGTGTAAAAACACCGACACAACTCCTAGCTAGAAAGAAACACATGCCCTCCCTGAGGTCCTTCTCCCGTTTCTGGTTCATACCGGGGTGTGAGGCTCACGAATTTACTTTATACACAAAGCTACGCCACACAGGCGGTGCTTTGATCATCTCCACAAGACTTTGCTTTTCAACAGAAGCCCTGATCATTTGCCACTTAGGCATGCCACACTAGCAATTCATGCCATGCGACTGATGTCCATCGATATACAGCCTCTGAGCTCGTGCATTTCAGAGAAGGGCGTTAAGCAAAAGAATAAATTTTCCGCTGCCAAACAGATGTATATTTAATAGAGATCAATCAACACAGAATAAAATCCAATGTCAGACACACAGTCCATTTACAAGTCCGTTCTGGGTCTGAACGAAACCGAGGGCACTATATACCTCGCAAACCCATCGACCATCACGTACGTCTGGACGATCACCACTCATTATCCGTATTTCGGGATGCCTCCCAATCAGGACCTTGGTTACCATCCAAACGAGGTAAAGATCTCCGGTCTTCGACCATCGTCTTCATCTTCTATTTCTAATCGTCGATTCAGTTATTCAGAATAGGATAAACCCGGTCTTTCTGAGCAACTCGCGTATATAATAAACAAGTGCAACACTGACATACACACACATCATTTCAATTCATTAGTCACTAACTGTCAATCAGTAAGAGAACGATTTCCCAAATATTAACTCCGAAGGCCGAAACCAACATCAGATCAACACCCAGGAAACCATTCGACTTAGCCAACCTTCAGTTAATTTCTAAATTTCACATCTATATCGCTTATAATATTTTATAACGATTTATCGCTATTTTTATTTATTTTAAAATAGCCAATTTATTCAAAACGACGCTTCGGGCCATAACGCGGCCGTGGCGCTGTTTTTCTTCAGATTTGATTTACACATATCTGAAAATATAACCGTTGGATCTTCACAAAATTTACATCATTAGAAAGATTTTTTCAAAATGAATCCAACGGTTCCAGTTTCGGGAAAATCCGACGGTCGAATCTCCCGGTATAATCATTTTTAAGTTTTGATTTCAAAATACGAACTACAGCGTCGTTTTTCGATTATATATTTACATTTATATATATATATATATATATATATATATATATATATAATCGATTCTGGCGCTGTTTTTCTTTAGATTTGAATTAAACATTCCAGACAATCCAACCATTGGATTTTTACAAAGTTGGTGCCGTTGGATAGATATTTCCAAAGAGAACCCAACGGTTGCGATTTCAGGAAAATCCAATGGTCGGATCTCTCGGTATAATCGTTTGAAATCACGGTTTCAAAATACGAACTGCAGCGTCGTTATTCGATATATTTCAATTCTATTATATATATATATATATATATATCGATTCTTCGATTTCAAAAACTATATTCTTTTCATACATTTGATAAAAATGATATTTTTAACTAATAGTCTTCTATTTCAACACTTCACTATTTTTAACAATTCATTTATATAATAAAAATGTGATTTCTATTGTAAAACAATTCATTTCAAAACACTATTATTTTATATAGTTCATATAGGTAATAAAGGTATGATTTTTATTATAAAACAATTTCTTTCAAAACGAGATCATTTTATATAGTTCATATCGATGATAAAAATAGGATTTTTATTATAAAACAATTTCTTTCAAAATATGAATACCATTCAACACATGAATTTCAATTCAACAAATGAATTTCGATTCAACACATGAAAGTTTTCTATAGTTTATATATCGATAAAAAGGTGATTTTTATATTTAAAACACGAATACCATTCAACACATGAATTTTAATTCAACGAATGAATATCGATTCAACACATGAAGGTTTTCTATAGTTTCTATATATAGATAAAAAGGTGATTTTTATATTTAAAACACGAATACCATTCAACACATGAATTTCAATTCAACGAATGAATATCGATTCAACACATGAAGGTTTTCTATAGTTTATATATATAGATAAAAATGTGATTTTTATGTTTAAAACACAAATACCATTCAACACATGAATTTCTATCCAACGAATGAATATCGACTCAACACATGAAGGTTTTCTATTCAACGAATAAATATAGTTTCAACAAATGAAAGTAATTCAAACACATGAATATTATTCAAAATTTCGGCAGCATAACGTCAGGGTAGTTAAAACCGGGACCGTCCCTAGTACGGCTCCTCGCTCTACCTTAAAACCTCGCGGTTTTTGATAATGGGGAATCATGCATCTAGTTCGCATGTAGGCGGCATGTATATTTATTTCATTTCCACAAACTAATCCTATGTGGTTTCAACCAAATATTTCTCAACCACAAACGGGTATTTTTCAACCACAATCAATCAATATCAACCACAAACAATTCCAATCAACCATTCGCTATCAATCAATTTTTCACACCAATCACAACCAATAAATATCGTCCATGGTTTGTAGACGAGGGGCGTATATATATATATATATATATATATATATATATATATATATATATAGCATTTCACTTTTATTTCAACAAATATATAATTTTTACAACGCATATACAACTTATACACCGAACGTACAACTTATACAACGCTTATACAAGAGGTGTACAACGCTTATATAACTCATACATCAATTATATAATTTATACATCATCGTTTTCCATATCGTTTATAAATTAGAAATCTCACATTGGGTTCCACTCCACCAAAAATAGCAGAAGGCTCAGAAAAATATGCGGTCTCTTCTAAAATGTAGAAGACACACGAGTCCACTGTCTCTTGTTTCAATGAATTTTGTCGAGAAACGAAAAGGATATGATTTTTAGAAGTTTGCAAGGCTTAAAAGTGTTATTTTCAATTCAGAATAATCAAAGGCGTACCTCAGCAGTTGGGTTCGAAACTAGGTTTTAGGATTTCTTTCAATCCGTGAAGTTGCTGCTCGATTGGAGGATACAGCGTCAAAGACCCTCGAACGGCGTGCAGATTGAGGTAGGTGGGGCCCCTTGCGACAGCGCGATGGAGGAGAAATCTCGCCTGAGGCGGCGCAACTTCCTGGCCCTGGATCTCGACGTACACGAAGCGAGGAGGGGCGTAGGTGGTATGGATTTGAAGAGGGGAGGGAGGCGAACAAACAACCCAACTGGAGGGGGTGGCGAAAACGCCTGTGGCGGCGACGATTCGGTCGGGAAGGAAGGAGCGACGGTCGTCGTCCATATCGAGAGAGGGAGCGGGTTTTTTGAGGATTTTTTTTATAAAAAATCTGATTGGCCGGTGGTTATATAATTTCAAAAATACCCCCTTTCACACACGAACTCCAATCCAAACCCAACGACTGTCGTCCCTAGCTAAATACCCCCATTCCGAACACAATAGTATATGTTTTGTAGGCCCGTTCGACTGTTTCAGTCAGTTTTCATTCAATTTAAAATATATATCATTCAATATTCGATTTGAACGTACATTTCAATTTGCCAGGGCCACATACTAATTCGAAAAATTCCAGAAAAATAAATCTAGCTATGTTTTGACGATACGGTCCCAACAGAACTAGTTTCGTCGAATTCTGAGACCGTTTGCAAAAAGGCCCATTTCTGGTCGATCCAATTTAACTATAATTGACTAAAACACGTTTTCCTTTGCCACGCTCACATACTAGCTTCAAAAATTATGAAATTTGAAACCTAGCAATAACTTCACATCCCGGATCCAACAAAAGTGGTTTCGTCGAATTCCGAGGTCGTTTGCAAAATGGCCAATTTCACGGGCTATATAAATTCCATAGCGACCTTTCTGAAAATGCATTTGGCCATAACTTTTGCTTCCCGCTATGAAACTTCGATTTTTCAGATTTGTTAGAAAGGTATTCACTAACAGATTTAAATATTTTTGGTTTCACTCAAATCCGTTATGTTTTGCACTCGGTACAGTCCGACAAAGTTTGAATTCAAATTTCGAAACTACCGCGCAATTTCAGGCCTTGTTTATAATTAGAATTAATTATATTCCTATTCAAGCGCCGATTCAAACTCACTTTTCATTGCTATTATTTAAAATGTTTATTTAAAATATTTAAAATCCATTATTTCAGCCAATTTAAAATTTTTAAATTGGTTCAGATTTTCTGGGTCGTTACACAGAATCAATATTCAATTAACGATTTATATATATATCGTTATCTATATTTTCAACCAATAAATTAACAGTTAAATCCAAAACAATTAACACACGTCAATCAAAAGATAATTATCAGTTCTAAGAATACGTTATAAAAATATAACTGTTCAAAGTTGGTGAGTTTTACTCACTTTGGCAGTTCCTCGATAAAGAACGATAAGCTATTTGTTTGATTTGAATCAAACAATTTATTTTGCCATAAATTCAAACGAGCTCCAATCTCCTCCCAATCAGTCCCATTTGGTAGTCGTTGTCCACATGATCCCAATGCGACCAGTTTCGCTGAATTTCGTTTCTGTATGGAAAAGTTATGATGATAAAAAGTTAACGTACATTTAATTAAATTAAAATTTGAAATTTAAATTGTAAATGGGCCTTCACCTCTTCCATTCTCCAGCCCAACCCGTGTACACCCAAGGCCGTTCCACACTTCTACCTCCTCCAGTAATACACAACGCATCCTCCTCTCCTTCACATCTCCAGTACCGTATCTCCTTCCTCACCTAACTCCTCCATTGCTCAACTATCATCAAAACAGAAAACACTACACTACTCTCCTACAAAATCTCCATCTCCTCCACCCAACATCTTCCAACTCGACCTCCTCATGTTGACCACATCGAACAACCTCCACCCTGCTAGGTGCGACATCCATCCTGACCGAATACCCCCAAAAAATCACAAACTCTTCGATTTTCTACGCTGAATCCCAATATGCTAACCATAACATGAATTGATGCTTGTATCCTTCGATTTTTCGAACCCTAGACTCGAAAACCCGATGCTGTACAGTTTTGCATTGAACCAATCCTTCACCGAACACAACAAAACATATATGAGAGTGAAGAGCAGCAAAAGAGGAGCTCAAATATATATAGATACTGATTTATCGATTTTTGTTTGATTTATGGAGGATTTTAGAAGTTTGGATTTTTCACATTTTTCTTTTCTGTGTGACGGCAGAATTTCATTTACCAAAGGAATGAGGTAAATTAGGTTTAGAGGAAGTAAAGTTTATTTATAGAGAAGATTTAATATATTTTTTATTCGAATATTATATTAATTTATACTACTACGCTATTTGTATTTATCATTAAAAATTCCTGTGATCACATACGATATCCAAAAATCATGAAACTGGACATGCAGCTACAGTTCGACATTACGATCCCAATGAAACTGGTTTCGTCGAATTCCGACTCCGTTTGCCCACAGCGTATTTTTAACCATCAAAATACTGATTGTTTTTCACATTAAAATCCCGTACGGCCACACACTGACTTTAGAAATCACATAAATTGAAATCTAGTAATAATTTAACATTACGAATCTAACAAAATTAGTTTCGTTGATTTCTGAGGTCGTTTGCAAAATTGGCTATTTTTAAAGCCTTAAATAACCCTTTTAAATATATAAATATATTTAAAAACATTTAAATTTAATATTTAAAAATAAATATTATCGTATATATCCACATACGATATCATACAGCTCTAGAATATTCCTATATGAATTTCTAACTTGATATTTCAAATCCCGATTAAATCGATATTTGATTTATAATGAAATTCCTTTTATATATCGTTATAAATTATAAAGGAATTTTCACAGTGACTTTTCTAAAATTTGATTTGGACATAAGTCAAAATCTAGACTATGAAATCTTGATTTTTCTCTTCCATTAGAAAAATATACTTCACCAGCACCTAACATTTCTTGTTTCACAGAAATCCGATTTAAAATGGACCATGTATATTCAATTCAAGTTCGAATCGCCAAATAGCGAACTGCCGGGCCATTTCGTGCTTGATTATATTTATAATATAATTAATACATTCAACTGTAGTTTATATAATATATTCATTAATATAATTCAACTCTAAACTGAATTATATATTACAAATTGTCCAGTCCACATTATATTGTGAATTCCACTAATTCTAATTATTTCAGAATCAAATATATTATTTTAATTAAATATTCAAAGTTAAACCATTTTAAATTACCAAACCATATTTTAAATAATTAAATAAATTAATTATTTGACCATTAAAATACGCGATGTTATAATAGATCTAAGGAAATGGATCCAAATTACTGCGAAGAACACGTTGGATTTGTTGTTGTAGTCATCGTTGAATTTGTATAATGTTTGTTGAATTGGATTTGGAGAGGAAAGCCATTCAATCTACTTGCAGCAGAGCTCCGCTATCGCCACCATTTTTTAGATGAATAAAACCTAGGTTTAGGGTCCTTTATATAGCCTAGAACTAATGAGTCTAGCCTCGAAATCGGTCCAAGTTTAGAAAAACCTATTCTTCCCAGATCTGCAGGGGGTCGACCCCCTTCTTGGGTGTCGACCCCAAAGAGCATGGGTCGACCCCGAGGTCGACCTAGCGGGGTCTCGGTTCGACCTCATATGGTCGGCCTTTCCGTGTTTCATGCGCCGGATTTTCGGATTTCTGATTTTTGAATATTTTTGAATATATGTTTATATATCTTCCTTATATGCATACAAACTTCAAGCCTTAATAACTTCCTCATACGGAGTCCGTTTTACGCAAATTTGGTGTCTATCTTGACCAGGATTTCGAGGCGGATACAATGGCGCAGTTTGTTTTACTTAACAATGTATTTCAAATTAATTATTCTTTAATTTATCATCTTTTAACGCCGTTAAAATTACAGGGTGTTAGATTCTCCTCTACTCAAAGGATTGCGTCCCAAAATCTCTATGTTCAGAAGAATGTATATCCTAATATCCAACAATCATACATTCATCTAGAAATCGCAGGCATCCATTGTCCTTAATGAATTTCTAATGCTTTTATGAACAATGCAATATTGTGTGTATATGTTCGTAAACTAATGCAAAAGATCAGGAGGTCTACTTATTCAGTTGACCTCCTTAATGCAATATATGTTTGTGTCATGCAAACAAAATGTATGCAAAACATCCTAATGCATGTAAGTTCTATATAAGGGCACAATCATCCATCCAAATGCAACATCAATGTAACAATACACCCATTTTCATCAATAAAAATTTAAAATGTACAAACATCCATATGCAATATGCAAGTGATTGAGATGATCTAGTGCCTATTATGTGTGTATATGCATCCCCAAGCTATCGCTAGCAAAACTTGCATCCACCAAACACATGTTTACATTCATTAGTTTTCTTCCTAAAGACTTGATCGATAGGAGATATTCAAATGATAAATAAAAGTATTAATTCGAAGCTTGGAAAAAGAAGTTAAGAACATATTATCGAAAAGGAATGGATATGAAGCACAAATCTTATCTTCAGCCTCCCAAGTAGCATCCTCGCGATCCTCTCCTCATTGCACTTTTACTAGCTTCACTTCTTTGTTGTACAATTTCTTAACCTCTGATCCAAGTATGCAAGTCGGAACTCATCCAATCATTGCTTCCTTCTCTGCTTTCACTTCCTCTAGCAAGTTTGGCTCCACTACCTCGAACTCTATACATTTTATTGCCTTTTGGATGAATAGTCAACTTAGAATGATGGGATTCCTTATAGACTATCTTCAATAGGTTTCCTATCCTGATATGATTCACCTATCAAACGTCTTTTCAAGTAGCTCCCCTACTTGCTTACAAGGTTCACTCTTTCCTTTTAGGAGTCACATAACACATAGGCAATGCAACTGGCTTTGAATTTTCCACCAAGTATATGTGGAAACCAATCTCGTGCCTCTGGGTAAATCTCGAACCTCATCAAAAACATCAGGATACTCACAACTATTGGTACAGAGCGTAAATCATCGATAGATATATCAAGAGGTTGTAGGAGACTAAGCATGACAGACCCTTTTGGGGTCATAAGAAATCTCGAGAGTCTTTTCATGGCAAGTCAGAAGTCTAACGACCCTCCTCTCACAATCTAGAATGGCTCCATATATGGTTAACCAATCCATCCCTAGAATCAAACCGTATCTTATGAAATCATGAACATATGCATCGCAATCAAATTCGACGCCTGACACAAAGATTCTCAAACCCCGACAAATCCTCGATAAATGAGCCATACCTCCAATGGGGTTTGAAACAATAATGGGATCTAAAACCATAATAGTATCTAGGTGTAGAGTCTCAATTAAAGGATAAGATATAAAAGAATGCGAAGCGCCAGAAAAAGTATCCTAACAAGATGATTAGAAATAGAAATCAAACCTTCGATGGAAACTTTCCTACCCCTATCATGTCCACCTGCTATGAGAACATTAGCTTTCCCTCTGGAAGTTCTTGCCCTCTAACCTTGTCCTTGTCTCTTTAGGCACTCCTTAATAAGGTATCCCGCCTTACCAATGTGGTAACAAATGCCTTTCCTCTCTCTACAATATTTTTTTTAGATGACCCACCATTCCGAAGTTATAGTATTTCCTCTTTTCTTCTTTCATCTATATTTCCTTCTTAAGCCACCATTTTATTTCATCTTTGGGTTGTGCTCCTTAGCCCCAACTCCCTTATTCTCTTCTATACCATCCTTCTGCAACATACTAACAAGTATCTTGAAAACTGCCCTCATCGCACGGAAATCCTTACGAGGCTTGAGAGAAAATAAGCTGCAGGTGAAACTACAGCAACTACAGATGGAGGTTGGGCACTTCTTTGCCCTTCGACATATACCGTAGTTTTAACATGCCTACGAAACTATGCCTAAATGGGGGTACCCTTTTCGGAAGAAACGGTTCCCCAAACAAAAAGGAAAAGAAATCAAGTAGAGAATCAGGAAGATATTTATGGCTTTGTGAAATATACTTTTCAAAAACAGACTTTTTATTTTAAAATACTTTGATTTTAAGACCTTTTTGAAAACAATTTTCAAATTATCTTATCCGATCTTATAACCATATGCTCTGATACTAAATGTGACACCCCACGTCAGTTAACGTCACTCTATATAGAATACATTAAGTTTCATGAAGCGTTATAGGTAAATAAGAAAATGATATTACAAGACAAACATGTAAAATAGCAGCGGAATTAAAAACTTTATTTAAATCAAAACATCATGGTCCCAAATACTGAGTTTACATCAAAAGTTCAAATAACCAATTACATTAATAATCTGTCTTGCCAAAAATATAAGAGTACAAAAGCATAAAACCATATTTCCCTTGTGAAGCCATAAGAGAGTTGACAAGAAGTCAAAGCGGTAAATCAATAACTGAAATCCAAGCTAAGCTTAAAGAATCCAAATCAACTCTAAGAACTTCCACCCTGAGAACCTGGGGAGGAAATGGAAGACAGAGAAGAGGAAACAAAAAGGGCCAAACAAGAAGTCTGGCGAGTCCTGTTACTTTTAAATATAAATAAATAAAAGAATCATTGAAGGTATATAAAAACTGGAAGAACAAGATAACAATAGCAAGGATAAGTGTAAACTGAGCAAGATAAGATGAACAGAATATATTGCACTTTTTAAATACATTTCTCTACACCTCATCGCCACTAGTATATCAAAAATAGAATGATCCCTACCAATATCGTTCCATTACATTTTCTTGATTATTACGTTACTTGGGTTAATAGCACTCAAGACTTATATGCGCATCATACACATTTACTTTCCCATGGATTAACCTAATACAATATATGTAGCTATCTCTAAATATTGAGATACACCCCATGGTACCCCACTCGCACGGTCTCCACCATAACGGATACAGTCCCTCATCCTACGCCGGAGTGATGTATGGATCCCTGCTAGCTGACCTTGTTTAAATCCAACTGTCGCCTCAATCGCCAGGATTATCTCTAAATCAGCACCTCCTTTCGATCTCAATTTCAAACACCACACAACGCTGGACGATTATCCCTTCTGGCCGACCTTAGAGCTACCTAAGACGGACCTTTTTTCTTTAGAAACCATCGCGAATAGATGATTGTAGAAGGAGAATGTAAGCGGAAATTATGGGAAGACAAGGGCGTTCAATTCGCTAGTGGAGGCAGTGTTATGTGTTGACCACATAATTGCCTTAAATTAGGGTTATTTCTAGGTGTGTTTATAGGATAAAATTTTATATTTTAATATTCGATTATTTCAATATAATAAGCAACTGCTACTTATATTCGCCATTTATAATTCTATAATATCACATACGAAATTCAAGTGCAACGAAAATTGACATACAGCTATAGTTCAACATTACGGACCTAACAAAACTTGTTTCGTTGAATTCCGAGTCCGTTTTCTCACACAGCATATTTTTAAAGTCAATTTATTGACTTTATTTCACATTAAAATCTCGTATGGCCACATACTAACTCTAAAAAGTCAAGAAATTTGAAACCTAACAATAATTTAATACTTCGGATCCAACAAAATTAATTTTGGTGAAAACGGAGGTCATTTGCAAAAATGGCTATTTTCCAAGGTTTAAATAAACCAATAAAATATAAATGTATTCAAAAAAATTAATTAATATTATCGTATATATTCACATAGAATATCATATAACTCCAAAATAAACATATTTGGATTTATAGCTCAATATTTCAAAACCAGGTTAAATCAATATTCAGTTTATATAAAAAAAATCCTTTTATTATATAAATAAATCGTTATAAATTCTAAACAAATTCCATAGCGACTTTCTGAAAATTTGATTTGCACATAACTCACAATCTAACAAACGAAATCTCGATTTTCTCTTTCATTAGAAAAATATAGTTATTAGATTTGAACGTTTCTTGTTTCATAGAAATCGTACTTAAAACGGATTCTGTATATTCAATTGAAGTTCAAAACTCAATATGATGAACTACCGCGCCATTATGAGCTCGATTTAAACTATATCATAATTATATGTTCAAATGCCGTTTAATAAACGAATTTCGAATTATAATTAAATTCTAAACAGATTTAAATCTATTACATAATCCAATTCACATAATATTGGCAGTTCTACTATTTTTGATTATCTCGAAATTAAATATATTATTCTGTTAATTGTATTAATTAGATATTCAATATAATTTAATTCAAGTCATTTAAAATTACCGAACCATTATTTGAATAATTAAATAAACTTATTATTCGACCATTAAAATTATGGGACATTACACGAACACTCTTGGGGTGCTCTAAATCGTCCCAGACCCCCAATTGGCCCTTCTTCTGACATGTTTCCCCCTGATCGAATTAGAGAATTATATGAAGCCTTCCCTGATCTTATTTTCACTGAAATCGAGCCTGCCCCAAGTTGCAACCGCTCCCCTCAAACTTCTTCCATCGTATTCGAACTAACCTCGACCATGCCTTATCCCAGTATGATGCAATGTATGAATACGCTAAGCAAGTATGCAGGGTATTAAGGGGCAAGCTTATAGAAAACACTGGTTTGAAGAGGGAGGTTGAATGTGACAAGAAGATGTTCGAGTTTTTTGAGAGAAGGATTGGAGAGCACGAGCCGTAGGTGACGACCACTAAGGAAAAAAACGAGAAGGCTTCCGAGGGTCTAAATGCCCATCTTCAATCAAAGAACCAAGAGTGTGATTCTATAAGGGTAGAGGTTGAAAAATTAAAGGGCGAAACAAGTCGACTAGACCTAGAAGTGCAAAACCTAAAGCCCTTCTTAGTTCTTCCGAGTCAGATATAAAGCGGGCCAAGAAAAATGTTGTTGTTACAGTTGAATCTGCGAACAACCTCCATCTTCAATATGACATAGACATTCGCACAATCAAAGTCGAGCATGCTCTCGAGATATCCAATATGAAGAAGAGACATGGGGGTCAAGCCTTAACATTCTTTGCGAGGGTCCTTCGTCACAGGGACTTAGCTTGGATAACTGGCTACCAGAAAGTGTTGGTTCACACTTGGGAAGTTTTTATGAAAGAGGAGAGGGGTGCAGCAGGATGACAATAGGTAAAAGAGGAAGCATTAATGAACCGGTTTCTACATGAGATTAAGGAGCAGTGCTAGCCGAGGGAAAGAGAAAGGAGAAGGTGGCAGCAAATGTTGAACGTCACAAAGTAAAGGGGAAGTCGATCCCCAAAATAGATGTTCGTAGTAGCCGGGCTAAGACGCCCTTTCAATTTCCTTCTGCAAACATGGAAGGAGGCTCGACTTTTGTTCCTCCTAATCCATGTAAGGTTGTGGATACGCAGCCGACAAAGTCCGATGTTAGAGGTAAACTAGTTCATTTCTTCCCAACCCATGTTTGCCCATTTAGTCATAATTTACGTCTTCTGTTGCAAGTTCTTCATTGGTAAAAGGGAATGTCGAGGCAGAAATTGTGATGGGGGAGAAGGATGGCATTGGTGGGACAGTCAAAGTGTCGGAGGGGAAAGGAGGTGACAAAGATCCGTCAAAGATTGACGATGTGGAGTTGGTGCGGGAGACTAAGGGAGGTAACCACCTTCCATAGCCGAGATCAAAGACAAAAGAGAGATGTTTTTTCTATGAAGACCCAGCCATTTGAAGAGCCTTTGAACATTCAACCCCGTCAAGCCATTCCCTCGACCATCCTTTCATCAGTCAAAATTCCCCCTTTTATGGGTTCAATCAATTCAAAAGAACAAGATGCAGCATCAGTTCCTAATCGTTCTGGTTCCTTTAGCAACACACTCAAAGTATCAAAACCTAAGTTGACCACCGAGGAGGCGTTGAAGATGGTCAAGAAGAAAGAGTTGGAAGATATGATCGAGTGTGAGGACAAACCACCTCTACATTAAAGTTTTTTTGTTGTAAATTTACTTTAGGCCCTCTGGTAGTTTCATGTGAGTGCGGCCCTCGCATTTTAGCCATCGTCATTTTTTGTATTTTGTGGACGATGTTTAATTGTACTCATATGCAACGATGTTTTATAAGCACAATATGTTAACATTAACTAAAGTCTGTGCTTTTCCTTTTCAGTATTTGTTGCTAATACATTGAAATGGGAATAATGTCAGCATTTCCTAACTTATTTCGACCTTCGATGGTGATTTGTCAAGCCTGCTGCGTCCAGTGTAGTGGGGAGATGACATGGTCGTCAAGTTCTCTAGTTGTACTTAAGACTGATTTGTCCAAATTTGGGTGTCAGGTGTCCCTAAGTAGGAATGCCTTTAGTCTTTTATACCGGTCCTCTAGTTGGTGTGGGTTAGAGTTTTAAGGGTTGAGCGGTCTTTCATCAAGGTGCACCTTTCATGCTTGTCTGTCTTCTACACTTTTTCCGAGGTCGAGGGAATTAGAGTCATTTTCAAACAATCAGTCATTTTGTTAGTATCAGTGTCATCCTTACTCTTTGTCAACAAAGTAGTGCCGAAAGTTGATTGGTCAGTCTAGGTTTAGGACCAGTTCTTCCTGATTTTCATCTTTTTCCTAACGAAACCAGCACGTTTAGTCACGGTTTGGTAGTTCAATTCATCAATATCTGACCTATTGTCGGTCAAATCACAACATTAGGTTATTACAGTAATAAGCTAGAGCAGGAAAGGGGCCTTTTATTCATAAACTATTACAAGAGATAAGTCATTGCTTATTACAATACTAAAACGAACAAAATAGTAAATAAATTGAAAATTCTAAGAAAGACAAGGCCGTCAATGCTCTGTGTTCCATGCTCTTTGAAAGGGCTCACAATTATCAGTAAATAGCCTGAAGGTTCCATTATCAAGCTTAAGTTGAATGACGTAAGTTCCTTCCCACTTGGGTCCTATATGTACGAGAGGCTGGAATGTCCGCTTTAGGACAAGATCACCAACCTTGAAGGTTCTATGTCGAACCATCTTATTGTAATATCAAGCAACCCTCCGTCGATGAGCTTCGGCGCGGAGGTTTGCCTCGTATTTCTTTTCGTTAATCATATCGAGCGATTGTAAGAGAAGGTCTTTGTTCGATAAAGGATCATAGTATGTGGTTCTATGAGAAGAAACTTCAAGTTCAATGGGGATAATAGCTTCAGATTAGTTAGACAAAGAGAAAGGAGTGTGTTCAGTAACAGTTTTATGGTTGGTCCAATATGCTCAAAGAGCTATGGAAAGCTGATCGGCCCATTTGTCTTTAGTTCGTTCCAGTCGCTTTTTCAAGATGGATTTGATGATTTTATTAACCGCTTCGACTTGTCCGATAGACTGTGGGTGAGCGACCGCAGTGTATTTCTTCTCGATGCTATACTTTTCACAAAAGTCTCTGAATTCCAAGCTATCGAATCGAGTTCCATTATCCGTAACGATAGTCCTGGGTATTCCATGTCGACATATAATATTTCTGAAAATGAAGTTAATGACCCTCTTGTTTGTGATCGTGGTCATCTGTTCGGTCTTTGCCCACTTTGTAAAATAACCTACAGCCACGATCGCATACCTTGATCCTCTTTCAAAATGGGCAGGATTCCAATTATGTCTATCCCCCACACGGCGAATGGCCAAGGGCTAACCATTTGGGAGACCTTAGTTGGTAGGGCTCGTGGAATCTACGCAAACCTCTGGCACTTATCATATCGTTTAGAATAACTGGTCGTGTCCTTGTTGATGGTCAGCTAGAAGTACCCATATCGCAATATTTTGTTACCCAAAGTTTGCCCCTCAGTGTGCGCGCCGCATTCCCTTTCATGCACTTCTTTCAGTATTCTTTTAATATCATCATGGGCCACACATTGGAACATGGGGATGGAAAAACCCCATCTATAGAGATGTTCTTGTTAGATAACATACCTAGATGCCTGTCGTACGACAGCTCATCTTCCATTTATTTTTTTGAGTAGCATGCCATATAGGAGGAAATTCTTGATGGGAGTCATCTAGGATTCTCTTTCAGGCTTGGCTTCAGTGTGGTTGATCTCCGTCTGTTTGATGCTCGAGATACCCAGAGTCTCTATGGGAACCAACTCTGTTTCACTTGGGTTGTCTGAACTAGCGAGTTTTTCCAACTTATCCGCTTTTTGATTTTCTTCCCTGGGAATTTAGGAGATGCTATATTTGTTGAAGTTATATAACAATTTCTCGACCTTCTTAAGATAGGAGGTCAGTCATTATGAGCTCCATCCATGTACATTTTCTTGATATCTGACTTTGACTCCATAGCCAGGGGTTCGGTACCATCCTCTAAGTTTTCATCTACTGGAGTTGTAAATTCAGCTACGAAGTCAGCTAGGACTTTCCCTCCGATGGATTTCCATGGAACAAAGGTTAAGTCCAATTGGCTCAACCCAATGTTCCATTTAAGCAGTCTTCTACTCGCCTCGTGTTGCTATAAAACTTGCTGGAGAGGTTGGTTGGCGAATATTTTAATGGGATGAGCCTGGAAGTAGTGCTAAAGCTTTCTTGAAATAATCAATAAACTATAGGAAAGTTTCTCAATCTTCGAATAGTTGTGTTCGGCCCCTGTCAATTTCTTGCTTGCATAATAAACTAGTCATTGCACCCTGTCCTCTTCACGGATTAGGACTGAACTGATCGCATATGCGGATACTGCTAAATATACAAACAGGTCTTCATGATCGACCGATTTGGACAGAATGTGAGGTTGTTTCAAGTGGCCAAGTAAGTTTTGGAAGGCTTCAACATAGTCAGGCGTCCAAGCGAAGTTTCATTTTCCTCTTTTAATCAATTCAAAGAAAGATAGGAATTTATCGATCGCTTTGGAAATAAATCGACCCATTGCCACAACTTTGCCTGCCAGGCTCTATACATCCTTGAGCTCCTGAATTCTTTTAATAGCCAAAATCTGGTTAGGATTGATCTCGATTCCACGAGAACTAACTCTGAAACCTAAAAACTTACCTGACGCCACTCCAAATAAACACTTCAAATGATTCAATTTCATTCCGTACCTACGGAGAATGTCAAACATTTTTGATAATTCCTTCACGTGGTCAGATGATTGTCTTGATTTCACCAGCATGTCATCAACATAAACCTCCATCGTCTTTTCGATATGATCTTGGAACAGGCAATTGACCAGGCACTGAAATGTCTTCCTTGCATTCTTCAGTCCTAATGGAATAACTATATAACAATATAATCCAAGGTCGGTGATGAAGCTGGTATATTCCTGGTCGGAGATATGCATGGCAAACTGGTTATAACCGGAGTATGCATCCATAAAGGAAAGGAGTTCTTGATCTGCGGTTGAGTCGAGCAAGCTGATCAATCCGATGTAATGGAAAGCTATCCTTAGGGAAAGCTTTGTTCAAGTCAGAAAAATCGATGCAAGTCTTCCACTTCCCGTTAGCCTTTTCCATAAGCACTGGGTTGACTATCCAATCAGGATAGGTCGAGTCTCGGATAAACCCATTGGCTTATAGCTTTCCAACTTCCTCTTTCAGGGCCGTAGACCTTTCGGGGTCGAGTGTTCGCCTCCTCTGTTTTGTAAGGGTGTACTTTGGATCAATGCTGAGGCAGTGAGTTATGATGAAGGGCGCGATTCGACACATGTCAGTGTGGGTCCACGCAAACACGTCAAGGTTTGCACAGAGAAATTCAGTCAATTTCCACATCCGAGATGGGTCAAGATGAGATCCAATCTTCAGAACCCTAGTGGGGTCGTCCCTGTCGATCAAAATCTCTACAGTAGCCTCATTCGGGGCTTCCTTCCTACATCCCAGTTCTTCGTCTTCTCTTGGGTCAATATCCTCGACTTCACAGATGGATGGTCCCGACCGGTATGTTCTATGTAGTTGTTATGCTTCGTCCCCCTCCGTAGGGGAAGGGAGAGAGGATTATTTAGACTCTTTCTCACTCTTGCTTCGTAGCTCTTTCCGTTCTTCCAAGTAACAGGCTCGTCCTGTTACCTGATCTCCTCTAGCTATCCCGATTCCACCATCGGTTGGGAATTTCAAAAGCAAACACCAGGGAATAATACATGCTCTGAATTCGGCTAAGGGAGATCGCCCCAAAAATGCATTATATTGGGAGTTGATGTTCATTACAACAAATGGTAGAATTCTAACTCTTCGGCGATCTCCATCTCCCAATTCTACAAATAGCTTAACCTGATCGACTGGTTCGGTGGATATCCCACTGAAACCGCATATCTGGCCAGTACGCAGTTCCAAGTCTTTCAACTCTAGCTTCATTTGGTCATAGGCTTGCTTAACTAAAATGTTCACTGAGGTTCCACTATCGACTAGGGCCTTCTGCACTGTACTTAGGCCGATAACGCCTGTTATTACTAATGGATCGATGGTCGGGGCCTCTATTCCGATCGACTCCCAATCACGAAGGATGATATCGTCGGTCATCGTCATTCTTTTCTTAATGGGACTTGCAACTTTATGGGTGCTTGTTTCTGCAGCATCTAGGTGCTTTGTAGAATTTACATAACGCTCCATGGACTGGATGTTATATCCTACGGGATGCGGTCCTCCAACAATGGCGTTAATTAAAATCCCCTTTCCCTTCTCCTGGGTGGTGGCTCGGGGCGTTGCCTGATTTTGCTTGGGTGCCAAGGTCTCTTGCCCCATGTCTCTTAGAGCTGCTTTATATTCATCGAATTTACCTTCCCGAATCATATTTTCGACAATGTCCTGAAGATGTCGGCACTCACTGGTCGTATGGCCGTAAATTTCAAGAAATAAACAAAACTTTCCAGTCACCTACTCCTTCTCGGTAGGCTCACGCAAAGGACACTTCTTGTACTGGACCATGCTGCAAGTATCAAGATAAATATTTTCTAGTGTGTCGTTCAACGTTGTGTAAGTTTTGAAAATTTGGAACAGGGGTCGATTTTTGGAATTCCCTCTTCGTCCAGGGTTCCATTAGCTTCCTTCGGTCCATCTCCATTTTGTTTACCACGGCTCCCAATGTTCACTGTAACACCCCGAATTATCTGAGAATATTAAAATTAACAAATTCAAGAACACTTAATTTTTAGAAGAATAATTAAGTGAAATGGGTTGCGCTATTACGTTCATCACAAAATTTTGGTCAAGATAGACATTTGGTTAGCAAAAAATGGATACTTATGAAGAAGTTATTAAGCCTTGAAGTTTGTATGCATATGAGAAATATATATATAGATATATATAAAAATTAAATAAATAAATATGCAAAAAAGTTTAAAATAGCGAATCGAGAGGGGGAATAACCGAACCGGTCCATTTTTGAGGTCGACCCAAGCCCCGTTGGGTCGACTAGGGGTTGATTCATGGTGTTTAGTTGTCAATCCGTAGGCCGATTCGCTCTAAAGCAGATGTGGCATCTGATTGGTTCCCATGGTTCGGGGTTAATCTAATGGTCCTAAAATACTCTCTACAACTATATAAGGACCTAAAACCTAATTCTATTATTCACTCTCATCTAAACCTAGCCGCCACTAAAACCAAAATCAAATTAAATCTAATCTAATTCAACTAAGAGAATTCAATGATCTACATCAAAGGCTAGCAATTCAATTTCAGAATACAGATCCCAGAATCAAGAATTCCTTTTTGTTTGTAAGTGTAGTTATCTTTCACATGTGAATAAATTGAAGACATGATTTGTAATGAATTGTAAAATAGAATTGTATCAAGTTGTATGTGATGCTGGTTCATGTTTATTCATGTCTATTCTATCATATATGCCTATGAACTATTGTGGTCTATCGAACCTATCATGTTATGTGGAAATTGGTGAGTAAACCTATAATGTTGTATAGGAATTTGGGAATGAAATTATCATATGAAAGTTGGTGATATTATGATACATACAAGTTTTAGGCTAAGTCATGTTGTTTATGCCTAATTGTTTAGAGCCATTATGCATACATGTTTAGATCTACGACCATATATGTTTAGATCTACAACTTTATATGTTAGATCCATATGTCTTTATGATAGATCTAATTTGCAAGTTCACCACTACATGCCAAGTTTAACTTGTATAGTTTTATGTAAATTCATATGCTTGTAGTTCATGTTGCATAGATCAAATTTGCAAGTTCATAGTTAAAAGTATATTGTTCTATTCCAAATCCATGTGACATATGTGTAGTTAGATCCATACTTTTATATGATTTTCGAATGTTGCAAAGTTCCTCTTTCTCCTTTTTGTTTTGAAAGTTAGGCTAAAATATCGAGCCTAACATTCTATGTAATTTTGCGAATGTACAACGGGGCTAACGTTGGGGAAAACATGAAATTACATGTAATTGGCATGTTTGATACATAAGCATGGTAAGTGGCATGAAAATGGTATAATCTATATACCTAAAATTTTGAATGTGATTTAGAAGGAAAGTGGGCCATGACAATATAATTTACATATAAATATGTAGGATAAACATGAAAAATTACATGGCATAAATTGGTTCATGAAAAGGTATATTTAGTATACCATTAATTGTGATCATAATTAAAAGGATAATTATGGCATGATTAAATTAGGAACAATTTACATATGGAATTTGTCATAAATAAGAAATATGTAAATTTAGAAAAGACGAATATGCCTAACCCGAGGTTAGACTGAGTTGTGGTGTAAAACTGCCCAGAACTGACTGACACATCCAGTGACCACAACAATACCTGTCTAATGTAGGTGGTTAGTGCATTGAGCCCAAAAAGGACCCGAGGTTAGACTAAGTTGTGGTGTAAAACTGGCCGGAACCAACCGACACATCAAGTGACCATAACAATACCTGTCTAATGTAAGTGGTTGGTGCTTTAATAAAGCCAAGTCAAGATTGGCAGGGTTAAGTCAATTAAAGAAACACTTACCCAGTTCAACATGTTAACTAAAATGATGGGTGAGGTTAAGTAAATTTAGAACACTTAACTGTTATAACATGTTAATTAGACAAGTGGGTGAGGTTAAGTAAATTTAGAACACTTAACCGTTATAACATGTTAATTAGACAAGTGGGTGAGGTTAAGTAAATTTAGAACACTTAACCATTATAACTGTTAATTAGACAAGTGGGTGAGGTTAAGTAAATTTAGAACACCTAACTGTTATAACATGTTAATTAGACAAGTGGGTGAGGTTAAGTAAATTTAGAAACACTTAACCAATATAACTTGATTTATGGAAAGGTCAAGTTAAAATAAGAGGGAAACACTTAACCAATATAACTTGATTTGTAGTAGGGTTAAATTAACACAAGAAGGCAACACTTAACCAAAGTAACATGACACGTAGGTGGGTTAAGTTAACTTGAATTGATTGATGATACTTAACCAATACAACAAGATGAATATGTGGGGTTAAGTTAACAAGAAAACACTTGACCAATATAACTTGATGAACGAACGGGATAAAGTTAATAGGAAATACTTAACCGATCCAACATGATAAGTAAGGAGGGTCAAGTTAATAATAAATGCTTAACCAACATGACATGATGAATGAGTGGGTTAAGTTAACATGAGCGGACAACACTTAACTAATATGGCGTAATGTGTGGAAGGGTTAAGTACATATCGGGTTGGTGGGTAATATTAGTAAATATAGCCCCACAAAACTTAACCATTAAATAAACATGCTTGAATCAGTGGAAGGGTTAAGTACATATCGAGTTGGTGGGTAATGCTAGTAAATATAGGCCCACAAAACTTAACCATTAAATAAACTTGCTTGAATCAGTGGAAGGGTTAAGTACATATCGGGTTGGTGGGTAATATTAGTAAATATAGGCCCACAAAACTTAACTATTAAATAAACATGCTTGAATCGATGGGAGGGTTAAGTACATCTCGTGTAGGTGGGTAATATTAGTACATATAGGCCCACAAAACTTAACTGTTTATTAAAAATGCTTGAATCGATGGGAGGGTTAAGTACATATCGGGTTGGTGGGTAATATTAGTAAATATAGGCCCACAAACTTAACCAATAGGAAACCCTAGTCACGGGGACCCATTTCAGTAGTAACCCACATGGATATATCACTGTACCCTGAACTAGGCAGGGTAGGGCACGATTACTAGGCTGATTATAAGCGGTCAAAGCAGCGGCAGGGGGTACGTCAGTGTAGGTTCCGACGGTTTATAGGTGTGCATGTACTTCGAAGTGGGAAAAAGCAGGCACTGGGTACCAGTAGTTATACACTGTGCATCTTGAATCGTGTCAGGTTGCTATCATAAGGATCGATACACCTTATGGCGGGACCAGCACGGGGTATCTACACGCAAGAGAGGGTCAATTGACACAGACACATGGAACATGAATACAAGTAGGGACCGATTGATAGGGTAGTAAGGGTACATCTAACATGTTCATGGCAGTTAGGCTGATTTGAGGTGGAATCCTCACGATAGATGTACACCTGAAGGCTACCACAATTACGGGGGTTGGGATCACGATTACCATTTTATATAGATTGCTAGTTGGGACACTAGTTAGATGGTGCAGAGATAAATATAGAAATCGGATTAACAGAGTAGTAGCGAAGCAAAGAAAAAGTAGAAGCGCATTCAGTTCACCTTGCACTTATCTTGTCTTTAATTACCTTGTTTTTATGGCATTGTCCTATTTTCGGTTTATTCATGTCATGATCTTGTATCTTGTTTGCATGCTAAAAGATCACTGGACTTACCAGATTTATGTCTGGCCTAGTTTGTTTTTCGCATCTTTTCTTCTGTCCCCCCCCCCCCCAGTTAGTCAGGGAAGGAATAGCTCAGCCTAACTTGGACCTCTTCTCTTTCCAAGCTTGAAGATTAGTTGGTGGATCGCTTTGGACCCTCTCTCTCTTCCACTGCTATGGCTGGTTCATGCTTTATCGGGGAATATCATTGTTTTTATGCTTCTTTTATTCTTGGAAGTTTTTAAATCAAGACAGAAGTTCTATGTATTACATTTAAGTATGATTGAGGAAATTGTTGTAAAAGCTTGACTGAATTAAGTTGTTTATAAAATGACTTTATTTTCCACTGCTTTATTTGTCTTTCTTGTAATTTATCTGCATCTTTTACCTATAATGCTCCACCGAAGTTAAAGCATTCCCTCTGTGAGTGACCTTAACGAAGGTGGGGTGTTTCATTCACTTCTACCTTCTCTGAGTTATCCCCAGATTTCTTGACTGCGACATTGCTTTGAATTGGTTTGGTAGATGCAACTATCAGCCCATCCTCCTCATCTAGCTGTGCGTCCTCCTGCCTCAGCCAGATGTTGGCCTTTTCATAGAATGTTTCCAATTAAATATTTTCCGAACTCTGTCCTCTTATCAATGCCATTGACCAATGCCATTAGGACGGTTTCATGGTTAGGGTAGCTAACTTCGTTGGTGGGCCGGTTGAATCGATTGAGATAGTTTCTTAGGGACTTGCCTCTTCCATGCTTGACTGTTGAAAGAGCCATGACGTGCTTCGACGTTGAAGCATGGAGACGGAGTCAATTCAAGAATTTCTCACTCATGTCTTTAAAGCTTGGGACTAACCTTGCGGTTAGACGGATGAACCACATGAGTGCTATCCTGCTCAAGAAAATTGGAAAGGCTTTACATTTGATGGTGTCTGGAGCTACTGCCACCTCCATACACCACGAGTATCTCATCAAATGCTGTTGCAGGTCAGTGGTCCCATTGTAATGGCTCATTTGAGGTTTATTGAACCTTCGGTGGAATTCGGCATGCAAGATGACATCAGTGAACGGCATATGGTTTCAATCAACACCCTAGTCTTCATTCTTGTGCCACCTACTACCATTCATGATTTTTTGTACCATGGCCATTCGGTTCGGAGGAATGACCATTTCTCAATTGGCTTCCTTGACCGACCAACCTCTCCTGGCTCTTTCCACCGGCAATTTCGTCGGTCTTGCCGTCCTGGCAGTCCTTCCTCCTCCCCGAGCATCCCAGTTAATCACAAGATTCTGGGGGAGGATAAATAGGAGCTCGATCTGCTTGAGAAGTATTTCGACAAGCAGGCAGAGAGGTATCTCGATTCGGTCGAGCAGCGAGGTCAAGGGCTTTTGTCTCGGCTTGGTTGGCCTGGGTCTGTCCCACTGTCCCTAGTTGGTCTGATCGTCCTTACATATGCAACTAACGGACATTTTCGCCTCTTTCTAATGGACGTCGAGATTGACACCAACCTCCTCTCTCTTCGGACGAAGATAAGCTTTCCAAGTTTTGATCCGGTTGATGGGGGAATTCGGTGATCCCCAAACTCCTAAGCTTGATAATTCCTGAATTCCTCCCATTGTATCAACAAGCGTTTCATATCCTGCTGCATTGTAGCATTGTCCTAAGCGTGTGATTTTAAGGCATCCGATGTTTCCCGGATTCGATCCAGCATGCTAATGAATTCATCAAGGGTTGCATAAGCTGCGGAAAAAGCGGGATATGCTAAGGAAGGTTGCATTGGAGGAGGTAATGCAGGCTGACTCAAAGTGGGTCCAAGAGCAACTGATCCGCCGACTGCACCAGTAGATGTCCCAACTTGCGGTTGTTTCCTGGTATTGTGAGTTGACGATTTTCCTTCCATCACTCAACAATATGGAAAAAAGGTAGGGTTTCGTCTTAGACTTGGTGATCTGAAAGTAGAGACAAAATCCATTCTATGCTGAGAATATCAATTCTCAGTGAAAGCCCTAAAGTGTTGACATCAAAAATTGGCACAATACCCAAAAATAGTGTTTTGTAGAGAATAAGTGAAGATAAATGATTGCAAAACTGAAAATAGATGGAGTCACACACATGTTTATAGTGGTTCAACGTTAACGAGCCTACGTCCACTTTATAATCTCTTATATACTTTATCAACTATTACAGTCGGAACAGTTACAACGACAATCCAAGATATTGGCAATTATCTAATAATATAAAATATTATTAATTCTCCAAAAGACCCCTCGTCTGAGTCCAAAAATGGTATTTATAGATGATAAAGTATGTACGTTTTCTGGAATACGTGTAATCCGATCCCAGATAATAGGAAGCACAAAGAGGCGTTCTCTCCTTATGGAATTGGCGTGATTCGAATCTATGGTAACAGGTGGTATCTAATCCAATCTATGTGGACAACGTTGAACAGATGAAGTTGGGCACGAACTATTCTCCATGAAGATATGTGGTTTGGGATCAAGTATGGCTTGAATTGGTCAGTCCGTTAATGGCGGGTTCTAACTGGGTTGCATGCTAATAATCTATATTAAGTTTAACGGGGCTTGGGCCAGAATCCCCGCTAATAGGTCCATCTCTAAACAATAGCCATCCCTTGACATGAACTTGTAATGTCGATGAGCCTTGATGGGTTCGCCATAAGGCCATCAACATAAGTAAAATAATATAATATAACAAGAAATAGTACAAATTGTGTAAAAATACAAAATACCCAAAATTTAGTGCGTATGTCGACATACATGTTTTTGTATGTCGACATATAACTGTCAGAAATTCAAATTTGATTTTTTTTTTTTAATATCTACAATATGTCTATTCATTTTCAAACGAATTCCAGACACCATATATACCATTTTATTTTAGGAAAAATCATTTCGACTTCTCTACTTCTTGTCTAATCACTCTCTTTCCATATAATCAAAATTACGGCTAATCCACAATCTAAGTGAAAATCTTGAAAAAACTCTCAATTCTTTCAAGAATATCCTATCTACCATTCTCCGCAATCAACGTCGTCTAGAATTAAGTCAGATAAAGATGACAATATTTTTTTTTTTTTGATGATATTCATTGGATGATCTCTTCTCTTTCCAGAGATGAAGATAACAACATCACTGATGCACCTCTCACCAAAGACAAGGAAGACTAGGAAATCATAAAAGCATATCCAATCTTCGGTGGTGTTGGATGGGTAGAAGTTCCAAAAGATGTATGAATAATTTGTTTGATTTTTATGGTATGGTTTGATTTGTGTAATTTGATTAAAAACTTAATTTATCATGTAAACATTTGGATTGCTTGTGAATTTATTTGAATTGCTTACTTAGTCTATACAATGTTTGATTATCTTCCTATTTAAGTTTGTTTAGTAGAATTATAACAGTACAGTCATAAAGTTAGGGGAAGTTATACGAAAATTATAGATTTAGGAGAGTTACAATTTTAGGGGTAGTTATAGAATTAGTCTTTAGGATTAGTCTATATACTTTTGTTGATGACAAAGGTGGATAAGTTATAAAATAGGTATAGTTTAAATATGCATAATTTAAGGGGGGAGCTAGAAGGAATTCATTGTGAAAGGGAGAGTTACCGAGGAATCAGGCTGATAGGTAATATCAGGTATTAATATTTTATAAACCAAGGTCGTCGTCATTAAAAAGGGAAAGATAGTTGGATAATGTAATTTTAATGAGAACAACCTTGTCTTAATCATTGTCATTATTGATTATAAATTATATACTGACATCTTTATCCAGAATATATATATATATATATATATATATATATATGAATTATATGCAGGAAATAAATATTAAAGACTATACAGTTTAAGAGATTCAAGATTTCAAAGGAGAATCAAGACTCAAGAGTATCAAGATATCAAGAGTTCAAGATTATCCGAGTAATAGAGTCCAGTTAGTATGTAGAACTCTGAATAGCACTCAAATTCTATTTTCATATTATCTTTTTTGAATTGATTTCAAAATATTTTCAAATTGATTTCAAAAATGTTTTAATCAATTAAGGATTTTTTAAACTTATGATTTCGAATATATATATACTTCCTAAGTTTCTTGTATTTATATATTATAAAGATTTATAATTATATTATAAATTTTATATCATTTATATATATATATATATATATATATATAGTTTTTAAATCATATGTTTAAATATGTTTTTATATTTGAGAAGCTATATTTTAAACAACTAGTTTTATTCCAGGAATTTCAGGAATATTTATTGGTTTAAATACTTGAAAATGATTTAAAGTTCAAATTTACATATATATGTCGACATACGGATATAAACATGTTGACATATAACTGTCACAATTTTTTAAATTCAAAAAGATGTGTCTTTTCATTTTAAAACGTTTCAGAAACGATTGTGGCTTTTGGAATACTATATAAAGGGTTAATTTCGAATTTTATCAGAATCTATCATTTCCTTCTTCCCTACTTTACAAACCACCATTATTCTTCTTAGTTTTCTAAGATTCTGCACTTGTACTCTACTGTTTTCAAAAAAAAATATCACTCTTCTTTTATTTACAATCTCTACCAAATACTCTGTTTGGAAGTGCTACTCAAGAGTTCTAGGGCAATTGTAATCGAAAAGGATAGCATGTGTACCTTGTAGACCATAAATAAAGGGAAAGGAGTGGTGTTAACCTTGTAGCCGAGAAATCAAGGGTGTTGAATCGGTGTTAACATTGTAGCTGTGAAACCAAGGGTGTTGAATCAGTGTTAACATTGTAGTTGTGAAATCAAGGGTGTTGTAATTGGATATTAATATTAATAAAACTCTACACAATCAAGTGTTGTGCAGGACAGGACGTAGGATTAATCTCAACCAATATAAAAACCGGTGTGTTCTTTCCTTTTCTGCATTTTATTTCTGTTTATATCTACATCTATGATTGTTTCTATTGTGACATTCATTCTATTATTCATATAGTTGTTTGAGTAATTGTTAATTGGTTAAGATTACTATAAGTACTTCAAAACACTATTCACCCCCCTCTAGTGTTAGTTCTGCCTTAAGATCCTTGATCCTCCTTCCTAACACAATAATCATAGTTAAGCTTACCTGCACTTCTATAGAATAATGACCATATTTATTATCAAGTATAGTTGCACTAATATGATTAAGACCTTGTTTATGAGCAATATACGCCAACTTATTGACATTCCAAGCCTTATCACGGTACCCAAGATGATGAAGTTCTGAATTTGTTGATGCATGATCTTTAAATTCATCAATAATTGTTAACCGACATTATAGTCTAGTTCCCAAAGGTACAACAGGCCCGCTTGACTCAACCCATTGCGTGGCACCGAAGTCCGAAGTATCGCCAAAGCACTGATGTTTCAACCCTAAAAGGAATCAGACGAGCACTAGCCTTACAACACCTCAAAGTTTACGTATCGCATCAATCTGTATTGCCCAACCTCGTACCAGATTTCTGGTGTTCTATTATAAATACACGAATCCGGGTTTCAGGATTTCTATTATTTTCAGGTGTGGAGTTCTGGTGTTCCATTATAAATGCCCAAATATGGGGTTCAGGATTTATATTATTTCCAGAAGTGGAGTTCTGGTCTTCTATTATAAATGCCCAAATATGGGCTTTAGGATTTTTACTATTTCCAGAAGTCGATTTCTGATCTTCTCTCCAAAATACCCGAATATGGGTTACAATTTTCCTATTCACAATGCTAGATGTGGATTTTTAAATTTCTGTTGCAAATATCCAAGTTCAGATTTTGGGTTTACAATCCTATGTTTTCAAGAATGGACTCTTGATAATAAATACTTGAATCAAAATCTTGGTTTTCCTATTCCTATTAATGAAGAAGGACCTAGATCTCTAAATTTTCATCATAAGGGCCCACATGGATATATTATTGAGTTCACGCATTATATATTCAAACTCATAAAAAGTTTATAACTTGGGGTTTCAACTCCAATACTGCCATCTGAGAAAAATTAATATTCTCTCTTATGTCATTATTTTGGATTATACAAAATTAATAACATAAAATTTTTCTAATGTTTCTTGAGTTACAGTAAAGCAGTGCAGGAATCATAGGATTTTTCTCCTAAAGAACAAAAGCCTCTTTATACTAGGGGGTCTAAAAGTTAACACTAAAGTTTGCACTAATATTACGGGAAGAAGTAAAAGCTTCGAAACTAGAAAGCAAAACCAAAATCAAGAAGTGAAGACTTTTGAGGGTAGTTAAACCCACACCAAATTTGTAACGACCCGGGAAAAAGCGACCTTGGTTATCCGATATATAACACCTATCAAACAATCAAAAGTCGAAATTACCGGATAGTCCAAGAAAGAAATTAGAGGGTGAGGATAGATAAGATAGAAAATTAGAACAGAAGAAGAAGAAGAACACAACAACATCAGAGTAACACGAATCTCACAGCGGAACGAATAAAATATAATAGACAACATATCTTGAAATCAAAGTAGTATATGTATATCATACCATTATCAGAGTACAACACTTTCATCACAGCGGAATAATCAATAACTAGAAAAATCTTGAAGCCTCCTGCTCCAAGCTCTTCAAGCATACCTGTAAATCCTGACTACTTGACTGCACGTACAAATTTGGGCACCCAAGAGTTTAGGGAAAACAAAACAAAATAAACTCTGGGTCAGTCATGGGACTGGTGTGAGTAAACTCAAATCATTTGGTTTAACTTTCAAAATCCTTCCGAAAGAAAAGATAATCGTAAGACCAATCCACACATAAACACGGACGGTTTTTACCTTACGATAACCCAAAACACTTTGGAAATCATATAATATCTGATATTATAATAATGTCTAATCACAAGTAATTAAAATATAGTAGAACGCTTGCATCTCACGCTCTACATATATAGTATATAAATCAAACTCGCGGGCACTTATTGGAAATTGGATTCCGACTTTGACAAGGTATGGGACCACCTGCCGATAGTGTATCTCTAGAGGCGAATACACTGTGTTCAACAAGAACATCTTGCAACCCGGCCCTCACATGACCGACCACTCATTTCGCTTGAGTGTATCGAATGTATATCACCAACGGTTGGGATCAGCAACCGTCTCCCGAATGGGGCAGCATCGATAGATTTAACAAGCAATTGGAATTTCTCTAGATAGGTGATCATACATCCTAATGGGTGCGACCCACATAGCCATGCTGCCTGCCCGATTTTTGTCATTTCCCGGTTGACGAGGCTAGAGGTCATAACGTATCTTTTGACGGATCACACCTCCATTACTTTGAATGCCACATCGTCATACCCGCCAAATCACAAATTGATTTCACCAAAAATACCACGGGTATACAGCTAAGAGAAACAAATTCCTCCGCCACCAAACGTAAGTACGTTTGAAGAGATCAACTTACGCGATCCTTTGAATATACTCTGTCAGACATTCGTCCATTCACGTTTGTCCTGGGACTGGACAAACCGAAGGCACTATTCTGTAAATAGGATAGCCCTTGCATAACTCCCTCTTCAATATATTCAGCGTACTTGATTCGCAACGCTTATGCCAATACGGAGTGGTTCTCTGGATAATAATCCAACCGGTCTCTCCATATTAACAACGTAAAATGGTCAAAAACTTTGATAGTCGGTGATTTAACTATCAAATGAAAACATGTCTGTGTGCAAACAACGATATTATTTCCAGATGGAAATTCTATCGATCAATCATCATTCATCATCAAATTATCATAAATTTACCCTTTTCCTTATTCTTGTTTTCCTATATTTCTTATTTATTATATTTAGAAAATATACATTATTAACAATGGAAAACAATTCCATTTCTCATTTTCTATATTCAGAAAACATTTCTGATTTTTCATTTGGAAGACATTTCCAAATCTCCTTCATTGGGTTTAAACTGATGTTTGAATAAACATCGCTATGCCAACACCAACCATTTCGCTCATTAACTAAATTCACTTAACCACTTTCACTCTCGAACCTTATCCACTTCTTAGTTAAAACGAAGTCAATCAAGTTGGGGTATAATTACCTCTCAGACCTTAACTGAACAACATTTCTAACTTCGAAATAGACAGAGTTCAAACTTCACTCTTTAAGAAACTTCCTTGCGAACTCTCGGATTCTATTTATGAATCCACTTCCTTTACTGAATCATTTGATTATAACTATAAATGTTATAATTCCATGCTTTCAAAATATGTTAACTTAAATATATTTCCATATCTTAATTTGGATAAATAAACAACCAACTACTTTATTAACAGATAATTAAAACTTGATTTGAAATGGAAAGTAAACATTACTTCCCTTGATTCGATATAATCGAATTTCCATGTATGATTCGCTCTCGAATAATCACTATCCGATAATTCTCTTTCGAATAAACTATATTCGATTCCCCTGTTCGAATAACTAATATTCGTAATCCTTTTCTTCGAATAACTAATATTCGAAAAATCTCACTTCGAATAAACCATATTCGATAATTCTCTCCTTCGAATAACTATATTCGATTTAACACACTTCGAACGAACTATATTCGATTACTCTTCTCGAATAAACTATATTCGATAACTCTACTTCGAATAGGTGATATTCGATTAATTCCCTTTTTGACTAACCCTACTTAATTTACTAATACTCGACTAACTCGACTTAATTAACTTCTATTGATTAATTACTATTTGATTTAACACCATTTGCTTGACTTTAGATCGCAGCGATCACAATGGTTACGCCTGATTCCCCCAGGAAACATCCGACCGCCGTAGGCTATCTGCAGCCCTGCGAATTACGCTAGCAGTCGTGCTAAATGGATATTCATCCTTAAATAACTTTGTCTATTTTTAACTCTATCTCGAATAATTAGATTCGATCAATTCTAATTGAATAACTAATATTTAATTAACCCTTATTCGATTACTATATTTGAATAACTCTAGTTCGATTTGACTCAAAACGATTAACTCTAACTGATTAACTCTAACTGGTTAATTCTAACTGAATAACTCTAACTGGATAACTCTAACTGAATAACTCTAACTGGTTAACTCTAACTAACTAACTCTAACTGTTTAACTTTACGGTTTAACTCTGACAGTTTAACTTCAATGGTTTAACTCTAACAGTTTAACTCCAACTGTTCAACTCTAACAGTTTAACTCCAACGGTTTAACTCTAGTTGATTAACTCTTTTGAATTAATCCCTTTGACTTTTCTCTTTTGAATAATTCCTTTGGAATAATTCCTTTGAATTACCTCCCTTGAATAGATTCTTTTTCTATTAGTTTACTCAACAAATAACTATTCTCTTTCTGCTTCTATTTATTTAACAAATAAATATTCCCTTTAACTTTTCTATTTATTCAACAAATAAATATTTCTTTTAACTTTTCTATTTATTTAACAAATAAGTACTTCTTTCAACTTTTCTTTATTCCCTACATGAATATTCCCTTTTCAATTCCATTTGTAAATACTTTTACGAATGTTTCCCTTTTTATTTCTATTTGTAATCGTTTCACAAATATTTCCCTTCTATTTGATTTCACCAATATTTTCCCTTCTATTTGATTTCACCAATATTTTCTCTTCTATTTGATTTCACCAATATTTTCCCTTCTATTTGATTTCACCAATATTTATTTTTTTAACAAAGGCTTTGATTATATAATCATTTTCTCTCATGAAATTCTCTTCCTTTTATATATTGTAACGAACCGGGATTTTCGACTCCGAAAATCAACATCAAACTACCATGTTGACTATTCAGACATCGAACATTCCAGATCATTAATAGAAAGAAGTTAGAGGGTGAGAAGAGATAAGATAGAAATATTAGAATAGAAGAAGAAGAAGAACACCACAACACAGAGTCTCACATCGCAGCGGAACAAACTATAATACAGAAATAACCTTTATTGAGAACTTTTAAAATACTTACAATATCAGAGTACACATCTGGACAGTGATAAAAATCTGTCCTCATATAACACACAGCGGAATAGTAATATCATACGTCTGGACTCTTCCAGCTCGTCTCTTCATAGCAGTCGATAACCTGAACCTGTACAACCCGGCCTAACCCGAGCATTTACAAAACACCGGGTCAGTCTGGTGAACCAGAGTGAGATAAACTCGCACAGTATTTAGGGTAAATCATCTAGTCATGATTTTAAAGTTCAAAAATCCTTTTAAAAGAAAAGGATAATCGTAAGACCAAATCCACACATAAACACGGACGGTTTTTTCCTTACGATAACCCAAAACAGTTTTGAAACCAATATCTTGTCTGATATTATAATAATGTCTAAATACAAGTAAATAACAATCTAGTGGAACGCTTGCATCTCACGCTCCACATATATAGTATACAATCAAAACCCGCAGCGCTTATTGGAGATTGGATTCCGACTTGACAAGGTATGGGTCCACCCGCCGATAGTGTATCTCTAGAGACGAATACACTGGGTTCAACAAGAACTTCTTGCAACCCGGCCCTCACATGACCGACCACTCATTTCGCTTGAGTGTATCGAATGTATATCACCGACGGTTGGGATCAGCAACCGCCTCCCGAAAAGGGACAGCATCGAAACATAGATTTAAGAAACAAATAGGATTTCCTCTAGATAGGTGATCATACACCCTAATGGGAGCGACCCACATAGCCATGCTGCCTGCCCGATTTTTGTCATTTCCCGGTTGATGAGGCTTGAGGCCAGAATTAACTCTTGACATCTGGTCGCCATTCACTTTGAATGCCACATCGTCAAATCCATCAGATATCACTAATTGATATCCACAAAAATACTCTAGCTGAAAGCTAGAGAACGGCAATTCCCTGCCATCAACTATCGTACGTTTGAAGAAATCAACGTACGTGACCCTTTGGAAATACTCTGTCAGACATTCGTCCATATACGTCATCCAGGAACAGGATGAACCGAAGGCACTCTCCTACCACATCCATATAGGAATCACCCCATGGATCAGTAGCGAGAAGTCCTTGCAACCCCGTAGATTCCAACCACGACAGAATCACAGCTTATCTCTGCTTGCCAGGCAGAGAATATTAGTGGTTCTTCCGTTTATGAAAATCAACGGTCTTCACAGCACTATCTCGATCATCTTCTGATATCTTCACGTATTTGTTGGTCAGAATGGTTTTCGAATATAAATTCGATCCCGGTCTTTCCATACCAACAATCGTATTGGGAGGGTTTGATAGTCGGTGTTTTAACTATCAAAATATACAGTGTTTCAAACATGACACTCCAATGAGTTCACTGGTTCAGTATTCAATATCACTTGGCCTTTAATTAAACTGATTTACTTTTGTTAAACTAAAACTCCTAGCTCTTTTAACATTCAAAATATACGATATTTGAAATACTCTAATTCGATTTAACTCAAATCGATTAACTCTAATTGATTAACTAATACTCGACTTAAAACCATTCGCTTGACCCTAGATCACAGCGATCACAATGGTTACGCCTGATTCCCGCAGGAAACATCCGACCGCCGTAGGCTATCTGCAGCCCTGCGAATTACGCTAGCAGTCGTACGAAATGGCAACTCAGTCGTATAATTATGTTTGACGAATTCTATCTCGAATAAATATATTCAATTTCCCATTTTTGAAATCTCATTTAAAATTCTCCTTTTTACTAGATCTCTTTTTCAAATAACGTTAATGTAAAATTAACGTCTTAACACTTTGAAACTTACTTAAAACCTCTGGTTTATAATAAACCCTTTTATCGTAATCTCCTTTCCCTTAATTCATATAGTTGAGTACGTTTATTTCCTTTCACCATTCAATTGGCTTGCATCTCACATTCGGTAGCTTTTTAAATGAATTCCCTTTTAAAAATATATTCCTAAATTCAGCATTAATTAAAATCATAACTTATTTCAACCATTAACTACTTTAGTAGTTAATCCCTTTATTAACTAAATTAAATATTAAATCCCCTTTTAATCCTTATTTAAATTCAAACAATATTCATTTAACTATTTTAGTCAAAACACATTAACTTGATAAACAATTCTAATTCCAAACGGTCGATTTAATTAACTCAAAAACTTGATTATCTCATTAACCGATTTCGACAACCCTTGCTTTAAATTAATATAATTAATTTAGATAGATTCTAAATATTTGTTTCCTTACAAAACAATCTTCCAAGGTTTAACCATTTAATTCATTTCTTATTCTTCAACTGGTAAATCTGATTAACATCAGCGTTTGCTTTGTAAAATAAATTCATAACAAATCAAAGTCTTAAACAAATAAAATATTCATTTATTTCTCTTAAATAACTTTTATTCAAATAATATAATTCAAATCTAACTCTGGTTATAAAACAAATTTTATAACCTCAACTCTATCGATTCACCTGACGGTGAATCAATATCTATAACCCGATTGATTTCAAAGGCCATACTCTGCCAAACACTTAACCAATATCACCCATTGGTTTAAACCAAACAGATGTTGAATATCAATTAATAATCAACCATCAAATCAATCACACAAACGGATCAGTTCATATATGATAATATGAAAATAAATAATACATTTGAGGAATCCGGTTGGATCCCTCCAACCTGTTCTTCCCTGTATTTAAATGGTTGTTTCAAATCAGACTGTTCAGTTTTGTTTAACTGATAAACTAAAATAACAACCCTTTAACATCAACCATAAGCAATTCAAACAATGCAACCATTTTAAACACGTTTATAAATAAACGTGACCAACCAAGGTGAGTCACCTTTATTGGAACAAATCGTTAAAAATAACGATTTGGTATTTGACTGAAATTAAACACAGTTTAATTTCATCGGTTAAATCAACAGTTAGATAACTAGCAAAGCAGTCAACCATTGGCAAGCAGAGCACACAAAATAAAAACACCCAATTTATATAAAATATAAAAAGGGTAACTGAGTGAGTTTAACTCACTTTGGTTTGGTTTGCCGATAAAATGATTCATTCTAGGCATTTAATCCGATTGAAAATTCCAGATGCTTTCATTTCTGATCAATTCAGCTTCATAATCCTACGTTTGTCGATACGATCCCCAATGTCCTTGCCTCGTCCGATCCCGTGGCTGCATCCCAAGTTATGATTTAAATACAGTACCCAATACATGCATTTCTATTATAATACTTAAATTCCAAATTTTCCATTTTACGTTATGTATACAATCCCCATTGGAAATGTTAAAAATAAAATCAGGCACATTTTCAAATTTGGCAAGGCACGTTATACTATTGGCTCCGGCAGTTCATAAATTAGATTAGGTATGTTATCAATTTCTTAGGTCATGTTCATTTCTTTGATTAGGCATATATAAACAAGTTACCTGACAGGTATAAGAAATCGGCCACATTAAAAAGTGTTTAGCCCCCTCAGTACAAATTAGGATCACGTGATCATGCCGAAATAACTAAGCTTTCAGGCCATATACCATTTAAAACGAGATGGCCACGTCTTAATGTATAAATTTATTAGGAAATTCTTAATTAAGATTAAGTATAATTTAATAGTCTTAACCATATATAATTAACCATGATTAGGCCATTTTAATTATCTTTACCTGCTCCTGTTTGTTCATCTTCTCCACGCAGAGCATGCCGCACCTGCTTTCATGTTGCACAATTTGAGCCACCGCTGAGCTACATCAGGTCACCGCCTTCTCTGAGTTAACCCCATCGCACCTTTTCCATTGTCCCCATCAAACAGCCCACCTTCTCCAAAATATCGCGTCGGCTACTGCCAACCCACCGCATTACAGTAGATGCCACAACAAACAACACCCATGCACGCTCACTCCAGCACTCACTCACCACGTTTCGTCAAACCCTCTTTCATCTTTGTCTTTGCTGTATTGACACCCTTCTGGTTTAACTTATTGTTTAAAATAGTGGAGGCTAGGAGCTTTATACATACAGCAGAGAGTAGGTTCTTTTGTTTCAAAACGTTTGCCGAAAACAGAACGAAGGGAGCACGTATTTATAGTCGGGAAACCGTGATGGCCACGACAATATTTTACTTGGCAGGCACGGTTTCATGCTACAGTACATTGTTTCATTTCAGTAATACGTGATGTGAGGTGAAAGTACAGCATGTGCATGGAAATGTTGGTGTGAAAGGGAACAGAGGGGTAGCTGTGCGTGTTTTGAAATGTCAGCGGGTCTGTTTGTCGGCCATGCAGTGTATTTTGACAAGGGTTTAACATATATAGGGGTTTATATAGAGCATCCATTTAATATAATATATATTTTGAAACTTCACCATAAAATAATACGATAAAATCACTACAAACGATTTCTGTCTACTGATAAAAATGCTGTTCTTGATGTAAAAAGGTATTCCGAACCCAATGGGACAGGTTTTGTCGCAATCCGAGGTCGTATGGAAAAATTTCCTTTATGAAACCGGAAATGAACAGGCATTTAATTTTTCCACGGTCACTAGATAAATCAAATCAACTTGAAACTGCGAACATCGATAATAACTTTTCGATACGAACCCAATGGCACTAATTTCATCGCATTCTGAGACTGTTGCCCCGATAGGCTGTTTTTACCCCGAACCACTATACCCTTTTTAACACCAAATTTTCCAGTCTCTAAAAGTAACAAACTATATACATATCCTGACTCTAATCGACGATACGAATTCAACGGAACTGGTTTCGTGGCCTAATTCGATCGTCTGCTCAAGTTATGCCAAATATCCTTTTATTTATTTAAATACGCGCTATAGAAATTTGAACGGGCGTTTACGGCTACCGTGGTCACATACGACATCGGTTTGCCACGCCATTTGACACCGTGCAATAATTTAACGATACGGTTCTAATGAAACTGATTTCGTCGAAATCTGAGTCCGTTTGCAAAACGGCTATTTTAAAGGCCTATAATTTAATAACGATTTCCATAGCGACTATTTCAAAATTTGATTTGGCCATAACTATCAAACTATAACACGAAATCTGGATTTTTCTCTTTCATATGAAAATTATCGTCAACACGGTTCCAACGTGTCTTGTTTCACAGAAATCCGACTTATATTGAATCCTGTATTCTCAGTTGAAGTTTAAAACTCCAATTTACGAACTGCACGCCATTTTCAAGCTTGAATTTATATTATAAATTATAACGTTCAACTTCGTTCTAAATAGCGAATTCAATATTAAATCTCATTAATATTCCCAATATAATATTTAAAACTAATTTAAATGTTCATATTCAAATGGTCGAAAAACACGGGTCGTTACATTCTTCCCCCCTTAAAATAATTTCGTCCTCGAAATTGCTAAGTTAAGAAAGAACGTTATAAACTTATTAATTTCAAATCTAATTTTATATTAAATTAGAAACCAATTCAATACCATAAAAAAAATTCAAAAATATCGAAAATTTTCTAATACTTTAAATTTTCGAAAAATTTCGCCAGCACCACCTCTGTACGGCTCAGTCGGTACAACTCTAACTCGCCTTTCTAGGCCTTCTCCAATCCAAAAGAAAATGAAACAGCCAAGCGGCTTGCCAAATAGGCTCATAAATCACCAAATCCATGTAAAAATAAACGTGTACCTTTTTGTCGGGCATATCATTATATCCTTTCCATCTGCTATCATGTCAGCTTATACAAATGCATTCCCAACAAAATTCCAATTTCATCCTCAAAATCAAATCCTTCACATGTCCAAGCCAAATCTCATTCTTAACTCAATCATCATCCATCATCAATTTCAACTCTTGACTTACCAGTCCAACACCATTTCAGATTCCTGTCTCGCAATTCAAAATCTGATTCTGCTCGATATAATATATCTCGATTCAATTTCCAGTTAATTGGTTCCAATTCAATCCATCTTTGCTTTCACAAACTTTTATTTAATTTTGTTTTTGTTCATACAATTTCCCTGGGAGTTTTCAAACAGTTCAGTTCTTTCAAAAATCAAACATTTCTTTCCAGGATTCAAAACAACTTGTTTTTCTCAAAGCAATTCAAAACAAAATCTTTGGTAGTAATCCGTCACTTACCACTCGAAAATGGACACCGATGATGTCCGGATCATCATTGGAATCTATTTTCCAGCTATCGAATTGAGTTCAATACTATGTCACTTTCAAAACCAGTTCTAAACACTTTCATTTTGAAATCAGTTCAAAATATCCTTTGCAAGGCTTGTAAAACAAAATTAAAATCTCCCAGGATTTTAAAATTCTCATATATTCAATTCAAGTTCATTTGCAATCATCTTTCCCACTTTAAGGAATTTTAATTTCAAATTCTGATTTAGATTTCAGATTTAATCCATCTGTTTTTCATATTATACGAATTCTAATTGGTTATTTATATAACCATTTCAATTATAATCTTATTCGATTATAATAACAAACAACACATCACATATATTATGATATTTCAAATGTTAATCATTCCTTTATATTAAAATACCATTTGGGTAAAATTATTTCATTTACCCTCTTTCAAAAACATACTGTGTCGAATTATTCTGTTCAAGAGTTTAGAAACACTTATCGACACAGTTTGCATTACTGTATCGACCAGAATTCATAAACTACTCGACAAACCAATCAACACAATATAAACAGTTTTTATAACAATTTACAAATACGCGCTCATATATATACACTCAAACTCAATCTAGGGTATTACTAACCCCATCTCTACTGAGTCACGCCACAGAGCCAAGGTAATTACTTAACCTTCAGCTCTGATACCACTGTAACGAACCGGGATTTTCGACTCCGAAAATCAACATCAAACTACCATGTTGACTATTCAGACATCGAACATTCCAGATCATTAATAGAAAGAAGTTAGAGGGTGAGAAGAGATAAGATAGAAATATTAGAATAGAAGAAGAAGAAGAACACCACAACACAGAGTCTCACATCGCAGCGGAACAAACTATAATACAGAAATAACCTTTATTGAGAACTTTTAAAATACTTACAATATCAGAGTACACATCTGGACAGTGATAAAAATCTGTCCTCATATAACACACAGCGGAATAGTAATATCATACGTCTGGACTCTTCCAGCTCGTCTCTTCATAGCAGTCGATAACCTGAACCTGTACAACCCGGCCTAACCCGAGCATTTACAAAACACCGGGTCAGTCTGGTGAACCAGAGTGAGATAAACTCGCACAGTATTTAGGGTAAATCATCCAGTCATGATTTTAAAGTTCAAAAATCCTTTTAAAAGAAAAGGATAATCGTAAGACCAAATCCACACATAAACACGGACGGTTTTTTCCTTACGATAACCCAAAACAGTTTTGAAACCAATATCTTGTCTGATATTATAATAATGTCTAAATACAAGTAAATAACAATCTAGTGGAACGCTTGCATCTCACGCTCCACATATATAGTATACAATCAAAACCCGCAGCGCTTATTGGAGATTGGATTCCGACTTGACAAGGTATGGGTCCACCCGCCGATAGTGTATCTCTAGAGACGAATACACTGGGTTCAACAAGAACTTCTTGCAACCCGGCCCTCACATGACCGACCACTCATTTCGCTTGAGTGTATCGAATGTATATCACCGACGGTTGGGATCAGCAACCGCCTCCCGAAAAGGGACAGCATCGAAACATAGATTTAAGAAACAAATAGGATTTCCTCTAGATAGGTGATCATACACCCTAATGGGAGCGACCCACATAGCCATGCTGCCTGCCCGATTTTTGTCATTTCCCGGTTGATGAGGCTTGAGGCCAGAATTAACTCTTGACATCTGGTCGCCATTCACTTTGAATGCCACATCGTCAAATCCATCAGATATCACTAATTGATATCCACAAAAATACTCTAGCTGAAAGCTAGAGAACGGCAATTCCCTGCCATCAACTATCGTACGTTTGAAGAAATCAACGTACGTGACCCTTTGGAAATACTCTGTCAGACATTCGTCCATATACGTCATCCAGGAACAGGATGAACCGAAGGCACTCTCCTACCACATCCATATAGGAATCACCCCATGGATCAGTAGCGAGAAGTCCTTGCAACCCCGTAGATTCCAACCACGACAGAATCACAGCTTATCTCTGCTTGCCAGGCAGAGAATATTAGTGGTTCTTCCGTTTATGAAAATCAACGGTCTTCACAGCACTATCTCGATCATCTTCTGATATCTTCACGTATTTGTTGGTTAGAATGGTTTTCGAATATAAATTCGATCCCGGTCTTTCCATACCAACAATCGTATTGGGAGGGTTTGATAGTCGGTGTTTTAACTATCAAAATATACAGTGTTTCAAACATGACACTCCAATGAGTTCACTGGTTCAGTATTCAATATCACTTGGCCTTTAATTAAACTGATTTACTTTTGTTAAACTAAAACTCCTAGCTCTTTTAACATTCAAAATATACGATATTTGAAATACTCTAATTCGATTTAACTCAAATCGATTAACTCTAATTGATTAACTAATACTCGACTTAAAACCATTCGCTTGACCCTAGATCACAGCGATCACAATGGTTACGCCTGATTCCACCAGGAAACATCCGACCGCCGTAGGCTATCTGCAGCCCTGCGAATTACGCTAGCAGTCGTACGAAATGGCAACTCAGTCGTATAATTATGTTTGACGAATTCTATCTCGAATAAATATATTCAATTTCCCATTTTTGAAATCTCATTTAAAATTCTCCTTTTTACTAGATCTCTTTTTCAAATAACGTTAATGTAAAATTAACGTCTTAACACTTTGAAACTTACTTAAAACCTCTGGTTTATAATAAACCCTTTTATCGTAATCTCCTTTCCCTTAATTCATATAGTTGAGTACGTTTATTTCCTTTCACCATTCAATTGGCTTGCATCTCACATTCGGTAGCTTTTTAAATGAATTCCCTTTTAAAAATATATTCCTAAATTCAGCATTAATTAAAATCATAACTTATTTCAACCATTAACTACTTTAGTAGTTAATCCCTTTATTAACTAAATTAAATATTAAATCCCCTTTTAATCCTTATTTAAATTCAAACAATATTCATTTAACTATTTTAGTCAAAACACATTAACTTGATAAACAATTCTAATTCCAAACGGTCGATTTAATTAACTCAAAAACTTGATTATCTCATTAACCGATTTCGACAACCCTTGCTTTAAATTAATATAATTAATTTAGATAGATTCTAAATATTTGTTTCCTTACAAAACAATCTTCCAAGGTTTAACCATTTAATTCATTTCTTATTCTTCAACTGGTAAATCTGATTAACATCAGCGTTTGCTTTGTAAAATAAATTCATAACAAATCAAAGTCTTAAACAAATAAAATATTCATTTATTTCTCTTAAATAACTTTTATTCAAATAATATAATTCAAATCTAACTCTGGTTATAAAACAAATTTTATAACCTCAACTCTATCGATTCACCTGACGGTGAATCAATATCTATAACCCGATTGATTTCAAAGGCCATACTCTGCCAAACACTTAACCAATATCACCCATTGGTTTAAACCAAACAGATGTTGAATATCAATTAATAATCAACCATCAAATCAATCACACAAACGGATCAGTTCATATATGATAATATGAAAATAAATAATACATTTGAGGAATCCGGTTGGATCCCTCCAACCTGTTCTTCCCTGTATTTAAATGGTTGTTTCAAATCAGACTGTTCAGTTTTGTTTAACTGATAAACTAAAATAACAACCCTTTAACATCAACCATAAGCAATTCAAACAATGCAACCATTTTAAACACGTTTATAAATAAACGTGACCAACCAAGGTGAGTCACCTTTATTGGAACAAATCGTTAAAAATAACGATTTGGTATTTGACTGAAATTAAACACAGTTTAATTTCATCGGTTAAATCAACAGTTAGATAACTAGCAAAGCAGTCAACCATTGGCAAGCAGAGCACACAAAATAAAAACACCCAATTTATATAAAATATAAAAAGGGTAACTGAGTGAGTTTAACTCACTTTGGTTTGGTTTGCCGATAAAATGATTCATTCTAGGCATTTAATCCGATTGAAAATTCCAGATGCTTTCATTTCTGATCAATTCAGCTTCATAATCCTACGTTTGTCGATACGATCCCCAATGTCCTTGCCTCGTCCGATCCCGTGGCTGCATCCCAAGTTATGATTTAAATACAGTACCCAATACATGCATTTCTATTATAATACTTAAATTCCAAATTTTCCATTTTACGTTATGTATACAATCCCCATTGGAAATGTTAAAAATAAAATCAGGCACATTTTCAAATTTGGCAAGGCACGTTATACTATTGGCTCCGGCAGTTCATAAATTAGATTAGGTATGTTATCAATTTCTTAGGTCATGTTCATTTCTTTGATTAGGCATATATAAACAAGTTACCTGACAGGTATAAGAAATCGGCCACATTAAAAAGTGTTTAGCCCCCTCAGTACAAATTAGGATCACGTGATCATGCCGAAATAACTAAGCTTTCAGGCCATATACCATTTAAAACGAGATGGCCACGTCTTAATGTATAAATTTACTAGGAAATTCTTAATTAAGATTAAGTATAATTTAATAGTCTTAACCATATATAATTAACCATGATTAGGCCATTTTAATTATCTTTACCTGCTCCTGTTTGTTCATCTTCTCCACGCAGAGCATGCCGCACCTGCTTTCATGTTGCACAATTTGAGCCACCGCTGAGCTACATCAGGTCACCGCCTTCTCTGAATTAACCCCATCGCACCTTTTCCATTGTCCCCATCAAACAGCCCACCTTCTCCAAAATATCGCGTCGGCTACTGCCAACCCACCGCATTACAGTAGATGCCACAACAAACAACACCCATGCACGCTCACTCCAGCACTCACTCACCACGTTTCGTCAAACCCTCTTTCATCTTTGTCTTTGCTGTATTGACACCCTTCTGGTTTAACTTATTGTTTAAAATAGTGGAGGCTAGGAGCTTTATACATACAGCAGAGAGTAGGTTCTTTTGTTTCAAAACGTTTGCCGAAAACAGAACGAAGGGAGCACGTATTTATAGTCGGGAAACCGTGATGGCCACGACAATATTTTACTTGGCAGGCACGGTTTCATGCTACAGTACATTGTTTCATTTCAGTAATACGTGATGTGAGGTGAAAGTACAGCATGTGCATGGAAATGTTGGTGTGAAAGGGAACAGAGGGGTAGCTGTGCGTGTTTTGAAATGTCAGCGGGTCTGTTTGTCGGCCATGCAGTGTATTTTGACAAGGGTTTAACATATATAGGGGTTTATATAGAGCATCCATTTAATATAATATATATTTTGAAACTTCACCATAAAATAATACGATAAAATCACTACAAACGATTTCTGTCTACTGATAAAAATGTTGTTCTTGATGTAAAAAGGTATTCCGAACCCAATGGGACAGGTTTTGTCGCAATCCGAGGTCGTATGGAAAAATTTCCTTTATGAAACCGGAAATGAACACGCATTTAATTTTTCCACGGTCACTAGATAAATCAAATCAACTTGAAACTGCGAACATCGATAATAACTTTTCGATACGAACCCAATGGCACTAATTTCATCGCATTCTGAGACTGTTGCCCCGATAGGCTGTTTTTACCCCGAACCGCTATACCCCTTTTAACACCAAATTTTCCAGTCTCTAAAAATAACAAACTATATACATATCCTGACTCTAATCGACGATACGAATTCAACGGAACTGGTTTCGTGGCCTAATTCGATCGTCTGCTCAAGTTATGCCAAATATCCTTTTATTTATTTAAATACGCGCTATAGAAATTTGAACGGGCGTTTACGGCTACCGTGGTCACATACGACATCGGTTTGCCACGCCATTTGACACCGTGCAATAATTTAACGATACGGTTCTAATGAAACTGATTTCGTCGAAATCTGAGTCCGTTTGCAAAACGGCTATTTTAAAGGCCTATAATTTAATAACGATTTCCATAGCGACTATTTCAAAATTTGATTTGGTCATAACTATCAAACTATAACACGAAATCTGGATTTTTCTCTTTCATATGAAAATTATCGTCAACACGGTTCCAACGTGTCTTGTTTCACAGAAATCCGACTTATATTGAATCCTGTATTCTCAGTTGAAGTTTAAAACTCCAATTTACGAACTGCACGCCATTTTCAAGCTTGAATTTATATTATAAATTATAACGTTCAACTTCGTTCTAAATAGCGAATTCAATATTAAATCTCATTAATATTCCCAATATAATATTTAAAACTAATTTAAATGTTCATATTCAAATGGTCGAAAAACACGGGTCGTTACATATATAAAATCTATTGATTTTATATAAATAATTTATTTTCAAAATAAACTTTGAAAATCCCTTTTCACTTTCTAGTATCACTTATGGTATAAAAATACCAAATCAAAAGGTTCAATCATCATCCAAACACACAGGTTCAACAACAGATGATATAACACATCATATATCAGAATATATGAAAAACGGTAAATAAATGTTGAGGAATCCAGTTGGATTCCTTCGACCTGTTTCCCTGCATCCACAGATGTCAGTCAACATAAATAACATGGAGGTAAAATATTCTGATAAACAGAATCAATATTTCGATACGATTTATATATATATCGTTATCGATATTTTCAATCAACTGACTAGCAGTTCAACCAAACAGCCAATACACAGCAAATCAGCCAATATTTACCAATTCTAAAAATACTTTAGAGAAATATAAAGTGTTCAGAGTTAGTTAGATTTACTCACATTGGACGGTTTATCGTTGAATAACGATAATCGGTCATTGATTTGGTTCAGGCGTTTAATTTTGCCATAAATCCAAACGAGCTCCAATCCACTTGCGGTCAGTTCCATTGCGTAGTGCTTGTCCATACGATCCCAACAGATCCTGTTTCGTTAAATTTCATTAATGTATGCAAAAGTTATGCTATTATCAATATTTACCTAATTTAAATGAATATATATTTAATTAAATTAATTAAATTATTTTTATCTTAATTAATTTCTAATTGCGTTATAAGCCAAATTACCTTCCCTGCCCTTCTAAAAAATCCTACTTTCCCATCTCTAGCCATATCCAATTTTTCTTTAAAATTGAAAAACCATTTTAATATTAATTAAATTTAATTTTCAAATAAAATATTTAAAAATATTCATTTAATTATAACTTAAAAATTTTAACCCGGATCAAAAATCTGCTTCCACTCATTTTAAAGTATTTTTCGATAAGAATCCAACGGTCCTTGTTTCGTGGAAATCCGACTTGTTTTGAAAAAGTTATAAGCTTTTAAAGTTGATGGTTAAAAATTACGAAAATGCCCCTGGTCTGTTTTAAATTCAAATTAAATTTAAAATTTAAATTAATCATCCCATTCGTCGGATCAGTTAGGGATAGCCAGGGAGAGCAGGAAACTATATTTTCCAAACTCAAGCCTTAGACACTAGCCTCTCTTTCACCCTTAGAATGTTCTGATATTTATTTTTACAAATTCTATTTTAATTATAATATATATATATATATATATATTACACAAATAAATAAATAAATAAATATTATTTGAAAACTTACCCCGCGAAGCCCAAGCCTCTGCCTAAGAGTCCCTAGCTCCCCGTCTTGCCCTCCTTTCTCCCTTCCTTCCCTTTTCCCTATTTCCTAATATTTTATTATTATTTCTGCCATTGCCAAAGCTTGAAAGAGGAGGAGGAGGAGTGAGTTTAAAATGAAGGGGGGGGCTATTTATAGCCGAAGGAGTCACATGGATTGCTGAGGTGGCGCGAATCCAACGGTCGAAAATGGATGGCTAGGATTAATCCTTAAATTAATTAAATTATAAATAAATTTAATAATTTATGAATAGTAAAGTGTGTTTTCTCAACACTATTCGGATGTTAATTTGACTTACTTATTGATAACTTATCCGAAATCTTTTTCAACCATATTGTTCGATTTTTCTTGCTCTTCAATACTATATAAAAATATATCAATTTTGAATTTGTTTGAACTTTCAAATAATTAAAATTCAAATTCAAAATAGTGTTTTGTGTTAGTTTCAACACCTTCCGGTCTCATGTTGGAGTATCAAACGATAACGGTTTTCAGAAATTCTTCCACCATCTGGTCTGGTTTTTAACGTACTTCAATCCTATGTATTCAAATCAAAAATCAGAGTTCGTTTAGATTTTCAAATAATTTATTTAAATTTTGTTTCCTTAATAACTTTCTATATCCATTATAGGATTTTCCCAGATTTCATATATAGCTAATATCTTATATTTAGAATTTTCCTGGATAGGTCACAGGTTCCAGTTTTGCCGTTAGCATTAGCAAATTCCAATTACCGTCAAAATTTAGTTCAAATTTTGGCCTTTTATTTTTCCTTTTCCACATACGGATGCCATTTCTGACGTAACTTGGTTGGTTACCTAATTTCATCATTTCGGATTTAATGAAACTGATTTCATCGAAATCTGAGTTCGTTAGCTACTACATCCTTTGTAAACGTACTATTTTAAATTAAAAATTTATCCTTTTATACTGCCAGTTCACATTATATTGCAGATCCACTAAATTTCTACCATTTCGAAATAAAATAAAATATTCAAAACTATTGAAATTAAACCATTTAAACTTCCAAAACAATAAAAAAACATTTTTAAATAATAACTAAATGGTCAAAAAAATCTGGGCCGTTACAAAATTCCAGGCTAGAGACACAAAGTCAAAACTAAAGAGCAAGATCGAAAGACAGGAGAGCCGATAAAGTATAAGTGAAGAGATAGTGAAGCCAACATCGGAAAGGAAAAGATAGAGAGAAGAGTCGGCATCAAGAAGTGGATCCATAACAAGTGGAGCAGACATTGGAAGCTTGGGATAATAACGATGAAACCGATACCGAAACAGAAAGATTAGAGCATGAAGTAAGTACCAAGAGAAGAAGGGAATGAAGGCATGTTGTCGACACCAACATGTAGTGAGCAATTATCTTGGTGTCGACACCAAAGCATGTAGACGATACCGAAAGTGAACGCACTGAGCATGTAGCCAGAACTGAATGATAAGAATCGATATCTCGTCAAGGGTGGTACCGAACATAAGGAATAGAAAGCAATGGAATCGGCACCGAAAATATAGAAGGAATCAGCAAGGTTGACACCTGAACAAGAAATTTGTAATATACTAATGGCACCAACATAGAGGAACAAATAGGTTGGTGCTAGAAAAATGGCAATAAAGGCATGTTTTCGATACCATCATGTAATAAGCAGTTGACTTGGTTTCAATATCAAGCAATGAAGGTAGATGCATAGAGCCGGTACCAAGAGAAGTGGGGTTGAAGCGTGAAGATGATACCGAAAGATAGTGAATTGAACAGAAAGGCGGAGCCAAATACCGAAGCCCGGTATCGTTTGAGGTGATACCAAGACAAAGTGAAAGAATTGATTATATCAGCATCGGATATACAAAGTACGATACTGAATCCAAATGCACGAAAGGGAAGCACAGGGCCAATAACAAGTTTGATGGGAGCAAAATAGAGCTATCAACACCAACATACTTGGTGTTGATGCTGCTACACAAAGGTGACACCAAATTTACAAAAGAAAGAGCACATAACCGACACTCATAATAACAAGCGGCGAAGGACCGAAGCTGACACTGATGCCAGGGATCATTCAAATGGGCTGACATCTAGTGGTTCGTGCAAAAGAAGCGTTTCCACATCATTTCTATAGATGGGGTCCAAGTCCTCTGCAAATAAGACATCAGGGGTCATATTAGGGGACTTTTTCTCATTCGAAAATTTTGTACTCAATTCTTAGAGTCGAAACCCTAATTTAGAAATCAAATTGGGGAATTCTTTTTCATTAATTTAATACATTAATGATAAATAAAAGATGGGAGATCGAGATCATACTTATTCTCGATTCTATATTGTGACCAAACTGGCTTAACAAAGAGTTATCAACTAATCTCATATATAAAATATTAAAGCGCATCGAAAGGAGAATCATCGAGCAAAATCAATGATCCTTCCCTCATGATTCACACTTGTGACTTAATTTTTTTGAATGCCTCTATTATATCATTAAGCTCAATGACATATTATAGCCTTATGATATGATAACTGACACAACTAATGCCTCTCATGGGCTGGATCGATGTGGCAGTATCACCTTTTGTTATTAAAGACTCCGATACATCATCAAATGTGAACGTTGTGATATCTTAGCCTGTTTTCTCTTAGCACAATGTACATTATTTTATCTTGAATCTAGTGTATACACTATACTATATATGCAAATTAGGCTGTGTTTTGGGTCATATCTACCGCAATTAGGCATGACTCTAAGCCATATCAAATAATGGCGTGTTTAAGTATTAGATACGACCATAAGCCGTATAAAAATCAAAATTTGATATAGCTCTAAGCTGTATCTAAAGTATAAATAGATACGGCTCTAAACCGTATCTCAATGCAAATAATATACAGCTTTAAACTGTATCTAAATTATTACTAAATACGAATATAAACCATATCTAAATTATCTGTAGATACGAATACTTAAAAAAGGCTAGTAAATATCATGCAAACTCTATTTGAAAAATTATAACAGTAAACGAAAAAATTGTACGAAATATTTCATACCAATCCAATAACATATATAATGATACATGTTGTTTCATTACATTACAATAAAGAAGATAAATTATGTTTCATTACATTACAATCAAGAAGAAACATACTGTTTCATATATAATGTTTCATAATTACATTATAATAAAGAAGGTAAACTCGGTATTTAGCAACTTCGGCGACCACTCTCCGCTTTTCAACTTTAGCGATTGACCACTTTGATTCGCTTATCAGCTGAACTAATCCATTCACCAAGCTGAAGGTTTTAACTTTCTGGTTAAGAATTTACTGGGTGATCAACTAGGTGGATGCATTTTAGCTCACACATCTGAGTCAGGTACTCATTCTTAATTAAGCTTCAACTATTAAGCATGAATACCTGACCCGGCGACGTGAGCTAAAGTGCATCCAACTGGTGAATCACTCGGTAATTCTTACCCATAAAGTTAAAGCCTTCATCTTGGTGAGGCTTCAATGGTGGATCACATAGTAAATTCTTAACCAAAATAGACATGCATCATCTTCGTCTATACTTACAACCTAACTTGCATTAGAACAATGGTCAAAATATTCATATCCAAAATGCACTCTTACGCTAACATATATAGAGTACATATTGGATTTCATAGCAACATGGATTTTAATTATTCTGGCATGAAATATATATGTGTGCTCAGGGGACATATACAACACACACAGACACAGACACACATACATACACTACATACATATACAACACACACACACAAAGAGACACACACACACATGCATATACGCACCAATTCTAATTAAATCACAATTCAAGCCAGCAAGCATGAAAGTGGATCACTGTTATCATGACGCTCGACCAGTGCAACTAGTCTACGACTAGTCAACTAATCGGGATTGAGCCATCGACTTGCCTGCCTCCTTTCAGGTATACATACTGAATGGAAATACTGAATATTGAATTAAACTGCAGATTTGATAAAAACTTGATTTGAACTACAACAATATAATTGTTGGCAAAAATATATTTGAATTGGCAATTTTTTGGTGGCATCAATATATCTATTGACTAATCTACAACTAATCGACTAGTTGGACCTCTATCGACTCGGCTCGACTTATTGGAGTAGTAAAAAATATTAGGTCAAGCAGTTACAAGTGACAATAACCAAGTCAGTTTTTAGAAGGCCTATTGAGAAAGCAGAGAAGCCCAAGTTTATGTGCAGCGAGCACACAAACATTCAAGCACGTATTTTATGGTTCAGACAACAAATAGTACATCAAGCTCAAGCGAAACAACGTACCAGTATTCAAGGTCAAACACAAGGTGTCAAAGCAAAAGGAAACAAATATTCACATGATAGCGAGAACTATAAACTAGATGACACGGCAAATGTGAAACATGCATAATGACATTAATCACTTGCACGATGCAAGTACTAAAGATATGACAGATCCACATAGGTGCAACATGCACATAACTGAGTGATATAACTCAAGTGATACTAGTAGCAAAGAATGACTCAGTGGCAAGAAAGTGAACAATCAAGAAACAAAACAAGCAAGTATAGTATCAGTTTCTGTCATAATAATGCAAGTACAAGACAGAGGTGCATGTACATGGAAAGAAATGCAATACACATCATAGCATGCACAATCTTTAGCCATGCGTTCACAAATACATAGGAGCAGCAGTATATGCATTGTTAATACACAAGGAGTTCAAGTAAATGAAACAAAATCAAATTGCAAACGCAAATGCTTAAGTCAAGCTAGACCAACAGAAACAATAAACTACTAGTGCTACAGCAACAAAATTGCATGCACAAGGAAATGGTACCAATTAAGAAAAGGCAACAAGTAACGGAAATACAGTGCCCATAAGCACAATGGCATCACACAAAGCCAAGCAGGGTCAAGGGTTCAAGCGAAAGTGGCATACTCGAGAACCATGGCCAGAAATGTAAACAGAAATAGACAAGCCTCAAAGAAGACGAAACTTCAAGCGAACTAGCAAAGCAAATTACAAAAACAAAGATGCAACAACATGTACATGAATAAAGCAGGTAAAGCAGGTCTAAAAACACAAAATTAAACCCAATTTGAATTCAAATTAAACATGTAAATGGAAGATTGTTTAACCCAGTTCAAATTCAAATTAAATCCAATTTAAACCCAGTTCAACTTCAAATTAAACCGTGAGCTAATACTCACCCTCAGTGGCAACGAGAAAGAAGAAGGCGACTGATCAGTTCATCGGTGAGCTAAAGGCAACTCGAGTTGACGATGGATAGCGGTGGACTGGGCTTCGAGCGGTGGATGGTATATAGACAAAGCAAGATGGTGCGCTGAGTTCCAAAAACCTAATTTGGAAGCCGAAAGTCTTGTTAAGTGTCAAAGCATGATGGTGCCAGAAAGAAAAATAGTGCGAAAAAAATATGATATGGATTTCATACGGACCAAAGCCGTATAAAATGAACTAATCTGGAGCTTTGTTGATGTACAGTTAAATCTAACATTTGGGGAGGTGCGGATCGCCAAGAGGAAAGTTGTTATGGCTATGAGCACTATCAAATTTGATACGGCTAAAAGCATTATCAAATCTCTACATCCTCGTATCCCAAATTTGTTGTTTTAGTGTAGTGATACCTTTATAATTGGTTTCCTATGCATATGAGAGGGTCACAACATGAATACCCCCAAACTTTAATACAAGCACTTAGAATGTCATCCCCGATATAAACCTACTTCACTTAAAAATGCACTTTTGATACATTCAAAGGAGCATAGCACTTGCATTCAAAAGGAAGCATCTACATTCTGGGAGACAATTAAAGCTCAATTAATTTATAGGGTATCTTATTCATACTGAACATAGCTTAAGTCGACCTGCCTATTAAAGGCGTCCTCTAGATTGATCATCCTCGAATTTCATTACATATGTTATGCCAATTCTCAATTGGGTATTGACAATTTTTATTGTTAACAACTACATCGCATTTACGTGGGTTTAAATGAAATATGGGAATTTGCGTGTTTTAACCTTCCTTCCAACAAACTAGAATATCGATTAAGTCCAAAAAATGATATTTAAGTTAGGGGAATTTTACCATAAGGGCTTACTTACATCAAAGTATTAATTTCTAGGACATAGGTTTAAAATATTTATTTTTAAGGACAAAATTTTATCGTCTCATTTCGTATGCATTCTCCACACTCCAAAAAAACCCAAATCGATTTCAAATCCTCTTTCTTCTTCATCTTTATACTTTCAAAATCAAATCTGTTGCTAATCTACTTTCAAAACAAAATCGACTCAGCTGATTTGTCGATTGGCTAAAGAAATCAAACCGCATCACTTTTCTCAGCTGAATAAGTAGGTAACTGTTTATTTCTGATGTTTGTTATATGTTGATTGCTGATGCTAATCGCCTCACCTTTATTCAACTGAAGAAACTAAGACATAATTTCTATTCACTATTTGCAAGACATGATTTTTGTTCAGTAGTTGTTGAACAAGTAAGTACTTGTTTATCTTTGTTGTATGTTGTTCCTTATTTTTTTTGTTTGCTATATATCGATTGTTTTTGTTAGCTGAAGTAAGTAGTCATCCACTATTGATTTTTATTTGCTATATAAAACTATTCATACGTATATGTTCAGTGGGAGAATTTATTGACAACTTAAAAAGATAAAGGTGTTTATCTTGTTACTTGAATTATTTAATTACATATTAAAATTTAGTAATATTTGAAAGTTACTGATACACGTAAAACATATTTGTTGTTTTGTTAATCATATGTATATATTCAGTGAATTAATATTAAGTAATATGAATGAATTTATAGTGATGATGAAACTATTCATACGTATATATTCAGTGGTACATGTTAATTTGTTTGACAGCTTAAAAAGATAAAGATGTTTATCTTTGATCTAACATATATCTTTTCAAAACTGAATTTTAGATTTAACAATTTTTAAATGTTAAGTAGAATATCTTATTATACTTCAGAATTAAAAAGGACAATTTCATTTACCTTTTCAAAAAAAAAACACTGTTTTATGTTTGATATATCTACTAAATTTCACAAGTTGGTATTGTCTGTGTTTTATGTTACTATTTGTTAAATTATAGACATAAATTTAGTCTAAACCTATTTTATTTTATATTATTTCAGAGTTAGAAAAGGTAGTTGTATCTGTCTTTTCAAAAGTAAACTTCAGATTTAAAAAAGATAATTGAATATATATGTCATGTATTATTTGTTAGTTGCAAATATGCAATGTTAATGATAAAAATAAACTTTTAATTAAAAATTTCATTTTTGTAATTAACAATTTTTGAATGTTTAGTATAATATCTTATTTTATTTCAGACTTAGAAAAGATAGTTGCATCTATCTTTTCAAAACTAAATTTCATATTAAAAAAAGATAATTGAATATATATGTCATGTGTTAATTGTTAGTTGCAAATATACAACGTTAATGATAAAACTGAATTTTTGATTTCAAAATTTAAATTTTGTAATTAACAATTTTAAATGTTTAATAGAATATCTTATTTTATTTCAGATTTAGAAAAGATAGTTGTATCTATCTTTTCAAAATTGAACTTCAGATTTAACAAAACTAATTGAATATATATATATATACATATATAATGTGCTAATTGTTAGTTGCAAATATGCAATGTTAATGATAAAAATGAACTTTTTATTACAAAATTGAATAAATTAACAATTTTCAAATGTTTAGTACAATATCTTATTTAATTCCAGATTTAAAAAAGATAGTCACATCTATCTTTTCAAAACAAACTAGAGATTTAAAATATATAGTTGAATATATATGTCACGTGTTATTGCAAATATGCAATATTAATAATAAAACTAAAATTTTGATTACAAAATTACATTTTTGTAATTAACAATTTTTAAATGTTTAGTTGAATATCTTATTTTGTCTCAGATTTAAAAAAATAGTTGCTTCTATCTTTTCAAAACTGACTTCAAATTTAATAAAGATAGTTGAATATATATGTCATAAGTTAATTGTTATTTGCAAATATGCAGTGTTAATGATAAAACTGAACTTTTTATTACAAAATTGAATTAAGAAACAATTTTCAAATGTTTAGTAAAATATCTTATTTAATTTCAGATTTAAAAAGATAGTTGCATCTATCTTTTCAAAACAGAACTAGAGATTTAAAAAAGATAGTTGAATATATATGTCATGTGTTAATTGTTAGTTGCAAATATGCAATATTAATGATAAAATTGAACTTTTGATTACAAAATTGCAATTTTGTAATTAACAATTTTTAAATGTTTAGTGGAATATCTTATTTTATTTCATATTTAAAAAGGATAATTGCTTCTCTTTTCAAAACTGAACTCCAGAATTAAAAAAGATAGTTGAATATATATGTCATATGTTAATTGTTATTTGAAAATATGCAATGTTAATGATAAAACTGAACTTTTGATTACAAAATTGCATTAACTGACCATTTTTAAATGTTTAGCAGTATATCTTATTTTATTTTAGATTTAAAAACGATAGCTGCTTCTATCTTTTCAAAACTGAACTTCAGATTTAAAAAAGATAATTAGATGTTTAGCTCTACTTATGCTTGAAAATAAATGATACATATTATATATGTTTATTAATAAATATCTTTTTAATTCTGTGACATATATGTTTAGTTATAACACATTACATATATTCAATTATCTTTTTAATTTTTCTCAACTGAATATATATATATATATATATTCAAAGTAAAGAAGATAAATATATCTTTTTGTTTATCTTTTGTCAAGTTAATCAAATATATGTTTTCACATAAGATAATATATACATTATATCTTTATCAAATGTTTTCATTTTATCATGACTAAAGAATTTATCGTATGTTGAAAATAAGAACTTTAGATGATCATATCATTTTAGTGTTAATACTATTTTAATAAGATAAACACAATTATCTTTTTAAATAAGTTATATGTTTTAATAAAAAGTAATATTCATATTAGTTATTTAATGAAAATTGTGAAATTATATTTTTGTATATACTTACAAGTTTTTTTAAAATATATTTATTTTTTAATGTATATATCATTTTCAACAGTATTTTATGTAATAAAGTAGACAAAAAATAAATATATTTATCTTTTTAAACAGTTTATGTTTTTCTCATATGGTTTATAAATATTAGTATTTTCAATAAGATTGTAAATCTATTATACTGTTGAAAAATATAAAACCATTTAGCTTTACCTACATATGATTAATTAGTTGTATTTAACTACATAGGATAAAGCCATTAGAAAACCTACAAAACATCAGTAATGTATAGATCAATTACTGTATTTAATTGCTGAAAAAGATAAAACCATTTTGCCTTACTTGCATAAGATTAATTAGCTGTTTAGATGTAATAACCCGGAAAATCCGAACCAATTTAATTTTTTTATTTTAGCAATTTTAATGAACATTGGATATTTAAAATGATTTATTTTAAATAATAATGACGAGAAATTTATTTTTGAAAAAAAATTAGAACGTATATATTTATTTGAATCGACGTTAGAATATAAATATTTATTTTAAATATAAAAGGAATTGGAAATGGCGCGGTAGTTTGAAATTTTGATTTCAAATTTCAAATGAATGTACATGATTCAAAATAAATCGGATTTAAGCGAAACCAAAATATTAGAATCTATTTGAGAATATCATTCTAACGAATTTGAAAAATCAAAGTTTCATAGCGAGAATAAAAAGTTATGCCTAAATGAAAATTCAGAATAGTCGTTATGGAATTTTAGCCCTTAAAAATGAAAATTTTGCAAACGACCTCTGTTTTCAACGAAACCACTTTTGTTGGATCCGGAATGTACAATTGTTGCTAGATTCCAAGATTCATAATTTTTGGAATTAGTATGTGAGCGTGGCGAAGTAAAACGTGTTTTGACAGTTTCAGTCAATTTGGATCGACCAGAAAAAGATCATTTTACAGACGGTCTCCAAATTTGACTAAATTAGTTTTGTTAGAACCGTATCGTCAATACGAAACTAGAAAATATTTTTTGGGAATTTTCAGAGTCCGTATGTGGCCCCGGTAAATTGGAATGTGCGTTCAAATTCAATATACAGATTTATATTTTGATTTTGACGGAAACCGATCAAAACAGCCAAACTGGCTTACGATACATGTCCCATTGTGTCCGGAATGGGAGTAATTAGTTATGGGCGATAGTTGGTGGGTTTGATTTTGAGTTCAAAATAAATAGGTACTTTTTTGAAAATAAATAATAAAAAAATAAAAATATCCCTATACCCTCTCTCAGCCTCCCCGTTCACTTCCTCAAATCAAATCAAATAAAATAAAATAAGAGAAAGGAGGAGCTGCCATCGCTCCTCCTGTCAGAGCGCCAACGCGCCCTAAGGTGCGCGGCTGCAACCAGCGCCCTTCCCCTCTCCCCTCACGCCTCTCTCCACTCTACTCTACCTCCATTCGAACCCGCAATCCCCCCCGAACCCTAACTTCACCAAAAACCTTTCGCGCCTCCCCCCAATCCCCTACAACTTGACCGCGACCACCTGACCCCCTCCTTTTTGATCTGCGTGCCCTCCGCAACTCGGTGGGGCCCCCTGAAATGAAAAAAAGGTAAACAACCTTTAATTCTATTTTTATTTTTAGTTTTCCTTTTTTTAAATATATAGTTTTGTGGTAAAAACATATGATTTTTGTTTAATAAAAATACGATTTTCTTTTATTTATTTAATTAAAAAAATGTGATTTTTTCGTTAATAAAAATATGATTTTTATCTAACGAAAAATGTGGTCTTTAGCAATATGAACGTCATGCAAAAGTAAAGGTTTGATTTCTCTACATTAAAAAGATTTGATTTTTATGCGTATAATAGTGAATTAAAAATACGATTTTTAGTTATGTAAAAATATGATTTTTATACTTATAGCGAATTAAAAATATGATTTTTATATTATTGAAATAATAAAAATATGATTTTTATAATATATAGATAATAAAAATTTGATCTTTATATATGTAGTAGAGATATAAAAGTACGATTTTTATATATGAAGTGGCGATATAAAAATGTGACTTTTATCTATGTAGCGTTGTTATAAAAATATAAAATTATTTTTAGAAAGATAAAAATATAATTTTTAGCCTACGTATGTCATTTATAAAATAATCATATAAAGAAATAATTATTGATTGGTTAAAAATATAATTTTTAACGTGGGTATACTACATAGATTGACAATCAAAGCATGGCAGAGTAGATCCCAAAGGTGAGAACTTCTCACTTTAATTTGATTTTCTAGTTAAAATATATACTAGGATGCAGACGGTGCTTAGCAGCACCGGACACCCGTCGTCCACAAACCATGGTTGACTTGTTTGTTTGGTTGATTGTGTTGTGAAATTGATTGTGTGATGTGGAATGGATAAATAAAATATTCACAAATGGAAATAAAATATTTTATAGTTAAAAATATAATTTTTAACGTGTATAGGAATCAAATAAATATTTATAAACAATTCAGACGATTTGTTTATGTATACACATTTGACTGAAATTGATTGGGACGATAAATTTTACACATCGCTCAACTGCACAAATAAAATTTATTATTGTTGATTGAAACCCCACACAGGTATTGGGATGATATAGGACATACACTAATCCCAATAATTAGTTGTATGTCAATCGATTGGTTGACAGGCTGTTATAAGCGTTAAATATTTATGTTTGATGCTTATGAAGTGTAAAATGCACTTTGGATGATGGTTGACTATGTTTGGTTGTTGTTGTGTAAATTTATGGTATGAAATCCATAAAATCAACATTATATGGTAGTTGATTGTGTCTGATTCCAGTTCAGAAATAATGAATATTTGAAAATAATGAACATTTTAAAATAAGGAATATTTTAAAATAATATTCAGTAAAAGAATCAATATCTGATTTTGATGTCTGATTTGGGATGGACAAGAATATTTTTAAATATATAAAGCCATGTTGATTCGATTAACGCCATTTTGACGTAAACGATATTTTTATCGATTTTATCATTTTTATAATGAATATCGAAACGGAACTAATTTCAAAATATAATGTTTTGAAAAAACTATCATTTATATATCGATGATATGGAATATTCAATTTTGATTTGAAATTGAATATGAAGTTGAAATCGTTTTGAAAACAAATTTAAAACGATTTTTAAAATATGTTTTAATGGAAATCGACGAAATATATATAATATTATATATATATATAATATTATATATATAATGGCCTGAATAGAACACGCCGTGCTGCGGCAGTTCGCGAATTTCGACCATTGACTTCAAACTGACATTACGGGAGATCCGACCGTCGGATTCCCCTAAAATTGGAACTGTTGGGTTCGTATTAAAAAGAGCTTTCCCATTAGAGATTTGAAATCTAACGATTGGATTTGGAATTATGTCCAAATCAAATTTGGAAAAGGTCGCTGTAAGTGCAGTTCGATGACCGTTTATCGAAATCGACTGTATGGGCCTTGATAAAATTATTTAAAATATCAATAATTTGTGTAAAATCATAAGAAATGATTTGGAAAGAATTGGGATGAAAAATTACATATTTGAAAAGATAAAAATATATTTTAATTGAAATGAACTAGATTTGAAATAGAATAAAAAATCCAATATTTTTAAAATAAATAAATTGGATTTGAAATGGTTTTAAAAATAATCGGAATTTCGAATATATGAATTGGAATGGATTTGAATCGAAATTATCTTAATAATATTTTGCTATTGGATTTCGTGATTATACAGATATTGTGGAGAAATTTGAAAGATATATATATCGTTATTCCAATATAATATTTGTTGGTTTCAGAATTTGACATTGAATATAAGCCGATATATTTTCTATTCAGAGCCTTGTATTTAATATCAAATTGGATTTTGGGTTTGTCGTGCATGGTATCTTTAATAATATTATTCTTGAACCAAATGTAGTTAAGAAAATTTGAAACTGACTGGAGATTAGTTCAGTTGAATGGTTTCCTAAGTATTGATCTGATGTTGGTTTCGTCCTTCGGGGTTAATACTTAGGGAATTGTTCTCTAACTAATTTACGGTTAGAGACTGATTGGATTTTGGGTTTGTTGTGAACTGTGTTTTTAACGACATTCGTTCTTTAACCGATTTACAGTGAAATGAGATTTGGAATTTGTAAATCTTTTTTTTTTTAAGATTTAACGGGAATTTTTCAAAGTAAAGTTTTCCAATTTAATATATTTAATTAGAATTGAATTGAAATTGTTCTTTGGGTTTATCGTGAATGGTGTTTTAGATAACACTGGTTCTTTAACCCGATTAACAATGGAGTTAAGAGAATCAGAAACTAACTGGAGATTAGTTGAGTTAAATGGTTTCCTGGGTATTGATCTGATGTTGGTTTCGGCCTACGGGGTTAATACTTAGGGAATTGTTCACTTGTTAATTTACGGTTAGAGGCTGATTGAATGGAATGTGATTTCAGGTTTATCATGAACCGTGTTTTAAATGACATTGGTTCTTTAACCCAGTTAAAGATAAGATATGATTTCCCAAGTTAAACAATCGTCAATATTGATTTTTTTAGGAAGATTAAAACCAAGTGGAGATTTAATGCATCTTTAATTAGATTGAAATGAAATCCAAAGGAAGATTAAAGAATAAATTTTAAAGGATTTATCTTTGATAAAATTAATGGGAACCTTTCCCAAAGAATGTGAACATTTGAATAAACGAATATTCAAAATTGGAATGAGGCGTATGTTGTGGTTTATAGCACTTGTTTATTATATACGCGAGTTATACAGAAAGGCAGGGTTTATACCCATTCAGAATAACTGATTCGACGATATGTCGACGATGAAGACGGTGGTTAAAGACCGGAGGTCTTTACATCATTTGGATGATTACTGATTTCTAGATTGGACTGTACACCCAAGCCGAGGTAATAAGTGGTGATCGTCCAGGCGTACTTGGAGATCGACGGATATGTGAGGACATCTCCCCTGTATTGGACATATGGGGGAGGAATAAGGTTCCTCCGGTTTCGTTCAGACCCTGAACGGATTTATAAATGGATTGTGTGTCTGACATTGGATTTTATTTTATGCTGATTGATTTCTATTAAATATATATCTGTTTGGCGGCGGAGAATTTATTCCCTTGCTTAACGGCCTTCTCTGAGATGTACGAGCTCATAGGTTATATATCGATAGATATCAGTCGCATGGCATGAACTGCCTGTGTGGCATGCTAAGATGCAGTGATCAAGGCTTTTGTTGAAAGGCAGAGTCTTGTGGTTGATGATCAAAGCACGGCTTTAATACAGGGTAGCTTTGTGTATGGCATTAATTCGCAAGCCTCACACCTCGGTATGATTCAAAAACGGGATAAGGGAATGCAGTGAGTGCATGACGTTTCTTTCTAGCTATGGGTGGTGTCAGCGTTTTACAAGCCCTGACGTTTGTATTATTTTTTCCTATGTGGTTGTTGGATTGCGAGGCGCCTTGGTTATATCGGTCTCTACGGAGCCGATGGATAGGTCCTTTAGGACCGGGAAACGTGTGTTCAGGAATTGTCAATCCTCAAACGTAACGGAGGACCAGTACTGCAGGATCCAAGGGCTGCCCAAAGTGCGTAGTCCCGAGGCATTTGCTAGAGTGTCTCGAAGCGGTTAGGAGTACATCCCTTACCTAGACTCATGACGGAAATCCAATTTCCAATACGTAACATTCCAGTTTTGATTGTAGAGCCTAGTATTGGCGACATGATAAATGGTACCCATGTCGCCTATGATTGATACATTTATATTTGAAGTTGATTTCTTCACTTATAGCAATAATAAAAGATTAAATTTCACGTATCAAGCATTATTTAGCTATTATAAGGTAAAACCTTATCCTTCGTCTTACGTTGCATTGTGTTATGGGACCTGGGTCTTATAACAGCTTCGTTGATCTTTATTTAGCATTGCACTGTTTGTTTTATGCACTGGAATTCTTGGGAGGAAACCCGTTCCGTGTTATACTGCGTGGTCCCTTGATTTAGCTAATTTTAAAAATAAAGTTTAATAATGTTTTAGTTCTCACACCAGTCGCGTGACTGACTTGGAGTTTATTGTTTTAACCTAAACTTTAGGTGCCCCTATTTCCATACGGGCAGCTAGTAGTTATTGTTTTGCAGATTTATATTCACATGATCCTGATTTACAGCTGGAACGATATTCGGAAAGCTCTGTATCCGTATATCTCCTTCAGTTTTGTCTTGTATTATTTTTTCGTTGCAGTATTGTATTTAAATCTTTGATATTTTTCTGATGTATAATATTTATTCATATTCTGTATATTCTTGTATTCTAATGGAATTGTTGTAATAAACAATGAAATGTTCTTCTGTTTGTGTTCTGATTCGGCTTGTTCTCAACTCAGTCCGTGCTTTCCCTCACGGGGAAGTTCGGGTCGTTTCAGGTGGTATCAGAGCTTTGGTTTACAGAGTTCGAGAACAAGGCACATTAGAACCAAACGAAAGAATTCATCAGAGATTGGATTAGTAATATCTAATAAGAATGACTCGTTAGAGATAGGATCAGTAGTATCCTTGAACGAGTGTGAAGAGTAGTGTTTTTAAAATAAAAATGAAAACAAATCTTTGTTTTGAAAATTTAAATCATATTATATGTATTTGAATATTTATTTGTATTGAATTTGGACAATCCAATATATAAAGATTTTGTATATATGCCTTGCCAACGTGTATTCGAAGTTTTAATATACTGGATAGATATAGAATCACACTCTAGTCGCCCGGAGATGATACTGATGATCGATATATCATCATCAGTGTTTATATTCGAGTTTCGAAAGTGGGATTTCTATATATTTCCAATTAACTGGTGTGAGAACCAAAACTAGACAGGGTCTATTATTGTGATTTGGCATCATAAATATGATTTTTGGACTATGTATCAAAGTTATGAATTTGATAAGCTAATCAACTAATTGATTGATGATTGTGTTGTGTGATTATTTATTTAAATCAATATATGAAAGAAAGGTAAATTTAAGCCAAATTGTACCAAATATTGAACTGTATTGAAAATTTATCGCATTTACATACATGTACATGCATATACATTGAACAGGTTATAGCAAGGAGGCTAGTACAGAGGAATAAAATGGTATGCCCGACAAATAGGTACATGTTTACTAATTTCTTGGGTTTGGATGATTTTATAAGCCGATTGGCTGTTTCTTTTTCTTTTTGGATTGGAGAGGCCTGTATGGCGATTTCGGGATTTTCCCGGTGCTCCCGTACAGGGGAGGTTATGCGAAATTTTTCGAAAATTTAGGGTGTTAGCCAAATTTTTGAAGAATTTGAAAAGTTATTAGAAACTGAAAAGTTGAAGAACTTAAGACATAATGAAAATAATGAAAGTTGAGTTGGTTTGTAAAACAACTTTCAGCTCCGTTCCTTTTTGAGGACGAAAAGATTTTAAGTAGGGGAGATTGTAATAACCCGGAAAATCCAAACCAATTTAAAAAAATTATTTTGGCAATTTTAATGAATTTTGGATATTTAAAATGATTTATTTTAAGTAATAACGACGAGAAATTTATTTTTGAACAGAATTAGAACGTGTATATTTATTTGTATCGATGTTAGAATATAAATATTTATTTTAAATATAAAAGGAATTGGAAATGGCGCGATAATTTGAAAATTCGATTTCAAATTTCAAACGAATTCAGGATTCAAAATAAACCGGATTTCAACGAAACCAAAAATATTAGAATCTATTTGAGAATATCTTTCTAACAGATCCAAAAAATCAAAATTTCATAGCGGGAATAAAAAGTTATGCCCAGATGAAAATTCAAAATAGTCGCTATGGAATTTTGGCCCTTAAAAATGGAAATTTTGCAAACGACCTCCGTTTTTCAATGAAGCAACTTTTGTTGGATCCGAGATATATAATTATTGCTAGATTCAAAAATTCATAATTTTTGGAATTAGTATGAAAGCGTGGCGAAGTAAAATGTGTTTTGACAGTTTTAGTCAATTTGGATCGACCAGAAAATGGCCATTTTTCAGACTGCCTCCAAATTTGACGAAGTTAGTTTTGTTAGAACCATATCGTCAACACAAAGCTAGAAAATATTTTTTGGGAATTTTTAGAGTCCGTATGTGGCCCCGGTAAATTGGAATGTGCGTTCAAATTCAATATATAGATTTATATTTTGATTTTGATGGAAACCGATCAAAACAGCTAAACTGGTTTACGATACATATCCCATTATGTCCGGAATGGGGGTAATTAGTTATAGGCGACAGTTGGTGGGTTTGATTTCGAGTTCAAAATAAAAAGGTACTTTTTTGAAAATAAATAATAATTAAAAAAAATATCCCTATACCCTCTCTCAGCCCCCCTGTCCACTTTCTCAAATCAAATAAAATAAAATAAAAGAAGAGAAAGGGGGAGCTTCCGCCACACCTCATGTTAGAGCGCCACTGCGCCCTCCGGCACGCCGCCATCGGCGCGGCCGCCACCGACGCCCTTCCCTTCTCCCCCTCGCGCCTCTCTACTCTCCCTCCATTCGAACCCGCAATCCCCCTTGGACCCTAACTTCACCAAAAACCGGCCGCGCCTCCCCCAATCTCCCACCACCTGACCACGACCCACAGACCCCCTCCTCTTCGATCTGCGCCCCCTCCGCAGCACTGTGGGGCCCCTGAAATGAAAAAAAGGTAAATAACCTTTAATTCTATTTTTATTTTCAATTGTCCTTTTTTATGTATATATAGTTAATAGTTTTATGGTTAAAACATATGATTTTTGTTTAATAAAAATACAATTTTCTTTTATTTATTTAATTAAAAAAAATGTGATTTTTTCGTTAATAAAAATATGATTTTTAGCTAACGAAAAATGTGGTCTTTAGCAATATGAACGCCATGCAAAAGTAAAGGTTTGATTTTTCTACATTAAAAAGATTTGATTTTTATGCGTATAATAGTGAATTAAAAATACGATTTTTATTTATGTAAAAAAATGTTTTTTATACTTATAGCGAATTAAAAATATGATTTTTATATTATAGAAATAATAAAAGTATGATTTTTATAATATATAGATAATAAAAATTTGATCTTTATATATGTAGTAGAGATATAAAAGTACGATTTTAATATATGAAGTGACAATATAAAAATGTGATTTTTATCTATGTAGCGTTGTTATAAAAATATAAAATTATTTTTAGAAAGGTAAAAATACAATTTTTAGCCTATGTATGTCATTTATAAACATACAAAGAAATAATTATTGATTGGTTAAAAATATAATTTTTAATGTAGGTATACTACATAGATTGATAATTAAAGCATGGCGGAGTGGATCCCAAAGATGAGAACTTCTCACTTTAATTTGATTTTCTAGTTAAAATATATACTAAGATGCAGACGGTTCTTAGCAGAACCCGACACCCATCGTCCACAGACCATGGATGACTTGTTTGTTTAATTGATTGTGTGATGTGGAATGGATAAATAAAATATATTTTTTTAATGTGTATAAGAATAAAATAAATATTTATAAACAATTCGGACGATTTGTTCATGTACACACATTTGACTAATATTGATTGGGACTATAAATTTTACACATCCCAACTGCACAAATAAATATCATTGTTTTTTGATTGAAACCCCTTACGGGCATTGGGATGATATAGGACATACACTAATCCCAATAATTAGTTGTATGTCAATCGATTGGTTGACAGCCTGTTATAAGCATTAAATATTTATGTTTGATGCTTATGCAGTGGAGAATGCACTTTGGATGATGGTTGACTGTGTTTGGTTGTTGTTGTGTAAATGTAAGGTATGAAATCCATATAATCAACATTATACGGTAATTGATTGTGTTTGATTCCAGTTCAGAAATAATGAATATTTTAAAATAAGGAATATTTTAAAATAATATTCAGTTAAAGAATCAAAATCTGATTTTGATGCCCGATTTGGGATGGACATGAATATATTTAAATATATAAAGCCGTGTTGATTAAATTAACACCATTTTGACGTGAACGATATTTTTATTCATTTTTATAATGAATATTGAAAAGGAACTGATTTCAAAATATAATCTTTTGAAAATACTATCTATATAACGATGATATGGAATATTCAATTTTGATTTGAAATTGAATATGAAGTTGAAATCGTTTTGAAAACAAATTTAAAACGGTTTTTAAAATACGTTTTAACGGAAACCGATGAAATATATATAATATTATATATATATACATAATGGCCTGAATAGAACGTGCCGCGCTGCGGCAGTTCGTGAATTTCAACCATTGACTTCGAACTGACGTTACGGGAGATTCGACTATCGGATTCTCCTAAAATCGGAACCGTTGGGTTCGTATCGAAAAGTGCTTTCCAAAGAATATTAGAGATTTAAAATCTAACAGTTGGATTTGGAATTATGTCCAAACCAAATTTGGAAAAGGTCGCTGTAAGTGCAGTTCGATGACCGTTTATCGAAATCGACTGTATGGGCCTTGATAAAATTATTAAAAATATCAATAATTTGTATAAAATCATAAGTAATGATTTGGAAAGAATTAGGATAAAAAATTCCATAGTTGAAAAGATAAAAATATATTTTAACTGAAATGAACTAGTTTTTAAATAGAATAATAAATCCAATATTTTTAAAATAAATAAATCGGATTTGAAATGGTTTTAAAAATAACCAGAATTTCCAATATATGAATTGGAATGCATTTGAATCGAAATTATCTTCAGAATATTTCAATATTGGATTTCGTGATTATATGGATATTGTGGAGGAATTTGGAAGATATATATATATATATATATATATATATATATATATATATATATATCGTTATTCCAATACAATATTTGTTGGTTTCAGAATTTGATATTGAATATAAGCCGATATATTTTCTATTCAGAGCCTTGTGTTTAATATCAAATTGGATTTTGGGTTTGTCGTGAATGGTATCTTTAATAATACTGTTCTTGAACAAAATTTAGTTAAGAAAATTTGAAACTGACTGGAGATTATTTAAGTTGAATGGTTTCCTGGGTATTGATCTGATGTTGGTTTTGGCCTTCGGGGTTAATACTTAGGGAATTGTTCTCTTGCTAATTTACGGTTGGAGACTGATTGGATTTTGGGTTTGTTGTGAACAGTGTTTTTACCGACATTTGTTCTTTAACCCGATATACAGTGAAATGATATTTGGAATTTATAAATCTTTTTTTTAAGATTTAACTGGAATTTTCCAAAGTAAAGTTTTCCAATTTAATATATTCATTGGAATTGAATTGAAATTGGTCTTTGGGTTTATCATGAATGGTGTTTTAAATAACACTGGTTCTTTAACCCGATTAACAATGGAGTTAAGAGAATCAGAAACTAACTGGAGATTAGTTGAGTTGAATGGTTTCCTAGGTATTGATCTAATTGGTGTTTCGGCCTTTGGGGCTAATACTTAAGGAATTGTTCACTTGCTAATTTACAGTTAGAGGTTGATGGAATGGAATGTGATTTTGGGTTTATCGTCAACCGTGTTTTAAATGACATTGGTTCTTTAACCCAGCTAAAGACAGGATATGATTTCCCAAGTTAAACAATCGTTAATATTGATTTTTTTTTTTTGGAAGAATAAAACCAAGAGGAGTTTTAATGCATCTTTAATTAGATTAAAATGTAATCCAAAGGAAGATTAAAGAATAAATATTAAAGAATTTATCTTTGATAAAATTAATGGGAACCTTTCCCAAAGAATGTGAATATTTGAATAAAAGAATATTCAGAATTGGAATGAGGCGTATGTTGTGGTTTATAGCACTTTGTTTATTATATACCGAGTTATTCGGAAAGGCCGGGTTTATACCCATTCAGAATAACTGATTCAATGATATGTCGACGATGAAGACGGTGATTGAAGACCGGAGATCTTCACATCATTTGGATGATTACTGATTTCTTGATTGGGCTGTACACCCAAGATGAGGTAATGAGTGGTGATCGTCCAGGCATACTTGGAGATCGACGGATATGCGAGGACCTCTCCCTTATATTGAACATGTGGGGGAGGAATGATGTTTCTCCATTTTCGTTCAGACCCAGAACGGACTTATAAATGGATTGTGTGTCTGACATTGGATTTTATTATATGCTGATTGAATTATATTAAATATATATTTGTTTGGCGGAGGAGAATTTATTCCCTTGCTTAACGCCCTTCTCTGAGACGTACGAGCTCAGAGGTTATATATCTATAGATATCAGTCTCATGGCATGAACTGCCTGTGTGGCATGTTGAGATGCAGTGATCAAGGCTTTTGTTGAAAAGAAGAGTCTTGTGGTTGATGGTCAAAGCACGGCTTTAATACAGCGTAGCTTTTTGTATAGCGTTAATTCGCGAGCCTCACACCTCGGTATGAGTCAAAAATGAGATAAGGGAACGCAGTGAGTGCATAGCGTTTCTTTCTAACTATGGATGGTGTCAGCGTTTTACAAGCCCTGACATTTATATTATTTTTGCCTATGTGGTTGTTGGATTGCGAGGCGCCTCAATTATATCGGTCTCTACGGAGCCGATGGATAGGTCCTATAGGACCGGGAAATGTGTGTTCAGGAATTGCCAATCCCCAAACGTAACGGAGGACCGGCACTGCAGGATCCAAGGGCTGCCCAGAGTGCATAATCCCAAGGCATTTGCTAGAGTGTCTCGAAGCGGTTAGGAGTACATCCCTTGCCTAGACTCATGACGGAAATCCAATTTCCAATACGTGACATTTCAGTTTTGATTGTGGAGCCTAGTATTGGCGAAATGATAGAAGGTAACTGTGCCGCCTATGATTGATACATTTATATTTGAAGTTGATTTCTTCAGTTACAGTAATAATAAAAGATTAAATTTCGTGTATCAAGCATTATTTGGATATTATAATGTAAAACCCTATCCTCCGGCTTGCGTTGCATTGTGTGATGGAACCTGGGGCTTATAATAGCTTCATTGTTCTTTATTCAGCATTGCGTTGTTTGTTTTATGCACTGGTATTCTTGGGAGGAAACACGTTCCATGTTATACGGCGTGGTCCCTTGATTTACCTAATTTTAAAAATTAAGATTAATAACTTTTTTAGTTCTCACACCAGTCACATGACTGACCTAGAGTTTATTGTTTTAACCTAAACTTTGGGTGCCCCTATTTCCACACGGGCAGCTAGTAGTTTTGGTTTTGCATATTTATGTTCATAGGATCTTGGTTTACAGCTGGAACGATATTTGGAAAGCTCTGTATCCGTATATCTCCTTCAGTTGTGTTTTATATTATTTTTCCGCTGCAGTAATGTGTTTAAATCTCTGATATTTTTCTAATGTATAATATTTATTCATACTCTGTATATTCTTGTATTATGATGGAATTGTTGTAATAAACAATGAAATGTTCTTCTGTTTGTGTTCTGATTCGGCTTGTTCTCAACTCAATCCGTGCTTTTCTTCACGGGGAAGTTCAGGTCGTTCAATTAGAAATTGGTACAAATTTTCAGTAATTCAACTAAATATTAGTTTGAATTCGGGAAAAGATATACATTTATATCTTTTTCTGAAAAGTGGATAGAAATGGATCTGTTATGTACTGTTTTGTGTAAATAGTTCTAATTAAGATTATATATTGTAAAGTATTTTTATAAACATATTTGTTTGTTTACATCTTTAATTTTAGGTGTGATTCATCTGTAATGGTTGTGTTATTTGTTGAAATGGTTATTCTATATGAAAAGATAAAACAACTTATCTTTTATACAATATAACACTAGAAGCTATCATAACAAATTGTAGCTCTTGACCATAAGTGTAGACTCATGCTAATTTGTATATATTGGCACTTTTATATTGTATTTTGCTACATTTTCTGTTTTATGTATACGGATTGATATAAGTCCAATGGAATATTATATGGCTGTTTACTTTTTAATGCAAGTTTAATAATAAATAAAAGCATTTATCTTTTATTAATTTGATTTGCTCTGTACTCAACACAAAGAACGCTAACTAAATCAACTAGAGCATATAACTCTAAGCTCATGGTAGGCTAACTAAATCAAAAATATGTCATTATTTTATCGATTATTTATCTTTCTTTCTAATTTCATCCTTGCTGATACATATTCAAATTTCCTATATAGAAATTCAAGGATCAACAAGCGTTATTTAATGGGTGCAGCGATATGGAGACTGATCTATCATGATAGTCACAGTCGTATTGTTTATTGTTGTGCTTGTAAATAGAATGGCTAAGAGGTTGTAGAGTTATGTTTATTTGTTTTTTTGTTCTGGTGACCTTAGGTTTTTTTTAATTGTTCTTTGTTGTGGAGTTAAAACCATAAATGAGACGTGCAAATTTGTGTATAAAGGAGTGGGAAAGAATAGTGGAAAGTTACGTAGTTGGCTGTTCTTCCTTTTTAATTATCTTTTTGTGCTAAAAACAGTAGCTACGGCTTCTGCATTGTTTGCTATTTTAATTGTACTGTAGTACACAGTATACAAAAAAAAGTTCAAGTATGCCAATATGATTTAGATCATTATTGCAAGTTGTTCTTCCTTTTCCAAAAAAGATAAATAGTACTTATCTTTATCTGAAAAATATAAAATATATACATGACAGACACTTAAGTTGGTATTCCATTGTTTCAAAAATATATACATGAGCAGACAATTTCACAGTTAAATCACATAAACCAACCAGTATTCATTTGTATCATTACTGCAGGTTGTTCTTCCTTCTCTGAAAAAGATAAAAGTATTTATCTTTATCTGAAAATATAAAAGAACTACATGAAACCACTACATGAACATTATAATTATTAGTTACAAAATCGGAAATGCACCTACATTCAATCCACACAAAATTATATTTTACATTGCACTTGCAGTATTGTTTTTACATCCTATTCTAATTTTATTTTTACATTTGATTTCCATTTGCTTCCTATCTTCTATCTATTTTGCATTTATGCGCAATCTAGAACCAATCATCCATCATCAAAACACAACAGTCCGCCTTCATTTCATTAATACATGACATAAAATGAAAAGCTTTTGAAAATTGAATCGTTCAATCGATTCATTCAATTGAATCGTTCAGTCGATTGTGGCTGTAGAAATAAAGTAGAATCGTTCAATTGATTCATTTGAAACATGAAAAATATTTGAAAATCGACATTTTGATGAAGATCGACTAGGGTTTCAGATTTGCAAAATAACGGACGCCATATTTTTTGTCCTTGAAACTTATTCTTTAAAAGATGTGTCCTTTAAAGTAATTGGACCTGTGTAGTAAGCCCTTCACGTAAATTTCCACTTTAAGTTATTTCAAATTGTAGTTTAAAGAAATTTCATTTTGTCTATTTATCCCAATCCAAGACTATCAGTGTATTCTCAAGTATAGGTTAGTGGGTATTTTATCCAGCCTTTTAAATTCAGAGTTGAACAATTCAGGTGCAATAAACAATATAGGTACTCTTTTGTTTTTAATTCTATAGCGAATATCTTCATAATAGTAATTCTACAATAGTTTGTGTTTTCCATTCATAAAACTATCATACTCGGTTGTAGATCCTAAATATGTAATATGAAATGGGTTCACAATTGTGGTTTTGTTCTATACATCGATCCTTATTTTTCATTTATTTTATCAATTTAGTTATTCAGTGAACTCTTTGCTAACTTTTAGTGCTAACATTCACTTTATTTTTTTAAGGAAACTGATTGATTCATTGACTTAAAGTAAAAAGTAAAAAATAAAAAACTTTAATTGGTTAAATTTTAACTCTTTTAAATATATTTTTGAGACAAAATTATCCTGAATAAAATAAGAATATTTGTTGATAAAATCTTATTTATTACAAAGCTAACTTCAAAGACTATTAACACAAATGACAAGTGATATGAAGATTTGTATTGAAGATCTTGTGGTCATGGGTTGGAACCCCATGATAACAAATAAAATGTTCAATCTGATTAAATTACCACTTTCGATATCACAAGTACATTATTACAACGCTAACATAAATTCAGGTTTTAGGGCATTGTGAGAAGAGTTGATGATGGTGGTGGTGTTGAAATTTCAAACAATATGTTAGCACAATGGGTATTAACACAATTTTTATAATACATTAGTTTAAATAAAAGTGCAAGTTGGTGGTATGTGGTTCTTTTTTTAAAAAAAAAATGGGTAAACCGCCTCGTTATAAACCTATAGTAGTACTCAGCGTAAGTACTAGATAGGGAAAAAGAGTGCGGCATTTTATTGATAATGCATCAATAAAAACTGTACAAAAAATTCAAGCACAAAGGGCAAAAATCAACGAAAAAACAAATGCCCAACCCATTTGACAAAGCTCAGAAAGCCGGCCCAAAAACAAAAAACGTACAAATACACACCGGCAAAAATAAAAGAAACCTCGTTGGCCCTCATCAAAGCCCAGAACGATCCACGAAATAAGGCAAAACAGGTAATAACCAGTTCAATCCTCTTCATCTTCATTTACGAACTAAACTTTCCCTAAATGAAAGAACCACCTAGCCACAAATAGACATCAAGACCCTTGAACAATTTCCATAATTAACCTACATCATTAAGATCAATTCCCAATCTCGTTAGAGTCTTCACATCCACGTTCACCTAAAAGCTACGCTTAAATTTTCGTAGCAAGTATTTGACTTCTAAGTTAATAAGTTTCCATCTTTGAAACTTGTCTCTGCTCTCTTTGCCATGAATTCTCTCGTTTCATTCATTCCATGTATGATAAATAGTTGTAACGATGCTATAGAAGGCTATATCTTTAATGAAACCTTTGTGGATAAATGCAGATTTAAGATGCAACATCGCATTCTCTATCAACAGCGGTTCAGCAATCGTGGGAGGCATCCCCAGATTAATTCTACATTAGATCCAGAGATAGGATGTAAATGGACATTGAAAGAACATGTGATCTCTATTCTTATCACTATCGTTACATAGAACACAAATTGGGTTCACATCATAACCCCAGGATATCATTCTGTCTTTAGTGCTAAGACAATTTAACATAGCTTTGTATGTGCACATGACATTTTAGGACTATTAGTATAGTACCAAGTCACTTTACACCAGCCAAGTTCAGTAAAATGATCTCTAGATATGTCCCAAGCGGAGTAAAAAGAAAAACCGTTAGGTTTATTTCTCCAGATCCACTATCCCATGTCATAAGAATCGTGAATTGTAACTTCTCTGACTTTTTCAGAAACCATACGAGTAGCTAAGAGGTTATTAGTATTAATACCACCATTTTGTATAATACTACTCACCAGCATTTTATCTCCACCAAAAATACTCCAATAATCCCGACCCAACATATTGACCAAAATATCACTATTAATCCAAGGATCACACCATAACTTTGTATTCTGTCCATTAACAATACAACGATTAATGCATTGTAAACCCAATTGTCCATGTCTAAGAATGGAATTCCAAGTGACCGAGCTATTAGAATCACAATCCATTAACAAGGAATGATCCCCAGCGCAGTATCTATTATTCATCCATTTTTTCCATAGGCGGTCCCCATTAATAAAATGCCAAAGAAGTTTAAGAGAAGCATCAGTTTAATTGTCTTTAAAATTACGGAGACCAAGTCCACCTTCAAAAGTCATACATAAAGTATCCCAAGAAATTTTATGATTTTTCTACTTAAATGAAATTTGCACATAATTTGTTAATCTTTCCAGTAGTAGCTGCAGGTAACTGATAAGTCAACATTCAATACATAACCATTGGCGTAATAACAGCCTGAATCAGTTTTATTCTCCCAGCCACAAATAATAGCCTGCAGTCCCAACTATCCATCCTGCCTCTAATTTTATCAAAAAGCCTTCCATAGTCCGAAAAATTCAAGTAATTGGTAGATAAAGGAATCTCTAAGTATTTAATAGGGAGTCTACCTGCCTTCATGTCAAGAATATGTAAAATATGTGATTTATCACCAACACCTCCACTTAAAAAGACTTTAGATTTGACATTGTTAAGCTTTAAACCTGCCATATTCCTTAGTTTTTCTAAACCCAATTTTATCTTGCTCACACCTTTAATTTTGGCTTTGGAAAAAATCATCAAATCATCAATGTATATTAAATGAGTGATTATAGGATCATTTTTGTAAATGGGCTCACCACTACATTCAATTTAGAAGCCCAGTACATGAGAATGGGAAAATATTCCATTGCAACACAAATAAGATAAGGTGAGAGAGGATCACCTTGTCGCAAACCTCTGTTATTGCAAATAAAACTCTTTGGACTTCCATTGATTAAAATAGAGAAAGTTGGGGTAGAAATGCAATTTTTAATAATACGGACAATGATATTAGGGAAACCCATCATATGTGGCATATGTCAAATAAAATCCCTATTAATCATGTCATATGCTTTCTGTAAATCTATCTTGATGCAAATTTTGCTATTTCCTTTTCTATTGAAATGTCTGATTTACTCATGGGCTAGAAGAATATTTTCAACAGTGTACCTACCCAGAATAAATGCAGATTGATTATCCGATATTAAATGCATAAGATAAGGCTTAATTCTGTTGCAAATAACCTTGGAAATAATCTTGTAAATCACATTACAGCTAGATATCGGCCTGTAGTCAGTGATATTTGCTGGTTTGTCAGTTTTGGGAATAAGAGTGATAAAAGTATGATTAATACCTTTCCGTAGTTTACCATTTCTAAAACCCTCCTGTATCATCTCAAGCATGAAGTCTTTAAGCTCAAACCAATGCAGTATGAAAATTTTTGTAGGAAAACCATCCAGTCCTGGACTTTTGTCATCTGGGATGGAGAAGACCGCCTTTCAGATTTCATCAATACCAATGTATGCTGACAGGTGATTTCTCCCTCTTTCATTGATGATAACTTTACATTTAATATCATGAAACCTATCTGAACTTGGCGGGTCAGACATAAAAATTCCTAGAAAGTATTTAAAATCCTCCTTTTCCATGAACTCCTCATCTTGCTTGAAACAGCCATTTTCCTGAAACATATTTCCCCGACATTTTTGCATGAAAAAATTTGGTGCAAGAGTCCTCCTCAGATAACTAACTGATTTTTGCTTTTTGACGATCATTTATGTACTGAATTAAGCTTTGATCCTTCCATCCATTATGCACATTTTTTAGGCTGTCACAAATAGTATGATCCATAGGATACTCATCCAAATCTTTTAGAATATCTTTATAGTTTTCTTTCATCATCTTAATGATATTTTCATCTTTAATTCTATGACAGTTCCATCGCTTCAAATTGATCTTGTAGTCTCGCAGGAATAATTGAAAATTATGCAATTTTTTCCCCTCTAAAAAAGAAAGAAACAACTTTTCATATGCAGAAAGGAAACAATCCATATATTCGTCGATATAGTGCCAGGAATTCACATATCTAAATGGTATGCTTTTCTTTTCTCTCTTTTCCATCTTAAAAGAAATACAAATAGGGATATGATCGCAAATAGGATTGGCATATATAGCCACAAGCATTTAGATTCAGGAATTTCTGTAGAAGATTACTATTACAAAACACCTTATCTATTTTTGTCGCAACCCCTTTCTTTCTCCACATATATTTAAAACCAGCAATGTTAATCTCTTGTAGGGTTGAACTGAGAACACAGTTGGTATGTTGTTCTTTTTAAAACATATTTGTTTTACATTCTTCAATTTGGAAGTTATTTTGTCTAGTTTTTTCCTTTTTTTTTTTTTTTTCGTTGTCAAATTTAAGAA